>JAJJWW010018976.1:0-600000 GCA_023531295.1 Papaver armeniacum
AATAACTCGCACAACTTGAGTCATGTGGTTTTTGCCTTTCATGAAATATAAACACTGCCAAGGATTCTTGAACAGCTTCGGGGAGTAACTCAAACACTTCGGTTATCTCGGACCACCCACCTCTTAGTTTAGGTAAGAGAACTAGATCGGGATCATTGATTTGCATTGAATTCATCAGTAGACTTTGGACTCTATTTCCTCTCCGAAATTTCTGGAGCTAAGAAAAATGGTGATTTTCAATTTTCAAGATCTCAGCCTCCTGCTCGTTTTGTTCTCTTGATCAAATCAGTGTAGGAGTGTGCTAACTGAACTTCTCCGCCGTCCAAGGACGAATCTTTGATCCTTCCCCTTGGGGTCGAGTTTTATTAGTTAGTGGGGATCTTTTTCATCATCTTTTCAAACATGAAGTTTTCATCTACAATTCTGCTGGAAGAAAAATCTTTTGAGTTCTCTTGGTCAATCAAATGCAAATCAAGAGATCTAAAAGTCATTGAAAGATTTAAGGGTTTAAGTAATTGGGTTTCCATTCCTGAGGATGCTTTAGTTTGGATTAATAAATGTACCTGGGAAGCACTCAAATCCAAAACTAATAAAAAATGGACGAGAAGATTTCATCAGGTCGTCATTCTGATTGAGATGTTATCAAACAAAAGTGGTTCTTTTATCAAGATCACAAGAACAACAAAAGATTCAAGACAGAGATTTATCTGTATCCCTAAAGGTAATGAAGGATCAATTTGGTCATCGTTTTGGTTATCTGTTCCACCTTCTTCTAATCATTCTCAGAAGCTGAGTTCTCCCTCCTCATCAAAGTCTCTCGATTCAATGCTTTTTCTTCTATCAATGATAAAGAAAATAGCAATTGTGAGTTTTTTATCTCTAGGTATTATTGTAGATATTTTATATTACCATAAAGGATGGAATAGGATTGCTTTAGGCATATCAAAATATTTCAACTGGCAGGAAATTAAATCTGAGGTGTATCAATGGAACTACCGTTGTTTTTCTAGCAAAATCATCAAATATTTTCAACTACTTCAAAAGTGAACAAATAATCAAAGTGGGTAAATCTAGTGTTGCCCTTAGACAATGGTGTGCTCAAGACTGCTTCATTAAAGGTTCTTATGTTGCTGATTCGATTCATTGGATTGGAATTAGAGGGTTACCTTTACTTCTGGGATTCCAAGTCTCTTAAAGATATTTTCTCACCTTGGGGAACAGTTATGGATATTCATCATTCAACAAGATCTTTTTCTAAGCTTAATAGTTGTAAGGTTAAGGTTATTTGTGATCTCAATAAAATCCCTGCAGCCGTTAAATTTATGGGAGTTTGGCTTTCTATAGAATGGATTCAAGAGACGCTTACTGATGCTAAGTATAAAAGCCATGGTCATCATGATCATCAGCCTTTACCAAAACTTCGTTCTGTTATAGTAAAGGTATATGACGACGGTCAACAAATTTTGAATTCCCCAAAATCTCAGGGGTCTATTCCTTTATTTCCGTCGTCAACGAATCCAGTTCTACATGGAAAGTCGATTAATTCTCCGCTTCAGTTACCGGATTTCTCTCCAAAAAATATTTTCAAATTCAAATTCAAATTTGGCTGTATTTTCGGCGGCTAATGGGGAGTATGAGGAACAATCAAATGAAAGGTTAAGGGCCACCTCAAAAATTCGATAGTTCATCTGTAATTGGGTCGGATTATCCACCAGCTTTTAACCACCCATGGATTACAGTCTGGAAGAAGCCTAAGATGGGATCACTTCATACTGTGAATGATAAGGTTGGTATACCAATTTCGATTTTTTATTCTAATCTGGAGACCACACCCATCCATGGTATTGAACAAATCCCCTCAGAGCCACTGAATCAATCTATGGGTAATATGGGGGAGAGAACTAAAATTTATCTGTTCAAAATACCCATACCTTTGATTCATAAAAAAATGTCTCGCATGCGTGTAAATCAGCGGGCTCTGAGTCATACTTTTCTGTCTCGCGTGCGTGTCAATCAGAAAAATCTGTATCTTCTAATGATCCAGTGTCCAGCCCAGATATTCCTATCTCGCTTGCGTGTAAATCAGATGATTCGAGGGTTAATGGTTCTAGATTATTTTTTGGTTCTATAGCCACTAATTTGGCTCATTCTCTATCAACTCAACATGGCCTGAGTTCCGATTCGTCTCATACTCTGAGTCCGTCTCAAACATTAATGGGACATTTGTCAAATTCAAATTCAAATTTGAATGTCGTTGGTATATCTGACCAACTCTCAAAATCCCAAGACACTGAGATACACAAAATTGTAGATTTTCATATCTCTTTCAACAAACTATTGGGAATCATTTGTGATGATCATCATTTGAGAATCATTTGCAGCTGAGAATCTTTTATTAAAGTTAAAGAATGCAGAAGATGAAAATAACCAATTAATTCATGAAGATCTAGATGGTTTACGGGATTTTGGTTCTAAAGATATTGAAGACAATGAAGTATGTAGTGATTCTGTTTCTCCATTGGTTTCTTCAGAGGGTAATAATCATTCCAATGGATCTTATAATTTTATCTTGGAATATTAGAGGTCTCAGCGATGATCTTAAAATTCAAGCGCTAAGAAATGCAATCAGAAAAAAATAAGGTTTCAATTTGTTCCATTCCAGAATAAAAAGTGGAACATCTTTCTGAATATACTTTTCTGCCGTCTGAGGGTAAACCAGGAGGTATCATTGTTCTTTGGAATGGCAGTGAAGTAGTTATGGAAGACTCTTTATTGGGTGCTTTTTCTTTAACAATCAAGTTCAGGAATGTAAAAGATGGTTTTGTTTGTCTTTTTACATCCATTTATGGGGCTTCTGATCCGGCAGATTATGCTCAATTCTGGCAGGAAATTGCAGAAACTAGAACTATTATGTATGAGCTATGGTGTCTTGGTAGAGATTGGAATGCAATTCTCTCTCAATCTGAAAGAAACAGAAGTGGAGGGAGAACTTTAAACAGAAGAAATTTCAGGAGATTCTTAATTCTCAGAATCTGCTTGATCTTCCTATAGCCGGTGGGAAATTCACTTGGACAAATTCTCAAAATCCTCCTCTGTTTTCTAGGCTGGACAAATTTTTAGCGTCAATGGACTGGGAAGATAAATGTCCAGCTATAACTCAGACAAGATTGAAAAGACCGATTTCAGATCATGCGCCAATCCTCTTGTTCTGCAATGGTGGTGTTCATTTTACTTTGGTTCTTTACAGGCTGAAGTGGACATGCTTGAAAATTTAATTGATGTTATGGATAGTATTGAAGAGATTAATTCACTGCCTAATGATGAATTTATTGAAAGAGAAGATTTCAAAGCTAAGCATAAAACTGCTTCCTTAAATTTCGCCAGGAAATGGCATGCTAGATCAAAATTACAGTGGTTGGCAGATGGAGAAAGAAATTCAAAGTTTTTTCCACAAAAATACTTCTTACAGATATAGGTCTAATCGCATTAGCTCTCTTATCATTAATGATAATATGTGCCATGACAGGGATGTTATAAATGAGGAAGCTAAGAAGTTTTATATGGATCTTTTCAAGGAAGAAGACACTGTAAGGCCTAAATTTGATGACCCTGCTCTTCCTTCTTTGAGTGTCTATCAAAGCTTTATGTTGGAAAAACCTTTTGAGGAAGAAGAAATAAGAAAGGTGATAAATGGTTTTGGCACAAACAAGTCACCTGGACCTGATGACTTGTTTTTCTTGAATTCTTCAAAGCTACTTGGGAAATTATTAAACCTGAGCTCTTGAATGTTTTTCTTGAATTTCAAACCACAGGTACTCTTGATTGGAGATTGAACTGCTCTAACATCATTCTTCTTCCTAAATGTGATGGTGTTGTCTCTATGAACAACTTCAGACCAATCAGTCTAATTGGAGGTATTTATAAAATCATTTCAAAGGTTTTATCTGAGAGAATGAAAGGTGTTATGTCTTCCATTACTTCTAATTTTCAAGGTGCATATATAGATGGCAGACAAATAACTGATGGCATTCTTATTGCCTCTGAGATAATTGATTATAGAGAAAGAATGAAAAATCCTGGTTTAATTGTCAAAGTAGATTTTCAAAAAGCTTTTGATAATTAAAACTGGAATTGTCTAGACTGCATGATGGCAAGGTTTGGATTTGGTACTTTATGGAGGAAATGGATTCAGTGGTGCATTTCAAATGTAAGGTTTGCTATTTCTCTAAATGGCTCTTGTTCAGAGATGTTTAGAAGTAGCAAAGGGGTGAGCAAAGGGGTGAGACAATGGGATCCTATTTCACCTTATCTCTTCATTCTGGCGGTGGAGGTTCTATCTTTAATGATAAAGAAAGCTGCTGATCTCAAACTTATTCAGGGCTTCAAACCTTCACAAAATGACACTGAAATCAATCATCTACAGTTTGCAGATGACTTGATTGTAGTTCTAGATAACAATGAAGAACATATCACCAATCTAAGGAATATTTTCATTGCTTTTGAAATGGTTTCAGGTTTGAAAGTGAATTACAAAAGAGTGCTTTGGTAGTTGTTGGGGATTCTCAGTTTGAAGATTCTGGTGCTTCTTTATTTGGTTGTAGAAGAGTTCAATTTCCTTTGAACTACTTAGGAATTCCACTTGGCAGCAAGTCTAAATCTATTACTACCTGGGAAGTTATTCTTCAAAGATTTCAACAAAAATTAAGCACTTGGCAAAGGAGATACTTAACTAAAGGTGGTAGACTAATGTTGATTAAAAGTGTACTTTCTAGCCTGCCAATTTATTATCTTTCTCTCTTTCAATTACCTGCTTCAGTTGGAAAAGCAAATGGTTAGTATTATGAGGGGGTTCTTCTAATAATTGCAAAGAGAGAAGCTGGTGGGATGGAAAAGAATTAGTATTTCAAAAGAAAGGGGTGGTGTTGGTATTAAAAAACTTAGATTAATGAATATATCACTTCATGCTAAATGGTGTTGGAGATATGGAAAGGAAAGAAGAGCTTTATGGAGGTCTATTATTCACCAGAAGTTTGGAGAAAATTTTGATGCTCTCACACCAAGTGATTCTAACAAGCCTGTTGGAAAAAGTCTTTGGTCTGGTATTCTAAAATCCAAAAATATCATTCAACATAACACTATTGTGCAAGTACAAACTGGAAACATACTCTATTTTTGGAAGGATATCTGGATAGGTGAAATCACTTTAGCTGATTTATTTCCTTCTCTGTATAAACTTTCTCAGAATAAGAATGCCTCTATAAGAGATATGGTTATATTTACTGATGATATTCCAGCCTGGATCGAATTTCAATCAAGGATCCTGAATGATAATGAAGTGATAATGGTAACTGAGCTTCTTCAACTAATCAGCAATCCTGTATTAACTACTGTTGGTGAGGACTCTCTTACATGGAGGCATGGTACCACATTTTCTATCAAGTCTTGTTATAATGCTATTGAAGAAGAAGGCTTTCTAAGATTTCCTCATAAAAGCATTTGGAATCCAAGAATCCCTCAGAAAGTGGCCTTTTTCACTTGGTGCATGTGTTACAGTGCTGCTCCAACCTTGGATACTTTGAGGAATAGGATTATCATCAATGGTTGTATCTTATGTAGAAAATTTGTTGAATCTAACACCCATTTGTTTCTTCATTGTGAAGAGACTATGAAGATGTGGAATTTCTTTTTCAACAGTTTCAACTTAGTTTGGGTTTTAAGAGAAGATGTCAAAGCTACTCTTTGGGAATAGAGCAATAGGAAAGGTAAATCTTTGAAACAAAGGTTGTGGGGCTTGATTCCTTCTGCCATTTGGTGGACTATATGGAATGAGCGCAATAACAGGATTTTTAGAGGCAAATTCAAGAGCTCTGAACAGATCCTAGAAGATGTTAAAATTTTGCTCTATAATTGGTCAATAGGTACCAATAATTTTGCAAGTTTTACTCTAAATACGGTCCTTTATAATTGGGTTGCATTATTAGGGGACCATTAGCTCTGCAGTGTGTTCAATTTTTTGTATTTCTTTCACCTTATTTTCTTTCCAGTCTCATTACTGTCTTGTAATGCTACTTGGTAGCACTTTTGTTTCTCAGTTCTGCCACTTCTTTGTGGTAATTCTGAGCTTTTTCTATTAATATAGCCCTATTTGCGTTAAAAAAAAAAAAAAAAAAACTCGGGATGGTTACATAAATGCGTAGATAATACACCAGGTCCAACTAGTTGCCTAACATTAGCGAACTCTTGTTGTTTATCCTGGACCCATATGATATCACTATCTGCAACATATTTTCCTTTTACTTTCATGTTTCTTTTCCTTTGTCTATTTGTTTTGGAACTACTCATTTTTTAAGTAAAAAATCGCTCTGGTCTGCTCTCTAGAGAAGGAAAGAAATTTTTTTTGTGAATGAAAACTGAAGGGAATGGTGGTATTTATAGACGGTAGAGCACCGACCGAAGACGGTCGATTTTAAATCGCTAACGGTGCAAACTTAACCGGGCGGTCGAAATGAGCCCGCTAGCGGTGTAGTCTCGACCGCTAGCTGGAGACTCGGTCGCTTATCTTTTTTCCCATAATGGCGCATCCAGTTTTCCAGGCCAGCTGGCATAGCAAATGGGTGGGTTAGCCACCCCATAATAACCGGTCTCATACAATCGTTTTTCTCGTGGATAAATTAAATGACCACCGGTTCAAGTTTGACCAACTCATTTGTTCTATATGTGGCGCGTAGAGGACTATTAGAAGCTTTCAAGTAAAGCTCAACGGAAGCTGCCATGTGTTCCATTATACCTTATGAACTTAATTTTTTATTTAACTCAAAATCTTCCATTATAATCTGAAATCTGAATCTGCCACGTGTTCTGAAATATGCATCTTAGCCCGAAATAAAATATGTATTCATGACTAAAAATCATCTCGATGGCCCAAAATAGGTCAAGTGGTCAAAAATGTTATGTCCCAAAATATGTCTTCTAATCCAAAATCTACGTTATGACCCAGTTTGATTTTTTGATCATACCACAAGTCACAACAAACACGCTTATCATCAAATAAGCAAACCAACATAAATATCTTGAACTCAAAACAAGACTTAGTATGGTCGCAAATCAACTTTGGGCAGATAATACAACATATATAAGTCCTAACAAGTCGAAGAATAACATCTCATACCAAGTAATTAAACAACAAGACTACTAAATTTCGGCCCAATAGAAAGGTTATTCACAACATATGAGACATGATTCATATCACATTTGGGTTAATTCTTATTCATAAAATATGAATGAATCGTATCAAACCACCACAATCACATACTTCATTTTCATTAAAAAAAAAAAATTCATCACTCTCAAAGCATCACTTTGGAACTACTTACTCAAGCTATGAAAAAGATAAACCGCTACGCCTTACAATTTTCGAAACTGAAAATTTATTGGTACTTACAACAAACCACCATAATGAGAATTTAAAATCTGCAAGAATTTGTGATCTTACAGTCGTACTGGAAACTTTATCATGCGGAAATAAACAACTTACTCATGACAAAATTACGAACAGCTCTGCAATTGTATTAAAAAAAACATCATGTTGTATATCAAATAAACTACTTAATTGTTATATAAAACCTTTACTTTGGTACGTCTAAATGAGACACTTTCTTGAAATTTTCTAATTTTCATATATAACCTTTCTACGGTAGTTTTAATACTATCACTTTACCAATTTTAACTTCTTAAACTTCATGTAAGAGGTATTACACCTGTTAGAGCACTGCTCGGTCGAACTCGCAAGCGTTGTTATCTCAAACTTGTTTGTCAAGTTTAGTTGCCAAAACTATAAGTCTTGATTTCTAGTCTACTTATAGCTAAGTCTCGGATTAGGATAGAAAGTGTAGTTGAGCTTTAGACTTCACGGCATTCATCGAATGAAGACGAAGAACTACTCAAGGGAACTTGTGGAACTTCATCGATAAAAGGTATGTTTTGACTTGAACTCATTTATCACTCAAAAGTCTATCTACTCTATCTCTTATTTGAGACAAAAGTCGTATTGCTATATAGACTTCATTTATACACATTTGATATTTCGAGTTGAGTTTATCTCGCTTATCTATTTCTCGAAATATGTGTTGGTAATCTTTCGCTTTAACCAAGTTCATCTTTTATTCTTGACGCAAGTCAAAAGATGATCATGTGAAAATCACCTTGTAACATCTTACATGATTTGTGTGAGACAATCATTTGGTGTAGACTCGGAATGTTTCGTATTAATCATTCGATCACTTGAAAATTACTTTGGAGCTAATAGTTGTGTGAGACATCTATTTTCGTCTTCTTAGAATGTTTCAATGATCAAAATGAGAGTTTAGAACATGTAACCATGATTGGATATAAACATAGTGTGTGTATTCACATTTGTGTAAAGTCCAAGTCCAAGAAGCATGGTATGCGTACGCATACACGTACTGGTTGGTGAATGGAAGTCCGGGAACTAAGTATGCGTACCCGTACGCGTAAGTTCAGGTCCCGTGAATTGTTGCTGGAGTTTGGAAGTGTACTAGTATGCGTACTCGTTCGCGTACTGGCGAAACCAAACTCAGTCCGGCTACTTAAGTATGCGTACACGTTTGCGTACTTGAGTAGGTTATGTTCTAAAATCGGTTTGTTCATGAACTAGTACATTTATATATTAAGGAATGCAATATTTTGCAAACCATGGCTATAATGTTCATGAAATGATTCGAGTGAATCAAAATCGATTTTGCTTCAATTGTGTCTTGTATACTTCTATGAGAATATAAACAAATGAACAACTCTATAACTAGTTCCATTTGAGTCATTTGAACTAGTTGTGATAAAGATGAATAAGGTTGATATGAAAGTGTTCATATGGATAACCTCGGTTAACTATTGTTGAACCAACTAAGTGTACACATTTAGGTACGGTTACCTTTATCTAAATATTGGTACATTTCATTTGTGTATGACAAGCTAAGTTCGATCTAACGGTTGAAAGATATTAGCTTGAATCTAATCAGGTTTTCATTTAACGTTGAATATTGAATGCTTTGTTACCAAGGTAACATTGATTGCAAACCCTGATTTGGAGACTATATAAAGGAGAACTCTATCAACTGGGAAACCTATCCCCACACCTCCTGTGTGATACTAGTTGCGACTTGCAACAATTCTCCTTTAATCTTAGGTTTTTCTAAAACCCAGTAGGTTAACGACTCAAGGACTTCATTGGGATTGTGAATCCAGACCCAACTATTTTCTCTGTAATAGCGTGTTCTAATCTTGCTGTTTTCTATTGTGATTGAGTACTATGTTCTTTAATATTTGCTCGAGATTTATTCTCCGATAAGAAAGATTGAAAAGTAGTCACAAACATCTTCGTCTCATCGTTTGTGATTCCACAATATCTTGTTTCGTTAATCGATTAAGATTATTGTGAGGTGATTGATATTACTAGGCTGTTCTTCGGGAATATAAGTTTGATTTATCAATTGGTTCATGTTCACCTTGATTTATCAAAAGACAGAACAAAACTCGTAGGTATATCTGTGGGAGAAAGATTTATATATTCAATAGACTTTTCTGTGTGAGACAGATTTGTTTATCAAGTCTTTGACTTGGGGTCATAGCAACTCTTAGTTGTGGGTGAGATCGGCTAAGGGAATCAAGTGAACAGAATCCGGCGTGGTTCAAGAGGCATAAGGAACGTAAATGTACCTTGATCAGTGTGAGATTGGTTAGGGCTCAACTACATTTCAGTCCGAAGTTAACTTGGAGTAGGCTAGTGTCTGTAGCGGCTTAATACAGTGTAGTGTTCAATTACGACTAGGTCCCGAGGTTTTTCTGCATTTGCGGTTTCCTTGTTAACAAAATTTCTTGTGTCTGTGCTATTTCTTTTCCGCATTAAATTTGTTTACATAATTAAAATATCACAGGTTGTGCTTAAGTTCAATCAATTAGATAATCCAACCTTTGGTTGTTGATATAAATTGATTGACACTTGAATATTGGTCTTTGTTACCTTTAAAGTTATTTCTTATATTCAATCAGGTTCGCATTGCAGATTGAATTGAGAAATAGAGATACAACTCTTGGATATATTTCCATTGATTGAGTCTGACTGTCTAGCTGATTCTCTTGGAATTATATTGGAGTTAGTACATACATATTGCTAAGCAAAATATTGGGTGAGGTTGTTAGACCCCCGCTTTTTCAATTGGTATCAGAGCAAGCAAATACGTTTAAGACCTCATAAGTATGTGTTTGTAGCGATCTGACTCTATGGACAGAATTGCTATCTCAGATAAACGCATCATCAGAAATAAAAGTTCTTGAAAAAGCGGGGGTCTAACAACCACACCCAATATTTCGCTTAGCAATCTGTATGGACAACTCCAATATAATTCCAAGAGAATCAACTAGACAGTCAGACTCAATCAATGGAAATATATCCAAGAGTTGTATCTCTATTTCATAATGTAATCAGCAAATCAAACAGATAGGAATCCGTGAGCCTGATTAATATAAGAAACAAATTGGACGGTATCAAAAACCAATATCCAAGTGTCAATAAATTTAATCAACAACCAAAGGTTGGATTCACAATTGATTGAACTTACGCACAACCTGTGATATTTCAATTATATAAACAAATATAATGCGGAAAAGAAATAACACAGACACCAGAAATTTTGTAACGAGGAAATTCACGGAACCTGAACTTCCGCCAGTACGCGTACGAGTACGCATACTAAGTTTCTGGACTTCCAACAACCAACCACTACGCGTACGTGTACACATACCATGGTTCCCGGCTTTGGACTTTACACAAATGTGAATACACACTATGTTTATATCCAATCATGGTTACATGTTCAAAACCCTCATTTCAATCATTGAAACATTCTTGGAAGACGACAGTAGCTGTCTCACACAAACTATTAGCTTCGCAATTTTCAAGTGATTGAATGATCAATACGAAACATTCCGAGTCTACATCAAATGATTGTCTCACACAAATCATGTAAGATGTTAAAAGGCGATTTTCACATGATCATCTTTTGACTTTCGTCAAGAATAAAAGATGAACTTGGTTAAAGTGAAAGCTTACCATCACATATTTCGAGAAATAGATAAGCGAGATAAACTCGGCTCGAAATACCAAATGTGTATGATTTAAGTCTATATAGCAATGCGACTTTTGTCTCAAATAGGAGATAGAGTAGATAGAATTTTGAGTGATAGATAAGTTCAAGTCTCCACATACCTTTGATGAAGTTACACAAGTTCCCTTAAGTAGTTCTTCATTTTCATTTGATGAACGACGTGGAGTCTAAAGCTCAACAACACTTACTATCCTAATCCGAGATTTAGCTATAAGTAGACTAGAAATCAAGACTTATAGTTTTGGCAACTAAACTTGACAAACAAGCTTGAGATAGCAACGCTTGCGAGTTCGACCGAGCAGTGCTCTAACAATCTCCCTCTTTGTCAATTTTAGTGACAAAACTATCAATACATATGGATTACAAAATAAATAAACTTTGTAGCTTCTCATCCAAATCCTTGATCTCCTTGGTTCTTCAATATTACTTGAAATCTTCGTCACTTCCAAGTACTCCAATGATTCTAAATGTGTTCAACTCAGCATCATAGTTGTTGAAGATCTGCAGCTATAACAATGAGAAAACAACAGCTCTCAATCATTGTTATGCAGTATCATAGTATTGTTACACAATATCAAAGTACAATTGTAACACAACTTTGACAACAATACTATGGTGATATGTATCACCCCCCCTAGTCAATACTTCATCTCACATGAAAACCACTCCCCCTTACATAATGATCTGTAAACCATATGTATTTGTAGTGTGAACTACACATTAATTCTCCCCCTTTTTGTTAATATAAATTGGCAAGGTTACGTAAACTAGTGGGATCCTAATGAAATTTACATAGAGATACTTCATGACCAAAAGAGAACCACATATCAACTTTGTTTAGATGCAATCATATAGCCGAAGCTAAATGCATTCATCAAGGAGTTTATAAACATACACGATAACCCCTATAATATTCCGCAGCCGCACTCACCACAAAGATATGGCAATTAAGCACAAGTTCAAAAGAACTCTCCCCATAAAATGTCATTCCCGAAATAGCGTAACGGTGAATATAGAATGCTTTGTTACCAAGGTAACTTAGATTGCAAACCCTGATTTGAAAACTATATAAGAGAGAACTCTAGCAACTGGGAAACCTAATCCCCATACCTTCTGTGTGATACTAGTTGCGACGAGAGTCGATTATCCATTAACCTTAGGTTTTTCACAAAACCTTGTAGGTTAACAACTTGAAGACTTCATTGGGATTGTGAAGCCAGACCCAACTATTTTCTCTGTAGTTGCGTGTTCTGATCTTACTTTTACTATCGTGATTGAGTATTATCTTTGCTAAGATTTGCTTGAGATTTATCTCTGATAGGTAAGATTAAGAATAGCCACAAACATCTTCGTCTCATCGTTTGTGATTTCCACAATATCTTGTTTCGCTTCCACACGATTAAGATTATTGTGAGGTGATTGATAATACTAGGCTGTTCTTCGGGAATATAAGTCATGTTTATCAATTGGTTCATGTGCACCTTGATTTATCAAAATACTGAACAAAACTCGTAGTTATTTCTGTGGGAGACAGATTTATCTATTTCAATAGACTTTTCTATGTGAGACAAATTTGTTTATCAAGTCTTCGACTTTGGGTCGTAGCTACTCTTGGTTGTGGGTGAGATCAGCTAAGGGAATCAAGTACGTAGAATCCTGCTGGGATTCAGAGACGTAAGGAGTGAAACTGTACCTTGATCAGTGTGAGATTGATTAGGGCTCAAATATATTCCAGTCTGAAGTTCATTGGTAGTAGGCTAGTGTCTGTAGCAGCTTAATACAGTGTGGTGTTCAAAGCTGGACTAGGTCCCGGGGTTTTTCTGCATTTGCGGTTTCCTCGTTAACAAAATTTCTGGTGTGTATTATTTATTTTCCGCATTATATTTCGTTATATAATAGAAATATCACAGGTTGTGCGTTAAGTTAAATCAGTTTTTGAATCCGACCTTTGGGTTGTTGATTGAATTGCTTGACACTTGGATATTGGTTTGTGATACCGTCCAAGTTATTTCTCATATTCAATCGGGCTCACAAAATCCTATTTGTTTGATTGCAGATTGAATTGAGAAATTGAGATATAACTCTTTGATATACTTGTATAGATTGAGTCTAACTGTCTAGTTGATTCTCTTGAAAATATATTGGAGTTTATCTATTCAGATTATCGAACGAAATATTGGGTGTCGCTGTTAGACCCACGCTTTTTCAGCTACGACTGAAAGTCGAAGACTTGATAAACAAATTTGTTTCACACAGAAAAGTCTATTGAATAGATAAATCTGTCTCCCACAGATATACCTACGAGTTTTGTTCCGTCTTTTGATAAATCAAGGTGAACATGAACCAATTGATAAACCAGACTTATATTCCCGAAGAACAGCCTAGTAATATTAATCACCTCACATTAATCTTAATCGATTAACGAAACAAGATATTGTGGAATCACAAACGATGAGACGAAGGTGTTGGTGACTACTTTTTAATCTAGCCTATCGGAGAATAAATCTCGAGCAAATCTTAAAGAATATAGTACTCAATCACAATAGAAAACAACAAGATTAGAACACGCAACTACCGAGAAAATAGTTGGGTCTGGCTTCACAATCCCAATAAAGTCTTTAAGTTGTTAGCCTACTGGGTTTTAGAAAAACCTAAGGTTAAAGGAGCATCGACTCTAGTTGCAACTAGTATCATACATGAGGTGTGGGGATTAGGTTTCCCAGTTGCTATATAGTCTCCAAATCAGGGTTTGCAATCAATGTTACCTTGGTAACAAATCATTGAATATTCACCGTTAGATGAAAACCTAATTAGATTCAAGCTAATATCTTTCAACCGTTAGATCGAACTTAGCTTGTCATACACAAATGAAATGTACCAACATTTAGATAAAGGTAATTTTACCTAAACGTGTACACTTAGTTGGTTCAACAATAGTTAACCGAGGTTAGCCATATGAACACTTTCATATCAACCTTATTCATCTTCTTTACAACTGGTTTAAATAACTCAAATGAAACTAGTTAGAGAGTTGCTCAATTGTTTATATTCTCATAGAACTAAAGAAGACACAATTGAAGAAAAATCGATTTTGGTTCACTTGAATCATTTCATGAACATTATAGCCACGTTTTGCAAAAGATTGCATTCTTTAATATATAAAATATAATATATTTAAATGAAGAAGAATATCATACAGAACTATTGGTTGGTAACCTAGCAACAAGCTGGGCACCAACCCCCCTCTGAATAGCAATACCTACTCTATGAAAAACAAAACTACCATAACCACTACTAGCATCATTATTAACAAGACAATTCTTCAGACGCTTAAAAAAACATAAAGTATCTTCGCCGAACTCGCCCAAAGTGGAGAAGGCCAAGACCCCAAGACCATAACCAAGTGAAGTGCACTTGTCCAAATATTTGGCACGTTTCCTCGAAACTGCTTTTGAAATGGCTTTTCCTGGGACAAAAGAACGAACACCCTCACCGGTAAAGGGCGAGACAACCGTAACATCCATGCAAACATCTTTCCCGTTTTCCCAGTTGAGAACAAGAATATCGGCAGGCCTCAAATCTTCATCCTCATCCGAAACAATGCCCAGGGAAACCTCCTTGCGGGCGGGTACACTAGCTTTGTAACAAATATCGACAGTAATATCACGGACAACATCATGTCGAAACTTACTTCCAACATCTTTAGCACAGTGAAGCGCATGGTCACCAAAAATGTCCATAGACTTGTTGCAGCTAGTACATAAGCCATTCTCAACAAACAGAGGAATACCAAGACGATAACAAAGTACATCCCGAAACTGTCTAGGCCCAATACACTGGTTAAGCCCGCTGATTGGTACAGCCAGTAGATAATCTTGAGCATGTTTGATGCGGTTACACTGCCATAAAGCAGAATCTCTTGCAGACAAGGAAAATTGGTCTGGGATTTGCTTCTTAATTGCCTCGAAGTAAGTGACTGCCAGGGAATGCATGGAAGGGGGGCAGTATCATCGACACAATAAGAAGGAGGTAATCCACATACCTGAATAAAGTTCTGAAGAGCCAACCGATAAGCGTAGCCTTTGTTTGTTGAGAATAAACTACCTGCACTGTCTTCGTATAGAAGCGGCCCGATTCTCGAGAGGCAAGGAAGCGGAATTACGGTGTCCGCCATAGTGTAGATGCCAAGGCCACCATCTTTGATAGGCAAAGTGGCTAGTCGCCTCGTAGAGGACCAAACCCTGCGCCATCTCCAGTAATTAAAAGTCTCAAATACTTAAGTAAATGATCGTCAAAAAGATCAGTGGCAGATTGCATGGCTGCTGGATTGGTAGTACGCATTGCAAAATATAAACGAGACACACCGGTGCAATTACGAAGTAATAGCATCTCACTCTGAGGGTCCTTAAGTTTTTTGATTGCATCCATCAGCTGAACAGTTTTATTCACCCTAGTCAGCATCATATCACTAATAAAGCTCGGATCCAAACTCACAGGTCCACCCAAAAGCTTAACACCGGTGGAGGGCCTACCAATATCAGGGGGGAAAACACCATCAAAAGTGCTTCTGGGATCAATAGATGGCCAAAAGACTTCGGTTTTACGAACGTTAAGATGCAACCCCCTGATGGGCCCTTCAACCTCTATTATACTCAAGGCTTTGGATACTTCCAAAGTATCTCCAATAATGGTACCATCATCAAGGTACCAAGCATGCAAATCAAGGGTGCAACGAGACGCAATAGACTTCACAAGAGGATGAAGAGTCAAAGCAAAAAGCAAGGGACCAAGGGGGTCCCCTTGCTGAACCTCGAGAGCAGAAGACAATATATATTGATCAAAATAGAGTTTAGCCTAGTCGCAAATAATGTAACTCTACCCAAATGAGAAATACCTGGACAGTGAAGACGAACCTCTTTGATGAGATGAGACCTACTCACCATGTTGAAAGCATTGGAAAAGTCAATAAGCAGCATTGACATAGTATCCGAATGACCTTTCAACTCTAGTAAGCTATTCACAGCATGTAAAATACTCTCTCCACCAACAGGCACACCAACACCAAATTGATAGTCGCCTAAATAAGAGGTCATCTCTTTCCCGACAGAAAAAGCATCAACTTTGGAAACCAGCCTTCGCCAAACCGTACCAACCGCAATTGGCCTAATGCCACCCCCTGGTTTAAGAAGTGGAGTCAAAGGCGCACTGGCAATGAACTCGCCCAAACTATTGGGGCATTTACCGGCCAACCAAAGATTGACTACCCCAGTGATCGAAGCAAGTAAATTATCCGCCACTGCGGCTGCAGCACCACTCATGACATCAACCAAATGTTGCGCCCGTAAGCCATCTCGCCCACATGAAGTACCCTTTGGGAAGCTCTTTATAGCTCCCAGGACAGCCCGTGAATCCACCATAATTGGGTCGCCTATCACAACATCCGAAGGAGCAACGGGGAGAGAAGCTGAAGGATGCTTTTCTTGCAACTCCAAATAAGTGTTCTCATTACGCGGAGCAACCCCTGACGAAGAAAGTACTCGTATTGCAGCCGAGTAATGACCACAGCTGATCTTCTTCTGGCAAGCCAAAATATTGGCAGCACCTTGATTCTTCGAGTCTTCCTTTCCATTCCCCATTCGGACAGGTTGCTGTAGTAGTCTTGATACCAAAATGGAGCAACCGTTAGGCTCTTTCCACACGGAGATGGCCTGGTTAATAGCTGCTATTTGTAGTTTCTTACGGCTACCCGACTTAGCCTCAGCAGGATTCTTCGGTCTAAACAAAGTTAGCGTACAAATTGGAAGAAGTAAGAGCTGTAACCACGTGAAAATGTTACCTAGACTTGCGATAACTCTGTCAAGACAATGTTTCAATTCCCTGGAAAAACTAAGTCAAGATCGGTGTGGAATACACTTCACAAAGAGTGAACCAGCCCCATTTTGGAAGACGGTGTTCAATACGCTCGTGGAGAGAATAACGCCAGGATCGACACTCAAGGGAAGAACTTCAGCACCGTCTGTAGAAGCAACACAGCTCGCAACACTGGATAATGTTAAGCTAGAATCACTTCCTGGTTTAGCAAGACCGTGTAGAAGGAAGTCCACTCCATCTCCGTTAAGTGGTCCGGCAATTACCTCATCATGAACAGCGCCTAGTCTACCTCTGCAAGGCATCGACCAAGCATGGAGATGCATGCAACGACAAAGACAACGGCCACACATGCGAAGGTCAGAAGCTTCTCCCAAAGCGAGATAAATATTCAAGTGGTAGCAATCAACTCTCTGCAGTAAATCCATCTTAGCTGCCGATGAAAGATGTCTGTCTTGAAGATGTTTCAAGAAGGAAATCTTAGCGTATCCTCTGCCATTAACACAGTCCACTATAGCTTATGGAAAGTCTTGAACGGGCAATGGAAGGAGAGCTCATCGGATGAGACTGTGTTGGTAGACGCAGAAGCTTCAAGAGGCTGTGAAAGGGAAGAAGCTCTGGTACGAATCGTCATAACGAACTGTAAATAAAAACCCTAAAACAAGACAAACCGAAAACCCTAAAGACCAAAGCAAAACGCGCTGAAAACAAAGGGAAAATCGAAAGAGAAAGGTGGAATCGAAGACACAGAAAAACGTGGAATCAAAGACAAAGGAAAAATCCGTAGAAAACATGATGGTTCTGGGAATCAAAGCCGGTTTTCAATCGCCGACTGTAATCGCCGGAGCACATCGCCGACAGGAGAGAGAAAATAATTATACGGATTTGTTCATGAACTAATATATATAAAATGTATTAGTTCATGAACAAACCGATTTTAGAACATAACCTACTCAAGTACGCAAACGGGTACGCATACTTAAGTAGCCGGACTGAGTTTGATTTTGCCAGTACGCGAAAGTGTACGCATACTAGTATACTTCCAATGTAACACCCCGAGTTCCGGATCAGGGTCAAACCCGTATGGAGATCCGAACCCAAAGTGTTACGGGTCAGAACGAACGTTATGCATATATTTATTCTTCTTAACTTACTTTTGTACCAAACATAATTGAAAATTTTATATGAATTGAAGCATGTGAATACATTAAACATCATTCAAAACATTTTCAACTAAGGACTCTTTTAATTCAATTTACACTTCAAACAATACAAGAAAACAATGCAATTAATCACTAAGCTACTCATTTCTAGCTTCCATTTCCAACTTCCACAAATCTGCAAGGAATGTCAATTGGGGTGAGATGACAGCTCAATAAAATGCATTCCCTTTCTCAAAATACATGAAAACATGCCAACAAATCAAAGAGAATATTTATAACCAGAGTATACGGTGAAACTTCAAGGATTTAAATATATGTATGTTCATCAACTAAACTCACAATCTATCAAATCCTCTTAAATGCACGAGTATCTTCGGTTCATGCCCCGCCTATCCGTGTATCCTCGGCATGGGACCGCCAACCCCACTTGCACGAGTATCCTTGGGTCATGCCCCACCTATCCGTGTATCATCGGTACGGGCACCGCCATTCAAACAAATATATTCATTCATTTATAAATTCACACTACCATAGCACGAGTATCCTTGGGTCGTGCCCCACCTATCCGTGTATCCTAGGCACGGGTACCGCCATTCAAACAAGTATATCCATTCATTTATAAATCCACACTACTTTTGCACGAGTATCCTTGGGTCGTGCCCCACCTATCCGTATATCCTCGGTACTGGCACCTCCATCCGGACTAACATATCCATCCAATTATTTTTAAAATAATTTTATCATACAATAACCATCTTGATATTCCAAGCCATTTCATCAGCAAGTTATAAATTCACAATCCAACTAACGTTGTAATTATTTTAAGCATTCAACAAACACACTAACTTCAAAATTTTATTTTATAAGGTTCCTAATGATAACTTGATCCGATATTCTTAAAACTTTATATGAACATTCCTGATACCATCATGTATAACATATACAAATTTCACATTAAACTAATGGCTCAATCAAAAGATATTGATTTTACAAACGCATCACAAAATCTAGGCAGATAACATTATTTTACCAAACTATTCACCATAAATTCATATTAGTCTCAAATTAAACAAATATAAAGCACAATGAAAATATAAGACATTTATCTACAACTTTTGTTAAGACCTCAAATCATTTTAACATATTTAAGACTGCCTAAGAACATCAAAACAATAACAAAACGAAACTGTCCAGAATTTCATAAATCATAATCCAAATTACAAGGAACATTCAACGGTGAATTTGCGTAGGAAAATTCTCAAATTCTAACAAGAGATACTTAATCATGTTATCTATCAATAGGAAAAGTCTGATCATCAATAAGAAATATATATTTATTCAATTAAATTTCAGAAACCTAACAATACAAAGGCATACGAAATAAACACCAAAGATAAACACCAAAAGAGAAAGGGTTTCACATTCTACCTTAATTTCATTGATCCTTTGCTGATTTTCTATAGTCTTCTTTGAAAAAGCGGGGGTACAACAACCACACCCAATATTTCGCTTAGCAATCTGTATGTACAAACTCCAATATACTTTCTAGAGAATCAACTAGACAGTCAGACTCAGTCTAGACAAAAAGTATATCAAAGAGTTTATATCCCAATCTCTCGATTTGATATCTACTCAAGCAAATAGAAATCTGCGAGTCTTTGTCAAATACTAGAGGGATAACTTGGATGGTACCAAATACCAATATCCAAGTTTCAATCAATTTAAATCAACAACCAAAAGGTCGGATATTCTAATTAATTGAACAACGCACAACCTGTGATATTTCAATTATATAAACAAATATAATGCGGAAATAGAAATAACACAGACACCATAATTTTGTTAACGAGGAAACCGCAAATGCAGAAAAACCTCGGGACCTAGTCTAGATTGAACACACACTATATCAAGCCGCTACAGACACTAGCCTACTCCAAATTAACTTCAGTCTGGACTGTAGTTGAACCCCAACCAATCTCACACTGATCCAAGGTACAATTATGCTCCTACGTCTCTGATCCCAGCAGGATGATACGTACTTGATTCCCTTAGACGATCTCACCCACAACTAAGAGTTGCTACGACCCAAAGTCGAAGACGTTAATAAACAAATCTGTATCACACAGAAAAGTCTACGGTAATAGATAAATCTGTCTCCCACGAATATACCTACGAGTTTTGTTCCGTCTTTTGATAAATCAAGGCGAACATGAACCAATCGATAACCCTGACTTATATTCCCAAATAACATCCTAGTATTATCAATCACCTCACAATAATCTTAATCGACGCAGCGAAAAAGGTATTGCGGAATCACAAACGATGAGACGAAGATGTTTGTGACTTCTTTTTATCTTGCCTATCGGAGATAGAAATCTCAATCCAATTATTACAATTGTACTCGTACGATAGAAACAACAAGATCAGATCACACAACTACGAGAAAGTAGTATCGGTCTGGCTTCACAATCCCAATGAAGTCTTTAAGTCGTTAGCCTGGTTTAGAGAAGAAAAACCCAAGGTTAAAGGAGAATCGACTCTAGCTTATATTACTAGTATTACACTTAAGGTGTGGGGATTAGGTTTCCCAGTTGCTAGAGTTATCCCTTATATAGTCTTTCAAATCAGGGTTTGCAATCAATGTTAGCTTGGTAACAAAGCATTCAATATTCACCGTTAGATGAAAACCTTATTAGATTCAATCTAATATTTCTCAACCGTTGGATCGAAACCTTAGCTTGTTACACACAAATGAAATGTCCAATTTTGGGTTTATGTAGCCGTTCCCAAACATTTACATTTGTTGGTTCAACAATAGTTAACCAAATGGTTAGCCATATGAGCAATTTCATATCAACCATATTCTTCTTCACCGTAACTAGTTCAAATGACTCAAATGAACTAGTTGGAGAGTTTTTCAATTGCTTAGATCTTATGTAACTACACAAGACACAATCGAAGCAAAAACGGTTTGATTCACTCGAATCGGTTCATGAACTTTATATCCATGGTTCGCAAAAGCATTCCTTAGTTTATATAAACATGAGTTTAAGAACAACCGATTTTAGATATAACCTACTCAAGTTCGCGGACTGGGTTCGCGGACTTAAGCTTATGGAAGGAGTTCACAAACTCCAGCAGAAACGCCACATTCCGTTTCTCTTGATCAACAAAGTTCGCAAACTTTGGTTCAAGGAATAAAGACTTATACATATATGTGTTTCCACAACAATGCTTATATCCTACCAATGGTTATGTAATCTAAACTCTCATTTCAATCATTGAAACATTCTCAGAGGACGTTATATAGCCGTTTTCACAGACCATTTTTCGTCAGAGCAATTTTCAAAGTGATTGAAACATAACATGACATTTGTCACTAGGTAAAGATGAATATGGCTAAAGCGAAAGCTTACCAACACATATTTCGAGAAATAGATAGATGAGTTAAACTCGACTCGAAATAGCAAATGTGTATAATGAAAGTCTATATATCAAAACGACTTTTGTTTCAAGAATGGGAGATAGAGTAAATGGACTTTTAAGTGACAGATAAGTTCAAGTCTCCACATACCTTTTAGTCGATGAAGTTCCACCAGTTCCTTGAGTAGTCCTTCGTCTTGTATGATGATTGCCATGGAGTCTTGAGCTCAACTACACTTTTTATTCTAGTCCGAGACCTTTACCTATAATAGCCTAGAAATCAAGACTTATAGTTTTGATCACTAACATTGACAAACATGCTTGAGATAGAAACGCATGCGAGTTCGACCGAGCAATGCTCTAACATTCTTATCTAAAATATAGCTCCAGCTCCATCTCCATCTCCTTCTCATTCTCTCTAGCCTTTGGATTTCTAACATCTAAAGTTATATATATATATATATATATATTTTGTAGTGGAAATGTAGGGAAGGGAAAAGAGGCAGAGAGTTTCTATTGATTAGCATCAGTAGTATTACATAGACTCAATAACATATATATACATGGAAAAGCAAACCCTAGTTGGTCCGCACATCTATGGGCCGTAGGCCCTACAACACTCCCCCTTGTGCGGTCCAAAGAACTTCACATGCAGTGTTTCACATATAGTGCTTCGAATGTAGTTCTTCAAATGCAGTTATTTCCTTCATGAATTGTACCGAAATCAATTGCCTCATTAAAACTTTTAAAAAGAAAAACCCAGTGGGACAAAACCTTGGTACATCTCTTCACATGTAGTACTTCACATGTTGTCTCGTATTTTACATGTAGTTCATCACATGCAATACAATCTTCAAAGATCGATGAGTCTAAGTTAATTGCCTCGTTAAAACTTCGTCAGGAAAACCCAAAAGGGACAAAACCTGAACTAAAGAAAAATAGTACAATAATAAGCAAACTCTGAACATAGTTGAACTCGAATGTGTTGCCTCATTAAAACCTTGACAAGGGAAACCCATTGGGATAAAACCTTGACGAAGGGAAAAGAGTACAACATGACAGATGCAGGTAAAGGTGATCCGTTGCAGATGATCACTTTGCTCTGTTGAAGTTGACTAGTTGCTTCACAACTCTTAAGGAAGAAAATCCTCGTGGGAAAGACAATAGCCTTAGCTGGGAAATTACATTCAGGTGTTTGTTGTTGTCTCATTAAAAACCTTGCCGAGTAACGAAACCATTTGGGAAAAAGAAACCTCGATGAAGGAAAATAGTTCAACACACCATTAGATGCTCCCCCTGATGTCAGACAATTTTCGTTAGTCTAATGCAGTCAGAAGGGGTTTATCACACTTTCCTTTGGTGACTTGAATGTTTATAAGACAGTGTTGTTGATTCCGAAGTTACGTTGCTTAAGGAATATCGCATTTCATTTCTTTGATCCAGATATTTTCTTTAATATCAACGGCGATCTTTATGTCTTCAACGTTCAACATACTTGATGTTTTTAGTATTGTCTCGCTAAAAACCTTGTCGAGAGACAAAACCATTTAGGAAAAAACTATTCTCGATCGAAGGGAAAAGAGTACAACACAACTTCAATTTCGAAGTAAAATATGTCGACATCATATCCTTAGATCCTCCCCCTGATGTCGACATCTCCCCCTGATTACTTTCAGAGTTATTCCAGATAGTTCCTTTAGTCATGTATTTTTCGAAACTGAGTATTGGTAATGACTTAGAAAATAATCTACCATATCTCCCTTTGATTACTTTCGTTGGAGAAGAGATTATTGTTCCTTCATAATCAACAACTTTTGGATTGCACTTTCATTAGCATTCCTTTTAATGTCTTTGTAGGGATAAAACAAATTTATGTCAATGGTTACCTTTAAGTACATGATTACATTCACTATACCATTCCAATGACGTTGCGTTATTACTGGCTATATCTAGCTAACAAGTTACTCGAGGATGTAAAATTTAATCGATTACATTATTATACTAAGTACAACAATGCGTCTATTGTACTTAGATATGGGAATTTCATCTCCAAACACATATTCTTCCTTCCTTTAGACGAAATGGTCACTTACTTACATTTGAACCTCGACTAATCATGGGAGTGCTATCAGGATGCATGTCTTTGTTCAATTGCCTGAAAACTGTAGACATATGCAAACCGGTGGAATAATATCCCACAAGCTCAATACTCGGCCGAGCTTTCCCTAGATTTTTCATCTCAAATTCGGATTTTTAAATAGCTTCTAAGGTCTCTTATTACATCAAGAGTACCCATCATGTCTCGTACCATCGACATAAATAGCTACAATTCCAAATCAGAACTTTCTTGTGAATACGCAAGGAAAAATAACTTACTTGTTTATCCCCTCCAAATCAAATAGCCACTTAGACGGGTATACCACTTCCGCCCCGATTGCTTCAATCTATAAGTGAACGTTCTACCTAATTGTAAACGCACTCGTGGTTTAGAGTTACTTGATTTGGGAAACAAAAGTCTATTAAGCACTTTTGTAAATATCTTCTATCTCTTGATTCTTTCAGAGATGTAACAACCACATACATATGCTGCATTTCAAGTCCTTGTGAAAATTACTAAGCTAACTAAGTAGCAGAACTTTATAACGTTCATTACAAAAGAACAATTCCAGGGCTTTGTGAGAAACCTCGCGCCACAAGGCGAGTCTTTGTACTTTTAAGACTACTTTCTTCTCATTATGCTTTATGACAAATTAATTATGTATGTCCAATAGGCTTTACACTTGGTTGGTTAGCACCACCACACCAAATACCGTATATTTGCCAAAGAACTAAGTTCTACCCGGATTGTGTAGGCCAAATATGCTACTTATTTGAAATTAATCAAAATAAAGCATGGTTCGATCTCATTGTGCTCTACTGAGCAACTAATAATGGATTATATCATCACCCGTGCACGCATGATCCTTCCATTGACTCATGTGCATTCTCGAAATCCGTCAGATTTTATTGTTCTCTAGAATCATTTAAAACTTCGGAGCGTCCTCCAAAGATTGATTCATGGACATAGTCGAGACAATCAAATGAGATGCTTTCATTAATGATACAAATTAGGTTGTGCCTTACTCATCTACTTCCTTTCTAGGTGAGCTTTGATCGAACCCGTGGCCTCTCCATCTTCCTTTATGGAGCCACGGCCTCAACTACACTTCCACCAAGTGTAGTTGCAACACCTTAGTCTATGGTGTACCCCATACCGAGGATTTCTAACCTTGCGGGAATATTTGCAGCGGGTATGTGTGATCTTGTCACTTTAGCGACATCGTTGTACATTCCGAAAATTGATTATTCTTTGTCACTTCACATTTATATTTGTGGAGTACAAGAATCAATATGTGACACAGTGGGAACACACCACGACAATTCTTGTCGTTCCCTTAGAAAATACTTTTTCTTATCCCCCTAACGACGGGAAGATTGTCTCACTAAAGTGACAAACCGCAAATCTAGCTGTAAGAGATCTCCGCCAAAGGTTTTAAAATGCGGATAATTGTTGAGATTAAATATTCAACAAAATTACTTAATCATTTTCGTGACCCATCATAGTACGATGTGGACTCGTAATGGCACATATATAGTGCAACCAAAAATACGTAATAACACAAACGTCGTTTAAATTCGAGTTACTAACCGGTACGTAAAAAAGGTTGACTAATATTGGGTTCTAAAAAAATTAAGTAAAGATGCGCGTAATACTGCATATACCCAAAGCAGTAAAAGGTAGGTTGGTACGCATAACCTATTCCTTAGACACCATCTGTAACCTTTGATGGTAGCTTCTGCGAGACCATTGGGTATAAGATGCTCTATATTGATCCTATTAAACATGCAATATTCATCAAGTCCTTTTGATGTAAATTCTCTAGCATTAACAAGGGTGGTTAGCCTTTACACTTTGCGTTGTGTAATATGTGCTAGGATTTCTCAAACGCAATTTTTTTTTTTTGGGAACTATAACTAGTCCAAAATGTCAAAACATTCACCGATCCATCTAGTCACTTTAATGGTCCGCATTCCGCATGAATGTTTTTCTAAAGTTCACCTTGTTTTCCGTAATATGGAATTTTACCATTTGCATCTTAGGATGGTCTCGATCCCGTTTTTTTCGAAGACTTTGTAAAAATGAGTGATATGCTTTTTACCTAAAAGCATAATAGGAAGGGGGTTGTGCATCTAGTAATTTAGAAAACACTTATTGAGAGATATGCCGTCACTTTGCATTCTCATCAATCTTTTCCCATTTTCGTTCACTCAAATACAACGATATTTGTATGAATTTCTTCAAAACAATCATCATGTCACAACCAAAATTTCTTTATGGTTATACCCAAAGCCTTTATGAGTCGGGTTTCCAACATTTCATCGTCGGAGTCAATATGGATTCAATAATCCAAATATTATAGTGAATTACATTGCACTAGATTGACTCATTAGTTTCTCTAAAATGATGCAATCAATTACATTCTCATCACTGTGAGTTTCCATATGATATCCACTCTCATGGGTTTATTTGGAATTTAACCAGTGATTAGCTCTCGACACATATAGAGCTTTTGTGACTTTGTTTCATCTTGAAACAAATTTTGAACAATGCTTCGCTCAATGATCCAATCATCGTAGTCATATTATAAGGAAGTAGTTCAACAACTAGTTTAAATTCCTTAAGATAATGGAAGAAAAACAATTATGAGTTAGACACTTGGGCCTTGAGAGTTTTAACAAGTGGTGTGGCCTTATTACGTAATAAAAGTGGGATTCAATTCAAGTACTTTAGAGTGAATATATATTATGTCTCACCCAATATATCTCAAGTTCTTTAGAGAATTTATGTCTCGTGTTTGCATTCCATAAGTACAGACATTGGATCTAGTTCAACTGAATAAGATATAGTCAATTGGCTAGGCAAATTTCTTGTTGCCATTAAAGTTGATGTGAAAATTGGTTGCTAATATGATACACACATTACATTGTATATACCAATACCTATGACCAGGTGCATTTCCAACTTTTTTCATTTATGATGGAAGCTAGAATTACATTTTAGCTTCATCCCATTATATATATGTCCCATTTCTCATGCTTTATATGAGTCATTACTTCTAACCCTTATTACTTTGGGTTCTTTCCATTTTCATTTTTGCTACATTTAGCTTAATTTGAGAAATTTCTTTATCTCAACGGGCCAAGAGAACCTCACTACACATGTCAACCACTTACTTTAGGTTGGATATATTACTAAAGATAGTTCTCTTGTTGTCATACTTCAACATATACCGGTTCTTTAGTATGATGGATGAAGTGGAGAAATGGAAATGTTCTGACACATATCACCTTTTGTGAGTTCTTCCACAAAAATTAGAATACATGTAAAAGTCGAGCAAGTGGATTACATCCCATGGAACATTCAAATTTAAGAAGAAAATATCATGTATGCAACAATGGTTCTCAAGTACTTTTAAACCTCAAATGAATACATTAGAATCGAGTTGGTACAACTAATTGTACAAAAGACACCATTCAACTATAGCCAATATCATATTCAAAAAGAACAAAATAACATTAAGAACAAAATTCTTAATGATCGAGATCAACACTCACTCATCTTAAGAAAAAAAACAGAACTAGACACGTTCTAAAATACAAATGTAAAAGTCCAAATGACAATAGTTACATACCTCATATCATGTACATGTATTGGTTCCCACTCTATGCTCGCGCACGGCCCGCAAATAGAGAAACGAACGGAATATGACACATAATCGAATGGTCGAAACAGGCCACACGGCTGGAACGAGGATGGACCGGACCGATTCGGTGGACCGGACCAAAGTTGAGGTGGACCGGACCGGGTAGGATGGACCGGACCCGCTCTTCCTTCTCCTCTTTTCCAGGATCGTAACAGAATCCCAAGCGACGGAATATTCAACCGCCGCACACATACAGTACGATCAAAGATTAATAAAATAGTTTTAACAGAGATATAGTATAAGGATCATACATGATTAATAAAATAAATTAAAACATATCATCAAATAAATCAACCAATGACATCACACATGGCAATCATCTGAAAAATATTCAATCATGGTTTCACTGAATCTATGAATTTTCTAATCTAGCAATAGGACATCGAATCTAGCCATAACAACATTGACCGTTTGCGATGAACAATAGGCATACCGTTTGCGATTCGTTTCAGGAACAGAAGCACAAATCCAATGGGACAGAGATTTCGGCTCAGTTGGATCAGTAGAATTTGCCTCAAATTCTCTCCCTCCTCTACGACTGATTATTGATTTCATTTCCAAATCTAATCTAGCTTTTTTTTTTTTTCTTTTTTTTTTCGGATCTGATTGAAAAAAAATAAAATAAATAAATTGATAGCCCTCTTTCTTTTTCTTGTCGATCTTTGCAGCAGCGTTGAGCATGGTGCTGATAACGTTTTGTAGTGGAAATGTAGGGAAGGGAAAAGAGGCAGAGAGTTTCTATTGATTAGCATCAGTAGTATTACATAGACTCAATAACATATATATACATGGAAAAGCAAACCCTAGTTGGTCCGCACATCTATGGGCCGTAGGCCCTACAACAATATATATATTAATACACATAAATATATTTATTGTTTTCTTAATATTTTATTTGGATAAAGAATATTACATTAACTAGTTGGAAGCCTAACAAGCTAAGCTCCAACAACATACTATTACATTAATTCAACAGGTTGTTGTGTTAGCATACCAGCGAGCCTCATGGGTAACCTAGCCAAAAGGGGTGGCTGAGATTGTGTCATAAGGGGGCAAACTAACTCTACCTTCCATGTTAATTTCTGCAATATTACGCCATTGGGGGCTCGAACCTGGGACCTCCTGGTACGCATGAAACTTTGGGAAACGGGGATGACCAGCTGAGCTAGATACCCGTTTTATTTGTCTCTTTATTTTCTCTAAATTTATTTATTTATTAAAATAAATTAGGCGACTTTATTTCCACCCCAACTTGTAGCTTTTCTAGTTCAAACAACCTAGTTAGGCTAAGGCAAAGGAAACAACCTAAACCACACATGGTTAGCTAATTTGGGTATAACCTGAACCGAAAACGTAACTAAAAATATCGGGTATTACATCCAAACTCCAGCAGAAATTCACGGGACCTGAACTTACACAAGTACGTGTACGGGTACGCATACTTAGTTCCCGGACTTTCATTCACCAACCAGTACGCATACGTGTACGCATACCATGGTTCCTGGTTTTGGACTTTACACAAATGTGAATACACACACTATGTTTATATCCATTCATGGTTACATGTTCTAAACTTCTTATTTCAATCATTCAAACATTTTTAGAAGACGATAATAGATGTCTCACACAACTGTTAGCTCCAAAGCAATTTTCAAGTGATCGAATCAATACGAAACATTCCGAGTCTACACCAAATGATTGCATCACACAAATCATGTAATATGTTCGAATGTGATTTTCACATGATTATCTGTTGACTTACGTCAAGAATAAAAGATGAAGTTGGTTCAAGTGAAAGCTTACCAACACATATTTCGAGAAATAGATAAACGAGATAAACTCAGCTCGAAATATCAAATGTGTATAAATGAAGTCTATATAGCAATACGAGTTTTGTCTCAAATAGGAGATAAAGTAGATATACTTTTGAGTGATAAATGAGTTCAAGTCTCCACATATCTTTTGTTGATGAATTTCCACAAGTTCCATTGAGTAGTTCTTCGTCTTCATTTGATGAACTAAAGTCTAAAGCTCAACTACACTTTTTATCCTAATCCGAGATTTAGCTATAAGTAGACTAGAAATCAAGACTTATAGTTTTGGAAACTAAACTTGACAAACAAGCTTGAGATATCAACGCTTGCGAGTTCGACCGAGCAGTGCTCTAACACATAACTTTATATCAACCACTAAATTTTTTATTTATAAACGCATGCATTTTGATACATTTGAATCTTTTGCTCCTAACATTGTTAGATTACACAATTCACTCGTTCCACAAAATACTCTTTATAAAACAACCGTATAGCCCACTAATGGAGACTGGCTGGCCCGTGTTCACATCCGCTAATCCAAAATAATATTTTAGAAGTTCCCAGATGTCTTGCTGTCATGTCACTAGTTTTTGTTACCACGCGATAGGTCACCGAAGTGTTCACATGAAGTTTATCTCATAATTAGGGTTTAAGATAAACTATATAGATACAAGGGATAAAACCTTTAAAAAAAAGTCAAAGAGGAGAAAGAAAACCCAAAACATTATATCTCATTCAACCATGAGAAACATAATTGCATCTTGAAAGCAATAAAATATCTCTTTCTATGGGGATTCGTGTACGGAGTAAGCACAACTCGCTAAACCATGTTAAATCTCTGGTTATCCTTATTTATCTATAATTTATGTTGTCGTCCGTATTTTACTTCACCATCAACATCGCGGGTATTTGAGCAGGATTTATTTTTGCCCAAACAAATACGTTTTTATATTATTCTCATAGTTTACTCGAATGTTTTAGTAAATTTGTGATATCCCTACGTTTTAGAGCACTGCTCGATCGAACTCGCAAGCGTTGCTATCTCAAGCTTGTTTGTCAATGTTATTGGTCAAAACTATAAGTATTGATTTCTAGTCTACTTATAGATGTCTCGGACTAGGATAGATTGTGTAGTTGACCATTAGAATTCACAGCGTTCATCAATTGAAGACGAAGAACTACTAAGGAAAGCTTGTGGAACTTCATCAACAAAAGGTATGTGGAGACTAAAACTCATCTATCACTTGGAAAGTCTATTTCTACTCTATCTCCTATATTGAGACAAAAGTCGTATTACTATATAGTTGATTATGCACATTTGAGATTTCGAGCTGAGATTAACTCGCTTACATATTTCTCGAAATATGTGTTGGTAAGATTTCGCTTCAACCAAGTTCATCTATATTCTTGACGAAAGTCAAAAGATGATCATGTGAAAATCACCGAGTAACATCTTACACGGTTTGTGTGATACAATCATTTGGTGTAGACTTGGAATGTTTCGTTATGATTATTTCAATAACTTGAAAATTGCTTTGATGCTAATAGTGCGTGAAAACGGCTATTTTCATCCTCTAAGAAAGTTTCAATGATTGAATAGAGTTTAGAACTATTGGATTATGAACATCGTATGCATTCTTGCATGTATGTGATTCATGACCGGAACTAGAGTATGCATACCCTTATGCGTACTTGTAGTTGTGAAATTCCGTGTACCAAGTACGCATACCGGTACGCGTACTTTCGTAAGGTATAGGTCCGGGAATTTCTGTTGGGTTTTGGAAGTGTACTAAGGTATGCGTACACGTTCGCATACTGGCGAACTCATACTCAGACCGGCTACTTAAGTATGTGTACCCGTTTGCATAGTTGAGAGGTTAAAGTTCTAAAATTGGTTTGTTCATGAACTAATCAAGAGTACAAAACAAAGCTAGGCTAAGTTTGCCTGTCTGAGTGGTGGTCAGGATTTGTCCGTGGGAAAGATAAATCAAGGGCTAAGGGCACAGGTGGCATTAATTCTAATATTATGAATGAAAAATGAATACTCAAGTCAAGATATGAAATTTCAAAAATTATAACGGGGAGGTTCGAACTCATGACCTATTGTGTCATAAGAGTGGCCTCTAACCAGTGTTCCACCTTGGTTGGAATTGATAGAAAAGATAAATCAACAGTGGTGGTTTGTTCAACTTAAATACCATAATTGCTTTATTAATTAGTGTTTCACTAATTGCACATAATAAATAATCTATTCATTATAAAGTGTTTTATTAATTAGTGTTTTACTAATTGCTCATAATAAATGACTAATCATTTTTTAATTATAAATGTTTTCTTAATTAATTATAATATTTATTTTATTAATAAGTTATTTTGATAAATAGAATCAACAGACATTTTATGCGACAATGAGTAGTAAAAGAGGTGGAGGCCGAAAGATTAGTGGTGGTTAAGGGCGGAGCCAAGCACAATTATATTTATTTTTGTTCTTTTATCGTAAAATGGGATACAAAATCCATTTTTCACATGTATCGAACTTGCCAAGAATTTTTTCTCCCTCTCTCCTCAAAATCCTGGCTCCGCCACTGGTTTGTGGTGCAAGAAGTAGTGACGGTGAATGCTGGTGAGTAGTGATTGACAATATTAATTTTATGTTGTCGTTACAACATCGTTAACATTGTAGTGTGGAAGATGTGGTTGGTTGTTTTTAACACTTTTGATAAAGGAAGGTACCATATATTTCAGGGATAATATCATACAAGACAATATTTTCATGATCGTAGTTGGATCACCCAAATGGTACCCCTATTATCTTTGGTACTATATCGTATAAATCATGATTTTTTAATGTTAAAATAAAATTGATTGCAATACAAAAAAAGCATATATACACGGAAAAAAAATAATGAAACTAATCAATTGACGAAATTTTGTTCAATCTAAACCTCATACATGACATTTGTGATTGAAAATTAGAATTGCATCCAACAACCTACATGGGATGGGCGGCAGTGATGGTGGCAGTGGTGGAGTCAAAAATTGATATTGAGGAGGCCTATTTTTTTTTTTTAAAAAGAAACATGTAAACTTTGGTGAACTAAACCATAAATATATATGGACAAAGTACTATTTATAAAATAAACTAAAAAATTTATGTAGTTATTAAAAATTTAAGGGGTTAGAGCCAGGTTAGTCAACCCTTGGCTCCGCCACTAGGTGGTGGTGGATAAAAAAAGTGGATTCATATGGTTTTATGGTGGTGGCGGGTATTGGTGAACAAAAACATATTATATTAATTTCGTAACGCCACAAAATGTGTAACGTTATATTTAAAGTATAAAGCATGGTTGATCATTCTAATGTTAAAATAAACTCGATAAAACACATGTCCATTTTAAAAAATTGCTGCAATCAATTGCCATGTTATGTAATAACTAAACGAACGACACGAATCAAGATCAGAACATATGAAATTATTTATTATCTATTTGTTTATGTAAAGAGTGGTCAGGATTTGTCCTTGACAAAGATAAATGATTAATTAATTTCTATTATAAATGTCCCTTTAATAATCTAACATAAATACATAATTTTACTAAAAACTATATTAATTCCAATGGTGGTAGTGGAAGTAGGGTTAGTATAAGCGGTGGCGGGTGTTTGTGAATGGTGGAGGCGGTAACATTACTATTGGTGGAAGAAATAATGGCGGTGGATGGTTTTTATGGTGGTGCGGGTGTTGGTAATAGTAGTGTATAATAATAGTTTTTTCTTTTTAGTGAGTTTTATTGTATTGTGAAAGATGTAATTGGTTGTTTTTAGCACGATTGATAATGACAAAAACCAAATATTTCGAGGATGATACCAGAACGTGTAAGACAATATGATCATGACTGTTCGATCACCCGTATTATATAAAGGCAATTGGTGTACCCGCGTAAGAGAACATTATCGCTCTCTCAAGTACTATTACATTCTTTTTCCTGAAAGACCATCAATGTCGAGTTGTTTCGCGACAACTACCTACAAAGACAACAACTTTCACTCAATTCCCGATATAAAACCTTATTGACCGGGAAAATGTATTTGCATCTAAAATATTTGTTTGAAATTATGTTTGTTCATCAAAATCATCATAAAAAACTCTAAATCATAAATCTAAATTTCGCCTCTGATATTTATAGAATATTTTTTATATTTTACATTCTCAAATCATGCGACCTCTTGATGACAAATCAACAATATCAAATTACGGATCAATATGTATAGGTTTCATTCACTGGGTTAGAAGCTAGAGTAGACACAGATAGGTAGATCACACGCAGAACATGACTGAGAATACTTCAATAATTTGGTCAAGAGATAAGTTCAAAAATTTAAGATTAACTTTCTATAAGACTAATTAGATCGACTTCGATAGGAGTTGACTAAAATATGGATTAATAATAATTTTCACGTAAGACAATTGCAAAACATAGTTTGGCTAACTCTGCCTATGTAAAGAGTGGTCAAGATTTGTCCAATTGCTATGTTATGTGAGAAGAAGGTGATATCTAAGATTGAGGTATAATTCAAATCTATTAGATTCATACCATTTGCAATTGGATGCCTTGAAAAAATTGACGTGTTGTGATTATTATTACAGGCAAGGGATACATTGACCACACTTGCGCAAATAGCTCACTTCGCAAATGATTGGTGTTGCCTATACTGTCTAGAATGCAACGAGGAATTTGTGGAAACAAGGCACGAGTAAGCGTGTCCGGAGTATTTTGGATATAGTAACTTAGACCCGATGTAATACTTATGTTCTTTTTTTTTTTAGTTTTTCCACAATCTATTTATTTAAGAAAAATGAACATTGCAAATACATAACATCAACAAAAATTAGACATATTGCGTTTGACAATAATGGCTACTGATGGTCCGGAAACGGTAAAAGAAAGGAATTGTTGTAGAAGAATTGTTGGGATATGCAACGGATTACTTGATACGAATGAAAGAGGTATAACTATTTTGATTCTGAAATCACATAAAGTTCACAGTAGAATATGACATCAAGTTTAAAGTTAGTAACAAACATAATATGGATAACTAAAATGTTAAAAACAAACAAGATATATAAACTTAGAAAGCCGTGGGAATTGAAGAGGCCAATTTTGAAAACTACAGTCTTAGAAAGCAACGATCCACGATACCATAATTTTTTTTTATAAATATTCAACGTAGAATATGTCAACTTTTGATAAAGGATCTATTGACAATCTATTAATTTGAAATAGGATCATGGAGTACAATATGTGTTCAAGGTTCTTTGTGAGGTAATGTGTCGCCAGATTGTATTCCAAGTGAAGGTAGGAACATACGAAAGTGACAAAATGTCCAAGACTTTTGAAGTTACCAAAGCCTTCCTTAAGACGAGTTGCTGGTCACAATACTTTGTTGAAGATTTAATGGCAGAGGTTCGCATATATATAATCCCTTCGAAAAGGTAATGGGTACACATTTTAAACATTGTCATCTAATGGGTGTTGAAAAATTACAGGAAAATCATGTCACATTGCATAGTTTGTATCATTCGTTCGATGCAAAAAAATACTATTCTCTGCCTATTTGGAGGATCGACAACATGACCATGATAGATGAGTCACCGGAGCGAAATAGGAGCATGTGGAGACTTTTATGGACGATATTGATTAGTTGATTTCACCGAGATGAGCGCCGCCGACGACATATTTCAAAAATATTTAAACTTCCATGTTCATGTAGAGCATTATCTCATTATAAGCAATGAACCTAAATAAAAAAGTGTCTGGAAGTTAAGATTATATTTCTTTCGTTTGAGCAAATCTCCGGCGGTAAAATATTGATAGGTGTAGAATACACCTAATTTACTATCTAGTAGTTTATGCTTTCTTTGCTATTTTTCTTGTAAATTATGTATTTTACACTTGTTTTGAGTTTTATAGCTACTTTGGAGTCGCACGGAGGAAAAGAAGAAGAAATCACCCTATTTGAGCCAAAAGGGTAAAATTGTCATTTCACCAAGGAGGGAATACTATATGGAGCCCAGAGTGGTTAAGGGGCTCTCATTCGTGGTACCCCTTATCAATCGTGAGTGGGTGTTATTAACACCGGGTAGCCCTTATCCAGAGGATGGTCATGCTGGGTAGCATCCAATTGGGTCGGCCCTAACCGTACCCGGACCCATACCCTAACCCGGATCCAAACCCAGCTTTCATATCCAACTCTAGACTCGAGAAATCATTCAATCATTCTCTTCACCTGGAGAGTTAGAAAAGCAGATCAAGAAAAGATCCAGAAATTGAGAGAGATCGAACTCAGAGCAAGTCGAGAAGAGAAGGTGAAATACACAGAGTCATGGATCGAATCTGTGATAAAGAAATGGAATTAGGGGTTGATTCAACTGAAATCGGTGATGAGTTGGGTTTGGTTCTGTCAAAGAAGTGTTTTTAGGGTTTGATTCGAGGTTGATTGAAGCTCGGGGGAGAAATGGTGGCAAATTGAAACTAAGATGAATGTTGATGTTAATCGAAAGCTCGAGAGATGAAGAGATGGGTTGAATCTACTGCAATGAAGCCGCTGGAGATATTCATGGTGAGAAATGGGATCGAGAAATCACGGGGGTTTTGAGCGGACTTGAGAAGGGGTCTCGATGTTGGATGCGAGGTTGAGATGGGAATGATGAGTACATTAGGAAAGCTGGTGAAGGATTGAAAGGATTGATAGAAAATCGGAATGATGGTGTTGTGAGATGTACAAGCTGGTTGTGTGGAATGGTCAGGGAATGCACTGAACAGATGGGTTCTGTGTTGAATTCAGGTGACGAATGGTGTTGATTTGCAGAGATGTTGCAGGGCTCAGATGGAGACTGTGTTGCAGGTTGCAGGTTTGACACAGTGGTGGAGTAGTGTGACTCTGAGGATGGATTGTTTGCAGAGGTGGATGAATAATAACACAGAGATGATGGAATTGGAGATGACTTGGTTGGCTTGGGATACAGCTGTGTTGCAGATTGAGCCGGTGTTTGTTGCTTGAATGGGTTGTGCGGTTAAGTGAAGAGAATAGGAAGTGCGAGCGCCAATGCAATAAGATGTTAGTGATCTTTGTGTTCTTGGTGGAAATGTTGGAGTTTGTGCTTTGTGCTATGAAATAAGGAGTTGAATTTGAGGTTGGTTGCAATTGGTGGTCTTGGAGCCGTGCTTTGTCTTTTGTGGAATTGCGGTGGTGGTCGTGATCGCGGGGAGGCGGAAAAGGAGGTCTGTGGCCCGAGCTATGGTAGTGGTGACACCGAACCTGCAGCGAGACTATGGAGCTTGATTGGTTACGAGATCTTTATTATGTGGGCTGTGGTAGACATTGCAGTGGAGACAAGGAATGGTGATAATGGCTGGCCTAGGATTGTGAATTGAAATGGCAGGATGGTGGTATTGGCTGGTGCATCAGTGGCAAGGCTTGCAAGACAGGTGATGGCCTGAGGGGATGAAGATGCAGTGAGGAAGTAGCCATCATGGCTGAGTAGGTATTGAGTGAAGCACAAGGATTGTGCATCACAAGACTTTGGCCTGTGCAAAGTGGTCTGGACTGAGCTGGATCACTGACTCGGTTCTGACTCTGAGTTGACTCAGTCGAATTGGATCGTTGACCCGCTGACTGACTATTGACTGACGGTTGACTAGTTTGACCGTTAGTCCTAACGGAGGACCGGACGGAATATTCCGTCGAATATTCTCTCGACGGAGAAATTTCCAGGTGGCCGGCGGCGATGTTTTCCGGCCGAATTCCGGCCACAATCCCAGTTTTCCGGCGAGCAGAATTCCAACACTTTCTATGGACTCCTCTCATGGGTGTGAAGACTTGGGCTAGGAATTGGATGGAGAATTGGACTCAAACTTGGAAAGAGAAGGTAGAAGAGTTGAGAAAAGCTTGGATTTGGAAATTGAGTTGCAAAAGAAAAAGGATTCTATTCCTTAGAAGATTTGGAGAATATTGAAGCCTATAAATAGAGAAGTTTTCTACAACTTCTACATATCTTTTACACACACATCTCTACACACACAATTCTTTTCTTTTCTTATTCTTTGTGTGAACTCTTTAGCATGAGTAGCTAATTTTATTGATTGAGGATGAATTCCTAGTTCTTAATATGATTTGAGTTTTTGTTTTTAATTCTATCTTGAGATTTTTCACATGATTATCGATTGTTTTTACTAATAGGAGTGATCTTAAAGACATTCATGATTGATTGATAGATTGTTTGGGTGGCCAACTAAATTGATTTGTTAATTCGATCTAAAGCTAGTGAAAGTTAGGGGATAAGTAATCGTTCTTTGACTCTTTACATAAGTAGCAAACACGAGACCTTGCGGAGGGATTAGTGGAGCAATTGTGTGTAGAAACAACGTTAGCAAGTAGACCTTGAGCTAAGAGTCTAACTACTAATATCAACCTAAGAAATTCACAAAACCTAATGCATGAGCCCAGATTACATCTAGGTTGAGCTAATTCTAGGTGGCTAGGTGATTAGAATCCGGTAGTCGAGAACTTCCGTGTCCGGTGATACAAGGGATTTAGGGGTTTAGCACCGAGCTAGTTGCTTTACCTACGGTTGGTGATAATTTGTGACTAATAACAAGTAGAATAGAACATAACTTGATTCATTGTTTCGTAACGAAGAAGGATTCCTTGATCTTCTCTCTCTTATTGCTTTCATCTTTCAACTTTCGATTTTAATTGCTTTGTTTATTTTTATTTTGCTTTTTACACCCCCCTTTCGTGACAACTTTTACAACTAGAATCTCGTGCTCCTCGTGGGATCGACCTTGACTACCCTATATTACTAGTTAATTAGGTAGTAAAGTATTAATTAATTTGTTGTGGTTACGACACGCATCAAATATTAAAGGAAAAAACAAAGTAAAAAAGAGAGGAAAATCCCAACTATTTTTATGACAAACACATATTAAATCATAAGGAGTTGATAAGTATTCGGGACACAAATTATACGATATATTAAAAATGAACCAACATCATGGCCCGTGCCGTTACGGCACGGGTTAAGGGCTAGTACATTTATATATTAAGGAATGCATTTTTTGCAAACCGTGGCTATAATGTTCATGAAATGATTCGAGTGAATCAAACCGATTTTGCTTCGATTGTGTTCTTGTATACTTCTATGAGAATATAGCAATTTAAAAACTCTTTAACTAGTTTCATTTGAGTCATTTGAACTAGTTATGGTTAAGATGAATAAGGTTGATATGAGAGTTTCCATATAGCTAACCTCGGTTAACTACTGTTGAGCCAACATGGTGCACACGTTTGGGTACGGTTACTTAAACCTAAATGAAGGAACATTTCATTTGTGTATAACAAGCTAAGTTCGATCTAACGGTTGAAAGATATTATCTTGAGTCTAATCAGGTTTTCATCTAACGGCGAATATTGAATGCTTTGTTACAAAGGTAACTTCGATTGCAAACCCTGATTTGAAAGACATATAAAGGAGAACTCTAGCATGGGAAACCTAATCCCCACACTTCCTGTGTGATACTAGTTGTATAAGCTAGAGTCGATTCTCCTTTAACCTTAGGTTTTTCACGAGACCATGTAGGTTAACGACATAAAGACTTCATTTGGATTGTGAAGCCAGACCCAACTATTTTCTCTGTAGTTGCGTGTTCTGATCTTACTTCTTCTATCGTGATTGAGTATTATCTTTGCTAAGATTTGCTTGAGATTTATCTCCGATAGGTAAGATTAAAAGTAGTCACAAACATCTTCGTCGCATCCTTTGTGATTCCACAATATCTTGTTTCATTACCAAAACATAGTATCATGTTCAATCATGAAAAACACAATGCATCCTGAAATCAAAAAAATATCTCTCCCCATCGGGATTCGCCCATGAAGTAGGCACAACTTGCCGAACCACATTAAAACTATGGCATTCTTTATTTATCTACAATTTGTGTTGTCGTCCATATTTCACTTCATGATCAGCAACGCTCGTGTTTGAGACATGATTTTCACATTTTTCGCATAGTTTACTCCAATGTCTTAGTAAATTTGTGATATCCCTACTCTTCTTCTTTATTTTGTTGGAGAAAATCATTTTAAGGCTGATTGGATATTATCATCGGATACTAGTTATATACTCGATTTGCAATAAATCTTCTCTCAAATTTCATGATATCGACAAAGTACATCGAAATTATTATCTGCATTTTGGACCGCAAGTTGGCAGCTATGGATACAACGTGAGCTACATGGATTCCAACAGCTTCCCAACATTTCCGGGATGCTAGTAAGAGCTTCTCCAATAGTGATGTGGTCAGTTTCACATGTGGCATTGTGGGAAGACATCCTTTATCTTATTTGGCAACTAATTTTCCTAATTATAAGGAACAAAAATAAATCTTCTCCAACCCATTACGTTTTTATCTACCTATTTTGCTTAGTTGTCTCTTATTTTTAGATGGAATATAAAAGATTTTAATTGATATCCATTAATCTCAAGTATATGATCTTGGATAACTTTCTTTGATGTTGGCAGTGATGATGGTTAACAGTTTTTTTTTTGAACATCATTCAAAATTTCAAAAAGAATAAGACAAGCTGCACCTTAGCTAGAGGTGTAAATTGGTCACAAGACGAGCACGAGCCACGTATTGACCAAAGACGCTAAAAATTTGAGCACGGCCCGACCCGAAGACGTGACTTAGCCCAAGACGGCACAACACGTTTGTTAAATGGGACGTCGGCCGGGTTTGACTAATTGGCACGAGAGCACAAAGACATCACGCGACACGGATAAGCACGTGGCCCAGCCAGGTAAAGACGTTAAGAGAGCACGTCATAACATGTACAAATACACCGTATAACAAGGCATAATACATCACATCTTTTGTATATTTCACAAAAGAGTCACTATTCTAGCTAGTTTTTAACATTTTATGTTGGGTTATTTATAACAACACATATAATACCTTAATATTTAGAAAATATATTTCAATATCATTGTTATAATGTCGTCACCTATATTTAACTAGAACATTAATTTACATGACAATAATCCAAGTTTATATTTGATGGGTTATTTCTTTTTATTGAATAAACTTGTTAATTTTACTTGAAATAATTTCAAATTATATGTTGTCTAATTAAATTCTTGTGATAATGTCCGACTTAATATATACATTAAGTGATTTCAAATTAATTATAACACATGTGCCAACACGGCACAAAGACAACGACGGCACAACCTGACGGACGTTTATTCGTGTCTTTGTGCCGAGTCATGGGTATCTTGTGTGCCTAGCTTTTGACTAGTAAAGCACAAAGACGCACACAAAGATGTTTAAATCGTTGGCACAGCACATCACGGCACATGGCACGTGAAGCACGCGACTTCGTGTGCCGGGCTATGCCGGGCCGGCACGTTTTACACCTCTAACAGTAGCTCTAGGGTACAATATCGTTTGAATTTTGTAATTTCAAAACGTTTTGTTTTGAAATGCTTGTGAAATTATACAGTACTATCAAAAACTAGTTTGATGGTTCAGTTAATTATTTTTTTTTTTCAATCGATGATTGTTCAATTTAATTTACAAAACCATGTTATTACAACAACATGGGATTAGTTGAAATAAACTGTTTGGCTAGGTATTCATCCATCATGGACAATGATGGAGTACATGACAGTGAATGGATCTGTTATGCTACTTACTGATATAAAATTTGAGAGTATAGATGGTAATGGACTAAGATCAATGACAGGGATTCGTTCTGTTGTTGATGGGCCAACATCACTACCCAGTACCCAGGGTCATACGTTTACATTGCAATCCAAAATCTCCATTTACCCGGGCGGACAAAACATTTTATCGCGACTCAATATATGTCATTTTGATTCGCGACTCAAAACCTATCGTTGTCACCGGAATTTGCTTCGTCAACATCACCATTTACCATTGCAACACCGAAGATACCTGTGTAACTCCCAAAGTTTGTGGTCCAAATTTTTTAATTAAAGTAAGGTAATCAAGAAACGGAAACATTTCGAATCCAATGTTACAGTCGAAGCATCTAGATATGGGAGTCCAAAAACCCTCCAACTAAAAGATGCATAAAACGCCAGACGGCTTGTGAAATTATTAGCGATACAGATGGCATTAACATTCAACTTGTAATATGACAGTGCCAGGGTAATAAAACGACAATTCACCAAAGTATTCTGCGTGCAGTGTGAAAATGTTGGGGTGTTTGATTGACACATCCATGATCCATCTAACGCTTAGAACAAACAAGAAAGTATTGAATGAACAGTCACCAACGGGCAATTGGTCTAGTGGTATGATTCTCGCTTAGGGTGCGAGAGGTCCCGAGTTCAATTCTCGGATTGCCCCCAAAAATTCGGATTTTTTGGCTTTTATATCTTTTTCCTTTTTGCCTTTAAATATTTCTTTTTGCTCCGATAAGTGTTTTCTTTCTTTTTTGTGAGCTTAGTATTTCTTTTTGTTCCAATAAGTAGTCTTTTCTTTATTTTGTGAGTTACTAGAACCACCTGATATAAATGAAGGGTTCCACTTCATATTGGATTTAATTTTAGTAGATACGATACACATAATACCACTTAACCTCATAAATGGAAAACATCTCTTAAAGAATGGAGGAGTGCTACTACACCTACCGCAACTCACTCCCGCAATATATCCCGATAGGGGATCGGAAAGTCCTGGTCACCTTCTCTACATTGGGATTATTAATGGAGAAGTGGGGTCCGTGTGTGTGAGAGGCGGGATTTTCGTCGGGACCAGGCGTCGGTAAGGCTATCATTTCCGTAAAGAGTGTGCACATAGTTGGAATTGCAAAAGCTCAAGCAAGCCAACTCATTGGCCTTTTCTCAGTTTTTGACGTGCAAGAGAATATATTGATGTCCCATCTTTCGTTCATATCCAAACCATCATGAACTGATCTAAAGTACTTACCCACCTGATGGGGGCCCATATCACCACCCAGGTCCCACATTTAAGTCCCATCCACCTACTTTTCACACTTGTTCAATACTCCGCATAACACCAAATCACCATCCTTCCACTATTAACAAACCTTTTTTACTGTCAGAAGAAATGAAGAACCGTAGAGTCAAGACAGTAATTATAAAACCGAGTATCCAACGGTCAAATAAAAACGGAAAACACCCATTAATAGACCCTCACGTGCATCTCACGTGCAATAAACTGACTCTATTTCCTGTAAATAGCAATTAAAAATATACCAAACATATCCTCATACGCCATACAACGGTCATATTTCAAACGGTCGTATTTTGGTTCCCCCATTCTGTTTTCTTAGACTCATTACAACTCTGTTTTTTCTTTTCTTTTTCTTCCAACATTCCAATCACTTTCTTTCCCTTTCTACTACTTTTCTTGTTTTCTCTTATGGTGGGTGGAAATACTGAAAAACATGAACAATCAAGGGACCCAATGAAATCATGAAAAGAAAGAGAGAAGAAGATTGTTAAGTGAAGAAGAAGAAGAAAGAATTATAAAGCGATTAGTCTGTTAGAGTTTTTGATCTTTTGGTTTGTTGTTGAGTGATGATGATGATGATCTAACTTTGGGTTTTTTTTTTTTTTGTTTTGGTGAAGGAGTTTTTCAGAAGTGTGAGTGTTTGCTGATTCAATCAAAGTAATGGAGGTTTTTACAGGTTTCAATTGTCATCAAATTTCTTCTCTACAGTATCTTCATCTTCTGCTTCTGTTTCTTCTTATTCTAATGGATTTCTATTCCTGGTGTTATTATTCTCTCTGGCCAGACGAATCACAACTTCTTACTTCAATGAACTTTTCCAGCAAAATTTGGATCATCCGGTAGGTATATGTAATCTTTATCTATTCATCATAAATTCTTTCATTCTTTTCTATACATAAAATTTCTTTCATTCTTTATTCAATCATTTGTTCAAAAATTTCATCGAATTGATTTTCATTTCATTCAATTCATAGTTCATCTGTGCATGATTTTACAAAGATAGTAGATTGCATATACATACATTGTTTTTCGATCGAAACCCCGAAGAGATTAGGAAAAAGAATCTATTGGAAGGATACATAGAGGATGTTGGCTGGGTGTTCTAAATTGTTGTCACCAACAAGGCATAGACTAAGGAGTGAAGCTACAGCACAATTTCAGGCAGTTTGCAATTTTCAGTTACCTTCAATGAGCACACAGAGACGGGAATTACCGTGTAATTTTACCCGTAATACTTCGAGATCGCAACAACCGATTAGACCAGTTGGTTTGTCAGTAGAGAAAGGGTTTGAATCAAAGGAAGCTGTTCAATTAGGCACAAAAGCCGGCCACCGCCTTCGCTTTCCATTCCGCAGCCATTGATTTGGGAAGGAAGGAGAGGGGTTGAAGATGTGTTCTGGGAAGAAGAGAAGAAGAGTTTGAAGAGGCAGAATTCATCTGACGAATGCAGCGTTAACAGGGTTAAGAGAAAGAGATGCAGCAGCGACAGTGAGTTGGGCAGTGAGAATATTTGGTTTTCGCAGAATGTTGCAGGGTCTGGAGTTACAGGTACTGAAACTCTGTCACTTACTGCAGCCAAGGAAGAGAGGGTAAGTTTTTTTGCCGCGGTCAACATGGATGGATTTTGTGGTGAATGAGCTTACAGCAACAGGTGATAGAGGTGCCGCCGAGACAAGCCGAGCAATTACAAAGGTGAAACCGGGATCAAGTAACTCGTCTGACAGTCGTAGTTTGACACTAAAGCCAGAGGATAACTCCTCCGACGACATCGAAATTGGGAACGGGACTCGGGTTCCTCACCCATCAGAGGAAGACTAACTGCGCGCAACGGTGGCGATGTTCAGCCTGAGCATCAAGATTTTGAGCTATTGGGTTTCCTAGTAGCTTGTGTGGAATCAATCAGCTCCAAGAACATGTCAGCCATTACACATTACTTATCAAGACTTGGTGAATTAGCTTCACCAGAAGGAAACACCATTCGTCGTGTCACAGCTTACTTCACTGAAGCCTTAGCATTGCGAGCTGCGCGACTATGGCCTCACATTTTTCACGTTTCAGTTCCTAGGGATATCGATCGGGCAGAAGATGAAACTGCATCAGCACTTCGGCTTCTCAATCACGTCAGCCCAATTCCAAAGTTCCTCCATTTCACATCAAATGAGATGTATTTGAGATCGTTTGAAGGAAAAGATCGAGTGCACATTATAGATTTCGACATCAAACAAGGGCTTCAGTGGCCTAGTTTGTTTCAGAGTTTGGCTTCTAGAGCTAACCCTCCGAGCCATGTCAGGATTACAGGTATAGGCGAGTCAAAACAAGACCTTCAAGAAACAGGAGATAGATTGGCCTTATTCGCATCAGCCTTGAATTTGCCTTTCGAATTCCATCCGGTGGTGGACAGGTTAGAAGATGTCAGGTTATGGATGCTTCATGTCAAAGAGAAAGAAAGCGTAGCTGTGAATTGCATTCTCCAGTTGCACAAAATGCTCTACGACCAAACCGGTGGCGTCTTAAGGGATTTTCTGGGGCTGATTCGGAGCACTAACCCGGGTATCGTTCTTATGGCAGAGGAAGAAGCTGAGCACAACAGCCCAAGTCTGGAAACAAGGGTATCTAATTCACTGAAGTATTACTCTGCCATATTTGATTCCCTTGACTCTAACTTACCTCTAAACAGTCCGGTCAGAATCAAAATCGAAGAGATGTTCGCAAGGGAGATTCGGAACATAGTGTCATGTGAAGGAATTGATAGGTCTGAAAGGCATGAATGTTTCGATAAATGGAGGGTTTTGATGGCGCAAGGAGGATTTAGAAACGTCGTTATCGAAGATAGAGAAATGCTTCAAAGCCGGATGCTTCTGAAGATGTATTCAAGCGACAAGTTCAGTTTAGAGAAGCGGGGAGAAGACGGAGCCGGATTGACACTAAAATGGTTAGATCAGTCACTTTACACAGTTTCAGCGTGGGCACCTGTTGATGTTGCAGGACCTTCCTCCGTTAAGTCACAGCCGAGTTGAGCTTCAATGGGTTCATTTCATTCATCCAGCAACAGACAACAGCAACTTCCAATCAGTCACTCAGTATAGAAGGCCAAGTAAAGTAAAAAACAAACAAATTCTTTGTAGTTTAGAAAAATTCATTATGTTATTATCATATCATTATTCTTTCATTCATTGAAGCATGTCTAGAGATAACAAATTCTTTGTAGTTAGAAAAACATCTACATTTCAGTTCTTTATTTAGTATTTCCCAGTCTATTGCTGCAATTCTTTGATTCTTTTGTTACAAAATAGGTATTCTTTATTTGTCCATTATTAGCATTTCATTTCATTTCATACATGTAATTGAAACCAAAATCAGTAAAATTATTCATGAGGTATTTTTTTTTATTTCTTCATTGTATCTCCATTTTTTTGTGTATTCTTTTCAATTTAGTTTTTTTTTCTTTGATTGTTAATTTCAACTCTTGTTTTGACAAAAGTAAAGGATAGTTGTACCTTCCTGGCTTCTTATTGGGCTTGTATTTGTGTCCAACTACATTTTGCAATGAACCTTCTGGTCCAGCTAATTTTGGATGATTATTCTCACACACTAGCTATGTTATAAAATAAGATTATGAGTAGCCGTTGAATTATAATAATTTTAGCATGATAAATTTTTCATATATAAGTCAGACAAATGCTATCCCACACGACTTTGCGGGATGGATTCCCGCAAAAGCGGCTTCTTTACCGTTGGATGATCAAACCAACGGTTAGATTCACATTCAGGAAAAAACCCATCACTTTCAGGTTAGGATCCACCATTTTCAGGAACGGACCCACCACTTCCCCAAAGGGTTCAAGGCTGTTAGATCTGGGTTTTAGCATGATCTAACGGTAAAGAAACCGCTTGAGCGGGATAGCACTGCTCTATAAGTTAACACAGTTTGGGAAGAGTTGTGCTTAGTTAGTCTTTTCATTTTAATTTTTTTTTTTTATTATTTTTTTTGTAATGAAGGGTAAGTGTGGATTTGGAAATAAACATGACCAGGAGAAATGAGATATTGGAGTAAACCAAGCACTGCACTTATGTTTTTCTTTACAAAGTTGACTTCATCAAACCCTTTAAACTCCTAAGCCATGTGAGGTCATGCGTCGCACGGTGAGAATACCCATCCTTGGGTAAACGTCACCGCCCCTTTGAAATTTCTCCCTTCCACTTTTCCTCAGATTGTATGAATGTAACACTGAATACCAGTTTTTAATGAAAAAAACGCGTCACGAATATAACAATCTTTTCGGAAACGAAAAAAAATCTTTTGTTCTTATGGAAAAGAAAAAGAAGTTAAACCTAAAACCATCCTTATTTTGTCTCTCTTCCTCTCAATGTTGTCCTTCTATCGAATCCCCACGTTCTTTTGACGAGTGAATAAAAGAAATCGGTGGTTGATTTGTGCGAGCATGTTTGGTATATCCCGTAAGTTTTTTTTTTTTTTTTTTTCAATCGTAAACTTTTTGTATTAACCCTAGATTCGACTTTTTCGCTTTTGCATCTGTCTGATTTATTTTGTTTTGATTATTTCATCTTACGAACAATACTAATGGTTTAATGCAGGTAACCTTCGTAATGAATAGATTAGATTGGTTGTTTGTTCATAAAGAGATTTCCTGTATTGACTGAGATCATGGTTACATCTCTCCAGGGTGCTTGATTTTGAGATTGGCTTCCTAAAATACTTTCTATTACTTAAGTCCTAAAAGATTTTTGAGAATAACTTGATTCCATGTTTCAGAGACTTTTTGATCATTCTTAGAGACTTTTTGTGAAATTGATGCTACTCGATTTACTTAAGTTAAGTTAAGTTATTCGTGTTAGATTAAGTTATTTATCGGATTCTTGCTGAGGCTTAGTCATTCGTAATGAATTAGTGTGGAAGTAAAAATTCATGTCTGATGGTTATAGAGTTCTCATGATATATATCAGGAAAAATGGGTTTGATTTCGATTGAATAACAAGGGAAACGGGCAGAGTTTTCATGCTTAAAAGTGTGGAAGTAAGTCTTCGATGTCTTTATGCTTAAAATTTTGATTTTATTTGAATTGCTTTAAAAGTGTATTTTTGAATGCTTAAATGAATGATTTGGTTGGATTTGAGCATGGAAAAGTCTTATAATTTCTGTGAGGTTTACTTGGATTGTGATCTGATAATTTATGGTGTTCTGATGATTTATGACTAATATTATAATTTCTGGATATCACAATCAATATCAAAGGGTTAAAGTCAAAACATGGTGCTTGCTCTTACTGATAGTAAACCTCATGGAAGCCGAATGCAATTCTCTTTATATGAGTGGCTCAGTTCTCTTTAACTAAACATGGAACTTCTACAGGGTTGAAGGAGAGAGTTTCAGTGGCCAGCTAGCATCAGAGGCCGAACGCACAGCTCTATAAATATTCAGAAAACAGGTAGGTAAGTTTTAGAAAGAAAAAGAACTTGGCAACATTTTTTCCTTATATTTCGTTAAATTGGGAGTATAGCATGCAGTGGGTTACAGGTATAATATATTTTGTGTCTCTCAAACTTAGTTGATGGATTGAGATTGTCGCCTTAAATATCTTTTTCTGTTTATCGTTTGGGTGCTCCTCAAGAATTTTGGTTGGGACGGGGGATAATCTTTTTCTGTGTACCGTTCAGTTGACTTGCATTTAGATTATTTCCATCTTTTAGCTTTATGTAATATGAGGGTGACTTGGATTGGATACCTTATTATGTCGAGTGACCGAGTCAGGTTGCAGCGCTGTGCGATGCTAAGATTAGATATTTGAATATGTTAACACAAATAAAGATCTATATAATTGTTATAGTGCAGTAACACAATTCAAGTGCTTTCTACTGGAACTTCTTCTTTGACATTTTTAATTGATTTTATAATCCACAGGTAAATGTTGTTTGGTCGCATATAGGCTCCAGCTATTGAACTTTTCCCGGCTATGTTTTGTTCGTAAAAGCAGAAAAAAGGCGACTCTACAATGTACGAGGCTTCAGTTGAGGTATTCTGTTGTGCACCTGATTTGACATCTTTTTACATGTTTTTCATTGATTAATGTCATTGCATACAATCTAATTTCTGTTAGTTTATCTTGATTGGTGATGGTTCACCTGTGATATATTCATACTAGCCGCAGACTCAAACTGCAAAGACCCCATTTTTGATAGCTCTAAAAGTTTTCTTATCTTCTTCCGGTCCTTATAATGTCGATTTCTTTTATTTTTTATTTTGTGTAGGATGCAATTTTTGACTCTTTGCCAACAATGGAAGAAGAAACATCTCTACTGCTAATGTAAGTTTTCGTACTTCACTACTTTAATCTTTGCAATAAAGATTAAACCACAGTTAGATTATTGGTATAAGAAGCACAGATGAAACGAATTCCAGAAAGAGAAAGGACAAGAACATTACATGTATTATAATTCTCTTAAAAATGATTCTTTGAGGGTAGCCTATATAATAAGGTATGCGTATTTATAAGTTAATGTTAATCACTTATTATCTTTCGCATATGCCAGGACTTGGTAAATTTCGCAAATGAATATATGGTCCTTCCGTGGTGTTTTAAACGTTGACAATAGTTAATGATATGGTATGCACCAATGATTAATTCGAGCATGGTAGTCCTTTTTTTTAGCAAGAAAATTCATTACTGTGCATGTTGTATTTGTTGTTGATTTGCAACCCACACATGCATACATTGAGCATGAAAATAAAAAACTATGTATGCACACTTGGATAGCTTTGGCTAATGAGTAATAATATTGTAGTTAATGATAGAGATTTAAATGATCAATTAACCCGACGATCGGTTTATATTATTTTTTCCATCGGTTTGTCTGAAATTGGTGAAATGATTTTACCAAGGCAGAAACCAAGAGATCATCCTGATACAGTAAGTCATGTTGTTAACATTTACGTTAAAGCAGCTGTAACTAGATCTTCGAAACAGTAGACATCTTGGAAGAGTAAAGGCATGTAAGGTGTTGAAAAATCGGTCCAAAATTATCCTTTGCCGTGCGTTTAAATTTCTTTTGTCTTTGTCCCCTGCAATGGTTTTAGGCTTAGACCTGGAAACAAACCCTCTTCAATATCCGTATCTTTAGCAAAATATTAATACAATTCTAATAGGTTATGCATCAATTCTTACTGCCTTTACACATATTCTCATGGAGCAATAATGGTTATGGCATTGGTTTGGAGTTATAATCAAATTAATAAAATTTCCAATAATTGTTTATGTAGAATTAAGACCCATTAGATTGAGTAAAAATATCAAGAAAACATCAACTCAAATATGGTGAGCCGAAGCCAAACCACGCCACGCCAAATGAAAAACCGTAAGTGACGGGGCGAGGCGAAGCCGAGCCACACCAAATCAAAAATCCTAAGAACGGGGGGAGGCGAAGCTGAGCCAAGCCTAATCCAAAATGTATCGTGACGGGGCGGGGCGAAACCGTGCAACAACAAATCAAAAATGTATCAGGGCGAGGCGAGACCGAAGCCGAGCCCCTCAACATCTAATAAAATATGCACGAGGGAGCGAGGCGAAATCGAAGCCGAGCCCCATGGCATCTAATAAAAAAATGCACGACAGGACAAGGCGAAGCCATATCGCACCAAATCAAAAATATGGTTAAAAGAAAAAAACAATGATGAATGGTTTTCGGGTCCGCCCGGTGCGTAGCACGGGCACAAAATCTAGTTACTTTGATAAGAAACTCTAAAACGATAAGAAGAGGATTTTACACACGGAATAGTTGAGCAAATTTTTCTTGAGATTTTCTTTCCAGGATTAGTTTAACACGTATTTTAAGCAGACGAGGGAAAGATGGGATTTTAGGTCTTAATTTTACCAACAATACCTACCTCTAGATAAAATCCTTAACATGATTATCATTTAAAAATATTTACTTGTTACACCTGATATAAATTTTGTTCTATACTAGCCTATTCTTTGCCTTTTAAGAAATTTTCAAGTAACATCAATTTGTCTATATTTGTCGAGAATATACACTGATGTTTGTTAAGTTTTTACGAGTTTATATCATACTTTATAAACTTCGTTTTTAATTTGAAAATATATCTCGAAGAATATCGCTATGTCAATGTCTGATCCTATAACAAGCTCAGGAATTGGACTAACTTAGTTGACTATGTAGGTAATACAATACTCCCTCCGTCCCAAATTAGATAAGTTATTTGTAGTTTGCACAATTCTTAAGGAAAGGAGGAAAAGAGAGTATGTTTAAGTATTTTTTACAATTATACCCTTATGGATAATAACTAGTAAAACTTAGAAATGATTTATCTCTTAAACTATACCACGGTTTTTCGTAAAATTTATACCGTTGAAAATCATTTTAAAACACCTACGTAACGAAGATAAACATGGCTATCAAATTATACATATTTCTTATATTAACAATAATCAATTAAAAGGGTAGTTTTAGAAATATTCCCTTAATTAGAGAGACATCTATTTATGGGACAAAATTTAAAACCAACTAGCTCATCTAATTTGGGACGGAGGGAGTATAAGCCAGTGGAACCCATAAAACTGCTTAGCAAGAGGGGAACTAAAGCGAATAATATCACTCTGTTGATGTTGCAGGAACTTCTTCCCTTAAGTCACAGCCGAGTTGATCTTGAGTTCATTTCATTCGTTCATCCAGGAAAACAACAACAACTTCCAAACATCAATCGTATAGAAGACCAAATAAAGTAAAAAATAAAAAAATTCTTTGTAGTTAGAAAAATTCATTATGTTATGATCATATCATTCTTTTATCCACTCTTTGTAGTTAAAAAAAGAAGAAGCATGTCTATAGATTACAAATTCTTTGTGGCTAGAAAACATTTAGATCAGTTCTTTAGCATTCTCAGTCTATTTGCTATTCTTTGATTCTTTTGTTACAAAATAGGTATTCTTTATTTGTCTATTAATAGATTGGGATGTATCTTTGGTTATCTAAGATCCTGCGATTTATAATCCTTAGGGCCACTCCACTCATTGCCAATTGGTTTTGAGTTGGATGCCCATATTCTAACATGGTATCAGAGCAGGCTATTTGTGTCGAGTCATTTGACCTCACCTTTACTCCGCGTCACTCGATTTATTTGTCCACGTGTTAGACCCAACGAGGCTACACGTGAGGGGGTGTATGGAGATTATTAGTCCCACATTATCTTGGGTTATCTAAGAATATTGTGGTTTATAATCCTTAGGGCCACTCCACTCATTGACAATTGGTTTTGACTTGGATGCCTATATTCTAACAATTTCATTTCATACATGTAATTGAAACCAAAATCAGTAAAATTATTCATGAGGTATTTTTTCCATTTCTCGATTGTCTCCACTTTTTGTGTATTCTTTTCAGCTTAGTTTTTTTCTTCTTTGATTGTTGATTACTTGATTTCAACTCTTGTTTTGAACAAAGATAAAGGAGACCTGAATGACACACCTTGCTACCCACTACCCATAATTGGCGATGGTTGGAGACTTGATCCCACAACCTCAGAGGATTGGGTTCTTGTATTTGCTTGATTAGCTTTCTTTGCTACCTCTGGAAAATTCTTCTATTCTTTATTCAACCCTCTTTTGTGAGTTTTGATCAAATTTTTTTTTGTTACTAAAGGGAGAAAAAAAAATTAAGGAGAAATGAGTTATTAACTTAACAATTTGTTATGGAATCAACTTTTTGCTCAGCGATCATGAGGCTTGTTGGAGTGATCTTTGCTTTGGATCTTTCAAGCACAAATTGGCTATTACCCTGCCCAAAAGAATTCGGGGTGTTAACCTTCTGCTATGGACATCTTCACGTCTTTGTTTCACACGATACCATGTTTTTCACAATGTCGTCCAACGTTGCCATGCTTGTAAGTTGAGATATAGAATGAATGATGGAAAATATATTTGTAGCATGTTATATAATGAAAAGAGTCCCAAGTACTGTTGTATTGATTTTTTTTTATTGGTAAAATGGACCCAAATGTATTAAGCCTATAATGAGCACACACTTTTGGCATGTCCAAATTGGTTCAAAGGTCGAAGGAAGGTATTCTGAGCAATTTCTCAGTAAGCCACCTAAGATCCAATTTATCTTAAAAGTTCGATAGATTAACGGTATAAAAATCTGAATTCTTATGCAGCTTATTTTTGTGTCCCAACTGCATTTTGCAATGAACCTTTTGTCCATCTACTTTTGAATGATCGTTCTCACACGCTAGCTATGTTATAAAAACAAATTACAAATAGTTGTTGAGTTATAATACTTTTAGCATGATAAGTTTTCCGTATATCAGTTAACACAATTTGGGAACAACTTTGCTTAGTCAATCTTTCCATTTCAGAATATTTTGGTAAACGGTATAAAAAAAGCTTATTTTTGTGTCCCAACTGCAACAAAGGAGAAATGAGTTATTGGAGTGAACCAAGTATTGCACTTATGTTCTTCTCTGAAGTGTTGATTTCATTACTTTGGTAAGAAATGCTAAAACATATAAGAAAAGGATTTTACATACAAAACATCTCAGCGAATTTTCTTTCCAGGGTTGGTTGAAAACACATGGTTACTTACATTACTGTGTCCCCACGAGATTGAAGTCAACACGAGGAACAAACTCTCTCAGATTGAGGTCATAATCCTCATTGACTACGTATCGTTATTGGATATACCTTTACCCCCTCTGTACCAGTATGATAAGCTCTCTAAGGAATTTTTCTAAGTTTTTCTTTTCTAGTTTAATAGTTTTTTTTATCTTAGATTTATTGCAGAAGCAATCTTGGTTTTTCCTTTTCTTTTTTCATTTTCTTTTCACCGTTTAGAACGAGTGTTCCAAATTTTATATGTGTATTTAATCAAATATTGACAATAATTGCCTAATACTTTTTTACAAATTCTTTGTAGTTTAGGAAAATTCATTATGTTATTATCATTATTCTTTCAATCATTAAAGCATGTCTAGAGATAACAAATTCTTTGTAGTTAAAAAAACATCTACAATTTAGATTTCAGTTCTTTGTTTAGTATTTCCCAGTCTATTGCTGTTATTCTTTGATTCTTCTGTTACAAAATAGGTATTCTTTATTCCTCTATTATTAGAATGGCTCTTATGGAGTCCAGCATCCAAGAAGGATCCCTGTAGAACCGTCGCTTATTGGTGAATAGTGAGCCTGATCCAGAATGAGTGTTGCGTTTAGCTTGGATCCAAGTTGGAAGTACCCAAGGTACGCAGTTTCAAACTGCGTATGGAAAAAGCATAACACGCAGTTTCTAACCGCGTATAAAAGAATAATCCACGGAATATTCTTCTGCACGCATCTAGAAATTGCGTTGCACGCAGAATTCAAACTGCGTATTCTCGTATCTGTGATTTACAAAGCTGCGTGGATGTTTTATATTTGTTTGACCTTTTTTTCCTACACCCGGTTTACACTGTAATGTTAAACGCCGAGTATTTTTCGTATACTTTCTCAAATTGAGCTCTGGTTAAACATAGCCCGGTTCTGTAGTTGCAAACACTCATACGACTCAACTTAGGCAGTTACCACTAAGTCATCTACACACTTTTTTCACAACTTCTGATAGAAATCTCGTTATCCTTATCAACACACTGTAACGCCAAGATTTTTTAAGGGGGATTTCATTTATAAATAATAATAATTTTTTCCTATAAATACACTCCATCAACCACTCAAAGAAACACACCATCAAACATAAAACGATCCTTCGAATTTAGCCAGTCAAAAATGAATTCTACTCGCAAGGGAAAATAAATTGTGTGTGTAGAAGCAAACCAAATTTGGCCGCTCTGTTTCCTTGATGACCATTCAACCATGCAATGCCCTTGGATGTATTCCAAGTGCCCGCAGAGAGGTTATACGGGAATCAAATTGTTATTAGAAGCGGAACCTGGAAAAAGTAGGTACCTTCGTTGCCAGTTCGATAATTGTCGTGAATAAGCTCAGTGGTTAGAAGATGCAATCAAGTCCAAAGATGATAAAAACTTTAACGAACTCTGCAAAAACTTCAAAGAGAAAGGTATGATTAAGGTTGAAATTGAAAAGGGGGCGTCATGACCGGTCCCTGGATGTAGGTTTTTTATGAAACTGCATCGTTCTAAAGATAAGAACACCTATGGTGCACATTTCTGGCAATGTCCTGGGTGTAAGTTGGTGGAATGGGCCGAGTAATTATATTTTATGTTGCTCTTTAATATCTAGTGTTATGTTATGTGTTTATGATGTAATGTTTAATCCTGTGTTTTATTCAGTCAATGACGCCCGGTCTGATGTAATGTTTATGTTTTATGTATTGTGTACTTTTTATGTTGTTTATGTATGTTAACGTTTATTTGGGTTTGTTTAAGTTTGTGTACTTTAGGACCTCCTTCTAAGTTAGGGACAAACGTGTTGGTAAACTCCCATTCGTGAATATTTCCACTTAAGTCGGTAAACTCCCCAACAACCAGATCCCAAACCCCATTATTCCATTCCACGTGTATGATAATAAATCAAAAGGGAAAACTGCATAATTCAATGCTTATCTATACACTTTTGTCTGACATACAAGTGGTGGACAACTCAATGGGGCGTGCTCTGAAAACACATTGTGACGGGTGATAATTGTAGATGTCAGAGACTACTATTACACATCTAATCGGTAGTACTGTACAACAGTCTTTAGTTGTCTCCTCTTTCAAAGGTCATTTTTTATTTAACTATTACTCATATTACAAAAATATATCACGCTACAGAAGATGACATGAAAAATAATGCCCGACAAATGATGACCACTCATCTTTTTGCCAAGTTGCCAATATTTATAATTTATTCCTTTGTAGAATTTCAAAATTACATTTAAACCCATCCGAGAATTTTAGTATAATTTTGTGAAAAACGCCTCACAATTCAATTATCTCCGAAGGTGTAATGCTCTGTAAACTCAACCAAAAGATAAAGTTACATATTTTATTTTCACCACAATAATCAATCACGATGCCACGTTTTTCGATGCATGAAGATATCTCTCTAGTGATAAGTTATTGTAAGGTTGTGGATATGGATCATGATACATAAAATCCTCAAGCGGGTATGGCGTTTTGGTTTCGAGTGAGGGAATACTTTTTGATTCAAATTGGGAATGAAAGCGTTTGGTATTCCGCCATACGTATCCAACACCGTGTTAGCATGCTGAAAAGGATTTGTGGTCGTTTTAGGCAGTATCACGTTCTTGCACATTGTAATCGTGCTTAGGCGATGGCAATGTATGAAGCAGAACTAGGGAAGCCTTTCAAACATTTCGTGGCCAATTATTTTTTTGGTACTCGCATATAAAATTGAATCTTGTTCTCGTGAGATGTTTATGAGTGGTTAATATTGTTAGTTCGAAATCGTCGGATGTTTATGATGTAATGTGTTTTCTTACTTATTGCAATGACGTAACAGACAACTTTTAAATAACGACTTTCATGTTTAACATCGTAGTACATTAGAACAACGTAATTAATAACCTAACTCACTTTCGTAGGAATCACGGTTACACTTGGCACGTGAAACAAGCCTTTAAACCCTTAGGTGACCCTAACGGACGAGTTTAGTCTCGTGAGGGTTGATAACAGAACAACCCACAAAATGTACACAAACATAGATTCGAGTTTCAGACTTCACTCGATGAAGTCGATGAATTGCCCGGTGATCCATACTCTGGGATTTTGGATACCATGAAATTATAGCTTTCATCGAATGTGAATGCCTCACATTTTTCCTCTAAATACCCCACTTTAATCAGTTCGTGCTACAAAAACACAACGAAAATATACTCAACATATTTAGAATCAATCAGTTAACCAATGGACGAAATAAATTATACAATACTTACAAATTATCGGGATGACATTCTAATATGGCCGTGCCTGGTGAGTCGTTGTTGAATAGCTATAAAATCGCAAATGGCTTTTTGTATAATCTGGTACCTATCATGAATTTGTTGAAGACTTCTTCTATTTGGATTCCCATAATCTCGTATATATTGGTTGTATATTTTCGTCCAAAAGGTTTCGGGCTCCGGCATTACCGGAGAGCGGTCTGCTACTCGAGATTTTTTGTACCATGTTTTTGTGATTTGCAAATCTTCAATCGAATCAAATGATCCCATTGTTGTGTTCGTACAAAGAGTTAATTGAGGGGTACAAATCCGTGACAAGTTTTGCAAGGTGTATGTTGTTTGGAGGTAGATAATGCGATTTCCAAGTACTCGGTGTGTGAGAAGTACCTTTGGGTAAACCTGGATATTTATAGGATCCAAATTAATAATCTGCGTGGAAATTGTTAAAACACATCCAATTCACTTGTAAAAGAAATACTGTTTACACACCATTGTCACTTTTCACCGACAACCCTTCCCAATTTAAAAAACACTTATCATGTTCATAAACGCCCTTTAATGTTTAAAACACCTCTTGGATGACAAGGAAAGACCTATCTCGGGCAAGAAGAGATGGTAGAACGATCCTTGTTTGGGTTAAATCAACTTGTATATATGTTGTCAGAAATCAGGGTTGGAAACATAAGAAAACTCTGAATGATGATTTGATCACTCAAAATAATGCATCAAAAGCTATGACAATTCATGGTGGAAATAAATCCAGGGATAATAATGCAGACAATACTCAAATTATTAACCACCTACGAATCTTTATCCAAAAGTCATTTACTGTTACAAAGGGACACTTACTGTTTATATAGCGACCCTTACTATTTATCGGTAACCCCTACATTGCATCGACACAATTTCGTGTCTTCCCAAAATATCAAACATGTGACCCAAAAGCTTTTTGTGTAGTGAAATCAAACACAGGGGGACCCATGATAATATTTATTACCAAAGATATCGATAGTAGTAAATAGTTCTGCGATGTTGTTAATTTTTAATAAAACTCACTTATTTAACGGTAAATAATCTGACAATTAAAATTAAACCGAGAGTGAGCGTTGGTTAAACATGTACCATTATGAATAAATTGATGTTAACCTTAGGGATACATTGATGGAATGATTACAGATCGCTAAACGATTTTTCAAAACTAAACTTAGATAACTTTCACCAAAAGCAAGGCAACACCTAGTGCCTGCGTCAAGCATTTAAACCGTTATGTGGCCATAACGGACGAGTTTTTTCTCGTGAGGGTTTACAAAGAGGTATGCCCACAAAACCATTAAATTAATATCATGATGTTTATGCGGTTTTGTTAATCTTCGTCCCCATGTTGCGGAGGATTCGGTGGCGGTTGTATCGTGTTCAGTTGGGGGATGTTATCCTTCATGATTAAGTAGCATTGGTAAAACATGAAATCTTTGCCTGTATCCCGAGCGTATTTCCAATTTGCATATCGCTCCTATAGATAAAATGGTTCATAACTCATTTAGTGTTCTTGTTGAAGAATAAAACAAAGTGATCTGAGTAAAAAGATAAACTACTTACCAGCCTCTGAACTGTCCATAAATGAGATTGGTTATGTGCAGTATAAATTTCTTTCTGGTATCGCACGTAAACCCTCACCCCCTTTTTTATTACTCCGAGCCTAGCATTTACACAAGCTGCTTTGTTCTTTGATGAATATTTGGGAAGAGTTGTGTGTAATTTTCAAATACGCTGTTCCAAACCGTATTAGCCGGAACCCTGTGATGGTCCACCTCGGGAAGGGTAATAACACTTGCCCACGCATTTGTGATTGCAACATCCTCTTCGACGGTATACCTAGCCATTATAAGATTGTTGTAGGTTTTGGATAAAAGTGACGAGATGAAACAATATTACAGGAGAAGATGTAACTGGATGGATTTGAATATCTTATGTTTTGCACCCTAATTTTGGTTGCTAGAAAAAAGTGATTTTATAGAGGACCTTGTGTAATAGTCCTTTCATGTAGCGATGAAAAAGACACCCAACTGTCAGACACTTTAGTTATTTGCCCTTAATTCATGGTAAAATAATAGGAATATTTAAAATGATGAAACTTCTGTGTATTCCCAAAACATATATTTTGGATACAATGACTGGTAAGAATTAAATCTCTTCGAAACATACTTTAATTTTCCTCATTAATTTAAAATTAGTACACGAACGACGAAATGATAAAAAATACAACAATAATAAATGCCCTACGAGCATTCAAACTGGTCGGTGACCCTAATGGCCGAGTAGTCTCCCGGGAGGGTTTACAAGAGGTATACCCACAAAACCAGGAAGCATAGTGATGTTACATTAACCCATGCGCCTTGCTATCCACGACGGGTTGAATTCCTCCACGACGTCCTTCAAAATAAGGTAGCATTCATAATACTCAAATTTAATATCGTTTTCTTTTCGGAAGCGTACTTTCGTCATCCATTCCTACATGCGGTCAACAATAAAACCATTAATTACCTCCTCAAAATTAATGTTTTACAAATATGGAACGAAATCAGAATACAACTTACGATATTATTTGTCTTTGGAACCAGGTGTCATCCTTCTAGCGACTTGGCTTGGATGATAGCATACATCCTAACATGCCTCAGTATTTTTTTGACATGATATCTTACATCAAAAATTGTTCTTTGCTTTGGATTCAAAAAGTTTGCAAAAAAATGGGCATGTACTTAGTGGCCAAAAGTTATGTTCATCCTTTTCAACTCCTTCTACAACTGGAACAGACCTTACTGCGATCCATGACGCTATGAATGAATTTCTCTCCTCGATGGTTGATGTATAATCCATATTGTTGAATAGAATTTAAAGATTGGATGTAGAGATTAAATAAGATGTTGGGAGTTGTGGTGAGTCTTTATCTATACAAAGGACTTCTTTTATAGGATATTAATGGATGAGTCCTCCCTTCGACACACTCTAAAAAAATGCGTGTTAAGCGCAGAGTATGACATTGTCATAGACACATGTTTCAAAATTTCCGACATTTACGTGATAAGGCTCTCTACTAGGCTTTGTCGGTGACATGTATTTCCCCATCATCCAAGGCGTGTTACAAACAGTATATGGTGTTTATGAACAGTAGGGACGGGTTTAGAATTTTTTTCGCGGGCCCTGCAATATGGTGGAGCCTAATAATGGATTGGTTTCCTTTACCCTACCAGATCCTAAGCTACAATGACTGAATTTGATTTCACAAAAGATTTGGCAATAAGGATGTTTGTAATAAAACTCGCCATTCTTAATGGGGTTCATGACCTCATTGCAAGAAAGATAAAACACACAATAAGTAAGACCATGGTTAACATCATAAACATCTATTAACCAAACTAAAACAAACGATAAAACGCGTAAACCCAAAGGGACATCTGCAACTTCAGCTTCGTTTAACTATTGCGATTACGAGATCTATTATGGTGCAAGCCTATATAACCTCGTCGGATTGTACTCGTAGAAGGCGTCCTTCATAAGTAAGTAGCATTCGTAATATATGAAAGGACGTCAGTTTCTTTCAAGGAAATATGCTTTGGTCATCGTTTCCTACATGAAGCATACAAATAATCATATGTTATATTATGTTTGTTAAAATTGGGTATTTTATAACGAAAACTACTTACAATATCCATATCCTCCGTAATGACTGCCGGTGGAACGCATATCATTAGTCTACCTTGCAGGCCAACATACAATTTTACGTCTCTTTTTATACTCCCAATCCTGTATCTTAATGCTTGGCTCGATCTACGTTTTGGATTAGCAAATTTTTCGAAAAACTTGGTATGGACCTGATGCCATATGCTCTGGGTGGGTCTATTAACCCCTTCAACAACCGGCGCTGTCATTACAACAATCCATGCAGAAACAACTGCTACGCCTTCCTCAACGGTGAATTCGGCATCCATCTAGAAAGAATAGTATAAAATACTAGAGAGAAAATTCTAATTAGATGTTAAAGATTGTGTATTCCATCTTGGTTCAACTGTATCTATTTATAGGGAAAATTCACATTGTAGTAGTCCTGCGAGATACTCATCACGGGCATGCAATGTCATTCAATGATGGTGTTGAACAAAAGGTGCTACATATCTCCCCACTAAATTAGTGTCATTGACCAGTATTTTGCCTTAAATGTTAAGAACTCAATGTCCATATGAAATTAAATTTTTGTTTATAAGACGTGGACCACACTTTATAACTAGCATGAATTCAATTGACCCCAGATACAAATACACGCTACAGTTACAACAAAAACCAAAATTACAGAAACATTATAAATAGATGTCATTTTTGTGTGACACGCGATTACACTTAGCCCGTGTAACAAGCCTTTCAACTACTAGGCGGCCCTACTGGACGAGTTTTTTCTCGTGAGGGTTTACATATAGGTTTACCCAAAAAGGCCTTAACACTAATACCCTTTTGTGAAATTTAATTGCAGTACCGGGATGGAGAGGTACTCTACGAGGAAGATCCGAAAGATCCAAAACGTTGGAGACATCAAAAGGTTTTCGAAATTTTGAAGACGCACTTTCCCAGGGAATATGATCCGTCCATCTTAGTTCCTCAAACTTGCAGCCAAGCCTCCCAACAGAGCCAACCTATGAGCGGTACGGAGACCAATGATGAAACGTTTACCGATTCACAAACCACCAACGGTGAATCCTCAGACCAAGGACGAAGACATGCATTTTATCGGGATCAAGGTCCCCAACGTGCACCTGGTAGGGATCAGTCTAAACGAGCTAGAGCGGAAGAGAGAAGAGTAACTGAAGGACTGAACCAGACATTAGCATATTTCCAACAAAGGGATGGACAAAGGTTTGAATGAGACCAAAAAGAGGCTGAGGATAGGATGAATTTTCTATTTAATGGACGACGGTGGTCCGTCTATTAGAAATTTGGCGGCGAGCACCGAGTTGTTAGAAAGGAACAAACAGCGTGAGACTGACATGGGGATAATGAGAATTGATCTGCGTCAAATAACCGATGAGAGTGAAAGGGAGTATTTCGGCAATCTCAAAAATGAGATTATGATTCTCCAGGGGTCAAGTCGCCGTTGTTGATGGTGGATTTTCATTTAAGGCTAAATTTGTAAAGGCCCAAAATTATGCGCTAACATCTTGCAAAAGATAAAGCCATTAATAAGTGATGAATACTTCTTCACTTTACTAATTCACCTAGAATGGAGCATGTGGCAACAATCCCATTATTCTGTGAATTAAATACACGAAATTCATCCAGGTTGGAGCATGTGGCAATAATCCCATATACCATGTGAATTTACAGCATTATTAATTAATGCATAACCAGCCTCGTATTTCCTGTACTCATTACCGGTGCGGCATGACGACTGAGTGTTGTTCTCAGCAGAGAAACACGAATCTCCAAGCACTAATAATAAAACATGTACAAAATACCCAGGCTACAACTCTTGATGTGTTATACTAGCCCGATAGAGCATGTTTGAACCTGAACTGACCATATCAGTCTCAGAAACGATCACGACCACCCAACCTCACCATTATGATTGGATGGCTTAGATTAAATCCATGACCCCAAGCAGGTATTGGAATATTCACCACCGACCCAACGCGGCCCCCGCATGGTCGGTCTCCCCGGAAGGGTGGCATAGCTTGCCAAACCGTCCAAACCAAAGCAGTATGGACGAAAAACCCTAATTAGGGTTTGCGGCACATTACATGTATCGCAAAACAGTCTCAACCATCCATCTTCGCAAGCATAGATGGAGGGTGTAGATGTAGATTCAAAGGGCCCAGAGCATGTCAACACAAACATCGTGGGCCCGCCTACATACATGACTGATCGGTCAGGACCAACTATGGTTGGTCGTCTTGATTCGTGCGTCCCAAACTGGGTATGACACACGGCCGACAAAACCTGATTAGGGTTTGTGTCGCGATCACGAGCGTCCCTTTTCTCCTGCTCGGATGAAGGGTCCGGGAATAGACTAAGCGGGTCCGGTAAGTATCAACATGATCCTTTGCGGGCCCACCTATCTCCACACCCGATCGGCCAAGACCAAACTTGGTTGTACACCTCGATTCGCACGCCCAAACCAAGGCGTGGTCGCACCTCTAATTGTAATCGATCTCGACCACTCAACTTCTGGGACAAATTGAGTGGCTTAGATCACGTTTCTATGAGGCAACAAAGTATGAGCGTGAACACCAGCCTACCACCCACACGCCGAATCAATCGTCGGGACCGACCAAGCTTGGTCGTCTTGAAACGCGCGCCCGAAGTGGGCATGATGCGCGGCTTTTGCGGCACCAGATTTCGTTGCAAATCGATCTCAACCGCTCCTCTTTGCTTAGGTCAAATTGAGTGGCCTAGGTCGCACCTTCATGGGACAGTGAGGTACGGACGTGTACACCGGCATGCCATCTACACGCATGCCCGGTCGGTCCTTTCCAAAACACCTCCCATGCTTGGTTTCGACCAAGCTGAAGAGTGATGCCTGCGCACCTCTTCAAAACCCTAAAACTTCATCAACGATCGCAGATGAGCGTCACAGATCATCTCGTCCGTCCAACTCTACCAGCTTGGTCAAGCAGCCCTGGTTAGGAGTTAAGAGACCAGCAAGGCATCACCACGATCACCGTCCACCACTCTTCCACATGAGGTGATCGGCCAAATCAGGGCTTGCCTGTATAGCCTCCAAACGATCACTCGAAGATGGCTGGACATGATGCTATTTTAAGACGCTTAAATTCGTGACTTACTCCATTAAGCCTTAAAAACAACGATGCTTCATACATGATGAATATACTTGATGCAGTACCTTCATAGAATACACACGATACTTCACAAGTATCGACTTCCTAAATAACTTAGTTATTTAGTCTAGCATTACATGCTACTTTCTGTGGGTCCCACGGTCCACACACTCGAGACATCTATCATGTCACAAACTGGGGGATACATACTGGGGTATTGGTCTGGCGGTTTACAGCGTGCAGCGTGCAACGCGCCATCACAAGAACGTGTCAGGAAGTCATGGACGGTTAGAGACGACAGGAGAAGTGGGCAAGACTGGTCGTGTAACACCAACACACAACTCCACTACTCCATCACTCCACTTCCTCCACTTCCCACGAGAGACGTGAATAAGTCTCAAATGACTTGTATAAATAGGTTCTCCTCCCTATTTCCAACAACAAGAACAAGTCCAGACAACAGAGATAAGTGTTGATACCATCGTATTCAAACACCGGAACCGATAGCTTACATCCCGCAAGCCGATTCCAGCTTCTCGATACAAGTCATACATAGCCAACACCTTCACAATCTCAACACCTTCTTCGCTTCCCTCCCTAAGATCAACCCCATCTCCTTCACTTTGTGACCGAAAGAGTCTGGAACGGCCATTTCTTGGTTTAGGCCGGATTTGCACAGATTGATTTTTCGAATCTACAAGCACTCCCGTGCAGTGCATTTGTTTAAGGTTTAGACTCATTTCTCATCCACACACCCCAAATTACCAAAACCGGCATAAATAGTTTTCACCCATAAACAGCCATTACGCCTAATGTGGAGCAGTTGGTTGCATTTAACTATTGTCAGGAATTTAAGTATTTACTTAATCGTGTCGCATTATGTAATTTATTTTTTTTACATCCTTTTAGTTTTTAATTCCCCCATTGTTGTGGTATTTAATTTCCAATTGTAGGATCAGAATATCGCGACATCAATACTTCGCGAGATCAATAAATAATGACATTGCGAGAGTGTCGCAGAAGAATAACATTAATGACGCAATGAATGACGACAGCCAAAACATGAGAAAAGTGTGAAGATCTAGTGAAGTTAGGAAAATTGCGAGATTGTATACTTGCGATATTTCGCAAGTCGTTTCCGAAAATAAAGGACAGCTTAGCTGTCATCCATTGTATATTATCCTATATAAAGAGTCGAATAAGTCTGTTGTAAGGGAGGATTCTTTGGAGAGTGTTAGACAAGTCATTAGGAGAGAGAAATTTGGTGGTGATTGTAATTTCTTTAACTCTTTTCTATTTTATCTTGTGAATCTTCAAGGAAATAATCAATAAAATCATTGTTATTCATCTAAAAAATGTCTTAGTTGTGTGGAATATTGTGAGGGGTGTAGTGTAGGATTTCCTGCAACTATATATTGGCGCTAGAAAGGGATGTTTGAGTAAGGATACACATCGTGGTTTGAAAGAATTTGGAGTAGTAGAGAAGAAATTTGATACAATTTTCAACAGTTTACCAAAATTCAGAAATGGTTAGAAGGAGAAATGCATCTGAGCAACCAACAACTGTTAGGAGAAGTAGGAGACTTGCCGGAGAAGAGAGAAATGAAATGGGAGAATCCTCAAGAAGGAACATAAGAAATGATGAGGAAAATCAAATTCAATCACCAATTCAACCAATGGCGGATAGAACTGTGGATTATGATAGAGTAAGCGTGCATACTTGGAGATCAGATTCTGTGGACAAAAGGGAAGAAGAACAACAATTGGTAAACAATGGACAAGAAGGGAGAGATCGAGAGGGGAATGGAGAAATAATTCATGAGAATGAAGAGATCGCAGCATTAGAGGCGTTGAGGCAAACAATACATGAAGAGAGACGATTAGAGGCAGAGGAACGTGCAAACTTGACAAGACAGAATCATGAGCTGAGGATGGAAAACATGAGATTACAAAACAGAAGGTCGAGAAGCACTACAAGGTCAAGCTCAAGATCAATTAGAGAGGAAAGAAGGAGAAATTTACCTACAGAAGCTGTTGATGAAGAAAACCAAAGAGAAGTGCAAAATCCAGGCAGGGAACATTGCGAGAGAGGAGAAATGATGGAAGATCATTATATTCCACGTCCCGAGGCTATTCAAAATGGGCGAGAATGATGAAAATCAAGGAAATAGGCGCGTCGAGAGGCAAAATGATCCGATTCTTCAAGAAAATCAAGAAGAATGAAGAAGAATATTGCATGGGAGAGAAGCACAGAGGAGGCAAAAATAGATTGAGGATGACATTGAAAGACATTATGTTGAACAAGCACGTCTAGCTCGCGAGAGAGAAAGATTGAGAGCAGAAATGGAAGAACAAGAGTTAGAAGAGGCAATTTCGCGAATATTCATGATAATCGAGAAAGAAGGCGAGAACAAAATCGCAACAATGATAATATTAATGAAGAGTACGAAAGAGCACAAAGGAGAACTGATAGGCACCAAAGAAGAGAAATCGATAGATATAATGGTGTGCGAATTTGCGAAAGAATCGAAGGAGAAGATCGCGAGAGAAATGCGAGAAGAGAATGATGAACAAGAAAGTCAAAGTAGACATGAACGCAGCGAAGAGAAGCGGAACTAAAAAGACCAATGGATTCAAATTCGATGTAAATGAACAAATTTTGAGAGAATTGGCGAAATGAGAGGAATGATGAACAATAAAGGGGAGGAGGAAAGAGACGGTTAGATGAAGCAATAGAAGAAGCTGCGAAAACCCCGTTCACACAAGAGATACAATTAAGAGAAATACCACCGAAGTGCAATTTACCGACATTAACCAAGCATTTTCGATGGAACAACTTGTGCGATACTGACATATCAAAGCTTATATGAGATGTATGCTACAATGGGAGAACAATGAAGCTATATTGTGCAAATATTTTGCATCAAGTCTGACAGGAGAAGCTTTGAAATGGTTTGAAGGGCTACCGAGGAATACAATAACATCTTTTAATCACTTGCAGGCTATATTCTTAGGGGCATACATAAGTAATAATTCCTCGCAACCAGGTATTGAAGATGTATTTGGGTTAAAACAAAGGGTTGGTGAAAGTTTGAAACATCTAAATGTAAGATGGAAGACAATGTGTAGCGAAATGGAAGGCCGAGTGGAGGAAAGATATCTCATCTTATCATTCATTAATGCTATGTTTGCGACAAATCTGCTATATATCCAAATTTTTAGAGTCAAAAATACAATCACAATGACTGAGTTGCGAGAGCTTCAGGAGGAGTATATTGCTCTAGAGGAAAAACAAAATGAGATGGAATCATACCTTGTTGCGAATACAAGTTCAGGAGCTACGAATGCAAGTTTGTTACCCAAATTGATAAACACTGTGGCGAGTACCTCGCAAGGTCAACAAGGAGTGAGGATACCAGATGATGGTCAACAAAAGTTGGTAGCTATGGGAAGTCGCGATCAGGAAGAATTTGAAAGAGAAAGAAATTTCTACAACCGTGGCGGAAATAATAAAATTCAAAGGCTTGATCAACCGCAAGAAACCTATGGAGGTCAAAGGCATAATTCGCAAGAGACTTATGGAGGCCAGAGGCAGAATTATCACAGAGGACAGCGAAGTCATGTAGTCGTATGGGAAGAAATCAAAATGCCACCGCTAAACGCTAGTGTGGAGAAGATATGGGAGGCTATAATCCTGATGGAAAACATAACTGCACCATGGAACATGGGGAATGAACCACCTCCAGGTGATAGAAGTCATGAATTCTGTTCCTACCACCACTTTCATGGACACCAAACGAATGATTGCAGGAATATAAAAAGAATCATCCTCAGAATGATAGATCAAGGGAAGCTAAACCAATTCTTAAAATGTGAAGAGAAGGTTCAACCATTACCAACACCTCCAGAGAATCGCAGAGTAAATACGACAAAAGGGAAAGAAACATTTGTAGTAGAGGTTGGAACGAAGGCCAAAAACTTGTTCTGCAATTCTATCGTTCATTCATTCAGGACAATCGAGGATTTTCATGATAGTGTTGTCAGTAGGGTTTTCGCGAGGGATACTGATGATAGAGAAGTAATGAACATCGCGAAAACATCGCCACTAAAAGAATGGCAAACACAGATTATTTCTTTTCTGCAGGAAGAGGTGCACGAGGGTGGCGAGTTGCATGACAATCCATTAGTGGTAAGATTAGAAATTAATCCAAAACCGTTGATGATGAAAGTGATGGTGCGAGAAAATTCATGGGCAATAAATAGAATCTTAATTGATACTGGAAGCTCAGTGAACATCCTTTTTTACCATACCTACAAGACTATGGGGGGAAAAGATGAAAATTTGATCCCATCAACCTATAAGATTTATGGTTTTAATGGTATTGCTAATAAACCCAAAGGAGAAGCTCGCATGTGCATACCATTGAATGGATTATCAACTGAAATCTTGTTTTGCATAGTCGATGTGGAGTCCCCCTATAATGCATTAATCGAGCGACCTTGGTTGCATGAAATCTTGGGCGTAGCATCTAATTACCACCAGTGCATCAAATTTCCACATCCCAGTGGTGTTGGAGTTATAAAAGGAGATTGGGCTGAGGGACAAAAATGCTATGAAGTAGAAGTGGAATATTGCGAGGAAAGGGCTGCTCAAAAGAAGAATTGGAAGAGAAATATCAAGGAAGACCAAAGAAGAGAAAGACTGATGGTGGACACAATAGAAGTGAGAAATGAAGATATCTTGCGAAATCAATGCTTAAAGACAATTGGAAATTGCGATGGTCTCGCAAAAGGGAAAGAAATATCTGGAAATTTGAATGAAGAAACAGAGAACAACAGGAGTAAGAAGTGCAAGAAGTAAGTAATTGATTTTAGAGTTAAAAAAAAAAAAAAAAAAAAAAAAAAAATGATGATGACAAAAACATGTCAAAAATACAAAGAATGTGATGATCGAAGAAGGAGTATGCGAGAATCTCGCTATTCATGAATGTAACGAAAGTTTAGTTAAATAATTACAGCAAGATTGCAGCAAATGAAGCAAGATTATATGAAAATTTCACAAAGAAGACGAGAAGAAATAATCAAAAAGCAATGAATGATTACAAAAATTGACAGAAATGAATGAGTGAGTGAATGGGACGAACCTTTATGGCGTACACCCTAGTTCGCGAATGATATTTCGTAAGAGGCAAATGTAAGACCTAAAGTGCGTCATATAAGGGGGTATCTCTTGACATGGCTCATGGAAAAGGTTACACCGCCCCTGGAACCTGAGTCATGAAAATTTGGGGCCCATGAAAGCCTATCCGGGGGAGATACCTTGGATTCCCAACTATATATATAAGGTTATACCCTGGTTGGGCGACTGAGGGTCTCTTCCAAGGAGTCAGTGTATGACCAAGGCGCCGAGGTACACGGTTGAGCCAAGAGTGCATGGGGCATTTGAAGTGTCTCGGCCATTCTTGGCAAGTCTTGGCACATGCTGCACTCGGCCCGAAGAAAACTCCACTTAGGGTGCAGTCTCGTAACCATAAACCCTATAGGTATAAGGGATAAGAGGTCTGCGAAAACAACTAGTTGTTGTTAAGACCGGATGGGAGGAGCTAGTCTTGTATGGCCGATGTACGCCTCCTTGAAGGGGCAACCAGGGAGATGATAAGGGCGGCACCCTCCATTAGGGAGCTGATAAGTGTCAAAAGACGCAAATGTCATGAGGCTCTATTTTCGCAAGGAAATTTAGGCTTGTCATATTTGTGCAATGATCCTGCAGAGGCAATAATACTAACGCGAGGGTAAGACGAGATCAATGGGTCTTTACATGCAAATGTAAAGACGTCCTGCGATTTCGTCGCAAGACGGCAATGTCATGGGGCTTTCCGTTCGCAAGAACATTTAGGCCTATCATATTGTCGCAAATGAAACATCCTGCAGAGGCAAAAATACTAAACAAATGATAAGACAAGATCAATGGGTCGTTACATGAAAGTGTAATGACGTCCTGCGATTTTGTCGCAAGACGTCAATGTCATGGGACTTTATGTTCGCAAGAATATTTAGACCTGTCATATTGATGCAAAATGAGGGGTGGCAAAATAAGACCTTTAACTAGGAAGGCAAAATAAGACCACACAAAAACAATGATAAGGCAAGATCAATGGGTCATTACATGAAAATGTAAAGACGTCCTGCGATCTTGTCGCAATGATGAATTTCAACATAAACAAAGATAAGATAAAAAAAGGTTGCGCAAGAAGTCGAGTAAGCAAATAAGCTTGCGAATACGATTATATTTCTTCATTAATTTGTGAAAGGTTAACAACTGCAGTTGCGAAATTAAGAAGTAATATTACTCAAAGATTTACAGTGAAAAATTACAAAGATGGAAGGTTAGAAGGATAAATGTACAAATATCACAAGAAGGGAAAAAGGAAAATGGAACAATCTCTCAATTTATTCTTCTTCTTCATCGATTCTTTATCGATTCTTCTTCTTCGCTTGCATCACTATCAGAGACATCTGAGAAAGGCATATTTTCAGGAATTTCATCGAGAAGACAAGGATATGAAGAAAGAGGAATGTTGTGGCTATTGCAAACTGTTTCAATAGTTTGATTGCGAAAACGGACAGCATCATTATTGAAATTCGCCACAGTAGTTTGTAGTTGCTTCTTCAGCTTAGAATATTTTTCATTGCGAAGAGAGAAGTCTTTTGCAAGTTGTGCTTTCTTAGATTCAAGTTCCTTGATTCTAGTTTGAAACCTCTTCTCGATTCTCGCGAACAAATGACAATGAGTTAGCAACTTAATAACAGTTTCATAAAAAAGAAGCGGAAAAGTAATGAAGAACAGTAAACAACCTTCTATGTCAGAAATCATATCTTTAACCAAGGCATTATGCTCAGCATGAAGACTGGCGTTAACACCTAAGTTATTTCTGGCATTATCTAGAACCTTCGCAGCCCAAGCGAATTCATCATCATTATTTATGACAAGAAGTGAACGAATTTGATTTTCTCTCTCATTAAGTATGGCATTTTGGCGAAGATATTCATCCCATTCAATTTGGACTTAAAGAAGAGTTTTTTGGAATTTCGCTAATGCTTGTGCACCTTGATTAGCAATGCGATCCTTATCATCTATGAGGCTGCTAATTTTCTTCCTTAGAATATTATTACTCTCCTGGGAGTTAAGATATAAACGTTTAAATCGGTTGGCTAAACCTAAACTAGATCTATGTTCAATTTCTAAAAGATGAAATTTGGTTCGAAGTTCATTTAATGAGAGAGAATTAATCTTGTTTGAAGAACTACTTAAAGATTCATTGAGATGAGCGAGAAGAGCATCATCATCCATAGGTTCAGGGAATGAATGGAGAAGGATGGCTTCGTCAGAAAGATTATAAATGTCTGCGAAAATGATAAGTCGGGCAAAGAAAAATAAATGGCAAAGTAGAAATGAAGAAAAGAGGAGGGTGTTATACCATAAAGTTGCTGATTAGCACTTTGAAGTGTAGATATTTTGTCCTTCTGGGAAGAAGACTCAACTTCCAACTGTTGAATTTTTTTCATCCTTCTTGCGAGATGTCGCAACTTCAATTTCTAGTTCTTTGATCTTCTCCTTAAGTTGAAGATTTTTCTTTTCAAGATTGTTGCGTCTTTTCTCGAGGTCTGAGGCAACAACAAAGGAAGCTCTCCCAGACTATAAAGGAAAGTAAAGAAATTGTTAAGATAAGGTTTATAATCGAAATCACAAAGAAATAAAGAAATATGAACATACCAAGGCACTGAGTGCATTTAAGAAACTGGGAGTCATTGTTCGAGAAACTCAGCGAAAAGAATCATTATCCACTATCAGGGGGCATCGCAAATATTTGCGAGAGCTTCGCAAGTAGCAGATAAATGATCATCTCCCAATCCTTGCATAGAATCAGAGAAGACACTAGACAATTGCGCCATAGCAGATTCGACCGAATGATTCTCCTTTGCAAAAGAAGTATCAACCTCATTTTCATCTTCGTCAAATTCTCATTTGGTTTGGGAATTAGAATGAGAAGAGGGATGGATTTTCCGTTTTTAGAAGATGGAGCGGAAGACTTATCCTTGCGAAGAGTGATTTTATTCTTGCCTTTAACCTTCGGCAGCCTTCAGGAATGTCAATTTCTTCAACGCCAACCTTCACACACGAATGAAGATAAGAAACAGAGGCAACAATATTGTTAAAAATAATAAGGGAAAATATTTCTTACTTTATCCGTGATTGAACGAAGTATCGCCAGAGTACTCGCTTTTGGATTTTTTCTGTAGCTCTTTCTTAATTTGATGATCTAAAAAAAAAAATCGCAAGATTAGATATAAAAGGGAGTGAAGATTGTAAAATAAGTAAAAATTAAGAAGTATACCTCTTTTGCCTTTGCGGGCCAATTAAATACCCAAGGCTGATAATTTGCGAGATTCGCAGGGAGTACATTTGAACCAGAAATGTAAGGTCCGCTCAAAAATAGTGGAAAGACAGACCACCTCTCATCTTTAGCGTATTGATGAACGTTGTTCTTGCCAGAATGCCAGTCGATATCTAGCATGAGTATCTTATCATCGGAAACGTTCTCTTTTCTTTTCAATTGGGCACCCCAGCGAGATTTATCATTTTTCATGTTTATTACTTCATAATTTTCAAAGAAGTTTTCTACAGTGTATTTTGCGGCGATTATCTCTAAACTTGCGAAGTTAGGATCTTTAACGTTATCAGGATATAGAGATCCCTTACCAGCACCGCGATTAGCGAATTCAAGCATTAGACGGATGCAATCACCACTTAATTGATAAATAGCTCGCGAGAATTTCTCATGAGCAAGAATTTCATAGAACAAAGGCAGTTCGGGATCGTACAGAGGAATGGGAAGACCTGCGAGGATTTGACCTAGCGAGATTATGATTTTCTGATCATCACACTGATGATCAGTAAACAACTTTGCAGAAAGAATAGATGAAGATTCTTGATTGGGAATAGTAGATAAGGTGAAACCCTTATCTTGCAATTTCTTTTGAGTTTCATCAAAAAGGTTTTCATATTTACGACCAGAAGGAGCCATTCTTAGAATATGGGAATGATTAGAGAATTGAAGATCAAGAGAAAGAAGAAAAGGAAGATTTCTGAGCGTGAAGCGCAAATTGAAGAGGAGAAGAGTTGAAGAAAAGTTGCAGAGGAAGATAAAAGAGAAGAAGAGAAGGGTGAGAAAACTATATATAGAGAGAAGAATTCTCGAAGAAACAAATGCATTTAATGCGAGATGGGACGTGAATGGTCAAGAGTAAACGGTTGAAATAGACGTGTCAAGAAAAGAGTGGAAGAAGAAACATCTGTAATAAATTCCGTGTAAAAATACGGGATTGAAACAGATAAAGATGAACAGTTACGGCATTTCAAAATATTGGTTCCCATGACATTCTCTCCTTCGCGAGAGAAGGTATGGGGAAGAGGCAAGATGTAGGATCAGAATATCGCGACATCAATACTTCGCGAGATCAATAAATAATGACATTGCGAGAGTGTCGCAGAAGAATAACATTAATGACGCAATGAATGACGACAGCCAAAACATGAGAAAAGTGTGAAGATCTAGCGAAGTTAGGAAAATTGCGAGATTGTATACTTGTATACTTGCGATATTTCGCAAGTCGTTTCCGAAAATAAAGGACAGCTTAGCTGTCATCCATTGTATACTATCCTATATAAAGAGTCGAATAAGTCTGTTGTAAGGGAGGATTCTTTGGAAAGTGTTAGACAAGTCATTAGGAGAGAGAAAGTTGGTGGTGATTGTAATTTCTTTAACTCTTTTCTATTTTATCTTGTGAATCTTCAAGGAAATAATCAATAAAATCATTGTTATTCATCTAAAAAATGTCTTAGTTGTGTGGAATATTGTGAGGGGTGTAGTGTAGGATTTCCTGCAACTACACCAATGTAGCAGTTACTTTATATGTTGTACCTCTTAATGTTATTTATACTTTTCGATTCGAATGAAACCACCTTAAACTTAGTTGAAAGATTACTACATATTATTATTAGGAATACATCTGAAGTATATAATCATTCCACATTGTATGCGGGCATAACGTCCTTTAGTAGCTCGTATAGATGATCATACATGAAAGGCTTATCTGAATCCGCATGGAAATCGATCCTGGCTCTTGTTGTCTGTAAAAAGTTAGTAAAAAAAAAAAAAAAAATTATGACGAAATCTTCAAAATATTGTATCAAAAAATTATCGATTACACAAAGCTTTTTGTTGGCAACCTAGCAACAAGCTGAGCTCCAACACCTTTTTGAATAGCTATGCCTAATCAATGAAAAATAAAACTACCAAAACCACTACTAGCATCATTACTAACTAAACAGTTATTCAAACGCTTGAAAAACACAAAGTGTCATCACCAAGTTCCCCCAAGGTGGAGAAAGCTAAGACTCCCAAGCCATGGCCATGCGAAACACACTTGTCTAAGTATTTGGCGTGTTTGCGTGAAAAAACATTAGCTATCTCCTTACCTGGAACGAATGAGCGAATTCCATCTCCAGTGAAGGGCGAAACACCTATGACATCCATGCAGACATCCTTTCCATTCTCCCGGTTGAGCACAAGAATATCGGCGGGTTTCAGATCCTTGTCTTCAGTCGTCAGAAAACCGAGAGAATCTTCCTTAAGTGCAGGCACACCAGCTTTGTAACAAATGTCAGCAACTATATCCCGTACACCATCATGTTGAAACTTAGGACCAATATCCTTAGCACAATGAAGTGCATGATCTCCAAACATGTCCATGGATTTGTTACAACTTGGACACAAGCCATTCTCAACAAATAATGGGATGCCAAGACGATAGCAAAGCACCGCTCTAAACTGTCTCGGACCAATACACTGATTGAGCCCACTGATAGGTAAAGCCAATAAATAGTCCCGAGCATGCTTAACACGATTGCACTGCCACAAGATGGAATCTCTTGCAGACATAGAAAATTGGTGTGGGATTTTCTTCTTGACCGCATCAAAATAAGTGACTTCCAGGGAATGCATGGAAGGGGGGGCAGTATCATTGACACAGTAGGTAGAAGGTAATCCACATACCTGAATAAATCTCTGAAGTGCAAACTGATAAACGGAACCTTTGTCAGTTGAGAACGAGTTACCAAGAATAACCTTCTGCACTGAAGTAGTCCGGCTCTGAGAAGCGAGGTAGCAGTAGGAGCTGGTGTCCGCCATGGTGTAGATGCCCAATCCGCCATCTTTGATAGGCAAGGTAGTAAAGGACCAAAACCCGCACCATCACCAGTGATTAGTAATCTCAAGTACTTAAGTAAATGATCATCAAAAAGGTCAATGGCCGTTGCAGGGCAGCAGGATTGGTAGTGCGCATCGCAAAATATAATCTAGACACACCAGTGCAATTGCGAAGTAACAACATCTCGCTTTGGGGGTCTTTGAGCTTATTGATTGCAGACATTAATTGAACAGTTTTATTCACATTGCTCAACATCATATCACTGATAAAGTTCACATCCAAACTCACCGGACCACCCAAAAGTTTGACGCCATTAGAGGGTCTACCAATATCAGCAGGGAAAACACCCTCAACTAAACTCCTAGAATCAAAGGAAGGCCAAAAGACTTTCATCTTCTTTATGTTGAGATGTAAACCCCTGCTTGGTCCTTTTTTCTCGATAATGCTGAGAGCTTTGGCTACCTCCAAAGTATCACCAATGATAGTGCCATCATCAAGGTACCAGGCGTGCAGATCAAGTTTGCATTGTGAAGCAATAATCTTCACTAGGGGGTGAAGTGTCAATGCAAATAACAAGGGACCGAGGGGGTCACCTTGTTGGGCTCCAAGATCAGAAGACAAAACATAATGATCATAATAGAGTTTAGCAGGCCTCAAGTAACAAAACTCTACCCAGCGAGAAATACCTAGACAACGAAGGAGAACTTCCTTAATGAGTTGAAATCTACTCACCAAGTTGATGGCATTAGAAAAGTCAATGAGCAACATTGACATTTTGTCCGAGTGACCTTGCATCTCAAGTAGACGATTTAAAGCATGTAAAATACTCTCACCACTAGCCGGAACACCAACTCCAAATTGATAATCACCTAAATAAGATGACATTTCCTTGCCAACAGAGAAAGACGCCACTTTCAAAACTAGCATTCGCCAGACCGTGCCAACAGCAATGGGCCTAATGCCACCTCCAGGTTTAAGTAGCGGAGTTAAGGGTGCACTAGCAATGAATTCTCCCAAAGCCACATGGCACTTACCAGCCAACCAAAGGTTGACAACACTTGTAATCGAAAAGAGTAACTCATCTGTAATGGCTGCCGCAGATCCACTCATTGCATCAACCAAGTGTTGCGCGCGTAACCCATCCCGGCCACAAGAAGTGCCTTTTGGGAAGCTCTTAATAGCTCCCAAAAGTGCTCGCGTATCCACTGCAATTGGAACGACCGCCACAGCTTCATCAGGAATATCAGGGTGAGGCGCAGAAGGATGCTTGTCTTGTAACTCGAGGAAAGTACTTTCATTGCGTGGTGCAATCCCAGATGAAGATAGCACTCGGATAGCTGCAGCGAAGTGGCCACAACTTAGCTTCTTGCGACAAGCTTTAAGTGAATCAGCGCCTACCTTCATGTCACCTTTTGAAACCCCACTTCGGAGAGGCTGTTGCAACAGGTTATTCACCAAAGTGAAACAACCGTTGGGTTCTTTCCAAGTTGCCAAAGCTTGGTTAATGTCCATGATTTGCATACGTCTTCTGTTACCAGATTTTTTCTCCGCAGAATTCCTCGGTTGGAACAAAGTAAGAGTGCAGGTTGGAAGAAAAAGAAGCTGCAACCAAGTTGACATATTCCCTGGGTTAACAATAACCCTGTCAAGGCAAGTTTTAAGAGTTCTCGAAAAACCCAACCTGCACTTATGCGGTATGCAAGTGACAGTGGTAAATTGTCTTTGCAGTACAGTGTTAAGAAGGTCAGTAGAGAGAGCCGTGTCTGCACCCACTTCTGAAACAACTTCAGCACCATGCTCAAAAATAACATTCCCAGCTGCGGTAACAAAATGCCCTAAGATCTCACCATTAAACTCCACTGGCCTATCAAGCCCGTGAAGAATAAAACCAATCCCTGCACCACTGAAAGGACTTGCAACAACGTCCCCATGCACCACACCTTCCCTCCCATTGCAACACTTCCTACACCCATGCAGACGCATACATCTGCCACACAGCCACATTTGAAGACAACCCAAAACCTTCTCCCAAGCCAGGTAAATGTTCAAGTTAGAGGCAGTCAATTCTCTGCAGAAATCTCTCTTGTCCTCAGAGAAAATATGCATGTCATATAAGTGCTTCAAGATAGAACCCTTGGCTAAACCTCTACCATTGACACCATCCTGACAACCATGGAAATGTTTGAAAGGGCAGTGACAGATATTGTCACCTGGAGCAGCTTCAGTGGTAGGAGGGGAAGAAACAATGGAGTCCTGGTAAGAAAGGGTAGCATGGCGAAAAGATGCCCTGGTGTTTCTGGGCATTGCAGCAGCAAAACAAGATAAACCCTAAAAAGAATGGTATGAACCCTAGAAAAGAATAAAACGAAATAAACCAAGTCGCGACCAAAGACAAGGATTGAAAACGAAGTAAAGAGAAAAACATGGAAAGCCAGGCCTGAAAAGAAATCAAAAGCTAAAGGAAAAATCGAAGAAAGCAGTAGGCTCTCCATGGATGTAAAATCGAATCTCCATGGAGAGAGAGGAAGAATAGAAAAGTTGAGCATTTTATTTATCAGAGATTTTTTCTCGAATCTCCATGGAGAGAGAGAGGAAGAAAAGAAAAGTTATATCAAACAAAATCTTTTAATTATGCGTTCGTATTTATAATAATAGTGGTAACACTCGGTATTTATTGAAGGATATGCTTACTAACCCGAGCTTCGTATGATAGCGTAGGATGGCTTATGTTTACATGAAGCAGACATGCAACAAAAGCATCAACATCCGTGGTTATCAGATCAAATCTATTTTTTTACCGAGGCTTTAGTTCTGTTGTTGTCGTTTCCGGTAAGATCTTCAAAGTTTTGAAAAACACGGTTCCAGAAAACTTTCGGATCTTCGTCAACCCCCCGCGCTGTTCCATGATTTGTTACCGCAATCCATGCTCCCACTACTCCTAAATCTTCATCACCGGTGAAGCGCATTACATAAGTAATTAAAATTATGTAACACTATATCTGACACGTTAGGTTGGTGGACTAGTTTATCTGCAAGATATTAAACTTTGGACACAAAATTTTTTCACTTGCGAATATAACTCATTCCAGAGGATCGTGTTTCAAACTATATATTTTTTTAATGAGGTTAAAGATACTTTGGTGGAGTGATATTGAAAGGCATCCTTATCGACGGTTTTATAGTGGTAGTCTGATGGAAAAGATAATCTTGTGAACAACAAAGGACGTTTATAAGTGCGAAAGAAATGGGTCATTTGTAAATAGTGAAAATGCTCTTTCCAAAAAGTTTAGGTCTTTTGCTGTTTAAGTGTATGTCGATTACTAGCTGTACATAGGCTCAATCATCATAGTAGGATTAGGCAAATGATACCCAGCATTTATCGGAAAAATACTAACGTAATCTAAAATGAATATTACTAGGAGAAATATGAAAGCGAATTTTCTTACGAAAAATAAAATCTTAAAATGTCATAATTAATAATTAAAATTAAAAAAACACAACAAGTCTTAAGAAACAAGTGCAGTAGTAGTCTTATAAAAGGAAACAATTGCAGCATCCTCACTTACGAAAGTAAAAGCCCGTGCATCCTACTCTCCGTTCTCATAAAAGTTATCATCACCCAATGGGTAAACATCAGCGTTTTCATCCACATCGGTAGTACCCGCATAGGAACTGAGGATGCCATCATCCTCCTCACCAGGGCCCAATTCACCGTCTCGCAATCCTTGGAGGTGACGCTGCCAAATGTGCTCCGTGATATCTGTTTGCAAGAATCTCCAGCGGGCATGGCTCAGATAATGCGCGCGGGCTTCTGCCACGTTACCTTGTACCAGAGGTGTATCTTCTCTTTCATCGAAAGTCGCCCATTCCGTATCACGGTTCTCATGTTCCACACACATGTTATGCATAATTAAACACTCTCTCATAATTGTGTGTATGTCACGATGAGACCAGTAACGACAAGGATTCCTAATTATACCCCATTTGGACTTTAGACCACCAAAATCACGCTACACGTCCTTCCTCTCTGCGTGGTGGTATTCATTAAATTTCTTCTGCATCGGCGGCATAACATCTCGTTTCTTATAGCTATGGACCACCACAGGCATTTCGTTGTAGATGACGTCCACCAAATAGTATCCATGTTTGTACTCGTTGCCCATGATACGGAAATTACAAGTAGGGGCTAACGCGGCATTGTCTCTATCAAATAATCCCGACTGCGCCAACACATTCAAGTCGTTGTTAGACCCGGGATCGCCAAAAAAAACATTGCCAGAACCATCTATCGTACGATGCCACTGCCTGTAGAACAAGGTTTGGTTTCTTATGGTGTCCCACGTGTCGCCCTGCTTCTTCAGTAGGACATAACCTCCACTCCCAATGGGTGCAATCGAGGCTTCCTAGCATTCCAGGAAAACCACGAGCTGCGTTTTGAGCCAATAACCTCTTAGTATCTTCGGTTGTTGGCAGCCTCATGTAACGGTCGTTAAATTCCCAAAGTAGTGCATCCATAAACTTCTTAGCATACATGTATATTGTTGAAGCAGCCATCCCGGTGTAATCTTCTAAGCTATCCGCAGCGACCCCCTTTGTCAGGTGTTTCATGACGGCGAGCATTTTCATATGAGGAGAGTGACCCGGGATGTTACACGCATCTCTTCGCTGCAAAAAATCGGGATCTCTAGCGCAAATTTGAGGTAATATTCTAAGAAAAACTTCTCGGGGCAAACCATGACGTCCCTTAAAACGCTGAGGTCCGAATCTGCAACCGGGGTTAAAGTAGTCCCGCATCATCCTGGCATCTGCCTCCACACGACATCTGTTAACAGCTCTTCTAGTCAAGACCTGGACTGGTTCGGGTTGGTGCAAATCATGCGCCTCCTGCAAAATTTGATGATACATGATGACGAAATCTCCATGGCTATCATCGTGGTACCGTTTGGGGTATGTCGCCTCTCTCCGTCGTCTCCATTTTTCAGCTAAAATAAAATTATATCATCATCGCAATGGATTTAAAACGGTGTATTGTTTTGTAAACGGAAATAAGAAAATAAAATATAACACACTTAAACTTGGAATATGAAGAACATAAAATAGGGATAATACGAGGTCCAACATACATGAGGAAAAACCAAACATATCATACAAGAACTAAATAGCAAACATCTACTATTCCCTAGCTAATCAATACAATTTTAACCAGTTTTACTGGAGTTACCCAAAAAACTGACTATCTGGCACAACATCCATATCAGCTCCATCATCACCTCTCGGACCACTACCCTGCACACTACCATGCCAACTACCACCCAAGCTAAGCCCTAAAAAATCACTAGAGGTTGGTAAGTCACTAATCACCGGGGAGGCATGCTCCAATAACGGTTTATGCTCTACAGGGAGGTTACTATCAACAGGCTGATGGACATAATAAGCATTCGATGCGGAAGGGTCTGCAGCCGGACGCTTGCGACGGTGTTGGGTTTCCGGCAAGGATACTCCATCGCAATATGTGCTGGGAAATGTTTGTTCTTCCTGACTAGAATTGAATAGGCCTTCAGATGTTCCGGAACTATGATGGGTTGGGGGGGTGTTATACATCGCTCGACGACGAGTCTCATCATATACCAACTGTCTGCTACTCTGAATCAGCCAGTATGCCTCCCCCGCAAACTTGAGTAACTCTTCCTAAAAAACAAAATAAAAGTTTTTTAAACATTTATGTTTAACAATGAAGAAACTCCAAATGAAAATGATAATGAGATATAAAATGACTAACCTGCGAGACGTTGATTTCAGAAAAATTGTATGGGTTCTCTCCTTCCATGGGGACTGGAACTAGATCTTCAAACAAATCTTTGTAGAAAGGCATGTATCATTGTAGGTTTGGGAGTTGCATCATGGACATCCCGTTTGGTCGTATCTCGTATGTCCGGGATGACATGGTAGGGGGTGGGCGTTGGGGCATCAAACTACGAGGTATACCGGCGTGACCAACTCTGATATCATCATGTGTGTCTATGTGAGTTGTTTCTGTCCTAAGAGCTCCCACGCTATGAGTTTTCCAAAAATAAGAATACAGTTCATCAGGGACAGGAAGGAAGTGATCACTAACCTCAAGATCCATGCCATCTAATAGTTCCTCCAATCTAGGTGGGTTGCATGGGATAACTATCGCACCTAACACCTGTCTCATACACCTCTCAGCCAGATAAACTGAAGCTCTTGCACCGTCCTTGTCCTTAAAGACACATCTCCTTTTAGACATCTCAAGTGCTGTTTGGAATGCATCATTGTGTTGGTGTTCACTGTCCCCGAACCAGGGGTCCCAAATAACCGCATCACCCATCCTAATATCTATCTGAGCGCGTGCATCTGACAGAGAGTGTTTGTGAAGATCTTTTTGTCCCCTGTTCCTAAGGTTTAACGCATTAAATAAACTAATAGCCGGGTGTGGATCAAGTTGATCATCTCTCAAGTTTTCCTTCAAAACCGGTTGACAATTACGGAAATAAAAATAATACCAGAATTCTAAGATAATCGACATGCCACACATATCCTTCTGTTTGTACGAACTCCAGTCATCCAGGTGTTTATACAAAACGCCCAAAGTTGGAGTACCGCAATCATAAGACCCAACAACATCCAAATTATCCAACAATATACACCACCGTTTATCTAATCTAACACTACAGTCTGCAAACAAAAAAGAACCCATGCACCAAAGCAAGAACATTCTAGTCAATTCTTCGGCAATGCCGCAGTTGTCAACATTTTCCCTACTTAAAATGAAATGAGCCAAGTGAGAAACTTGCATCGTGCATGCCTTGGAATCATAATCTCCAGTTTTCAGATTCTGTAGTCTTCTATGTGCCATAACATCTAACACACCCCGGAAATACCTAGCATCCATAGCTTCTAGTTCTTGCGCCGTCATTGTTTCCTTTGGTAATTCTAGGATTGGCTTACCTCCTCCAATTGGAATACTTGTCAACCGATAGAAATCTAGAGGGGTCAAACCTATCTCAAACTCTTTAAAGTGAAATGTTCTAGTCTTCTTCCACCACCTCTCACATAAAGCTTCGGTTAATCCCTTATCCCCACACTTAAAATTAAATTGGAATATGGACTCTAAACCACAATATTGAAGAATTAAAATTGCAGGGGGGTTGTTTCTCACCACTATCTTGTAAAATTTATTTAAGTTGGTCCAACTACTCCTAAATGTTCCGTCTCGCTTATCAACTAAGTTATCGGCCTTATGTTGTAACTGTCCGACACCTAGAGATAGTTGGGATAACTTCTCATACCTAGACCAATCAACATCCTCCATTATCTAAAAATGCAAAGAGCAAGAGAAGCACAATCAACATGTGAATAAAAAAAATCAAACGCATATATTAATCTATGCACAATCAACATATGAATTCCCACGTTCACATTCACATCACATTGAGGTATGCCAATTGCTCATCTTGTGTCTCTCAATCACAATGATATTAACAACATCAATTCCACCTCTACAATCATCTAAACATAAACTCAAATTTATAATTGAGCTAATCCTCATACTCATTGCAAAATGCTCTAATAAAAACCTCCAACAAAAGCATATTGGCAACATAAATTTCAACCATATCATCTCAACATCAACTCAAAACAACATATGAGTTACTTAATGCTAAAAACTCATTGCAAAAATGCTCAATATAAATTTTTTGACATGCTTTGTAGTTTTACAAACTTAAAATACATTCTACAAACCATAAACACAATTAAATCAATAAATCAATAATCTCCCACAACATGAATTTATGTTTCACCCAAATTAACCCCAAATACCATAAACCCTAAGCAGTCACATTTCAATTTTTTTAAAGAAAATCAAATAATTTCCTGCTGCTTAATCAAACTAATCAAGATGATTGATAAAATATGGACGAAATCAAACCAACATAACTAAAAACGAAATCAAAAATTCATCTCAATCAATCAAAACTAACATTTCATACCTTGGATTGCTTTGTTGATGAAATCTCCAAAAAATAATATCAATAGATTCCCCACGTTTGATGTAACAAACCCTTCAAAGATTGTAGCTCATTCAACACAAAAACATCTCGAATCAGTTAATTGCATCCAAGTTCTATGAGTTTAGTTTGAGGAAGAAGAGTGAAAGAATTAAAGAAAGAAGAAGAAGAGATGCGGCTTCTGTTGGTTTTAGGGTTTTCTAGCACACGCAGTTTCAATCTGCGCGTGGACCAGTCAACACGGTCAATACGCAGTTAGCAACTGCGCTTTTGAGTTTTCCCATAATACGCAGTTCCAATCTGCGTGTTACGAATCTTCAAACTGCGTATCGAGATAGAATCTTGGATCCCCACTGCGCCCGGTCGATGCATTTTGGTGACGTGGATCCAACATTCAGCTTGAATCTTGGGTGACAATTAGAGCCAGCCTTAGATTGGGATGTACTAGCATTACATTTCATACATGTAATTGAAACCAAAATCAGTAAAATTATTCATGAGGTATTTTTTTTCATTTCTCCATTGTATCTCCATTTTTTGTGTATTCTTTTCAACTTAGTTTTTTTTTCCCTTTGATTATTTAATTACAACTCTTGTTTTGACAAAAGATAAAGGAGAGCTGAATGACATACCTAGATGACTAGCCAGGATAGTGCAGACAGTGTCCTTAGCCAAGCTTGCCAATTAGTGCATGCATCAACAAGTTTTCCACTGACGGTTCATCTCATACATTGTCGCGTCACTATGGTTTAACACCAGAACCAAAATTCTACAAACTGCTTACCGCTTTGAATTAGATTTGAACCCACCTCCTCTTAGTTAGAGGTACATATGTAAGTTCTTCTATTCTTAACTCTTTTGTGTTTTGATCAAAAATTTTTTTTTACTAAAGCACAATGAAAAGGGTATATCTATACAAAGACTAGAATGAGCACACACTGCTGGCATGTCCAAGTTTGTTTAAGGCTCGGAGGAAGGTATTGCGAGAAATTGATCAATAAGCCACCTAAGGTCGAGTTTATCTAAAAACTTCCATAGATATACATTTTGAGGGTTATACCTGCCTGACTTCTTATCCAGCTTATTTTTCTTGTCCAACTACATTTTGTAATGAACCTTCTGGTCCATCTAATTTTGGATGATCATTCGCACGCACTAGCTATGTTATAAAAAGAAATTACAAGTAGTTGTTGAGTTAACACTTTTAGCTTCATAATTTTTTCCATATAAAGTCAACACAATTCAGAAAGAGCTCTGGTTAGTTAATCTTTTCATTTCAAATAATCTTTGCAATGGAGTGGAGGTTTGGATTTGGAATAAACAAGACCAGGAGAAATGATATATTGAAGTAAACCAAGTATTCTACTTATGTTTTTCTATAACAAAGTTTACTTCGTTACTTCGACAAGAAATTCTAAAACGATAATGAGAAGGTTTTACATACAAAACATCTCGTACCATTTCTTTCCTGGGTTAGTTTAATAATGAAATTTAAGCAGATGAGTGAAAAATGAGAATTTAGGTTTTAGTTTTACCAACAAAACCTCGAGACAATGTGATTATCATCTAAAATCATTAACTTGATACATGTGATACAGATTTTATTTTATACTAGTATGTTCATTACTTTTAAGAAATTCTTAGGTGAAATCAATTTGTAGCTATATTTGTGAAGTATGTACTTTTTTGTGTGGTTTTATACCATACTTTATAACCTGGCTAATTCGAGGCCTACCTCAATTATTTCAGGTCTCTCCAATTTGTGCTCCAACCAGATGGAGGATAGGAGGTGTTTAAATAGGATGAAATTACCGAATTACCCTCCGTTAAATTCCAAATAATAAAACCTAAATTTGAATGTTTCATTTCAATTCACCTTCGTCTCCAACAAATGATTCTTCTTATCTCTTTTTTTTCATGTTCAAACGAAAACATCATCAATTATTGAGGATTTCAAAAATGATTAATCATATTTTTGTTCTATTAAATGTCGAAACCATCAAGATTTAAACAACCCACTTGAGTGACTCATCCAGGAATTGATCCAGGAATTGGTCAAACGATTCGAAATAAACTATCGAAGAAGAAAACGGTTGTAGAAGACTTACCAACTCTGAGCGCTATACAAGTAGAAGATATGGCTCGAATCAGATACTTTTCTATCAACCCAATCCTCTAAATTAGGTTTTCACAATATACATTCACCCAAAAATTAAAAAATTTGAAATCAAATGTTTTTGGGTTTACCAGAATCTGTCTATGTGAATGTACTCGTAGATCGATTCATTCGTAAAACTATAGTTGTTCACCGATTATTATGTATGTGTTTTTCTGGTTGAAGAACATTTTTTTAGAACCGGTATATGTTCACACCCACATAGATCGATGATGGAATTAACAGAAATACCCAGTTTTTTGTATGTTTATTTTGCTAGAATCGGTTTAAGTTGATGCACACATAAACCAATTTTACAGTATGTGGTTTCTCAATCTTTTCACAAGAATTGGTTTTGTAAATGCATATAAGTCGATTTGTGGTGGTGAAAATTCCCAAATTTTCTGTATGTTTTTTGGACGATAATCAGTTTATATTGACAACTTTATAAACCAATTCTTTTCTCGAAGATTTACGAATTCATTAAGAATCTGTTCGGTTGGGATGAGGAAAAAGTTAAGTCGGAGATACTAGTGGGTACAGTGAAGCAGAGAATATCTCGCGATCTTGAGGGACCAATTCATGGGCAAAGAGAAACTTCGTAAAAAGGGGGGAGTTGATAGAGCATCGTATGAATGCTACAACCAACACATATATCCTCTACATCTTAGGAGTTGTTATCTTCACTGACGTTTCCGGTTGACGTGTGAACGCCAACTATATACAGCTGTTGGACACAATATATTGTTCGTGGATACTCTTGGGGATCTGGGTACCTTGCATACTTGTTGAACGCGTTGAGAAATTGTACTAGGGCTGATAGGAACCAAAGCATAGGGAATATGGCTCTTCTGCAGTTGTGGATATATTTGTATTTCTATCATTCACTCAGTATAGAATACCAAGTAAAGTAAAAAAAAAAAAAAAAAAAAAATTTGTAGTTTAGGAAAATTCATTATGTTATTATCATAATTCTTTCATTCATTCTTTTGTTTAAAAAAAAAAGAGTATGTCTAGAGATAACAAATTCTTTGTCGGTAGAAAATATCAGCATTTTAGATCAGTTCATTCCCAGTCTATTGCTTCTATTCTTGATTATTTTGTCACAAAATAGGGTATTCTTTATTTGTCTATTAAGATTGGGAGATACTACTGTTCCATTTCGTTTTATTTCATACATGTAGCTGAAACCAAAATCAGTAAAACTATTCATGAGGTATTTTTTTTTTCATTTATTCATTATATCTTCATTTTGTGTATTCTTTCTTTTTAAAGCATTGCTCGGTTGAACCTACTACCGTTGGTATGCCAAGTTAGTTGTCAAATTTAGATGACAAAATGAATTCTTGATTTAGTCTCCTGAAAGTCAGTTTTAGACTAGATTATGTTTAAGAAGTAGAATATAGAATCAAAGCTATCCTTGAAAAATGGAGATTGAAGACTACACGAAGAAATCTTATAGAACTTTATTAAAGGTTATTAACAATTAGTTGATTCTCTTGTTTACTCTACCTCTCTATTTATCAAAAAAAGTACTCATTCTATGGAACAATTCCTATGACGATAATATACATTTATGAGAATGACCTTTGTCCCTATAAAGGTCCTCATGTTGTACTGAATGAGAATACGAATTCAATGACCCTAGAATCACTCAATTTCGAGTTATAACGAAAAAGTTATGGGTGATTTATTAAAGCAACACTTGTTATATGTTGTTAAGGAAATTTGTGAATAAGAAATTTTACACGAACTTTTGGCAACAGTTCGTGAACTAAAACGGTAAATATGTGACTAAAAGGCTTTCAGTCAAATACTTGGTGTTTCCTTTCCTAGACAAGGTAGATTTGTTTCCAAGTAACCTAGACTTGATCATCCACTATAATGTAACCACACAAATTATCCCTTGAAAAATTATGTGTGTGTTGCATAAGGTTGTTTCCCATATCTCGTTCTTCACAAACAAGTGTGGGATTTCAAAAGACTTTACTTGGGGACCGTATAACACAGGGAAGCTATCTTCTTTGATAGTTACAGAACATGTTCCTAGGTGTTTTTCGTAAACCATAGATTTAATAGATCAAGATATCTCTAGATTATTTCTAGGTGATCTTGTGAGGAAGAATCAATTAGGTTACGGAATGAGTAAACCATGACTGTTGAGGAGTATCTTCTAAAGAAAATTAACGTTCAGATAGAGGATTTTCAAGAGCATCTTCTAAACAGAACTGGGGTTCTGCTAAAAAGGTTTATGAGAGGAATTCCTAAAGATAATCAGTGTTCTTCAAGGTTTTTTACAGGTACACGAATACAACTGAAGCAGGTATTATATTTATTCTAAAATCTGGTAGTAAATAATTGTTATAACATCTTAAATCAGTGTGTGTTCAATTAGGACTAGGTCCCGGGAGTTTTCTACAAGATTTTAGTTTTCCTCGTTAATAAAAATATCTGGTTTATGTGGTATTTCTTTTCTACATTATATTGTTGTATCTTTATAATTGAAATATCATAGGTCGTACGTATATAAACCTAGATAGTATTAACTCAATTATGAAAGCCCTACAAGGCTCGTTCTTGTTGAATTCGTATCTTGAAGTATATATTACAAGACTTGTTTTTATTGGAATTCGGTTCGTGAACAATTTCGGTATATACTGGGTTTACCTTGTTAAAATAATCTTAAATACAGTTTCGTAACCGAACATATAGATTGTACAAGGATTTTCCATATAGGTTCCCGAAGGAAAACGTTGGGTGTACTGGTTACCCTTTCTTTTTCACTTTTCAACTTAGTTTTTTTACGTAGATACTAAGGTGCACACAGTTTATTTCGTCAACCTCTTGTGACATACATCAACTTTACTTGATTGGGAAAGATCAAAGATTGCATCATCTGGGTTTCATTTCGCCAACAATGATACTTCGTAGGCGATCAACATTCATGTCTCAAATGCGAATGTTGTACAAAACCAAAATTCTACAACCTACTCAGGGAACTGAATAGAATCCTTCCTCTTATCAATGTTCATAAATTTGATTTCACGACCCCTTCTTCTCTTACTAAAGAACAATCCGATAAACCAAGACAACTTGTAGTTGTAACTTCATCTGAATCAGAGTACTGTACATATTTATTATTTAAATCAAGGCACAACGAGGAGGGTCCAATTGCACAAAGACTAGGATGAGCAGACATTATTAGAGTGTATGTATCTATTCAATGCACGGAGTGAAGTTACTGTGACGATTTGCACAACTAAGCCACCTAGGGGCGGGGTTATCGGCGAACTTCAACAGATTAACTGGATATAGTTATACCTGCCTGACTACGTATTCAACTTATCTTTTTGTGTCTCCAACTACATTGCAATAAACCTTATGGTTTGGATGAATTTGGATGATCATTCTCACACATTTGCTATGTTTTAAAAGAAAAATATGAGAGGTTAGTTGTTGAGTTATAATACTTTTGGCATGATAAGTTTTTCGTATATCTAACACATCTAGCGGAGAGCTTTGCCTAGTTAATCTGAGAAATAAGATATTGGAGTAAACCAATTACTGCATAGTGTTTTTGTTTAAAAGGTTGATTTCATTAGTTTAAAGACAAATTCTAAAACCATAAGAAAAGGTACAAGACCAAGAGTGAAATCCACATTTTGGGAAAGGTTTTAGCTTTACCAACAATATTCCGATAAATCATGTTTGATGGAAAAATCCATAACATGATTATCATCTAAACCATTAAAATGATACATGTGATATGGATTATGAAGATTTTATTGTATACCATCCTACTCGTTGCCTTTGTTAGAATTCTCAAGTAACAACAATTTGTAGGTATATTAGTCGAGAATGTACATTCAAATACATGTTAAATCATTGTGAGTTCAGAGTACTTTTTTAAATTTCACTCTCAAATGTTTCTAAAAGTTTGTTTGAAAATACTGTCAATACCTCCAAAGCTTTCATTCTATTGGGAAAAAAACACTCCTAATATTCGCAATTTCTTAGATAGGTAATGTGGCTAAATCTTTTGTATAGGAAGCTGAAGTGGGATTTTGCAAGATTCTGCTGCAATCAGATTCAAAAGCAGTAATATGTGCACTTTTCTCTGATAAGCTTGCAAAAAGGGAAATGAATTCAGAGAATTATCTTTACTGCTATTATTAATTTTGGTCCAAGGAGGAACTAGCCTACCCATACCCCATACCCCAAAATCCAAAAACTCTACTTTTCCACTACCTAATCTCTAAGTTGGGATGTGAAACATGTTTTGAATTTAGGGCTCAGTGTAAAATTGGTAAAGTTTTTCTAGTTCCGCAGACGGGTCTGGTGGTCTTTTTTTCCTTATTATGTTTTGGCTAATTCTTTTTGAATAAAATTTATATGATTTAGGAAAAGAGAAAAAAAATGTAAAATACAATTATCTTTTTGTTGTATAAGACCTTGGGACAACAAAAATGTAAAATACAATTATTTTATGGCTCCAGTAGTAATGATACAAGATAAATGTATCTACTGAGCATGGGACAGTGACGTAATTCTTCTCACATTAAGTAGTGTTGGAAACCTTAGTATAAGCATTTACTGATAATGGTACAAGCACTGTAATGCGAGTATCATATTATAGCAACCAACTACATGTTGATATATAGAGAGTTTAAAGGATAACAAACTCACTATATCACTGGAGAAGGTGATCTCCTAGATTTACCCTACTTGATTGTTTTGTTATCTTTCAACCGAATTTTGTATAGAAGTAACATCACAGTAATCTTATCTTACCATTGTTGGATTTTGGAGCTCTAAAACTTGCCAAAATTTTGAATGATTTCAATCAAACAAGAATGGACGAAATCTGGTCTCCGTACCGGATATCTTATTGTAGCGCAAATAGTAAGGAGTAGTGAGGGGTAAAATAGGAAATAAAAGATATATGTTAAGGGACACACTCAAGGATTAGGGCAAAATCTACTTTTTGTGAATTTATGCTACATGAGATTTTGTAGCGCACACCATTTGTCCTCGTCTAAACTTAGTATGTGTGGCTAATCTATAAGGCAGTTGGACAAGTAAGCTACCTAACAGTACCTACCACTTGTTCATTTAACATTTGTGTCCAACGCTCCAACTACATTGCAATCTCACACATCCCGATACATGTTGTAGAAAAAAAAATGTAAGTTATGAGTTTTAATACTTTTGGGGTGATAATTCTTACATATTTTTCATTTTTAATATATTATGGGAAGTAACTCTGCTAAATAGCAGTGGTTTCATTTCTTTGTTTTTTGGAATGAAACATAGGTTTGGAGGAAAAAGAGTTTGAGAAATAAGAGCAACTGCAGTCATGAGAGCAAAACCAAAGAATAAAGATTAAAAAAAACCAAATTAATTTGGTTTACTCCTTGCTGCACACTATGGTGCAGACTAAAACTCATGGGGCGTAGTTTCAAACTACGCCCCATTTTTTTTTTTTTTTTTTTTTTGTTATGGGGCGTAACTTTGAGTTACGCCCCATCATCATCAGGCGCAATCAACTCGTCCCGCTCCATCAAGCGTAGTTTCAAACTACGCCCAAATTTTTTTATTTTTTTTTTTTGTTATGGGGCGTAACTTTGAGTTACGCCCCATCATCAGGCGCAATCCCAACACCCCGCTCCATCAGGCGCAACTTTAAATTACGCCCGACTAAAACCAAACTAAAGACCAAATTTGGTTTGGTTTTTGGTTTTACTCTGGTCTTTGATCTTTACTCCTTCTCCACTGCGTCTGTGTTTTCGACCAAATTTTTAGTTTTGGTCGATGACTGTGGATGCTCTAAGATATTGGAGTAAACTAACTATGGTATTTAAGTTTTTTATTTAAGAGTTGATCTCAAAAATTAGATGATAAATGCCAAAACATGAAGTAGCGTGTAACTAGTATACCATCCATCTATTAAAAAAAAAAATGTATTCTATAATAATACTAGGGTCAAGTTGTCTTGGTTTACCAATCCAGCAAGTGAGCAAACCAAGACAACTTGTAGTTGTAACTAAGTAACTTTATCCTAATTAGGAATACATTTTGTTTTCATCCTAATTAGAAATACATGTGTATCCTTTATTTAAGCACGACATAAGAATGTAAGCTACCAGTGAGGTCAAGTTTATCGAATAACTTCAGCAGATTAAATGGATAGTGCGGATGCTTGCCTGACGTTTCTATTCAACTTATTTTTGTGACCAACTGCAATAACCTTCTAGTCTGGCTGATTTTGGATGGTTATTCTCACCATTATCTCTTATATTATAAAGTGTTCGGATAAAAATAAAATCCTATTCAATAGATTTATCTCAAGTGTTTGGAGAAAATTTATGTTCGTCGGCAAATTCCCGATTCGTACAACCATTTCGAGAAGTAATCTTGTCTTGCGGGTATACTTATTTGTAATTTGGATATACAATGTACACATATCTTTTTCAATCTTCATTTTTTAATGAATTCCATAGGCAAGTGTTTTTGAAGCAATTAGAGATATCGGAGAGCAAATTTTGGTTGGTCTGTTTGGGATTAAGTAAATCCAAATGCGGCGATTCTAACACATATGGACAAAAAGAAAAAGAAAGAACATAGATGACTTTTTTGAGTAGACTCGTAGTATCTCGGATTTCTATTGTAACTCATAGTGGTGGGACCCACTCCATCCTTTTACTTTGCCAATGACTAAACTTTTTTTCCATCAGCCGCCCTACCTAAAGAGAAAAAACTGGCATTTTTAGGGAAACGATTTTGATCTAGCAGCGCTAGATCATTTTTGATCTAGCGCTGCTAGAGCCGTTGGATAGGTGAATCCAATGGTGGTGGTGGTTTTTAATGAAAATTGCATTTTTGCCCTTGGAGTGAAAAACTCCACTGACAACCACCACCACTGGATCGACCCATCCAACGGCTCTAGCAGCGCTAGATCAAAATGATCTAGCGCTGCTAGATCAAACTTTTTTCCCATTTTTAGGGCGACCCAGACGAATTAGGGGCGACTTTTTTATTCCCAACCCATATACACCGTTAAGGAATGTCCGAAAACGCGGAGAATACGTTAATGCCCTTACATAATCGGAAGCTATTTTGTGCTCGATTATTATAAAGCAATCGGAAGCTTAGCAACGATATTATACTACCGATTAATATCGATTTTGTGCCTAACTCGCATCTGGCTTCTATAACAATCGGTAAGAAAAACAACCTCACGAGACTACCGATTGTTAAAGTATAGAAATAAAAAATCTTAAGAATTTTGCAATGGTGAAATTTGGGGCTCCTATATAATCGGACGAATAAAAAAATGTCTAGGGCTTCCCATAATCGGGATGGTAAAGGTAACAATTCCTACCGATTATGGTAGATTTCAAATTTCCAACAATGAAGGATTTTAAAAAAAACTCGTTTTGGGGCAACCTATAATAGGGAGGTTGGGTAATCTATTTATCTTCCGATTATGGCTACATCCAAAACACGAACCAGATGGTTATGGTCGGCTCTGCACCCCTCAAAACCTATGGAATTTGGCCAAGGCTCAATTTGGGGCTTCCAATAATCGGAATGTTATAAGTAAACCCCTCTACCGATTTTGGGCTACTAAACAATCGGTAGCTAATTAGGTGGTATTACCTACCGATTAATAATCGTTTGACAGATAAAACCAAAGTCAACCTAAATTCATTCTATTTCATTTTCTTTTCAACTTCCACTTCAACTCCTCTTCTCCTCTTTCCTTCCGATTACAGAAAGGAAAACTCTTCCCCTCTCCACGCTATATATCGTTAATCGTCGAATCGAATCATCGTCGATTATTCTCTATAAAGATGAAAGAAAAGGAACGTAAGAAAGCTCGAACCAAAAACGTAGTGCGCGGTGAGGATCCGAATATTGGATTGCATGCCCGTAATAAAGAGGTTTTAACTCACGAACCCGAAGAACACGAAGAAGATGAAGTCCCTAATGTAGGCGATGCGATAGCCAAACTCTCAGGCACCTTGAAATGGCGCCGATTAGGTAAGATTCTACCATTAATTAGGTTTATATTGCTTCAATTCGACGAATCCATGTTTTTTTTTAGGGTTTTCGGTTATTACCCAGATTCGGTAGGTTATGTATTGTTTTAAACTTCCGATTGTGGCCGAATTCTTCATTTCACGAGAACATTTGTCATATTCGGGTGTTAAATATTTAGGTTGCTTACCGATTATAGAACGTTTTTCATTACTGAGGCCTAAATCGATCATAATCGGAAGCTAATTATGTTTTTGCCTTCCGAATATACTAGTGAAGAACAAGTATTAGAGACCCAATATTCGGGTGCTATATTTCGTAATTTCCTTCCGATTGTTTAGGCTGAACCACTTGAGTAATTTCTGGACACAAAGTGATGCATATTCGGTAGAAATTAGTTTTGTGAGGCTTCCGATTGTGATGCATTCGAAAGGGTGTATTTTTTATGCCTTTCGATTATTGGTATTCGGAGGGTTATGTTGAAATTTAGATTCCGATTATTGTGTGTAGATAAACACATTCGAACACCAAAAAAATTTCTTTTGTTTTCGATTATACGTATTCGGTAGCTTTAGGTGAACTGATATTTACGATTGCGAGTAATCGGAGGCAATTGGTTAAATCAACCAACCGAATATATAGATTAATAACCTGTTGTACTTTCTTTTGTTGTTTAGGGATAGGCGAGGTAAAAACATCGAAGATGCAATTGTCTCGGCTAGTGCAAGGAAGGATAGGCGTCGTAACTCGATGCCTAGTGCAAGGAGAGCTAGGACTGCTAAAGCCGCTTCAAGTGCTCAAGATGGAACTCAACAAGCAAGCCAAGAAGCTGTTCAACCTAGTGCCCCTCAATCAGAACCGGTTCAAGAAGGTGTTCAACCAAGTGCCTCTCAATCACAACCAATCCAAGAAGGTGTTCAACCAAGTGCCTCTCAATCACAACTAATTCAAGAAGTCAGTTTCAACCAAGTGCTCCACCATCACAACCAGAAGTAGGACAACCTAGTGGTGCTCAAGAAGAAGGAGAAGCCGAAAAGAAAAATCCTCCTCGAAAGAAAGCGAAACACCTTGTCCCAGATGAACTGAAGGTGAAGGATATTCTAAAAGGTGTAATCCTTGGGCTGCCAGAGGATGGAGGAGAATTGTTATTTGGATACAAAGAATCCTGGGACAGAGAAATATATGAAACCGAGGTAATAATCGTATCCATTTTATTAACCTATTATGTTTTTCTTCGTAATACTTTTAAGGGTTATAGTTTTAGGTTATTCTAATTTTATTTTTAACTTGTCATGTGTTTAATAGTATCATTCCGATGAGGTTCGTTTACTCAAAGCGACTGCCGCACCAACAAAAATGCTAGATTAGCCTTTGAAGGATGAATGTGAAAGGTTCAAGACCATTATTGCAAATTCAGGGTTGGCTGATCTTGCGGAGAACTCAATGTTGGAACATGACCAGGGTGGCTATATCAGCGTTTGTGGAGAGACTTTATCCCGAGACCGACACCTTCCATATGCCGTTTGGGGAGATGACGATAACCCAGATGATGTTGTGCAGATTCTTAAACTCCCCCGTCCATGGCAAGGGTGTTAGGGCTGAGTTCACTAAGCAGTTGGAATGGAGGAAACTTTATGATCTAACTAAGAAGTGTTTGGGTTGGGATGAAGAAACATCAACAACTGAGTTCAAAATATGCATGAAGTATAGAACTAGACAGTTCAACATGGGTACTCTGATGGATATGTTCAAGGGCACCAAGGATAAAGAAGATAAAGGAACTTTAACGGACGAGCAAGTCAACCACGCGGCCACCGCATATCTCCTATGTGTATTGGGATGTGTCATTTTCCCCAATACCAGTGGCAATCGGGTCGACGCCAACCTTTTACAATTTCTGGATCCTCTCGATAAAGTGCATGAGTACTCTTGGGGCACAGCATGCCATGCGTGGTTGATGGAAGAGTTGAGAAAGGCTTCGAGGGTTGGAATTAGCCAAGTGGCCGGGAACGTGTGTCTACTACATGTATTGTTTATTAACTCTACATACTTGGTTATTTTTTTTTATTTTTATACCATTGAAGAATCAATTTCCTAATACTTGCAAAAATGACAATATAGACATGGATCTATGACCACTTCCCTATCTTGGGATTGGCCATTGAAAACCCGGCGTGGGCGAAAGGTGACCCTAGATGAACAAAGTACGTCTTCGATGACAACCATTCTAGGACGAAGAAGCAGCAGATGATTCGTTTGAGGGAGATTTTGGACTCACTTAATGCCCAAGACGTATGCTTTGATCCATACAAGGAAGACCGAGTTGTTGGACATATCGCGGGTCGGTCCGATTTGGCACTTTATTTTTGACCATTGTGGCACCCCACAGGATATGTGATGTACAATGCCTAAAGGGTGATGCGACAACACGGTTTTGTACAAGGTATACCAAAGGAGCAAATACATGGCAATTTTACTTTGGATCTGGAGCACTGCGAGTCTGATAAAGATTCTATCACGGTGGTTCACAAGGGTTCACCATCCTGTAAATTCCATTAGGATAGAAGAGCGCATTACTTGATTAACCAAGGAAGGGCATCCAACCAAGGTTTTGAAAATGCTCCCAACTATATGGATTGGTACCGGAATGTTTCTCATCTTCGTGTAATCCGTGATCTTAAAGCAAAGCCCGATTCGTACAAGAGTATCCTCAAAGAGAAACCCTGCGGGTTTTGGTAGATTGGTACGTATTGTTTTATTAATTTAGTTTAATATTATGGGTCAAAATAGAGTAATAACCGTTTGATGATATGCTATGTTTTAAAACAGATGAGCAGGTTCAAGTGTTTGTCCAAATGGTGCACTGATTGCATAAAGTCCGGAGAGCCTGTGTCAATTGAGAAGATAAAAAAGCACCAACAGTTGATTGATAACGTTGACAATGAGGAGTATGCATATCAGTTCGGGGAAAAATTGCAGAAGAAACCTACAACCAAGGTGAACAAAAGAACTCAAGGCCATCGAGCACTCAAGTTGATGAAACCAATGATGATGTTGGTTCAAGTCGTAGAGGTGGTAAAGGTCGCAAAATCCAAGCAAAAAGGAACAAGTAAACTTTCGATGTTGTAACTCTAGATGTTTTTCGTTAACTTTATGGATAACTTTGTTTATGTTGGATTATGTCGGATTATGTCGTTTTCAAAGTTTGTGTCGGATTATTAGTTGTTACGTTATGTTTATGGATTATGAATGGTTATGTTGCTATGTTTATGCATTTAACGATGACTCGCAAGCGAATCACATGAAGAAACATGAAAGTGTTGAATTTTGGAACACAATCGGAAGATAAGTTTATATATGAACCTACCGATTCTGGGGATGTTGCATATTTAAGTCATAATCGGTAGGGTTATACGTTATTAACCTTCCGATTCTCGGGGGATTTTGCAAAATATTTTGTCGAATCTAAGATTGTTAATATACTTTGCCTTCCGATTATCATGTGTAAAGAAAACTTGTCTTCTGTATCCAAACAACACCACAATCGGACGGGAATTGTGCACCTTCACTTTCGAATAATAATAATCGGTAGGTTTATTTGTTATGTTCCTTCCGACTATTCTATGTAAAAAAACTTTGTTTTCTGGAAGAAAACAACACCATAATCGTAAGGTAATTGTGCACCTTGACTTCCGCATAAATCGGTAGTTTTAGGTTTTGTTAATTTCCGATTATTCTACCAAAAAACAACCATGGTTTCTTGAACCAAACAACACCATATTCGGAAGATAAATGTTCACCTTGACTTCCGAATAAAATGAATCGGTAGGTTTAGTTTTTGTTAATATCCGATTATTCTGTGTGAAAGAACTTATGTTTCCTTGAACCAAGTAACACCATAATCGGAAACAAAGTTGACACATAAGATAACCGAATATATTAATCGGTAGTTTGTTAACAAAATACGCTTCCGTTTCTTTATAATCGGAAAGTTTTTATATTAATAATACTCCGATTACATCCATTACATAAAGTTCAAACGACCTTAACCTTACAATTTCGTCAAAAGCACCTAAATCCATACTCCTAATTGACCATAAAAGTATTAAAAACAATCATAACGTCCAAACACCACAGAAATTGTCCCTCTTGATCTTGTAACATCCTTCATGTTCAAATCGTTTCCCGTAGAGGTCCATATACCGATAATCGCAAGATTTCTCTGAAATTACGAATGAGTAACAAGTTAGTACTAACTTATGTTAATGTGAGTCGGAGTTATAAAGATACTTACTTGTTTTTCATACGTCCACCAAGAAAAAGCGTCCCCTAAAAAATCGTTCTTCATCTTCAAGTTTGTAAATCTCCTTGTCGAACGCATTCTTTCTCATCTTAATGTCATTGGATGATCTTCGAGTCGATTACCATCTAACGCCTCAAATACCATTAGAATACGGTTCCATAACTGCTCTTCGGATTCCCGTTTGTGGAGCTTGTGAACACGATCATGAGCAGTTACCACAACCCACGCTCTATAAATAGCACAATCTTCTTCTTCGGCAAAAGAAATATCCATGTTTTTGGTTTTCAAAATTAGAACTGAAGAGAGGAAAGAGTTTGGTGCAATTGGGTGATAGATATGAGTTTCTTTATATAGGTTTAGGTTCCAACGGCTCTTTTTCCTTTTCCCCAAAACTCCAACGGCTATTTCTGAAATTTGGTTTAAAATGCCAGGGCTAATTTGACGAAGGTTGAATGTGGAGAAACCAATAATCGGTAGGTATTTTAGTTAGAATATCTACCGATTATGGTAGCTTTCAAAATTTGAATTTGGGGCAACCTATAATCGGTAGGTTGTGGAACCTATTTGGCCTACGATTATGGCTACATCCAAATCACTAACCACATAGTTATGCTCGGCTCGTACACTCAAAACCTATGGAATTTGGCGGGGGTTCGATGGGGGGGCTCCTTACAATCGGTAGGTTGTTAAGTTGGATAGACTACCGATTATGGTAGATTTCAAAATTCATCACATGAAGGATTTTAGAAAAAACTCATTTTGGGGCAACCTATAATCGGTAGGTTGTGGAACCTATTTGGCCTACGATTATGGCTACATCCAAATCACTAACCACATGGTTATGCCTGAATCTGTACACTCAAAACCTATGGAATTTGGCAAGGGTTCGATATGGGGCTCCTTATAATCGGTAGGTTGTCAAGTTGGTAACGCTACCGATTATGGTATATTTCAAATTCCCTTACATGAAGGATTTTAGAAAAAACTCATTTTGGGGCAACTCATAATCGGATGGTTTGGTAATATATTTAACTCCCGATTAATTTGCATCCAAAACGCGAACCAAGTGGTTATGGTCTGGGCGTGTACACTCAAAACCTATGAAATATGGCAAAGGTTGGATCCGGGGCTCGTTATAATCGGTGGGTTATATAATTATATACCCTACCGATTATGGTAGATTTCAAAATTCATTACGTGAAGGATTTTAAAAAAAAACTCATTTTGGGGCAACTTATAATCGTAGTGTATGTAACCTATTAGGCTTCCGATTATGGCTACATCCACATCTCAAGCCAAGTGGTTATGGTTCGCTCAAAGACCCCTCAAAACCTATGGAATTTGGCCAAGGCTGAATATGGGGCTCCTTATAATCGGTAGTCTTACAAGTTGGATAAGCTACCGATTATAAAAGGGATTATTAGCGGAAGTATCTACACAATAATCGGTAGGTATTGTTTCAATTTAACCTACCGATTCACCTTTAACCTACCGATTATGGTGTAGGCTCCCGATTATATAAGGGCATATTGGCCATTTCGAAAAATCGAAAGATAAGGGGTAGTTTAGATTTACGTTTGGGTGACCTTTTTTGTCTTTTAGTGTCGGTCCTAATTCGTTTGGGGTCGCCCTAAAAATGCCAGGGAGAAAAAACCCAGTAGGTATAAAATCATCGTGGTAGTATATTAATGCTCAAACACCAGCATTGATCAAAGGGTTATTAACACATGCAATCCATTTGTCGGCCCAGCCCGAAAATAATTTGGGATTTTTCTGCTAGCATTTGGATAGTTTAACTTTCAACATAAACTTTATATAGTCTGGATAATCTTGAATGACTAATCAACACATAAAATGTGAGAGGTGGTTGTCCATGATTTATATGGGAGGGTACAAGACTAACAGGATTACCAGTTAGGTGATCCATCGGTCGGTTAATATTTGTTTGTCCAATATGGAATGGTACTCTTTCTAGTCTTGGTACCCATATAGTATTTTAGGAATCATAAACTCTGTGTATTTCTCATTTAACCCACATTTTGCACTTGCTTATTTGCATATATATATACTCTGTGTTCTTATATTTTTGTAATGAAGCTCAACGTCTTATATTTTTGTGATGAAGCTCAAAGTCTAATGTTTTGAAAGATGTTAAGATATTTGAGTTTTTCTTTTTATATACATGAAGTAAGATATTGGAGTGAACTAATCATTGTGGTCAATTTATACTTGTAAAAATTTACAAGATACATAATTGATACAAATCCTTTTGCTAAAATCATTGATAAACACAACATTATGTTGCCTTTCTATGAGTTTTATCAATCATTAAATATATTTAGGTGCTTATAATCCAACATTAGATTATGACAATTTTATTATGTTGTGCACTTTTTTTTTTTTGTACCAGCTTCAAGAGTTAGTAAAAATAAAATACTCAAATATTTCGACAATCTATAATTTTAACACCTTGTTCAAATTTAGACAAAAGTAAGTATTGTATGCTTCAAAAAAATTATAATATAAGTAGTGTTTAGTAATTAACAGAATAATTCATTAACATCGGTTTTAATATGAGAAAATGGGTCATTTGTCCATAAAAATTTAAAACACGGTTCAAATGGACGAGTAAAAAAAGTACGGGTGAAATAGCCAAAAAAAAAAATAGCAAGGATGAAACTGGATTCATCCTGGCTTATACTTAAAAAATAGCAAGGATGAAACTGGATGCATCATGTGTAAAATAAAAATAAGAAAAAATATTTGAAAATGGACAGGATGAAACTGGTTACATCCTGCTTATTTTTAAATTTTTGTCCATTTAAACAGTATCTTTTTAATTTTTGGCTATTTAAACAGTATCAAAACCTAAGTGTCTTTTTCACCCAGGAATTTTTGATTTTGGGCTTTTTGACCAATTTTGTGTTTTAATATCAACCATGGAATAAAAGTCGAATGCAAGCTTATTTTTTCGTAAGTAGAATCATTCCCAAACAATGTCCGTACAGTTTTGCGCTGAAAGACAATGTAGGGTGGAAATAGTTAGCCAAAGAGTGTGGCTCGGATGTCTAAATCTATCCATGGCACGCTATTGCGACTTGCAAGCATCTACACAGGTAAACCATCTGAGGGCTTAAGGCTGTGTTTTCTAACAACTCCGGAAGATTAACAAGATAGAATTACATGCGGCCTACCTGCTCATTTTATGTTTGTGTCTTGCTAATTTTTGATGACCAATCTTATACACACAGTTGTGTTGCAAAAATAAAATGTAATCAGTAGTTGTCAAGTTACGGTGCTTTTGGCATGACAAAATTTCCTCATTTCTCGTTTTAAAAACTTTACCGAAAGCAATTGTTCAATTCTAGCTTTCATTTCTTTAATTTTTGAAATGAAGTGTAAGTATGCATTTAAAATTGTTGGAGATATAATATATTGGAGTAAACTAATTATTCTACTTATATTTTTCTTTAAAGAGTTGATTTCATAATTTACTGGGGTAGGATTTCTGATCACCTTTCGGATCTCTTGATAGTTAAAAAGAAACTAGTACGACCGTTGCCACGGTGGAAAGGCCGACCGAAGAAGAATCTGAAGATGGGGTTTGTCTACGATTACTTTCGTCCCGTTTTCGGAAAAAGTGATATTTCCCCGTTTGAAAAAGTGATACTTTTGTCCCGTTTCAGAAAAAATGATACTTTCTCACCGTTTCGGAAAAAGTGATACTTTCGCTCCGTTTCAGAAAAAGTGATATTTTTTCTGAAACGGGGCGAAAGTATCACTTTTCCTGAAACGGGGCGAAAGTATCACTTTTCCTGAAACGGGGTGAAAGTATCACTTTTCCTGAAACGGGATATGAAAGTATCACTTTTTCTGAAACGGAAAATTAGTCGATCCATAAATCAAAATATGGTTGCATGATGTGTTATGCATCCTTTGTGGTGGTTTGCATAATCGCTATGCATTCAATTTTCGAGAATTGTGCCTAAAATGAAAGTATCATTTTTCTTGAAACGGAGGGAGTACATCGCTTTATTAATTACAACGGAAAATTAGTTGATGCATAAACCAAAATTTTGCTACATAAAGTATTATGTATCATTTGTGGTGGTTTGCATAATGGATATATATTTAATTTTCTAAAATTGTGTCTAAAATGATAAATACCTCCGAATTTTTCACAAAAACTTTAAATTTAATATTGTTGTTTGTACTCGTTGCGTAGAGATTTTTATAACCTTTCCAACGAGATAAAATTTGTAAAATTCCAAGGCATGGATTTTTAGATATGTTATATTAAAGTTTGGTTGCCAATTATACCCCTGAAAAGATAGGATACACAAGGAGTTATAGTAATTGGACTAAAAGGGAGGGATATTTTTGGTTTTTTGGCCCTAACCATTTCCAATCTTTTTGTGGTAATTGATCACTTAGATTTTACAAAAAAGTGGTCATATAAAGGACCTCCCTCGCTTCGCTCGGTCGGCCCAATTACGAGAACATTTGATGTAGCTTTTTTTTATGTGATCTTTGGTATCTAATTTAAATTTTGAAATCAACAATTTAAAATTTTGTAGGTTTTTAAATAAATTTTACCGGTCTATAATTGTATCATTACGTCAAAGCGGAGACTTCATATTTTAACGTATATCTTCTTGACATTAAAGAAAAAGTAAGAATGATATTGTTGTAATTTGTTGTTTTTAGGTGGAAATAATGGTTCTAGTGAAGTTAGACAATTTTTTAGAACACGAAATTGGGGATATAAAAAGGAATTGGTGGATACAAGAAAAGGACAAAAACTGGATCCAGATATCAATTCGGGGTCACCCCTTATCTAAGTATTTTTTTAAATCCTAATCTACCCCTCACTAATCAGGTTTAGTGGTTAATAATAATTATAAAAAATCTTAAGATTTTTTATAAATGATTAGTGTGTGTTTTATTTGTTTTTGGGTGAGTGAGGTGAGAGTAGAAGGAGGGAAAAATATTTTGAGAGAGAAATTTTTTCTGTGGAAAATGGAGGATGATTGTGAAGAGAGGATTGCTGCTGCTGAATCTTTAGCTCAACTACAACAAGGAGCATATCTTGAATCTTCAGCTAACGACAACAACTCTCAATTGCAACTCATTGTTGAGCCAACACCCTTGAATGATGATTTTGACGAGTATGGAGATTTTCTTGAAGAACCAACACAAGAAAGTAAACTTGCACAACATACTAGCATCCCCAACACACAGGTAAAGCTGCTAAGATGTCGAAAAATTGAATTTTTTCTTTAAACCCGCCATTTTTTCAACTGAAAAACCTCGATGCCGGCATGGTAGTTGTATGAATACCATGCCGGTAGTCAAGGTACCGGCATGGTATTCATATTACGACCATGCCGGTAAACCGATATCCCCCAATTTGAATTATAAACCGCATAGAATTCTAAAAAAACTATGCCGCAGACAGAGTTAACCTTTTACCTAACAAGGAATATACTACGGAATATTCAAGGCATGGTTTCATTGATCGGTTACCATGCTTGCAGTATTGAATGAAAAACATACAGAAACAATTCCATCCCAAACCAAAAACCGGCATTGCAACTTAATAAACATCAACGCCGGAATTTAGTACCGCGTAGTACCATTAATATCGATAATGCGGCAACAAAACCGGCGTTGTTCAGTTACAACTTTTCAATGCCGGTACCTACAAAAAAACATGCAGGAATAAATGTTTTCCAAAGCTAAATTCCGGCATTCAATATCAATTATTTTTCAATGCCGGAATTGTGTACCGGCTTGGAACAATATGTTACGACAATGCCGGCATCTTTGCTTCCGGCGTTGTTTTCTTACGAAACACATATGCCGGAATAGGTTTCAAATTTGGTCTTCCATTTTGGTTAACTTAGACTATGCCGGAAAAATTGTCGAGCATGCCGGTACTGGTTTCCGGCATAGTGTTTTAATGTTGTTTGGAACTAATTTTCATTCGATCCTTAGGTGGTGACATATATTGATCCAACAAATGCAAAGCCGCTTTATCGGGATACGTCGGAATACTATAAAATCCCTCCGGTATGTGACCAAATAATACTTTTCACCTAGTATCTTGAACATTACTAATGGATTGCTAGTAATGAACCTTCTAATGAATGCGAAATTGTTCTTATGTAGGGAATAACAGATCGAAAGGAAGCAATCGCTTGGGCTAAAGAGACGGCTCTTAAGAACATGTGTGTGTTGGTGAGGAACACCGAAGTTTCGAAGAGGCGTTTTGAGATGGCTTGCGAGAGAAGTGGGAAATACAAGGAGAAGAATAGCCACAAGAGAAAGGATTATGTATATCCAAAGAAGACTAATAGGGTATACAAGACTCGTACGAGGAAGAATGATTGCCCTTTTAAGCTTGTATTCCGTTTAAATGACATGAACAATTGGGATTGTGAGGTTTTGTGTGGTCTGTCATAACCATCTGGATCCGAAAGATTTTGTTGGTCACTCCTTAGTTGCGAAGCTAAAACCCGACGAGTTCGAGGATGTAAAGAGATTGACCAAAGCACTTATCAAACCGAGACAAATTCTCGTGGGCTTCAAGGAAAAGGACGAGACTAACGTGTCTTCTACGTACAATTTATGCCGCACAAGCAACTATTAGAAGGGTGGAATGGGAAGGGAGGAGCGTTATGCAAGAATTTGAGAAGATAGTTTGGGATCACAACTACACGCGTATCATTAAAAGAGGACCGGACGAGAAGCCCCTTCAAATATTCATTTCGCATCCTTTGCTTTCACAGTTGTCAAATACATGTTGTGGTGTTCTTTTGATGGATTGCACCTACAAGACAAACAAATACAATATGTCGTTGTTCAACATCGTTGGGCAAACCTCGGACAAGGTAACATTCACATTGGCTTGGTGTTTAATGGAAAACGAGAGGGACCATAATTATCATTGCGTATTACGACAATTGAAGTTGTTCTTCCGGGAAAATCAACTTCCGAGGGTTATCGTAACTGATAACGATGCCGCATTAATGAAAGCAATATCCGACGTCTTCCGGACGCACAAAATTTCCTATGTACATATCATATACGTAATAATGTGATAAAAACTTGCCATGCCTTGTTTGAACCCGCAAAGGCGGATATTAAGAAGAGAATGATGGTACAACTAGAGGAAGATGTTCGAAAGAACAAACTATCCCCGAAGAAGAAGAAGAAGAAGAGAGAGGCAAGATAAAGGAGCGAGTGGACAAAGAACATGCGGAAAATCATAAAAAGTGGTTGGAATTTCTAAGAGATTGGGAGAAAGTTTATTGGTCTCATACCGAGGTTATGTACGAAAAGAGATTGGAGAAGTTTATTGCCGATTGGAACGAAGTTTATCCGACCGCCGTCCGGGTATTGTCGGACTCAATGGTTGGATAAGTTCAAGGAAAAATTTGTACGTGCATGGACAAACCGGTATAGACACTTCAAGACGAAGCAACTAGTGCGGTGAGGCCGCTCATGGGAGATTTAAAGATCTCATCCGGTCCGGTCAAGGCAATGTGGTTACTGGCCACCGAGGCAATGGAGCAATACTTTAAGTAAGATATCAATAGGATCAAGGAGGCTTTTGAGAAAAGCTCAATGGAAAGGATGACTCCATTTCTTCGTTATGGTAACTTTCTCCAAGGAATAGAATTCAACGTCTCTCATTGGGCAATAAAACATATGATGAGACAAATGGAATATGAGAAAAATTACGGAAAACCGGGTGATGTATGTATTTGTCCCGACATGTCTTCATTGGGGCTTCCATGTCGTCATATGCTTGTGAAGTATGAAGAATCGATACCTATTGAGGTTATTGATCCATTTTGGAAGCAACTATCTTTCGACCCTCCCCTTCCGGGAGATCCGGGCAATCTCCATGGGATACGAACGAAGCAAAGTAATTCTTCAAGCTTACTCACGTGGCACCTCCAGGTAAGCCGACAAGTCTTGTTGAGCCAACTAAGGCTAATTACTCGTCCATGGATCACACAAAGCGAAGAGCCAAGAAAGGGAGATCCAACAGGAAGACCACAAACTAAAACAAAAAGGAAAAAACAAAGGGTAGAATTGAAAGAAATGACTCAACGTGAAGAAGAACTCGTGGCAAGTAAGAAACGAGATCTAACCGCATGTGAGATTTCGGAACAAAGGTTCGTGGAAGCGCAGGTTCCAAACAAAAGAGGTAGGCCGAGGAAGGAACCGCTAAGTCAACAACAAACGCAGGAATCCGTATCCACACCAAAAGCCAACTCATCGGAGGTTCCAAAGAAGAGGGGTAGGCCGCCAAAGGTATCATCATCCAGTGACAAAGAGCAACAAGGTGAGCATTCCGAAGCCATACCCATAGTCGATCTAGCGGAGGTTCCAAGGAAAAGGGGTAGGCCGCCAAAGGTAACATCATCTAGTGACAAAGAACAACAAGGTGAGCATTCTGAAGCCATACCCATAGTCGATCTAGCGGAGGTTCCAAGGAAAAGGGGTAGGCCGCCAAAGGTAACATCATCTAGTGACAAAGAACAACAAGGTGAGCATTCCGAAGCCATACCCATAGTCGATCTAGCGTAGGTTCCAAGGAAAAGGGGTAGGCCGCCAAAGGTATCATCATCAAGTGACAAAGAACAACGAGGTGACGAGGCTAAGGTGGTGACAAACCAAAGTGATAGCAAAGTTGACGTAGTTTTAGTTCGAAGGAGAAGGGGTAGGCCAAGGATCCAAGTACTGAAGGTAGTTCGCACTAACCCTGTTGCCATTGGTGTCAGGGAATACCCTAGTGCCCAAGATGTATAACAGGTAAGCAAAATGGGCAAAGATAATGAATTTGTTTAGGGTCCCATCCATCCTCCAAACTTCTTTTCTTTGTCTTTTTAAAATTCTTCTTAAGCAGCGTCAACTTGATTGTCTTTGTCTTACCAGACGTGGATGCATAAAAGCTCTCCATGAAGTTTTGTAGTCCCAACCAAATAGCTTGTTAGTCGGACTGCAACGTTGACCATTCTAGGTCTAGAGACTCAACTCCTTCCGCAATTGATTTGCCGATAACATTCAAGCCTAGAATGTGTTCGGCATCTTCGGGGATGAAGGTCATCTCCCCAAAAGGGAAGTGCATGGTATCGGTTTCACCATGATACCTTTCGACGAAGCAATTGTGATAGAAGAATCGAGCTTCACATAATTTTCAACCAAAGCATATAGACCAGAATCCTTTACTATTGTTTGGACCTCTTCACATTCCTCGGACAAGTCCCAACCATCCGCGGCTTGGTTTCTGCAAACACGCATGCCTCTTCTTATGATCCTACAATTAGGAGAGACAATACAATTAAGAGATTTTACATAAATACACAACAATACATATGTACAAGATAGAAAATGCTTACATAGGTTTGATAGATAGTACGAGCCCACGAGTGCTTGTATCCAAATAGTGTTTTCGGTTAGGAGCTTCGTCCAAATTCTACCACGTTCAAGGTCAGGAATCATGTCATCAATGTGAGGAAGGTGAGAACCCTTAACTTTCACTTTGACGTTGCCCTTCCCCTTCTTGCCATTGCCTTGTGTTGGTTGTTGACTTGGGCCACCAACTTTGCTTTGGCTTGCTAATTGACTTTCCTCTTCATCCGGTTCATCTTGATCATCCCGCTCACGGTTTGCAAGTCGACTACGGTCACTACCACTCTCCCAAATTATCCCTCTTGTACCAGCCCCCAAACGTATCTTACGACCTTCATCTTTCCCTCGAGGAGGCAGACCGAGGAGTATCAAGACCGTCCTTCCTTCTTCTCTTAGTGATGACATCTTTTTTTTTTTTCTTTTGTTGGCTTCCTTTGCTTTTGACCTATATATCGTAAGCACACTGAAAGCAATGAATATAAGACAACTCACCTTCAGTTTTAGTACCGGCATTGAATACCTTAAACTAAACCACGCCGGTACAATGTTCCGGCAGTACACATTGACTAACGACAGTGCCGGTACCAACTACCGGCATATAAATGCAACCTAAAATCAATGTCGGTATTGTTGACAATGTTCCTGTATGTTTTAAGTCCACTACCGGCATCTTCGAATTATTAAAAAACAATGCCGGTACCCATAACCGGCATGTAATGAAACCAAAAATATATGCCAGATGGTGACAAATTCATAAACTCTCCCGTATGTTTTAAGAGTACTACCGGCATGCTCGAAATATTAGAAACGAATGCCTTTGAGACTAAACACCTAAGCATGGAATGAATCCAAAAACAATGCAGATCTTGGTGGCAAATTCATAAACTCTCATGTATGTTTTAAGTCCACTACCGGCATACACGAATTATTATCAAACATCACAGACTACAAAACAAAGCACTTTGTATTCATCCTAGATTGAATGCCGGTAGTGAAAATTCAGTCTCTAGTTATTCTGTGGTTGTAAACCGGCACTGTATTCATCATAGATTGAATGCCGGGAACACAAAACCGGCACTGTATTCATACGAATTTCAATGCCAGTACTCTCTGAAACTCAACTGTTTGAGTTAGGTTTCGCGATTCTAACCTAAACCCATTGCCATAGATCGATTTAAACACCTACAAAGTAGTTTTAAATGACTTACCTTCTCACAGAAGCCATATATTTGTGTAGTTGATCGTCAGATAACGTTGCTTCTTCGTGTTCTTGCTCTTGAGCAATCTTAGCAAGTCTTTCCTCCTGTTTTTGTTGAGCAATCGATGATGTTGAGTTCGATTGGGCATTTGGTTTCTTTCGTGGAGGCATTGTTTATGATTCGGGTTGGTTAATCGACGAAGAAATTTTTGAATCGACGATTAATCGACGAAGAACGATGAAGAACGATGAAAAAAAATATTCAGAAACTAATTCCCTAACAGTGCCGGTACTGAATTGAGAATGGGGGATATATGTTTTGGTTTTTTGATTTTAATGTTTTAGTAGAAAGGGTAGTATGGTCTTTTCATAATGTTTTTTAATTAACCAAAGGGTATTTTAGTATTTTCATACCCAAAAATCACCCCTTAACACACACCATGGGTTGGGAGAAGTAATCAATATCCCCAATTCCTTTTTATATCCCCCAATTTCGCGTTCATTTTTTAGGATCATCTTTTTTTTTTCTGATAAACAAGAAACCTTTCTAATAATAGAAATTCGAGATTACAACAAGGTTAAAAGTGAAAAGTTGGATAAGGAAACCTAAATGCTAAGAAGTTATCCAGGCCAGTTCGAGTATTTGTACTCGAATTTCCAAAGCTTATCAGCAAAAAAAAGTCATTGCAGAATGTTAATTAAGCCGGCCCTGAAACATCGAAAGCATACCAAAATTGGTCTTATATATTCACTTTTACAAGAGAATTATCAACAATCACCTTAAGCTTCTTCATGTTGACGGCATTGTGGGCCTGGCCCTAGAAAAACCATTTATTGCGATTGTTTAGAGATAATTTGTGAAAGAAACAACATTCCCGATTTTTACAAACATTTGAGACCTCACTTATCCTTTTCGAACTTAATTTTTGTGATGAATTTTGTAGGCAAATGTTATTGAAGCAGTTTGATATCGCAGTACACATTTTGATCCAAACATTACCTGGATGACCGTTATTGAAAACGATAAACGCAGGCGTTACAATGGCCGTTTACAAACATTATCACTGCCAATTCTAGGGAATTTTCATTTGTTTTCTTTTGTAAAGTATTGCTCATACACCCACAGCGGTTCATTTAAGGTTAGTTGGCGTGTGATGTGTTGTGTCGCCCATCCAAAAGAACCTTAATGGTAATTTGACATTTCGGCTCGGCCCGGAAATAACTTGCTAGTTTTCGAGCATTTTGATAGTTAACTTTCAATGTCAGTCCAGTAAGCTTTCTTGTCCGGCTAATACATAAGATGCATGACCAAAAATAATGCATAAAATGTGAGAGGCTGTTGTTGTCATACTAGTTTGGGAATCATTTAACTTTTCGTTTTTTTCGTATAAACTATTTTGCACTTGCCTATATGCAAATATATATATTTCGGTTCTTATATTTGTGAAATGAAGTCCAGAGGCAAATGTTCAACGGATGATAAGATATTTGAGTTTTCATTTATATGTTTACACAGTGGGGTATTTTCAGGGTACAAATAGAAATAGGGTGTAGAGACTAGCTCCAGGAAGTAGAACATAATTTCCCACAATAATATCACCTTGGGAAAGGGGGTCGGGTATGTATCATTTCCTATCTTTCCTTATCTTGCTACTGCCCTCTTTGCATGTACAACTGTACTTTAAATTCTTCTAGATGACTTCTCCCTTTGAGACTTCCTTGCACGTCTACTTGAATGCCGAAAAGGAGGGGACGCCTGGTAGTATCCTCTCTAAGATATGGGGAAACCTGGTATCTTCTTTCGCATGGGACGCTATGTCGTACTCCCTTTTGGATATGGGGAGGCCATACTTCTTCCTTGGTATTTTTCGGGTATCTACATTAAGTCCCCTGGATGTTTGGGCAAGGCGTTACCCTTCTCAACAGTCTATTATTTGTTTTCGGCGCCTTTCTCGAATGACTCGCCTTGGGTACTTGCACCTTCCCGCAAGTCCCCTTGTTCTTGTATATCCTGGAGACTTGCTCTTTGCAAGTCCCCTTGTCTCGCTCATCTTTACTTGCATGTTCTGCAAGTCCCCTGGTATTATTCATTTCATATTGATCTAGGGGTCTTAGCGTGATGTGCTCGTGACAGACGCCCGTGCGTTCTTACAAGTCCCCTTGTATGATTGTTGGTCTTTCGATTAGTTCATACACGTGTCACTTTCCTGGCTTCTGGAGATGTTGAGGCGGTTAATGATGGCGGTTATTATTTATGGATTGCGTCTTTCCGGCTTCCACTAGTGTCGTTTCAGTTACCATCAGTTATAATCCCCCCAAGTCTATAAATACTCGTCTAACTCTTATTCCCCCTTTTCTTCAAGTGCTCTCCCCTTCTCTCTTCTTCTCTCCCTTTTCAACTTCAAACCGGCGCCTTTGTTTCATTCTCTTCTTCATGAGCGGCAACGAGAGTTCGGCGACTGAGAATGCTCCTGGCGATGAAGATTCTGGGGGTGAGGAGGCGCCTCACCTGCTCCCCATATTGTCAGAAGAGGAGCGAGTCTTTGCCCCTGGGAAGGGTAAGAATTGGGCGACCATCCTGGCTAAACAGAAGTCCGCCAATAAACTTAGACAAAGCGCCTCTCCTTCGACCACTGTCTCCTCTCTCTTGGATGATGGTTTCCTCCGTCAGGTTAGTAAACCAACTTCTTTCGATCCGCCTGTTGTTGATGAAGAGGTCAGCAATTGGTTGTTAGTGGAGGAGATCGAGGAGCCGCCTCTTCTTCTAATTTCTGCTCTTTCATGTATCCATCTTTCCCGCGGTGACTTCACGCTTCCTAAGATAGATTTTCTTTCTCGGGCGAACCCTTGTCTGGAATGGCACCCATGGATAGAGTACATGCTTTCGATTCCTTATTGTAGAGACATGATTATTAAACTGGAATTGATGGAGGCGCTTTCTTCATCTCGATATAGGCGCCTTACTAGGAACAACCGAGGTATGATTCGTTTGTCTTTGAGATGGATCCCGCTGGTTCATACATGTATTTTTGCTTGGGGAGAGGCGTTGCCTACGCTGGAAGATGTGGTATCTTTGACTGGCCTCCCTCTTCATGAGAGTCATTGATGAACACGCAAGTGTGACGCATTTTCACCCATAAATATATTAGCTGGGACTCATTTTTATCACTAATAAACTTGTTTGTAGGTGTTTTTGGACATTAGACATTTTTGGAAAAATCAGCTCGAAAAGTTGTTAAAGGCACCCCGGAGGGCATTTGTTAGTCGGACTCTCATTGTTGGTTAAGGGGCACCTTATTTGATAGGTGGCACCTACTTTACTATTCAGCACCCACTGCTATTCACACACTAGGTTTGGTTAAGGGATGTCCATCTTCTTCCTCGTTTGAAACTGAAAAAGGCGGGAAACTTGGTTCATCGGAAAAACAGATTTTAGGGTCTGCATTTGGAGACGATGGAGCTAAACCCAACACTGGGATGATGGAGGAAGCCGAATTTCATATATGGGTAAAATTATTTAATTCTTTTTAAGACTTTTGCATTAATTTTAATTGAATTATGATTTGAACTAATTAGTTATTATTTTATTTGATGGGTCATGCTTGCTTAAATGTTTGATGTCTCATGCTTACGATTTATAACTAATATTTTGAGAATCTACTTTGGCAAATAAGAGTCGATGTTATTTTATTTATTGAGCGATAATTGTTGAGAATAAATAATTGAGCCTTACGATATGAATTCGGTGGAATCCTAGTCCCAGTAACTCTCGCTCTTATTATTTTCATTAAATCCTTAAATTTAATCTTCACAAGTCTTAGAGTTCGAATCTTTATTTACTACAACAACAAATTAAAAATCATATCAGTCATGATTTTAAAGATGTGTCTAGCGGTCTGTCGAGAGCGATGATCTTATATTGCGCTTCTTAAAGCAAGCACGCACAGATTCAAGGAAACATGTCGCCGAAGCGGACGCACCTTCCGAGATTCTGACTCCCCTTAAGCTATCTAAAAAAGGCGCCGAAGGAGTTGTTCCTAGAAAAGGAAAAGAGGTACCTTCCGCCGAGGAAGTCGAAGCTGTCCCTGTGGCTTCTCGGGAACCAGACAGGCGAGCTACTTTGAACATATGGGTTAAGATGTGGGCTCCCAAGTTGGTAGGCGAGTCCGGCTGGGAGCCCCCTTCTCCTCTTGTCGGATCTACCGAGTGTCACGAGTTAGATGCATTTTTGTCTTATTGGTTGTCTCACGAGGTTTTTGAACATTCCCCTACTGATGTTGTCAGGGACGAGTCGATGGTCATGGCGGTACTTATGTCACGCGGCATTTCATTCCCACTGGCACCCATGTTTCTTGGCGGATTATATCATCATCTGGATTTGTTGGTGAATGACATCCAGAAGGCTAATGACGCCTCCTTCACAGTCGAGACATATCTCCCTGCCAATTTTATGCAGATGTGGTGTTGGGAGCATTACCGCCGGTACAGGTCAGAGGTGAAGGACTTGGATCTTTTGGGGGAACGAGTTAGTGTTGCTGAGGATGGTACATAACAAACCGTTACTTATCCCATTTCTTATCCCAGGACAACTTTATACGAGAAAGCGGTCGCCAAGCAATCTGTTCGTTTGGCGCCTTTGTTAGACCACTTAGATGAGTTTAACTTCCGCCCATATGATGATAATGAATGCGGAGGAGAGTCTCATTGGTTTGTGTATCTCTTCCTTGAGGATTTTGTGGATTCAATATCAGATCCTCCTACTTTCGATGCTTGCAACTTCGTAGCCGCAGTGACGCCAGGGTACCTTCCTGGTTTTTACAAAGGAGAATACTTTGCCGAGGCTTATAGTTTGAACCGCGTTGCTCGCCAGGCTGGTTTCGATCAAGGGACCGGCTCTTACCTTACCCCCTCATGCATGTCGGATCCGCAATTAGTAGAACAAAGCTTCATGCGTTTTGTTTTCAAGGACAACAGGACGCGTTTTTGTCGTCCGCCTTTCAACCCTTTGAAGGTCCCGCAGCTTGACAGGGAATTGAAGGTTACTCATGATTGGTATATGTACTGGATTAGTGAGGTGGAAGATTTGCACCAGGCTTTGGCGGCCGATGCTGTGATGGTTCCCCCATCATACCCGAAAGAGCTTTATCGCTTGGGGCGTACCAGACTACCCGCAAAGATCATGCGCTCTCATGGGCTTGCTTATGGTGCCAAGAGCAAACGTCTTGAGGTTCCTCACACTCGGGGCAAAGGGAAAAGAAAGCCGCCTACTTCATCGAAGATTCAGGATGTCGTTCGCAACCTTTGTGGGACCTTACCTCCGGAGGAGGAGGTATTTCTTGTCGTATTCTCCCCTTTTCTCTATTATTCCTTCCTTCCGTAATTTTCTTGGGTACTCATTGCGTTGGGTTATGTCTTAGTCGAATGTCCCTACGCATGGTCCATTAAGCTACTTTTCTCATGAGTGGTTCGACATTAATGTGAACGAATTGCCACAAAGGTTTGCTGACAGGCAGAGGCGTCGTGATGCCGGTATAGTCCCTATTCTGCGCTTCCCTCGGTCTCCTCCTCGGAGGTCTCGTTCAGATAAGGATGTAGCTTTTCTTAGAAGGCGCTCTTCGAAGAGTAACTTGTCACAACAGGATGTTGGCGCTAGCTCAAGTGCTGCACTTGGTTCCGATGTTTTACTTGGTCAACCGGTTATCTATCGACAAGAGCAATCTGGTATTTCTTCCGTTACTTAAGACATGTGCCTGTTATTTGTCCTTTGTCGCATTAATTAGTGTGTTGCCTTATATATATGTATATAGGGTTCTAGAAGAAGAGAGAGTGCTGGTTTTTCTTTCAAATTTTCCTACTTTCTCTCTCTTCTTGGGTTTTCTTAGGACGAAGAGATTGGCAGACTATTGGTTTAGGCGCCTCCGTCGGTAGTTATTCTTCCTCAGCTTCTACTACGGGCCATCAAGGCGCCGCCCCTTCTTCTTCCCACGTAAGTTTTAGATTATTTTATTACGGGAATTGTCACCTATTTTCTTTATTTCGTCTATGTTATCATTACATATGTATATATTTCGTTATATGTTTCCAGGCCATGGGTAAACAGGGTCGTTCTGACACCAAGGATGGTCATGAAAGAGGAAATAGGACCAAGACCCAAAGCGATCTTCAGCCGGTGGCGCCTTAGTAGGTTATTCAGTAGATCCCTCTGTCTGGTGGCGAGCGCACAGTCCCGCCTACCTTCCTTATCCTGAATAAGCCCATGGAACCGCGCCTCATTCGGGATGGGGATAATTATGTGTCTGTGTTTGGATTCTGGGTCCCTCCTCGTTATGAGCCATTATACAATCAAGTAGCGACGCAGCACGGCCATATTGCCTCAGACGAGGTCTTTCCTGATGCCAACATCCTTGTGTCCTACACCTTATGCCTCTTGGATGTATTAGGTGAGATGGTGGACGCTGGTGATCATCCTTCAGCTACACAGTTGCAAAGTTAGCGTCGGTCAATTACTAATGCCTCTAATATGCGGTTCAACATTGGGTGGATGGATACTCTTTGGCAGGAGGCGGAGACGAAGGCGAATGCTCGCCGGACTCAGTTGCCATGCATTGCTGCTGGCCTTAGGGAGAGGGTTACTTCTGTGAGGGACAACTTAGAGGAGTTGATGGTAACTCAGGAGCGCCTGATCAGGGAATCCGTCGAGGTTGTCAATGGGATCGCCCAAGCTAAAAAGACGTTGGAAGAGGAGGAACGATTATTGGAGGAGGTCAAATTTGAACCGGCAGCAGAGCAGCCGAGTCATGAGCGCCTTGGTAGTAGAGGGCTTTATTTTTCATCCTTCCCTCCTCTCTTCTCTCTCTCTCCTTTTTTTTTTGACAATGAAACACTTTGAAGGACGTGTTGTGCCCTTTGTACTCTTTTCTTTTTCTTTTTCTTTCTCTCCTCTCTCTCTCTTTTTTTTTTTTATTTTTTTTTTGAATTCCGCTCGTATCCCCAAAACCTGGCCTCTTTACGTAATTATGGTTTCAGAATATTACTGTCATTTTATACGTTTCTCTTTGGAGAATGGTTTGGAGAGTAATGGCTAGCTACCTGAGTTTGGTGGTGGAAATTTCTTTATTGAGGCGCCTTGTGGACATTTATCCTTTGATATGTCAGTATTATGAACGAGAGAATGCGGATGCGCATGAGACATTGATGGATGTAGAGTCGAAAATAGGAGGTCTTAGTTCCCATGGATTTATCAACAAGGTGTTCTTGGTTGAAGGGTCGCCGGGTAGCCTTTGGCCTAGATTTGGTGTATGTCTCATCTTCTCGACACGCCACTGACGTGGCACTTGCTCTTGCTTTGGCTAAGCTTAGTCATTGTACACGTGTCTGAAGGTTTTAGGGTTAGTGGGTCGGTAGCTTTAGGGTTGTATATATATATATATATATATATATACACGTCATGCTTAGCTTATTTCATTTTATTTGAGTTATTCTCTTTCTTCCTTTTGTTTATTTGTGTTTTCCTGGATGTCGTATACTCGTTCTGTTAAGGAGTGGGTCTTGGCGCTTCCTGCGGCGCCTCGGAATCCTTGGAAGGATGTGTATGAGCGGGAGATTCATCGCTTACACCAAATTAAGGGTGAATGCATACAAGAATTGGAGAGGTGTGATCTGGCTCTGGATAAGGCACGTTCAGATTGGTATGATTGCGCCGATACTTATTACATGGCGTCTACCGGCGTTATTTCTCAAGTCGCTTTTGGTAAGGTAGAGCGCCAATTTAGGCAGGCTGGAATCGTGCGGATGAACGCTCATGAAGCGGCAAAAGGAGCTCGTGATAGTTTATCTTTAGTGGAGGAAGAGATAGCCAAGTATCACACAATGTTGACCAATCTGCAGTGTTGACTTGGGAGTAGTCTGCAAGTGGGTCCTGTAAAAAGCTATTAATAGTCTCTGATTTTTTTTTCATTCAAGCTCATTTTGCCTTTGGGTATTGTGCTTGTTAGCTCATTTTGCTTTCAAGCTTGCGTTTGGTTAGCTGTGATGTCTCGGGAGGAATTATTGTTGGAGATAGCTCGACTTGAGCGGATGATAATGGCGGCGCGTATCATGTTTGAATATTTCGTAGGAGAGAATAAGCGTTGTTCACGCCTTTTGGCGGGGCTTGAACAAGAGCTACAAGAAGCTATTATCAAAATTGTTCATATGTCATCTCCCTTTCGGAGTATCGGCGGCGGTGCTTGGAGCAAGTAGACAGCAGTTACGATTGCTACGTGCGCGCGCGTATGTTTACTAGTATTCTAGAGAGCGCTATTATTGATACCCAGTCATTGCTTGATGTAATCCCTTAGGCGACGTTATCATATGTAAAGCTCTGTTTTATTATTAATATAGAATTTTGTTTTTGATGCTTGGCATAAATTTGTTTTTAATTGCATTTCTATTAATGTCATCGGTGTTGCTCCTTTCGCTTATGAATTCATTAATGGGCACCTGCGCCCAGAGAGGTACCATGGATATTAATTGGGGTGGAAGGTGTTCTTGATCTCTCCTTTTAGTGGGAGCAAGGTTTTCATGAATGAAGGTATTATTAGGGCGTCTGCGCCATCAGGACCATGTTTTACTAGGAGCAAAAGGTGCTCTCCCTATTTATTTATTTTAATCAAGATTTTCATGAATGAAAGTATCAGGGCACCTGCGCCATTGGAGGCGCCAGGGCCATGTTTTAGTGGGAGCAAAAGGTGCTCTCCCTTTTTCTTTTTCTTTTTTATCAAGAATTCCATGGATGAAAGTATTAGGGCGCCTGCGCCATTGGAGGCGCCAGGGCCATGTTTTAGTGGGAGCAAAAGGTGTTCTCCCTCTTTTTTTTTTTTTTTTGTTTATCAAGAATTTCATGGATGAAAGTATTAGGGTGCCTGCGCCATTGGAGGCGCCATGGCCATGTTTTAGTGGGAGCAAAAGGTGCTTTCCCCCTCTCTTTTTTTTATCAAGATTTTCATGGATGAAAGTATTAGGGCGCCTGCGCCATTGGACGTGGCAGGGCCATATTTTAGTGGGAGCAAAAGATGCTCTCCCTTTTTCTTTTTTATCAAGATTTTCATGGATGAAAGTATTAGGGAGCCTACGCCATCATGGCCATGTTTTAGTGGGAGCAAAAGGTGCTCTCCCTTTTTCTTCTTTTTTTTTTTTTTTTTTTTTATCAAGATTTTCTTGGATGAAAGTATTAGGGCGCCTGCGCCATCAGGGCCATGTTTTAGTGGGAGCAAAAGTGCTCTCCCTCCTCTTTTCCTTTTTTTTTTTTATCAAGAATTTCATGGATGAAAGTATTAGGGCGCCTGCGCCATTGGAGGCGCCAGGGTCATGTTTTAGTGGGAGCAAAAGGTGCTCTCCCTCTTCTTCTTTTATCAAGGATGAGGATTTAGTCGCCCAAGGCCATCTGTGGGGCGTGGGGAGGTGTTTTCTTAGGCACTCATGTCCAAAAGAGTGGGTGCCATAGGATTTACGCACTCCTCCTTTTATCAAGGATGAGGATTTAGTCGCCCAGGGCCATCTGTGGGGCGTGGTGGGGGCTTCTTAGGAACTCATGTCCCAAAGAGTGGGTACCATAGGATTTATGTACTCCTCCTTTTATGAAGGATTAGGATTTAGTCGCCCAGGGCCATCTGTGGGGCGTGTTTATGTGGATCTCGACTATCCTCTTAATGTGGTTGCAAGATTAAGGATCAAAAATACGTTTTATTCGTATTGCAAACTGCTTACATATAGAAAGTATTTAGCCACTTGCCATTGACTTTATCATTGGTTTTCCCTTCATGGGAGTACCGTCAGCATGTTCGATTTTGTAATAGCCGCTCTCCGCCGCTTCAATGACTCTGAACAGACCTTCCCAATTCAGCGCGAATTTCCCAGCGCTCTCGTTTCGAGGTACATGGTGTGAGATGGCAAGGACCAGGTCGCCTACGGCAAAGCTTCTTGGTTTAACCTTTTGATTGTAAGCTCGTTCCATTCGTGCGCGATATTTCTCAACATGAGCATGTGCGACGTCTCGCTTTTCCTCGATTGTATCCAAGACTTGGAATCTTTTATTATCCTCAGCTTGGAGGCCGCTTGCTGCGATTACCCGGGCCGACGCGATGACGATTTCTGCTGGTAGAACGGCGTCCTCTCCATAGACTAGAGTGTAGGGTGCGGCTCCGGTGGAGGATCTCTTAGCAGTTCGGTATGCCCAAAGAGCCATGGGTAACTCCTCATGCCAGAGTCGCTTGTTATCATATAAGTTTCCGCTAAGTATCCGGAGCAGGATTTTGTTAGTTGCCTCAGCTTGCCCGTTTCCTTTAGGATAGTAAGGAGTGGATGTCTTCCGCTTGATATGGAAAGATGCTAGCAAGTCCTTGACATCGATGTTAACGAAGGGCGTTCCGTTGTCAGACACAATGCAATAGGTATCCCGAAGCGGGTGATGATATGCTCCTTGATGAAAGCAGCTATTGTAGCCCCAGTGGTGTTCTTTAGTGGGATAGCCTCTACCCACTTGGTAAAACACTCAGTGTCTGTTATAATATATTCGTGTTGCTTAGACGATTTTTGCGTGATAGGACCGATTATATCCAAACCCCAAGTGTGGAGGGGCCAGGGTGTGGCGACATTATGCAGTGTAGTGTGCGGAGCGTGGATTAAATTTCCATGAATCTGACACTGCTCGCATTTTCGGACATACTCGGCTGTGTCGCTTTCCATCGTAGGCCAGTAATAGCCTGCCTCATAGATTTGCGCAAATAATCTGTCCTTTCCTTGATGCTCTCCGTCATGTGTTAGTTCCATAACGGGAAGGGCCCCCGCCTTATCAAGACATGTCAGGGTCTGTTGGCCAAAGATTTTACGGAATAACTTCTTATCAAGGACGAAATATCTGCCAGATTTCTTGACCAACCTAAGGGAGACCTTCTTGTCGCTTGGTAAGGTTCCGTTTTTTAGGTAGTCGATGTAGGGCTCCCGCCAATCTCCTTCATCTTCCTCAGCAACACAGATCTCCGCTTCTTGAGGAGATCCTTGGAAAATTGCGCAGTTGTCTTGGATCGCCTTTGCTTGTTCAGCCATGTCCGGCCAATAGAACCCGGCTCGCTGAATACGCTGATGTAGCATTATGGACGCAGCATGTCCGCAAGTTTGAGAGTGTATTTCTTCCAACTTTTCCTTGCTTTCACTCGGTCCAAGGCATCTACATAATCCGCCACCAGTCGTAACGAAGTATAGGTCTCATCGAGAAGGGTATAAGTCCTCAAGGTTTTCCATGAAAGTTTCCTTTCTTCCGGCGGTTGCTTTATATCTGCTATGATCACCTGTCTCCAATCCAGCTCCTCGATGGCGGCTCTCTCCTCTAAAGCCAAAGGTGAAATTTTCTTAATTATGGTGATTATTTATTTATCTCCTTGTAACATCTGCAGTTTTGATGCCATTGTCGCCAACGCATCTGCATGTCTATTTGTTAGGCGCCCCATGTGTTCTATTGTGATGTGATCGAAGCGTTTCATTAGCCTTTGAGATTTTTAGGGTGTTGGCTCTTTTATATGGAATTCTCCTTCCATTTGATTCAACAGGAGCCGTGAATCTCCCATGACCTCTAGGTCTGTTATTCCCATATTTAGAGCCATTTGCATCCCGATGAGGAAGCTCTCGTACTCAGCAGCATTGTTGGTGCAGGGATAGTCAAGTTTGTAGGCGTATGGCTTGAGTTCGCCATCTAGTGATTCAAATACTATTACAGCGCCCCCATGATCTCCGTAGGAGGACCCATCGAAAGACATCTTCCATTTGAAGGGTGTGGTTTCTTCCGCCAAAGCGATTTCACCAGGTAAGTCAGCATGAATTTCAGCAGTGTCGGATCATGGAAAAGCCGCTAGTAAGTCTGTAATCGCTTTTTCCCTGACCCCTTGGGGTCGTATTGGTGTGAAATCGAATTCCAGCATCTTCATGGACCACCTCGCCAATTTGCCTGACTGGATTGGCTTAGTTTTCAAGTAGACGATTGGGTTAGTCGTTGTACTACGTAGCATTTATGCTTCAATAAGTAGTGGCGGATCTTCTGTGCTGCTAATATTAATGGCAAGCATGCTTTCTCAGCAGGCGTGTATCTCAGCTCCGCGTCTTTCAGTGTTTTGCTGAGATAATAGATATGAATGAGATTAGCCCCTCCCATATCTTGAGCGACCAAAACTCCTATTGCGGTTTTTGTATGTGCCAGATATAGGTAGAGGGGTTCGCCCTTGATGGGTGATCGTAGTATATGTGGGTGGGTAAGCCACTTCTTGATCGTCTCAAAGGCTTCTTGTTGCTCTTCTTTCCGATGAACTTTCCATCTTTCTTGAGCATCGAGAAGAAGTGGTTTAGAGTCTGCGCCAACCCTGGAATGAAGCGTATTACGTAGGAGACTTTTCCTATGAACTTCTAAAGTTCCTTTTTGTTCTTAGGCGGCGGCATCGAGATAATAGCCTCCGCTTTAGCGGCATCAACTTCAATCCCTTTGCTAGTGACTTGGTATCCCAAGAATTTTCCAGTAGTGACCCCAAACACGCATTTGGCTGGGTTCATCTTTAGGTTGAAATTCCGACACCGCTAGAAGAATCGACGCAGATGCTGGGCGAATTCTCCTCGCTTCTTTGCCTTGACAACGATGTCATCCACATAGATCTCGACAATCTCGTGATTCATGTCGTGAAAAATTGACGTCATCGCACGTTGATAAGTCGCACCTGCGTTCGTTAAACCAAAGGGCATGACGACGTAGTATAAATTCCCTATATGCGTGGAAAATGCTGTCTTGGCGGCGTCACTTTCTTTCATACTGATTTGGTTGTAACCGCTTTGCCCATCCATAAATGCATACTTCTCATTTCCACATGTCGCGTCTACTGTCATATCTATGTTAGGGAGAGGGAATTCATTCTTTGGGCAAGCGCGATTCAAATCCCGGAAGTCCACACAGCAGCGGATTTTCCCGTCCTTTTTCTCCACCGGTACGATATTCGCGAGCCATATTGGGTAGAAGTGTATGGGCTTGATGTATCCCGCCTATAGTAACTTCTTCACTTCATCTTTGATTTGCGCCTCGGTTTCATAATGGAACTGGCGTCGAGGTTGTCTTACTGGCCTGCTACTTGGGTTAACTTTTAGCTCATGGCATACCAAAGCGGGGTTCAAGCCAGGCATGTCCTCATATGACCAGGCGAAGACATCCTTGTACTCCTTCAGCAGATCATGCAATTCACAACTCTCTTCATCCGATAGGGCCGCTCCGATTTCTATCCACTTAGCGTCTTCTTCGGATCCCAAATTGACTTTTATCGTCGCTTCTACGTGCTTAGGCGGCGCATTTTGAGCTAACCCTTTCCCAGAAGTGTGGAGCATCCTCGACCCTCAGAGTTTCCATCACCTCTGTGAGGTTGATTTCTGCTGTCGAGGTGTCCCCGATTGGTTGCTATAATCGATACACATGGCCCCCGTCTGGGCGAGATACTTTCCTGAAACGCCTTTTATCTTGTTCCACATAGTCTTTCTTCTGTTCCTGGCTGGAGCTTCCAACATGTTAGGTTGTTTCCCAGTCTGGGATTGGAATTGAGTTGATGCGCGTTACTACTTCGCTGGGCTCGCTTAGGCCATCGAAGAAGGATGCCTCTGCGTAACACGCTTCATCCGCGGAAAAGGGATTTTCGGTAGCGCGGACCCTCTTTTGTTTCCCTTTAAGAATGAACTTGACGCACTGGTGGTATGTGGATGACACTACCCTATGCTTATGCATCCATGGCCTTCCTAGTAGAATATGGTATGCCGTGTTTACATCCATTACGTGGAAAGGCTCAATCGCCTTTATTGGGCCAACCTTGACTTCTAGATTGATCATTCCAATTGCGTGCTGGCTTAATCCGCCGAAGCCCTAGATCCTTGTTTGGAATTTCTTGATTTCGGACTCCTTTCCGCCTATGCTCTTCAATATGTGTAATGGTATCAAGTTGAGTGACGCGCCAGTGTCGATGAACGCCCTTTTGAAAGTGTCCTTCCTCACTTCGCCGTGAGGTACAATGGACGCGTATGGTCACTGTTCACCGCCTTGTCATCTTCGGTAAATATAATAACATTAGTATGGAGAGAGTATTTTCTGTCCATGTAAGAACTCACATCCTCCCTGGATGCAATCCTAGTCAGGAACATTGAGGCGAGGTGCCTTTGCGCTGCGTCAAAACCTAGGGCATCGAAGAAATTTGCAAATAGTGGCTTCTTTTCCACTGTCTCGGCTATCTGCTCTGTCATATCGCCAGAAGATACTGCTATATCTCCTCATTTTCAGTCGCATCCATTAGGCATACTTCTTCTTCTCTTGGGTCATGGGTGAGAGCCGCTATACCGTGGTCAGGCAATGGGTCATCTTGTATGTTATTATCGCTTTCAACATCAACTTCTCCGTTTCTTTGCTTGTTATAAATCGCCCATTTGAAAGTCCTACATTCTTTAGTGGGATGATCCACTCTTCTGTGGAAGAGGCAGTATCGCGGGTTACGCTTGTCTGTCTCAGTGGGTACCTTTCTGGGTTCTGGGAGATTGATATCGCCATTTTTTACCCATTCTTTCAGCAACCCTACAGCTTGTTCGTATGAGCAGGGGAAGTCTGGCGCCTCTTATTCGGCTCTCCTCTTCCCTCGTCTATTGTCATTGCCCGGTGGTCTCCGCTTTTTTGGCGCCCCCAGGCCGTCCTCTTTGGCATAGGCGACTGAATGAGACCAAGACTTTTCAGCAGCGTCAATCTCATCATTAGTCGCATCAATTCTTGCAAACGCCTCCTCAAGATCCGCAAACATGGTTATATGTGCATTCTCGAACATTCGACGTGTTTTGGGGTCTAACATCGATATGAAAATTCCTACTATCTCTTCCTCTGACACTTCATTTCGGCATTTAAGAGACTCACTCCTGAAGCGCCTTGCAAAGGGTTTAAGCCGCTCTCCACTTCGGCGCCTGATATTTCCCAAGTCCGAGATGGAGATTTTGACCGGTTTGGAGTAAAACTTCTGCATGAATGCTTGGCGCATCTCGTCCCATGACCGAATGCTGTTAGATTTTAGAGAGATGTACCACGTAAAGGCATACCCAGTAAGGGTCTTCCCAAACTCCCTCATGCACACGTTCTTGTCTTGGGCGTATTCGTTAAGGGACATTGTGAAGCGATGCATGTGCTCTATAGCGTTCCCGCTCCCATCATACAACTTGAACTTTGGACTTTTGTATTTCAATGGCATTGGCCTGGACAAGATTTCCGAGGGGATGGGTGAGGTTATGGTGTAGGCGCTTGCCTGCGTTTCAAGACCATATCTTCTTCGAGCAGCTTCGTGAATTTCCCATCAGTCAAGGCGTTTCTGGCATGTTCTTCAGTTAGTTGTTGATTGGCGGATTGGTTGGCTTGAGATCGCCCTTGAGGAGTTCGAAACCCTTGGTCTTGATCGAAGCCACCTCCATGATTAAGTCGAGGGGAGTCTGACCCGTCAGCTTGATTTCCTTTGGGCGATGGGTCGATGGCTGCTAGTCTGTCTAGAAGCGTTTGGCGCTGGCGGTCGTTCTCCTCTATATCAAATAGAATTTGTTCCACTTCACTTAGTGGTCCATACACGCGCGGCTGAGCCTGGCACGCGAATCTGTCAGCGTCCATGTGATGAATTATGCGCTAATCATGTGACCTAGTCTCCCACTGTGGTCGCCAAAATGTAGACAGTAGGGTATTTCCAGGGTACAGATAGAAGTAGGGTGTAGAGACTAGCTCTAGGAAGTAGAACACAATTTCCCACAATGATATCACCGAGTCCTTTCATTGGGAAAGACCCCTATTTATAGTTATTTCCCCAAATGGGGGGAGGATGTCAGGCATGTGTCCTTTCCTATCTATCCTTATCTTACTACTGCCCTCTTTGCCTGTACAATTGTACTTTAAATTCTTCTAGATGACTTCTCCCTTGAGACTTCTTTGCACGTGTACTTGAATGCTGAAAAGGAGGGAACGCCTGGTAGTATCTCTCTAAGATATGGGGAAACCTGGTATCTTCTTTAGCATGGGACGCTATGTCGTACTCCCTTTTGGATATGGGGAGACCATACTTCTTCCTTGGTATTTTTCGGGTATCTACAGTATGCATGAAATAAGATATTGGAGTGAACTAACGATTGTGGTCAGTGGATGATACTTAGAGAGATCCATAGAATACACACGCGAATTTAGGTGGTTTAATTATCATGCTAATTATTGGGTTTTTGTGTACCCTAGTAACTTTTGAAATCCATATAGTGCACAGTGTCTCACTCTATCAACAAATATATATACTGTAATGTGTATACTGGAAATGTCAAAAACAAAATCAAATTAATTATCGCTATTCATTCGGTTGCAACAATTATATAGTATATTTTGTGGTGTCGTTTTTATTTTGTAACAACAGGGGAGTGGACGGAAGTATAGCCTGACTTTCCCAAGCTGCAGCCACCTCGGAGCTCAAGAAACCTTTGGTTTTACTAGTTTGGTTGAGAAAACATGCCTAAGAAATAGGCTTCAGCCCGTGCAAAAAAATTAAAGCCCAATTAGCTTTCAAAACCACTTTAATTTCTAGTTTGGGGTGAGCATAGTCTGGATTGCACCAATTTTCACCTCATCCGCATCTAGTCCAGGACATATAACAGACTTCTAGTTTGACTTCCGCAACCAATCCAACATATTTGCATCTAATGGGTGCGAGATGAACGAATTGGATGCGAATGATCCAATGGCTTTTTTCATATTAATTAATATTTTAGATAGAGAAACAAAATTAACAAAAGTCTATACAATATACTCGTACATAACAAGTGTCATCAAAGCACCTCCAAATAATAATCGGTTAAGAAACAGAAAAAAAAAGTTAAAATCTATAAGAACACAAACTCTAGCAAAACAAAATATTGAATCTATCAGTATTACAAATCATAGCTTTTTTTTTTATGGGAAAAAATCATATATTAACTAGCAAATATAGTACAAAATCATTTTTATCAAAAACATTAGAATCTAAGCTAGATTTATGATTTTTTTGGTGTAGGCTATCCAACATGTGTTGTAGCTTTTTAATCCTTGCCTCCTTGGCAATGTAGTCCGCTGCTAAGTTATTCTTCCTCTTAATATATTTCACTTTAGCTTGAGGTAGATCGCCCAAGATTATCCTTATTTCGTGCAAGGTGTTTTCCGTTGTCCACGAAGAATCTGAGCTTACCTTGTTTATATTGTCTTCCAACGCTTTGCAGTCAGTTACTATGAAAACGCTTGATAAAATATTTTCTTTTAACCACGTAACTGCCTTTAATAAAGATATTTCTTCTGCGTGGAAAGTTGACGTAGCCCACTCTGAACCCGCAAATAGGTGCATGAAAGTCTCTTCATCTGCTGAACATAGAATGAAAGCATATCCCATCGACAAATCCTCTTTCTTAACGGAAGCATCAATGAAAATTATTCAATCTGAGTTTAGGTTGGACCAAGAGTAATAGGTTGAGATTTTCTTTTAAGTTTTCATATCACTTTGAAGGGTATTTGATGAGGAGGATTGTAAGAAACTATTGATTTGCCCTATTAAATTTATTGGGTCTGAGTTTATTTTTTCAAAGACTACTGATTTAAGATTTTTCTTGGTTTTCGTAGTAGTAATTAAGATTCGTTCTCTCAGACTTGCGAAGATTAAATTTAAAGGTTTAAAGAAAATAATAAACAAAGGCGAGAGTCACTGGGCCTAGGATTCCACCGAATTCATATCAATAGGTTCAATTTATTTATTCTCAACAATTAAAGCTCAATAAACAAAATAACATCGACTCTTATTTTTGCCAAGGTAGACTCTCAAAAGATTGATTGTATCCCTAAGCATAGATTATTTAAACAAAGCATAACCTATCTAATTGAATAACAACCAATTTAATCAAATCATAATTCTATTTTAATTAATGCAAAAGCCAAATAAAGAATTAATTAAAATTACCCACGTATGAAATTCGGCTTCCTCCGTCGACCAAAGTGTAGGGGCTTAGCTACTCATGATGTAGACGCACTCAAAATTCATTTTTATTGCCCAAATGGTGTTTACAATGAAGAAAAGAAGAGAAAATACAATAAACCGGGAATTTGCAACGTTTATAAGCGTTGCAAACCCACTCTTACGAAGAATAATAATGGACTGTCGCAGAATGACAAGTCTTATATTTTCCGTAAACTTGTGAGTGTTTTAACGATCGTCTTTGAGGGTCTCGTTCTTCGCGTTCTTCAAGCTTTTTGCTGCTGCCGCAGACACTCGCAAAGACTTCTCCCGATCATGTAGCCTCCCCAATCGCTCGATGTCCCTCTCTGTGATCCCAGCTCAATTTATATACTCGACAGGCCTCAAATATCTCGTGTTAACTGCTGATAATCTTTGCCGTAAAGAGAGAATATTTCCTGAGATATTTTCTTTGTTTTCCTACCAAGTTACGGGATTTGCTTCCTATTTTATCTCTTTCACACGCCTTATGGTCGTGTACACGTCCCAAAGTGCTCTAACACAAGCTAATCATTCCCGAGCATACTCCAAACTCTGTTTTGCTGTGAACTTCCCTGTGTTGTTTCAAACCACGTAATCATTCCCCATTACTCTAATCCAAGTCACTTACCAACCCTGATTCGTCGAAACAGGCTGGTACTACTCCAAATCCGTGCTTTAATCTCACCCAAATTCTTCACAGGCCAGAAAAGAACTTCCCGGAGAAAAATAAACCCGAGACTCAAATTTTCTTCAAACTCGCATTCCAGCCAAACTTCAACAGTTCTGACACCTATACCAATCCTGTAAGGCTAAAACAAGTCTTCCCCAAAAGTTTCAGCCACTGAATCTCCTTAATACATGCCCAAATCACTAACCCTAATTCTGTTCTTCTGCTACAAAACTTTCCCGCCAAAAATGTTCTTGCTGTTTCATCGATTGTTGATTATCTAGCCAAATTTGATCGAAACGATGACCCATACTGCACTGTTTAGGTACCAGAACAAACCCATTTGATTTCACCATTGAATCTCGTTCGAACACCTCCAAATCTTCAACCCTAAATCGCCACCATTTTCCCGCCAAAATTCAAAATTCAAATGAAGAAGATGACTCGCCCCTATCCCGTTATGGTGTCCCTTTAGCAATTTGGGGTATAAATAGCAATTCCTGGGGTGCGAATAGTAATTATGGGTATAAAGAGTAATTTTGGGCTGTAAATAGTGAAAACTCCTAGGTGCCTTTATCAACTCCTCCGGGTGCCTTTATCACATTTCTGGGGGTGCCCTTATCCGAGATTGGGGTGCCTTTAGTACTTTTCTAGGATCAAATACCACTTTTCTGAGCAAACTTTCTTCATAAGAGCTTATTTCGCAAAAACACCTACAAACAAGTTTATTAGTGATAAAATGAGGCTCAGCTAATGTATTTATGGGTGAAAATGCGTCGCACTTTCGTGCTCATCAACTACCGAGCATCTATATTTCCAGATGTATGGTGGATATTTTTACCTGAAAATGGCTCCAGTTAGTTTCCGTAATCCACCATTTAATCCAGGAAATAATTGGGCTAGAATTGTAACTTGAGATTATATTACTGAGGGAGAGACCAAACCAAACTGCTCTTGCAAACGGACACTCGCGGAAGAGATGAGATTTCGTTTATTGCACTTGATTGTTACATAAATGGCAAATCGAGTCGATATCTGGATTATGAGCACCTAGTCTAGCAGATGTACTTTTTGTGATAGTTTCCAGATGAAAAGTCTTATTCTTGGAATTGGTTGAATTCTCCAAATCTTATTCCAGGGGAAATCTAGGCTGTCATTATTGTCTTGATCCTGATTGGCTAGAAAGTTATAAATATTCTTGGCCGTGAATTTTCATGAACTCTAGCAACTATAAACATAATCCCCACACCAACTGTGTGATACTAGTTGCATCTAGAGTCGTTTCTCCTTTACTCTAGATTTTTCCTAAAACCATTATAGGTTAATGAAAATGCGGGGGTCTAACAACCACACCCAATAATTCGTTTGGCAATCTGAGAGGACTTACTCCAATATACTTTCTAGAGAATCAACTAGACAGTCAGACTCAATCTAGAGAAAAGTATATCAAAGAGTTTAATATCTCTAACTCTTAATACAATCCGTAATCAAAAACGTAATCATGAGCCCGATTGAATATAAGAGGAGTAACTTGAACAGTACTAAAGACCAATGCTCAAGTGTCAATCAATTTAAATCAACAACCGAAGGTCGGATATTCTAATTGATTGAACTTAACGCACAACCTGTGATATTTCAATTATATAACAAAATATAATGCGGAAAAAAAATAACACAGACACCAGAATTTTGTTAACGAGGAAAACCGCAAATGCAGAAAAACCCCGGGACATAGTCCAGTTTTAACACCACACAGTACTAAGCCGCTACAGACTCTATCACATTGATTCAAGGTACGATTACGTTCGTTACGTCTCTGATCCCAGCAGGATACTACGCACTTGATTCCCTTAGTTGATCTCACCCACAACCAAGAGTTGCTACGACCCAAAGTCGAAGACTTGATAAACAAATCTGTCTCACACAGAAAAGTCTATAGATTGAATAAATATGTCTCCCACGGAAATACCCAAGAGTTTTTGTTCCATCTTTTGATAAATCAAGGTGAACATGAACCAATTGATAAACCGGATTTACATTCCCGAAGTACAACCTAGTATTATCAATCACCTCACAATAATCTTAATCGACTAGCGAAACAAGATATTGTGGAATCACAAACGATGAGACGAAGATGTTTGTGATTACTTTTATCATGCCTATCAGAGAAATTAATCTCGAGTCAAGTATTTCAATTGTACTTAATACGATAGAATCGGGCAAGATCAGAACACGCAACTACAAAGAAAATAGTTGTGTCTGGCTTCACAATCCCAATGAAGTCTTTCAAGTCGTTAACTTACATGGTCTCGATAGAAACCTAAGGTTAAAGGAGAATCGACTCTAGTTTATGCAACTAGTAACATACAGGAGGTGTGGGGATTAGTTTTCCCAGTTGCTAGAGTTCTCCTTTATATAGTTTTCAAATCATGGTTTGCAATCCAAGTTACCTTGGTAACAAAGCATTCAATATTCACCGTTAGATGAAAAACCTGATTCAACCAAGCTAGTATCTTTCAACTATTAGATCGAACTTAGCTTGTTACACACGAATAAAATGTACCCTCATTTAGGTTTATGTAACCGTACCCAAACGTGTACACCATGTTGGTTCACAAATAGTTAACCGAGGTTAGCCGATTGATTACTCTCATATCAACCTTATTCATCTTAACCATAACTAGTTCAAATGACTCAAATAAAACTAGTTAAAGAGTTGTTCAATTGCTATATTCTCATAGAATTATATAAGAACACAATTGAAGCAAAATCGGTTTGATTCACTCGAATCAATCATGAACATTATAGCCACGGTTTGCAAAGATTGCATTCCTTATTATATAAATGTTTATGTTCATGTTCATAACCGATTTTAGAACTTTAACCTTCAAGTATGCAAAAGGGTACACATACTTGAAATACCCGGACTAAGATTGGGTTTCGCCAGTACGCAAACGGGTACACGAACTTTCAATCCTAGCAGAAATTCTCGGACATGAACCTGTACACCAGTATGCAAACATGTACGCATACTTAGGTTCCCGGATTTTTCAAACCAACAGGTACGCAAACGGGTGCGCATACTATGGTTCCCGGACATGGATTACATATGTGCAAGAGTGCACAACATGACATATCCAATAATGATTAAGTGTTCTAAACTCTTATTTCAATCATTGAAACTTTCTTAGAGGATGACAATAGTCGTTTTCACACACTATTAGCATCAAAGCAATTTTCAAGATATTGAAATAATTATAATGAAACATTCCAAGACTACACCAAATGATTGTATCACACAAACCATGTAATATGTTACTCGGAAATTTTCACATGATATAAGAAGAACTTGGTCGAAGCGAAAGATTGCCAATACATATTTCGAGAAATATGATAGCGAGATAAACTCAGCTCTAAATCTCAAATGTGTATATAGAAAACTATATCGTAATACGACTTATGTCTCTGTTGATGGTGGATTTTCGTTTAAGGTTAAATTTGTAAGTAACCAGAAAATCATGCGCTGACATCTTGCAAAAGACAAAGCCATTAATAAGTGACGGATACTCCTCACTTAACTCACCAAGAATGGAGCATGTAGCAACAATCCCATTCTCGTGAATACATGAAATTCCTCCAGTGTCGGAGCATGCAAAGAACAATCCCTTCCTCGTGAATTTCATATCAGCCTTGTATTTCCCGTACCCATTATCAAAGGTGGCATGACGACCGAGTGTTACCCTTACTGAGTAACACGAACCTCCAAGCACTATAATGAATCCATGTACGAAATACCCGTGTGCCGATTCTCGGTGTGTTATACTAGCCCGAGCCCTCTCGGTGTGTTATACTAGCCCGATCGAGCCCTCTCGGTGTGTTATACTAGCCCGATTGAGCATCCGACTTGATCGTATCGCCTCCGGATATGATCTAATCGCAGCCATCCAACTCCGCAAGCATGATTGGATGACCACAGATCAATTCCATCACCCCAAGGTGTATGGAATATACACGGCCTTAGCCTGCCAAATATGATTCGATCGCAGTCATCCAACTCCGCAAGCATGATTGGATGACCACAGATCAATTCCATCACCCCCAAGCTGTGTATGGAATATACACGGCCTTAGCTTGCTAAATATGATCTGATCGCAGTCATCCAACTCCGCAAGCATGATTGGATGACCACAGATCAATTCCATCACCCCCAAGCAGGTATGGAATACACACGGCCGACCCGCATGGTCGACCATTGGCCTTTGCTTGCCAAGAAACCGTCCATACCAAGCATTATGGGCGGAAAACCCTAAATTAGGGTTTGCGGCATATTACATATGTCGCAAAACTGCCTCAACCGGGTCCGTCTTCGGCATAGATGATGGAGGCGTAGATGTAGACTCAAAAGGCCCGGAGCATGTCGACACAATCACCATGTGACCGCCTACACGCTTGACCAATCGGTCAAAGCCAACCGTGGTTGGTTACAACAAAACCGTCCGCCCAAAAGAGCATGGTCGCGCGGCTTTGAAAGCTAAAATTAGGGTTTCAAGTCATCACGCGCGTCCATCTTCTCCGGCACGAATGGAGGGTCACAGATTAGATTGAGCAAGGGTCGGTCACACCAGCATGACCACCGTGGGCCCATCTACCTCCTCACGCGGTCGGCCAAGGCTCATCATTCCCGGCCAACCCAAAACGCACGCCCAAACTCGTGCGGTTACACCTCCCAAATCCTAAACTGATCTCGACCGCTCAACTTCACCGGATGATTTGAATGGCTTAGATCACGTTTTCATGGGATAATCAGGTATAGGTGTGAACACCAACCTACCACCTACACGGTAGTGTGATCGACCAAAACCAACCAATGTTGGTCGCTTCGAAACGCGTGCCCAAACTAGGGAAATCACGCCGGTTTCCAACTCCTTTGCGGCAAGGGATTTCTGCCGCAAACCAATCTCGACCACTCCTCTTTACCGGTCAAATTGAGTGGCCCAGATCGCGCTTTCATGAGGGAACGAATATGTGCGCCTACACCATCATGCCGTCAACACGCATGTATGGTCGGTCCTCTCTAAAATCCTTCCCATGCTTGGTTTCGACCAAGGTGAAGAGTGATGCTTGCGCACCTCTTTTAAAACCCTAATTTCATCAACGGCCGCAGATGAGTGTCTCAAACATCATCTCATCCGTCCGACCTCACCAGCTTGGTTATACAACCCCGGTCGGGAGTTATTTGGTTAGTGAGCAGTCATTACACATCACTTTACCACACCGTAATGCGCACACGCATAAAATACACACGATATTGCACAAGTATCGACTTTCTTCGAATAACGCAGTTTATTCAATTCAAAGATTACATGCTATCTTCCGTGGATCCACGATCCACATTCCGTACATCAATCATGTCACAAATCGGGGATACTTACTGGGGTATTGGTCTGGCGGTTTACAGCGTGCAGCGTGCAACGCGCCATCACAAGAACGTGTCAGGAGGTCATGGACGGTTAGAGATGAACTGGAAAAGTGGGCAAGATTGGTCGTGCATCACCGACACGCAACTCCACCACTCCATCATTCCACTACCTCCACTTCCCACGAGAAACGTGAATGAGGCTCAATGACTTGTATAAATAGGTTCTCCGCCCTATTTTAAACAACAAGGAAACACAAGCCGAGACAAGACAGAAAAACCAAGTGTTGATATCGTCACATTCAACCATTTTCTGTTACAAGTCATAAGCAAGCCAACACCTTCACAATCTCAACACCTTCTTCGCTTCCCTCCCTAAGATCAACCCCATCTCCTTCACTTTGTGACCGAAACAAGTCTGGAACGGCCATTTCTTGGTTTAGGCCGACTTGCACAGATTGATCTCTCAAATCTACAAGCACTCACCCGTGCAGTTGCATTTGTTGTAGGTTTAAATTCATTCCTCATCACACCCCAAATTACCAAATTCGGCAGAGTAATTTTCACCCATCAACAATTGGCGACCACAGTGGGAGATTAATCTCTCGGTTGTGAAATCAATTTCTTCAATACCCAATCTCGTTTGGCTAAGTTCCGAGATGGTTGGTCTTAGGACTTCCTCAACAAATCCAAATCCCGGTCGAAGTTCCTCCAACGAGGATGCCTCTCTTCCCAACGGCGCATTCGCCGGCGCAACAGAAGAACCCCAACTATGAGCGAGTTGGCTCTGATACTTGAGACTCGGACGAGGAACATGGAGCTGATCAAAGAAACAGAACGGATACTTGACCTCCTCATCAAGATGACGTCGGAAATAAGCGTGCCGTAGACCTTTACACTGGGACTAGTTCCCCTCGCATCAACAGCTTTACTACGAACCAGCAGGCCGGTAGATCAGAAGTCGTGTCTCTAGTGGAAGACTTGTGTGAACTCTTGCACCTCTCAAAAGATCAACGGCAGAGACGTTTGCTGCAGTCAATAAAATAGCTCTGGACGCACACCTTGCTCCTTCTCGTCCAGGAGTCTCAACTGCGTCGGAAACATCCATAAACAATGTTACGTTCACAGAAGATGACATGATGGCAGAGGAAGGCCACAACCGAGCCCTACACGTTACCGCACACATCAAGGGTTCGTAGTTCCGAGAGCCCCTCGTCGACACTGTGGGCATCTTCGAACGTAATTACTCTCAAGACTCTCAAGACAGCCAAGGTCAGCCCATGCAAGATTGTACGACATCCCACCACGATGACGGACTTCGAAGGGAATCAAACCAAAGCACATACGGGTACGTCAATTTGAATTTATCCAGTAGGACCTGCTCACCACGAGCAAAGTTTGAGGTCATAGAAAAAGAGCCGGATTACCACATGATACTGGGAGACCGTGGCTTCACCACAACAAGGTCATTCCTTCAACGTATCACCGTGCTCGAAAACCGTGCTAAATGAGGAGGTCGTCCGTATCCCCGCATCATTGTCTCCGTATGCGCCAATATGCGAGTGGAGCCGCTCGAGTCAAAAGATGCTCCGCAGGAAAGTCCGACAAAATCATTTGCACTCCACTACCCACGTGGGCTTCAATCCAGGAGGAAGACCGACTTACATCACTGGGGGCCAAACACCACGACACACTCTCTCCGACGAGACGTCCATCTCCAACCGGTGAAACTTCAGCCCATCCTCACGCCAAAAGGGTGCGCTCTTTCGAGGCAAGCCGTGATCAGAAGGGGAAGACAATATACCGGCGCCGCTGTTAGCAATTAGCAGGAGAGACTCTCCGCTCCTCCGCCCAATTGATGCCGCAAGGACGACGGAATACAAGAAGAGGTATTGGACGCCCCGCGACAGCCTACAAGACGGAACCAATTCCACGACCGATGAGCTCGAGATCGTTAACATCGGATCGATGAATCTCCCAGCCGGTCTCTATCGGGCTCGACTCTATCCATGCACGAACGTACAAACTCGGTTCAACTACTCAAGGAATACCAAGATGTATTCGCCCGGGACATACGAAGAAATGCCCTGGCCTAGATGAAAATTGGTCACCCATCACTTACACGTCATGCCCGGGATCCAAGCCAATCAAGCAATCTCCGAGGCAATTCAGACATGAGATAGAAGAACAAATCAAGAATGAGATTCAAGCCGCTAACCGCCGGCTTCATCGACCCATTCATCACCCGACTCCGGTTAGCCAATGTGGTCCCTGAAAAAGAAAAGCGGACAGATTCGATGTCGCGTGGATTTCGTAGACTTGAACAAATGTCGCCCCAAGGACGACTTTCCCCGCCTAACATCGACATGTTAGTAGACGCCACTAGCGGACACGCATGTTTTCCCTTTATGGATGGCTACAATGGCTACAATCAAATAAGGATGTATGAGCATGATGCAAGTAAGACAAACTTTCCGAACCCCTCTTGGCAATTTCTACTATACTCATATGTTATGCCATTCGGTTTAAAGAATGCCGGCGCAACATACCAACGTGCTATGACGGCAATCTTCCACGACATGATGCATAAACAAGTAGAAGACTATGTGGATGATATTGTGGTCAAGTCAAAGGCTCGAGCCGATCACACCAACGTCTTACGGCAAGTATTTGAGAGGTGTCTGGAATACAAGTTAAAGATGAATCCTTTAAAATGCGCTTCGGTGTCTCCTCCTAAATTTCTCGGGATTCCAAGTGACCGCAGAAGGAATAAAAGTAGACCCGTCCAAGACTCAAAGCTATCCTCACAATGCCGCCTCCCGAACCGTGAAAGAGCTCCAAAGTTTCATGGGCAAGGTAAACTACATTCGACGTTTCATACCCGGGTTTAGCCCAACTTACCGCCTCATTCACCCCCTTGTCAAGAAAGGAGCCGCCTTTGTTTGGACCGCAACTCAACAGAAGCTTTCGGAAAGTCCAACGAATACTATCATCTCCAACCGTCATGAAATCTCCCGTACAAGGGAAACCATTGGTCCTCTACACCGCCTTCAAATGACACCGCCGTAGGGGCCTTACTCGCTCAGAAGACGACGAGGGAATCGAACGTCCCATATACTATTTCAGCCGAATATTGAGAGATGCCGAACTCCGATATCCCCGAGCGGAAAAAGCGTGTTTAGCTTTAATCCATTCCATTCGTAAGTTTAGGCATTACCTGCTATCCAACAGTGGTGATACTCGTGTCTAAATCCGATCCCCGCAAAGTTTTTGCTTTCAAAGCCTGGCCCCGACGGGGAGGACGGAAAATGGCTTCTCCAAATGTCGAACTAGACATAACATGCGCACGCTAGAGCTATCAAGGGTCAATTGTGAGACTTATCGGCAAAAGATTTCCCGGAGAAGGTACTACGGGCCGCATGAAGAACTCCCGGAGAATTCCCGCACGTCTCCATTCTCGGGAAGAAGAGGTGTGGCTTTTGTATTTTGACGGCTCCGCTACCCCTAGCAAAAGATACCTGAGGAGCAAAGCGTAGTGTTGGTCTCTCCAACCGAGAAGTATTTTCACATTCCTTCAAGTTAGACTTCGAATGCACCAACAACTCGCAGAATATGAAGCTTTCCTCATAGGGCTTTCAATAGCTAAACAAGGTGGAGTCACACGTCCTGGAGATAAGAGGTGACTCCAAGTTACCGGTGAATCAAATGAACGGAGTATATGCATTAAAAGAAGTAACACTAGCCCCGCACCGATCGGGCTACGCAGGTTACTAAACTACTTTGCCGATGCAACCATAACCCACGTCGGTCGCAAAGAACAACAAACACGCCGATTGTCTAGCAACATTGGCTTCCAAACCGAAGTTCGAGGGGGGCGGAAGAAACTTTGACAGTGAAAAGGAGAACCATAGAATCGACATGGCTACCGCAACACAAAGACACCAAGACCGACGATTGGCGAACTCCGATCATTCAAGAGCTCAACAGCTCACTTTCCCAAGGAAAGGTCGGGCCTCAAAACCCCGCAAAACTTCTTCATGCTTCATGGTATGTCTGTATCATCGAATCCGTGACGGCTCCCCGTCAAGATGTCTAGAGGTGACGAAGCGCAACCGCACCGGATCGTATTCACAATGAAATTTGTGGGCAATCATTGGTGGTAACACTTTACCTGGCGACTTCAACGCCGGGTTATTATCGTCGTAAATGGAGGCTCAATCCAGATCGCCTAAGTCCCGCTCGAATTGCCAGACACCACCACACCAATTGGAGATTTTTAATGTGAACCGCACCGGGACCGGAGAGAGCCCTACATTAGTTATCTACGCGATGGGATAATTCCCGCCTTGGCCAAAAGGACGCTATTAAGATGAAGCAGAGAGCCAAGCGGTTCATACTCCATGAAGGGATCCTATACCGCAAGAGCTTTGGGAGGTGATATGCTACGCCGCCCGGGCCGGAGAAGAAATCCCACCATACCGAAGGGTATACACGAAGGAGAACATCAAGGGAAGAGGAAACTTTTTCTCCAAATACACGAGAGATACTATTGGCCTACCATGGAGGATGATGCAGCGTTGCTGCTCAAAGTCACACACATGCCAAATTCATGGGAACCTCGTTCATGCGCCTTCTACCCTCTCGCACTCTATAAGCAGCCCCATGGCCATTCTATCATTGGGACTCGGACATTATCTGGGAAGATCAATCCGCCGTCATCAAAGCAAAGACGAGTACATCATAACCGCAACGGAATACTTCACCAAATGGGTAGAGGCCATTTCTACTTGGGACTACAGAGCGACAATTGCGGCTTTCATTAAAGAATACATCATTTGTCGTTTTGGCGTGCCCAAGCATATCATCATCGATAATGGCACTCCCTTCGCCAACAAGGTGTGTACGGAGCTACCGGAGGAGTACGGCATTAAACAGTGTCTTCTCCACCGTCTACTATCCTCAAGGGAACGGGCAAGCCGAGAGTACCAACAAGACATTGATCCGGATCATCACCGAATCGGCACACGACAATCCCAGAATGGCATGATCGTTACCAATGGCACTATGGGCATACCGTACGTCACCCGTAAGCTCCATTGGGGTCTCGCCGTACTCACTGTCTACGGAACGGATGCAATTCTCCCAAAGAGAGATCGAATCCCATCACCAGATTTGCAGAAGAATCGGGATCCACTGGGACGAGGCCGAAATCTCGACTCAGAATCGCAGAGTTAGACACTGGATTTTAGAAGGAATAAAGCAGAGGAACGCGCTCAAAGGGTGTACAGAATCGAATTTCTGTGGCATACAACAAAATTGTGAAACCACGCATTTTCAAGGTGGGAGATTTGGTTTTGAAAACAGCCAAACACATCCAACAAGACATGTCTGCACCAAAATTCTCACCGAAATGGGAAGGTCCCTACGCAGTCACCAAGGCTTACAGTACCGGCTACTACAAGATCATTAAGGTAGACGGAGGCAAGTTTGAAGCAAATATCAATGGAAAGTGGCTCAAGGCATATTACACTCCGACCACTATCTCACCGTGTCAACAATATGCATTTATTTTCATTACATGTTTGAATCATCAACTATATTCGAGATGTGTCAATGAAAAACCCGTTTCACCAATCAAAACCCAATGCAATTTATTCCGCAAAGATGTTCAAAACTCTTGACATAAACGTCATTAACAATAAGGAGTACAACTTAGAAGAGGCCATCTAGAAGATTATAATTCCTTGAGAGCATCATCTCTAGCCTAGCCTCGATATCTCTCCGTTCTTTTCTTCAAGTCCCGCATGCCTTGCTCCACCTTCTCCGATTCTCGCAGCCGAGCTTTCTCCTCTTCCAAGATAGCTTTCGAGCAGGAACAACATTTGCGAGGATACCAACTCGATCAACCTTGATGACATCAAGACGTTGCCGCAACCACCCACGTTGAACTTCATGGATTCAAGGTAGATACCATATTCTCCCACTTTTCGAGATTTGATTCAAAGAACGTTGCGGATAGAAATACTCTCCATCTCCGCAATCATGGGAAGAAGGCAGTTTACCGCATGTAACCAAGGCAGAGGAGCAATGTCGGACCACATTCCCGGTTGCGATATGACCGTATTTCCTCCACAACTTGGTGTACAAACCCACAAACTCCTCCCGCACCAAGAATCCACCGACATCCCGGTAGCCGGAGGATAAGCATCTCATGCGAACATCGAATGAAAGACCCGCATTCGGATATTCATAAGATGAGACACCTGTGCCGGCCGTCTTCGAGGTTCGCAGGGGTAGGCGTGTTTGAGTTTGAAGGGAGAGGAATGGTTAAGTCATCATCGTCAATGACCGTCACACATGTTCCAGTAGGATATCTCTCGCAAGAATGAAGGGATTATTCACCGACCGGCCATGAAGAACAAACAATATTTCAAAAGAAGGAAGAGACAAACCGGTATGATCTTCTTGACTCGAAGAACACGAACAGTGGGACTGATCATGAAGCTCGACGCGGGTCGTACACGCTTAACGGGAGATCCTGGATGGTATGAAGAAGATGATCCATCGTTGTTAGACATGATGGGAAATAGAGTTTTGCAAGGAAGCTCTACCAAAAACGGATCAAAAATCTCTTCACCCGCATAAATACCGAGGAAACCCTAAAACGACACGGCGCCCGATATATGAGGATTCAACGCCGACCAAGTCGGATTTCTTTTGAGCCTCGATCAAGAACCTAAGAGCATCCGGACACAACAATTCAACCTAAGCAATGTGCAAGCACCCGCGCCCGTAATCCGGTAGAAGAAGAATCCTATCCCTGACTCAAACACCTGAAGGGGCGGTCAAGCTCATACATGTACAAGAGGAACCAAAGCGACTCACCGGATCAAGTCCTGCTTCCTTCGTATCCTTAATCAAGACCGACCTGTTCCAGAAAACGCCCGACAATGTGAAACTATCCCAGAAAATATGTATTCACTCCAGCTTGGTCATTTCGTATGTCACCATCTCATGCCTACCACACAATAATGTAACCATTATGTGCTAGGCGGGGGACTTAATGTTGATGGTGGATTTTCGTTTAAGGTTAAATTTGTAAGTAACTTAAAAAATCATGCGCCGACATCTTGCAAAAGACAAAGCCATTAATAAGTGACGGATACTCCTCACTTAACTCACCAAGAATGGAGCATGTAGCAACAATCCCATTTCGTGAATACATGAAATTCCTCCGTGCCTGAGCATGCAAAGAACAATCCCTTCCTCGTGAATTTCATATCGCCTTGTATTTCGTACCCATTATCGGTGTGGCATGACGACCGAGTGTTACCCTTACGCAGTAACACGAACCTCCAAGCACTATAATGAATCCATGTACGAAATACCCGCATGTGCCGATTCTCTGTGTTATACTAGCCCGAGCCTCTCGGTGTGTTATACTAGCCCGATCGAGCCCCTCTCTGTGTTATACTAGCCCGATTGAGCATCCCGGACTTGACCGTATCGGCCTCCGGGATATGATCGATCGCACTCATCCAACTCCGCAAGCATGATTGGATGACCACGCATCAATTCCATCACCCCCAAGTGTATGGAATATACACCGCCTTAGCTCGCTAAATATGATTCGATCGCAGCCATCCAACTCCGCAAGCATGATTGGATGACCACGATCAATTCCATCACCCCAAGGTGTATGGAATATACACGGCCTTAGCTCGCCAAATATGATTCGATCGCAGCCATCCAACTCCGCAAGCATGATTGGATGACCACGCATCAATTCCATCACCCCCAAGTGTATGGAATACACACGCCGACCCGCATGGTCGACCATTGGCCTTTGCTTGCCAAGAAACCGTCCATACCAAGCATTATGGGCTTTAAAACCCTAAATTAGGTTTGCGATATTACATATGTCGCAAAACGGTCTCAACCGTCCGTCTTCGCAGCATAGATGGAGGGTGTAGATGTAGACTCAAAAGGCCCTGAGCATGTCGACACAATCACCATGTGACCGCCTACACGCTTGACCAATCGGTCAAAGCCAACCGTGGTTGGTTACAACAAAACCATCCGCCCAAAAAGAGCATGGTCGCGCGGCTTTGAAAGCTAAAATTAGGTTTCAAGTCATCACGCGCGTCCATCTTCTCCTAAGCACGAATGGAGGGTCACAGATTAGATTGAGCAAGGGTCTGGCCACACCAAAGATGACCACCGTGGGCCCATCTACCTCCTCACGCGGCCGGCCAAGGCTCATCATTCCCGGCCAACCCAAAACGCACGCCCAAACTCGTGCGGTTACACCTCCCAAATCCTAAACCGATCTCGACCGCTCAACTTCACCGGATGATTTGAATGGCTTAGATCACGTTTTCATGGGATAATCGTGCATAGGTGTGAACACCAACCTACCACCTACACGGTAGTGTGATCGACCAAAACCAACCAATGTTGGTCGTCAAACGCGTGCCCAAACTAGGGAAATCACGCGGTTTCCAACTCCTTTGCGGCAAGGGATTTGCCGCAAACCAATCTCGACCACTCCTCTTTACCTGGCCAAATTGAGTGGCCCAGATCGCGCTTTCATGAGGGAACGGAATACAGCGCCTACACCATCATGCCGTCAACACGCATGTATGGTCGGTCCTCTCTAAAATCCTTCCCATGCTTGGTTTCGACCAAGGTGAAGAGTGATGCTTGCGCACCTTTTTAAAACCCTAATTTCATCAATCTGGGCCGCAGATGAGTGTCTCAAACATCATCTCATCCGTCCGACCTCACCAGCTTGGTTATACAACCCCGGTCGAGTTATTTGGTTAGTGAGCAGTCATTACACATCACTTTACCACACCGTAATGCGCACTCGCATAAAATACACACGATATTGCACAAGATCGACTTTCCGAATAACGCAGCTTATTCAATTCAGCATTACATGCTATCTTCCGTGGATCCACGATCCACATTCCGCACATCAATCATGTCACAAACCGGGGGATACTTATCGGGGTATTGGTCTCGCGGTTTATAAGTGCTGCGGCAACGCGCCATCACAAGAACGTGTCAGGAGGTCATGGACGGTTAGAGATGAACTGGAAAAGTGGGCAAGATTGGTCGTGCATCACCGACACGCAACTCCACTACTCCATCATTCCACTACCTCCACTTCCCACGAGAAACGTGAATGAGGCTCAATGACTTGTATAAATAGGTTCTCCGCCCTATTTTAAACAACAAGGAAACACAAGCCGAGACAAGACAAAAAACCAAGTGTTGATATCGTCACATTCAACCATTTTCTCATTACAAGTCATAAGCAAGCCAACACCTTCACAATCTCAACACCTTCTTCGCTTCCCCTCCCTAAGATCAACCCCATCTCCTTCACTTTGTGACCGAAACAAGTCCGGAACGGCCATTTCTTGGTTTAGGCCGGACTTGCACGTCATTGATCTCTCGAATCTACAAGCACTCACCGCGCAGTGCATTTGTTGTAGGTTTAAATTCATTCCTCATCACACCCCAAATTACCAAATTCGGCAGGAGTAATTTTCACCCATCAACAGTCTCAATATAAGAGATAGAGTAGAAATAGACTTTCCAAGTGATAGATGAGTTTCAGTCTCCACATACAAGTTCCATAAGCTCCCCTTAGTAGTTCTTCGTCTTCAAATGATGAATGCCGTGAAGTCTAATCTCAACTACATAATTTATGTCCTAATCCGAAACATCTATAAATAGGCTAGAAATCAAGACTTATAGTTTTGATCACTAACATTGACAAACATGCTTGAGATAACAACGCATGCTAGTTCGACCGAGCAGTGCTCTAACTATCTCCCCTTTGTCAATTTTAGTGACAAAACTATCAATACATATGGATTACAAAATAAATAAAACTTTGTAGCTTCTCATCCAAATGCTTGATCTCCTTGGCATCTTCAACACGACTCAAAATCTTCGTCACTTCCAAGTACTCCATGATTCTAAACGTTTTCAACTCAGCATCATAGTTGTTGAAGATCCGTAGCGATAACAATGAGAAAAAAATTGCTCTCAATCATTGTTATACAGTGTCATAATTATTACACAACATCAAAGTTAAATTGTATCACAACTTTGACAACAATATTATGGTGATATGTATCACTCCCCCTTAGTCAATACTTCATCTCAACATTAAAACCAACCCCTCTTACATAATGATCCGTAAATCATATGTATTTGTAGTATGAAACTACACATTGATTCTCCCCCTTTTTGTCAATATAAATTGGCAAAGGTATGATAACTAGTGGGATCCTCATGAAATTTTCATAGAGATACTTCATGACCAAAAGATAATAACATACCAACTTATTTAGATGCAATCATAAAGCCGAAGCTAAATGCATTCATCAAGGAGTTTATAAAGATACAAGATAACCCCTATAATATTCCACAGCCGCACTCCCCACAAAGATTTGGCAATTAAGCACAAGTTCAATTAAGAACTCTCCCCCATAAAATTTCATTCCCGAAAGAACAACAAAGGCGACCTTGCTTTTACAAGAAAAGAAGGATTTCTTTGGATACAACCAAATCACATGAAAACATAGATTTGAATCCAAAAATCTCAATTGAATCAACCACAAAAATAATTCATTCAATTGGTCATGCTCGACATAAGATAACTTACGGAGCAACACAGTATATGCACAAGAATGTGGATCGGAGATCGACCAATACTGCGGAATACACAAGGATTCATTCTATTTTTCATCTCTATTTGCACAATGACATATAATAGACTTAATCCTTGTAAACAAAAGTTCATCCTTTCTTCCATCAAAATTTGCACAATGACATATAATAGACTTAATCCTTGTCAAAAGTTCATTCTATCTTTTATCAATACTTTCATACCGGCATAATAGAGATAACTTTTGAACAAGTATGGGACAGTCACAGGTTCACAGACATAAAGAACATATCCCATAACAATTTGCAATGTATAAAATCATAAAGATTAAAATTGCAAACATCATCTTCCAAAAAACTTAGAATTTAAATAAATAAATCTAACAACATGAAGATGAAAACGTTGGACATAGCTACGTGTACTTACAATAATGGCTATTCCAAATCCTAGTTATTCTTCTAAAAACACAAGAAATAAATTCTCATAAGAAGATTTACTAGATATTGTAGAGCTGTCTCAGGGCATCTACCGAGAATCCTTCTCATTATTGAAAAAACCATTTATAATTGGATCATTCAATTCCTCCAAATCTTCAGAATTATCAGTAACTCACTAAGTTCTCTTTTCAGTTCACGCAGAGTGTTCTTTGTTAGAGACAACATTTGTTCATAGTGAGAAATATCTTCTAAAGATGAAACGATTCGAGATTTTAAATCATTTCTTTTTCAGATGAAATCCTTCACCATAATCCTAAAGTTATTATCAGAATGACAAACAGACAATAGGCAGTTGGAGGAAGAACCTAGATCATTAGTCGTATCCTTTACCTTTCTCTTCCTTGAGGACTGAATACCTTCACATATATACACATTGACTGCTTCTACAACATCTCTTTTTGTGGTACCTCTTGTGGTAGGAGCCATGAGACTGTATCATTTGAAAAGAAAGAAGGTAGAGTATAATGATGTTCAAAAATGAACATAAATATACTCCTAGGATAGTAAAACCCTAAAGGACTTTTAAAAAGTCTCCACGGTTCATGATCCATTATCTATTTCAATAATAAAATATTTACTTGCTCAAAATGGAACAGAAAATCAACAAAAGATTTACAAGGCTTGAACAACCTTGAGGTAATCCTTATTTTTCAAGTATAAATAAAATAAGGATACAGTTCATTACTATTATTTAGATAGTAATGGAGTGGACAAAATGTTCACTTCTTGTGTCACAAGGTGACATTTCAAGGTTTGTTGAATGAACAGACTTACCTCGTCTGTCTCTGAATCGCTTGGACTTCTTCTTGTACACAGTCATCACTGACTGCTTTTCCAGAGTCAGATTCATATTTTGCATGTCATTTTGAAGTTTGGTAATTCTTTTGTTGTTCCTCTTGAATCTGCAACACTTACTCTGGACATGACTTGTACTTCCACAAAAGGAGCAAAGCAAAGAAGGTTTGCTTTGTAGAGATGACTCATGTTTATCACAACACACAAGATTGATTGGTCCAGAACTAGCTGGAACAAGATAGTTCGTTGTACTCACTGTCTTACTTTTGAACCCTAACCCACTTGTGTTTCCAAAAGCCTTTTGACCAAATAACATTGCTGAAATTTTGTCTGAGCTTCCTGACAACCTTTGCAGGTCACATTTAATAGAATTAATCTCCGTTTCTTTTAGAGAAAGGGTTCTGGTGAATTCATCATTAAGATAGTCAATCACAAGAGTTTTCACATGTAGTGATGATTCAAGTTTATTCAACACTTCCTTCAGTTGAATATTGGTGAATTTCTTCAAACTTATCCAGAAATTCTAGGATCTCATTCTCGACTCGCATTCCAAACTGGAATTGGAGTTACATAAAACTTCTGTCGAGAGGGCTGAACCTTCCGCACACACTACAACAATATGTAAGACGTTGGGACACTAAGATATTTTTTCTTGACTTGAATCATCGGAAGCAATAGAGATAGAAGATGATCTCTCGGATCTTTTGTTTTTCTTTACCATATCCTTGATCTTTTGTGTCATCAGTGATCTATTAGAATTGACATGATTAGAAAAGCATTCATCAGCCCATGACAAGTTAGAATCTTCACTTGCAATGGTCACAACATTGAACGCAGAAGTTCTGACTGTATTCTGATCAAGATCAAGTAATTTAATCTTTCCCGCAAGAGTACTTCTAGAAAGAGTATCAAGGTTATTTCCTTCAACGATGGCATGCTTCTTAGAATCGTATCTAGATGGCAGCAATCTGAGAATTTTCAACACAATGTCCTTTTCAGGAATAGTCTTACCCAATGCAAAGGATGCATTAACAATTTCAGACACTTTGTGATTAAACTCATCAAATGAATCTTCATCTGCCATACGAAGGTTTTCCCAATCGGAATTTAGGTTTTGAAGCCTATCTTACTTTTCAATGGTATTCCCTTCAAATACGGTTTCTAAGATATCCCAAGCATCTTTAGACCGAGTGCACGTAGTCACATGGTGCTGAAGATCTGGGGTAATGGCATGTATGATGGCATTCAAACCGTCGGAGTTTTGCTTTGCAAAGAAGTATCTCAGCAAAGATATGCACCAATATCCTTTGGAACTACGCATTTCCTATTGCGTAACGGGAGCATCATAGCCATTAACTACATAAAACCATGATTGAAAATCACGCGCTTGAAGAAATACACGCATAGAAATTTTCCACCACAAGTAATTTGAGTCATCGAAGACTGGTGGTACGTTTATAGAGATAGCAGTTATGTCCATATCAGATCGCTACAAATACAGACTTATAAGGTCTTTAATGTGTTTGCCTGCTCTGATACCAATTGAAAATGCGGGGGTCTAACAACCACACCCAACAATTCGTTTGGCAATCTGAGAGGACTTACTCCAATATACTTTCTGGAGAATCAACTAGACAGTCAGACTCAATCTAGAGAAAAGTATATCAAAGAGTTTAATATCTCTAACTCTTAATTCAATCCGCAATCAGCAAATAGAAATTTACGAGCCCGATTGAATATAGGAGGATTAACTTGAACAATACCAAAGACCAATGTTCAAGTGTCAATCAATTTAAATCAACAACCCAGGGTCGGATATTATAATTGATTGAACTTAATGCATAACCTGTGATATTTCAATTATATAACAAAATATAATCCGGAAAAGAAATAACACAGACACCAGAATTTTGTTAACGAGGAAAACCGCAAATGCAGAAAAACCCCGGGACCAAGTCCAGTTTGAACACCACACAATAGCCACTACAAACTCTAACCTACTACTAATTAACTTCGGACTGGACTGTAGTTGAACCCTGATCAATCTCACACTGATTCAAGGTACAGTTGCGTTCGTTACCTCTCTGATCCCAGCAGGATACTACGCAATTGATTCCCTTAGTTGATCTCACCCACAACGAAGAGTTTATACGACCCGAAGTCGAAGACTTGATAAACAAATTTGTCTCACACAGAAAAGTCTATAGATTGAATAAATCTGTCTCCCACAGAAATACCCAAGAATTTTTGTTCCATCTTTTGATAAATCAAGGTGAACATGAACCAATTGATAAGCCGGACTTATATTCCCGAAGAACATCTTAGTATTATCAATCACCTCACAATAATCTTAATCGACTAGCGAAACAAGATATTGTGGAATCAAAAACGATGAGACGAAGATGTTTGTGATTACTTTTATCTTGCCTATCGGAGAAATTAATCTCGAGTCAATTATTTCAATTGTACTCAATACGATAGAATCGGGAAAGATCAGAACACGCAACTACAAAGAAAATAGTTGGGTCTGGCTTCACAATCCTAATGAAGTCTTTCAAGTCGTTAACCTACATGGTCTCGATATAAACCTAAGGTTAAAGGATAATCAACTCTAGTTTATGCAACTAGTAACACACAGGAGGTGTGGGGATTAGTTTTCCCAGTTGCTAGAGTTCTCCTTTATATAGTTTTCAAATCAGGGTTTGCAATCCAAGTTACCTTGGTAACAAAGCATTCAATATTCACCGTTAGATGAAAAACCTGATTCAACCAAGCTAATATCTTTCAACTATTAAATCGAACTTAGCTTTTTACACACAAATGAAATGTACCCTCATTTAGGTTTATGTAACCGTACCCAAACGTGTACACCATGTTGGTTCACAAATAGTTAACCGAGGTTAGCCATATGATTACTCTCATATCAACCTTATTCATCTTAACCATAACTAGTTCAAATGACTCAAATAAAACTAGTTAAAGAGTTGTTCAATTGCTATATTCTCATAGAATTATACAAGAACACAATTGAAGCAAAATCGGTTTGATTCACTCGAATAAATCATGAACATTATAGCCACGGTTTGCAAAGATTGCATTCCTTATTATATAAATGTTTATGTTCATGTTCATAACCGATTTTAGAACTTTAACCTTCAAGTATGCAAACGGGTACACATACTTGAAAAACCCGGACTAAGATTGGGTTTCGCCAGTACGCAAACGGGTACGCGAACTTTCAATCCTAGCAGAAATTCTTGGACATGAACCTGTACGCCAGTATGCAAACGTGTACGCATACTTAGGTTCCCGGATTTCTCAAACCAACAGGTACGCAAACGGGTGCGCATACTATGGTTCCCGGACATGGATTACATATGTGCAAGAGTGCACAACATGACATATCCAATAATGATTAAGTGTTCTAAACTCTTATTTCAATCATTGAAACTTTCTTAGAGGATGACAATAGCCGTTTTCACACACTATTAGCATCAAAGCAATTTTCAAGATATTGAAATAATTATAATGAAACATTCCAAGACTATACCAAATGATTGTATCACACAAACTATGTAAGATGTTACTCGGAAATTTTCACATGATATAAGAAGAACTTGGTCGAAGAGAAAGCTTGCCAACACATATTTCGAGAAATATGATAGCGAGATAAACTCAGCTCTAAATCTCAAATGTGTATATAAAAAACTATATCGTAATACGACTTATGTCTCAATATAAGAGATAGAGTAGAAATAGACTTTCCAAGTGATAGATGAGTTTCAGTCTCCACATACAAGTTCCATAAGCTCCCCTTAGTAGTTCTTCGTCTTCAAATGATGAATGCCGTGAAGTCTAATCTCAACTACACAATCTATGTCCTAGTCCGAAACATCTATAAATAGGCTAGAAATGAAAACTTGTAGTAGCTCTGGCCTATGCAAGTGTTTTGGCCTTGTGCCATTCGGCCTAGTCAAGTATCTCGACTCTAGCCGACTTAGTCCATCCGACCGAGTCGAATCGGGTTTGACCCACCGAGTTACTAGTCTTGACTCGTTGACCATTGACCCTGGACATTGACCTGACCTAGGGCGTTGACTGTTGGTTGACCTTTGACCATACGTTGACCGTTAGTTGACTTAGATAGACCAGACCTTTTGTTAACGTGCCGGGCCGAAGTAAGCCCGCGGGTCGTGGGTTTGGGCTTATGATTAGTCTTTCTTAATTAGATGAATTGGACCTTTGTGGTCTGAGTTAGCTTTTGGTTCCTTCTATAAAATTGTAGATATTCAATAGATTTGTCTAATGGACTATAGAACCAATCCAATTGAATTAGCAACTCTTAGATATGCTAAAGATAGATAATAATAAGGTGTAGAATCATAAATGGGCTTAGAACCATTAGATAGATTTCTATGTTTCTTGTGTGAGCCTCTTTGGCTAGATTCTTAGTATTCTTGTATGATTAACAGTTAGTCTATTAACAACGATCGATTCAAAGGATGAACCAGTGGATCGTGGAACTCGAGGTAGGTATGGCTTGTCATCAAAAGAAGTGGGAATTTACATTTAACTCTTTTAAAACCAATGTTGTTCCTTTTACAAAGATTTATGTTTATAAACTCACGCATCCTATGTTTGTGCAATCCATGTATTGTTTAGTTTGTGTTATGAATGTTCTGTTGATTCTTTTAATCTTTCCATGGTTTGGAAAGGACTTGTAATGTTTGAATGTTAATATGAATTTTTATGGGAAATAAGAATTTCCACATGTGGTATATAGGATACGCTCCTTCACATTTATACCTAGAGCTTTTATGATATATTGGTCGGCACTTTGCAAGTTCGGAATTGTCGACATCCATACATACGATTAGGTGTGGATTTGCGAGTTCAGAATTGCACAACCATAATATACATTGTTTGAAGAAGGAGTTTGTTCATATACATGTTTGTTTGTTACAGTGACTTGGTCACTTTTAATGTTTAGGAAAACATGTATTGTTTTCCATGTCTTGCCATGATTTCTTGAAAGTTGAATGTTATTTCTACCGGGCACCCTTTTAGGGATGATGTGCTCACCCATTCCCACTTTGATTTCGAGAATGGGATCGTAGTTGCGCAACGAAAGCTTCGAGGAGTTGAGTCCGTTATTTGGTTAACTTCTGTTATGTTTATCATGATGTATAATCTATTTGTAAACCAAATGACTATTGTATATGTATCATTCGAGAGGAGTTTTTGTATATTTATATTTCTGAGCGGGGCTAGTTTTGGGTTAAGCTTGTAGCAGATTCCTTAATTGAATGCTTAAGTATATGTTTTAGATTTTAGTGCTTCTTTATTTAGTTAATCTCTCGTATTAGTCAACTGCTAGCTTTGGGGGCGCTACATCAACTTGTGGAGCTTGGGTACGCGGTCCATTTTGAAGATGGATATTGCACCATTTATGACAAGAAGCACAACAACAAGAGACAAGTCATGAAGAGCATCAAGATGGAGAAAAATAGAAGCTTTCCAATTGTGTTTGAAAAGCAAAAAAGTGTTGCATTGAGGATGGAAACCATTGATGAAACATGGTTATGGCATAAAAGACTTGGGCATATGAATTTCAATAGTCTCAAGGTGCTTTCCAACAAGAACATGGTTCAAGGACTTCCACAACATATCAACCACAAGGATGGAGTTTGTGAAGGTTGTGCACTTGGGAAACAACATCGTCAACCATTCCCAAAAGGTGTAGCATGGAGAGTAAAAGAACTTCTTGGTTTGGTACATACCGATGTGTGTGGACCAATGAAGACACCAACTCATGGAGGTAATAGATACTTCATTTTATTCATTGATGACTTTACTCGTATGACTTGGGTTTACTTCATGAGACAAAAGTCCGAAGTTTTTAGCATCTTCAAGAAGTTCAAGAGTCTTGTTGAAAAGCAAAGTGGTCACTATATCAAAGTTTTGAGAAGTGATAGAGGCAAAGAGTACAACAACAAAGAGTTTGATAAATTTTGTGAAGATGAAGGCTTGGAAAGGCAACTAACCATGGGTTATACTCCTCAACAAAATGGTGTTTCCGAGAGAAAGAACCAAACCGTGATGGAGATGGAAAAGTCCATGCTTCATGAGAAGGGTATGCCTAGAGAGTTTTGGGCCGAAGCCGTTAACACCGCCATCTACTTGATGAATAGGTGTCCAACAAAAGCCGTATGGGACAAAACTCCTTTTGAAGCATGGAGTGGGAGAAAGCCATCGGTAAGACATCTCAAAGTTTTTGGTAGTGTGTGTTATTCTCAAATTCCAAAGGTGAATAGAACAAAGCTTGATGAATCAAGTGAGAAATGTATATTTCTTGGCTATAGCCTCCAATCAAAAGGTTATAGGTTGTTTAGCTTGAAAAACAACACAATGATTACAAGCCGTGATGTCTTGTTCGATGAAGGTGCTTCATGGAATTGAGATGAAGGTAAAATTGAGAAGAGAACCGTTATTATTGATGATGAACAAGAAAATTCAGCAACAAATGAAGTTGGAGAAGGTGAAGAACTACCTCAAACACCCCCCAAATGCAAGGTTTAGAGCATCTCCAAGTATGTCTCCAATTACTAATGCATCAACATCACCACCATCGGCACCAAAGAAGATGCATAGGTTGGGTGAAGTGTATGAAATATGCAACTATTGTACGGTTGAACCGGAAAATTTTGAAGAAGCATCAAAAGAACCGGCATGGATAAAAGCCATGATAATGATACATGGGAGAAAGTAGCAAGGCCAAGTGACAAAGAAGTTATTGGTGTGAAGTGTATCTACAAGGTGAAGTACAATGCGGATGGATCGGTTCAAAGGCACAAAGCAAGGTTGGTGGCAAAGGGATATTCACAACAACCCGGCATCGACTACAATGATACTTTTGCACCGGTTGCTCGTCTTGACACCATTAGAGCCGTGATTGCTATGGCTTCCCAAAAAGGTTGGTTACTTTATCAACTTGATGTCAAATCGGCATTTTTGAATGGAGAACTCCATGAAGAGGTCTATGTAGAACAGCCACAAGGTTTTGTGGTGAAAGGAGAAGAAGATAAGGTGTACAAGTTGAAGAAAGCTTTGTATGGCCTAAAGCAAGCACCAAGAGCTTGGTATAGTGAGATAGATGGATACTTCAAAAGGCAAAACTTCAACAAAAGCAAGAGTGAGCCTACACTATATGTGAAGAAAAAAGATACATCATTCTCATCGTTGCTTTATATGTTGACGATCTTATCTTTACGGGTAATGATGTTCATATGATTGAAAAATTCAAGAGAGAAATGATGATAAAATATGAGATGAGTGACATGGGTTTGCTCAAGTACTTCCTTGGTATAGAAGTTCATCAAAGTGAAGATGGAGTGTTCATTTATCAAAGCAAGTATGCCGAAAATGTGTTGAAAAAATTTGTTATGCTTGGTTGTAACCCCACATCTACACCACTTGTAGTGAATGATAAACTCAAGAAAGATGATGGAGGAAGAAAAGTTGATGAGACTTACTATATAAGTCTTATTGGAAACTTGTTGTATCTTACACATACAGGACCCGACATCATGTTTGTTTCAAGTATGCTTTCTAGGTTCATGAGTTCACCTAGTCATTGATGCGTGTCGTAGGTGCAATCAAATTAATTCAATGTTTCCACTCAATTAAAAATAATATAATGGAAGTCAAGTTCGTTCCCACGAGGAGCAAGAGATCTTAGTTGTAAAAGTTGTCACGAAAGGGGGTGTAAAAGCAAAAGAAAATAAACAAAGCAATTAAAATCGAAAGTTGAAAGATGAAAGCAATAAGAGAGACAAGATCAAGGAATCCTTCTTCGTTGCAAAACAATGATTAAAGTTATGTTCTTTTCTACTTGTTATTAGTCACAGATTATCACCAACCGTAGGATAGCAGTCCGCTTAGCTAGCCCCAAAATCCCTAATTTCACCGAGTAACAGGTCCGCTTAGTTATCGATTCTATTCAAAAGAACCACCTTGAGGTTCGCTTACAAGATGTAATTCCCGAGAATGCATTAAGATTTATGAATTTAGGTTTAGTACTAGTAGTTAAACTCGGTTCGCTTGGTTCACTTTCTAGCGTTGTTTCTACACACAATTGCTCCACTGGAATCCCTCCGCAAGGTCTCGTGTTTTCTACTTGTGTAAAGTGTCGAGAACGATTACGTATTCCCTAACTTATACTAGATATAGATCAATTAACAAATCAATTTAGCGTGCACTCCAAACAATCTATCAATCCATCATGAATGTCTTTAAGATCACTCCTATTAGTAAAAACAATCGATAATCATGTGAAAAATCTCAAGATAGAATTGAAAACAAAAACTCAAATCATGTTAAGAACTAGGAATTCATCCTCAATCAATAAGAAAATTAGCTACTCATGCTTTTGAAATTCACACAAATAATAATTATTAAAAGAAGAATTTTCAAATTCACACAAGTAATTAAAAAGAAAAATCTTAGAAAAGCAAGCAAAAATACAAGTGATGTGTGTGAAGAGGTGTGTAGAAGTTGTAGAAAACTTCTCTATTTATAGGCTTCAATATTCTCCAAATCTTCTAAGGAGTAGAATCCTTTTCCTTTTGCAATTCAATTTCCAATTCCAAGCTTTTCTCAACTCTTCCACCTTCTCTTTCCAAATTTGAGTCCAATTCTCCATCCAATTCCTAGCCCAAGTCTTCACACCCATGAGAGAAGTCCATAGAAAATTCCGGGAATTTTTGGTCGCCGGAAAACTGGGATTGTGGCCGGAATCGTCGGAATAAGTCGCCGCCGCCACCCGAAAAATTTCTCCGTTAGGACTAACGGTCAAACAGTCAACCGTCACCAACCGTTAGTCAAAGGTCAAGATATAAGGTTGTGTCAAGATCCGAGTCACCACGAATCAGCAACGAGTCGACCTTGAATTGGCCGAATGGTCTTACTCACTGAGTTGGTCGACGGCCATCGCCAAGCACCGAGTCGACTGCCGTAGGGGAAAATTTGCCGAGTTTCGGTTGTTTATAGGGACAGTCCCGCCTCATGTCTTCTCCCCGTTAAGAATCCTAAACATTCATCTAAGCATTTACAATCGGTCTTTCGTGAGATAGCCTATTCCACTCCCTTGTTGGCCTACAAGCCCCCATTCTCAATTACATCCAATTGCAAAATGCTTCACCCATGAACCATTCTTCAATTCAAATTTTCAACTCGTAACCCATTTTCTTTTCAATCACAAGAACATCAATTCCTTCTAGCTCAGGACCAACAAACAACAACAACCCTATCGTAAAACCACCAAGAGTCACAGGAGCAACACCCAATTCACAATAATCAAGACCATCAATTCCCTTTCGTAGCTTCAAATCATCAAGAACACCACCGACACAAACCCATCTTGAATAAACCTTGATTCTCTTCCTATGTTCATAGATTCAACCCATTTCATCTTCACAAGTATCACTAATTCCTCCAATTCAACCTTGTTCTTCAACGGCGCCACCAAGCAATCGATCTCCAATCGCACGAAATTGAATCCGAGTTTAACCCATTTTCAATCATCACCATTACAACTTCTAATCCCCTCGTCTCTTTTGTTGAATCAAACCCCGACCCAAATACCACCATTTCTATTTCCTCCGAATCATATCGGTCTTCTCACTTCAAGAACATCATCATCCGCATCTTCTCGCACAAACCCCTTAGCTCTAATTCAAGATTTCGTCTCACAATTTCTCGATTGTTTCTCTTGGCAACAGCAGCCGCTTTCTCCTTTCCTCTCTTTATTTCTTCAAGTACAAAGGCAGCCATGGTCTTTTGTTTCTCATTTCTCAATTTCAGAAACTGAGATGATTGATTGAGAAATGGGCGTCTCAATTTAGGGTTGGGAATGATTGGGGTGGATGTTTACACCCTAAATTAGAAACCACCCCAGATCAGGTGCTAACAACACACATCTTTTGGATAAGGGCCACCCAATTGGCAGCCCCTTAACCACAAACCTAGTCTTTGTTTAATACTCCTCCAAATAGAGTTGCCCCTTAACCTTGGTTGGGCTCCAAATAGTGTTCGTCTAGGAAATGACAAATTTGCCCTTTTTGCTTAAATTATGGTGATTTCTTCTCCTTTTCCTCCGTGTGACTCCAAAGTAGCTACAAAACTCAAAACATGCGTAAAATACATAATTTACAAGAAAAATAGCAAAGAAAGCATAAACTACTAGATAGTAAATTAGGTGTATTCTACACCTATCAAATTCCCCCACACTTAGACTTTGCTAGTCCTCGAGCAAATCAAACTAAAAACTCACAACTTCAAAGCGTTCAAGCGTCACAAGCATCCAAAGAGCTATGAGGACATAGAGTTTCTGCATTCTAGTAATAAGAAGTTAGAAATACTAAAGAACATATTCTCATTCTTAAATGTTGAGTGAGCAATAACCACACCATAATGAGAGAACGCGTGTTTGAGAAACGATCGATAAGCATTTCGCCTCGACTTCGCCTCACCAAAAAGGATTTTATGATAATTGCACTCAAAAAGACAGCTTTTTTATGGTTCTCACATGTGTGCAGGTAGGAATAAAGAGAGAATTCCTGCAACACGTTGAATGGTGGGAAGGACAACTTCCGAAATATTTTTAAAAACCCACATCTTTTATATTTTGAAAAACCATAAAAAATTTTCTAACGATCTCTACGAAAGGAAATCAACCATTTTTATCGAGGATGAGATTACTTACTCACCTTCACATCCGATCGCCAATTATGATAACACCACTCTCACGGCATCCAATAGAAACGTCTTCCGCTCCTCGTCTTTAACTTCTTGGTCTTCGTCTTCGGTTTCAACTATTGATGATAAACCCTTGAATTTCATAAATCCTTGACAATTTGTAACCCTTTTTACCTTAAACATTCTTGTCGCTTGAAACTTCCTTATCTATTTTCCTTCTCCACGGCTTATTAACAAAACAAATATTTCTCTTTTTTTTTTTTTTTTTTTTTTTTTTTTTTTGAAACAAGAGAAATTAAATACAAAAATAAACCATGGCCGTGGAAGAAGTATTTTACCGCTTGATTCTTCACAACTTGTATCGTCTTTGAAATCATAAACTTTCAAAAATTCTCACCTTTTACTTTTCTTCGCTTTCATGAATAAGTCTTCATACTTGAATATAAAATTATGCTCATTGTATTGTAAGTCCTCAACATATATGTAAAAATCCGCTCTTTGTATGTTGCTTTACTTGTATTTGAAATTTGCTCTTTTTCTCGTTAGTTGCTTGTAAACCTTAAACTTTTCCAACTTTCCTTGTAGATTTTGATGTCGCTCCTTGTTGATGATGATGTGTTTCTATGGATCCGTTGTTGTCGAGAGAGAATGGTGCTAACCGCAAATCGAACTACAAGAAGGAAGCTTTCATCCATGGACGTCACCCTCATGATTGACAAAATTAGCACTCAAGAGATCAAAGAGTAGTGCTTCTATTGGTGGGAGGTTGGGTAGCTCACCATTCTACCCGGAATTTACGTACGGTGACACACACTCAAAAGAAGCTCTTTAGTAGATGGAAAATTTCTGGTCGGTGCCTCTCATGATATGAATACGGGTAGTCTCCACTAATGATTGATCAGCAACTCTAATAACGCATTTCTCCCTGCACCAAATTCGCATCACCGGCATGATTAAATCCATTATTTAACACTCAAACAAGCAAGAAATCCGAATGTAGTTCCCTAACATTTCCAAGTTCAATTATGTCGGTCAAAATCTCTATGTAAACATACCTAGAAGTATGCTAGTGACTCTAAAATCTTTAAAAATTGGAATTTTTAAGTAAAACTTTTTTTTTTTTTTTTAATTTAATTTTTTAATTTTTTTGTAATTTTTGTTTTAAAAAAAAACATGCTTAACCACTCCCCCACACTTAAACCTTACATTGTCCTCAATGTAATTGAATCCTCCTAGTAAAGTCAAGGTGGGAAATTTTAACATGATATGAAACAAGAAAAAAAAAATAACAAAAAGCAAAAGGATAAGAAATACAAAACCGATGGGTTGCCTCCCATTAAGCGCTTGTTTTAAAGTCGACGGCCCGACTTAGCTCTTGCGGCACATTACTCCTCCAGAGGGAGTGCATCTCGAAGTCCAATTACGTCCACATGCTCCGTTGGAAAGTTTTCATAATATGGCTTTAACCTATGGCCATTGACTTTCAATTGTTGTCCTGTTTTTCGCTAACAATATCAACTGCACCATGAGCATAAACATTAGTAACAACAAATGGTCCCACCCAACGGGACTTAAGCTTTCCCGGAAATAAACGTAAACGAGTATTAAATAAAAGGACTTTTTGCCCCACAACAAAACTTTTCCGCGAAATCATCTTGTCATGAAAAAACTTAGTCTTTTCCTTGTAAATCTGGGCACTCTCGTAAGCATCATTACGTATCTCCTCTAGCTCATGTAGTTGTAACTTCCTTTGTTTCCCGCTTCATCATACTCCATGTTGAATTTCTTTATCGCCCAATAAGCCTTATGTTCAAGTTCAACTAGGAAGATGACAAGCCTTACCATAAACCAACCTATATGGAGACATACCAATTGGTGTCTTATACGCCGTTCTATACGCCCAAAGTGCATCATTGAGCTTAAAGCTCCAATCTTTCCTTGTGGTATTTACCGTTTTCTCAAGAATGGACTTGATCTCACGATTTGAAATTTCCGCTTGTCCACTAGTTTGTGGATGATAAGGCGTACCAATTTTGTGTGTTATGTTGTACTTCTTGAGGAGAGCGTGGAAAGCCTTCTTGAAATGTGAGCCTCCATCGCTTATCACCACTCTTGGTGTTCCATGCCTATTGAAAATGTTTTCCTTACAAAATCACAAACAACTTGAGAGTCATTAGTTTTGGTGGCTCTAGATTCCACCCATTTCGAAACATAATCAACGGCAAGAAGTATATAAAAATTCCCATTCGAATTGACAAAGGGCCCATAAAATCAATACCCCACACATCAAAAATCTCAACGGCGAGAATTGGTGTGAGTGGCATTTGATTTCGAGCACCTAGATTGCCCGTTCGTTGACATCTATCACACGATTTACAAAAAAACATATGAATCTTCAAACAAGGTGGGCCAATAAAATCCTCTCGAGGACTTTGAGAGCGGTACGTTTCGAACCAAAGTGGCCACCACATGCAAAAGTGTGGCAAAAGGAGAGAATGGATTGAAATTCGGAATTAGGCACGCACCTTCGCATTATTTGATCAACGCCATATTTCCATAAGTATGGTTCATCCCACACATATTGCTTAGCGACCTTCTTAAGTTTCATCTTTTGGAAATTAGACATTGTACTAGGTACTTTCCTTGTCACCAAGTAATTCACTATATCCGCATACCAAGGTGTTGATTCGTCCATGGAGAAAAGTTGTTCGTCCGGAAAGCGGTCATGTAATGGAAGTTCCTCTTGAGACATAACAAGTCTACTAAGATGATCCGCAACGGTATTCTCCACACCCCTCTTATCACGAATTTCTATGTCGAACTCTTGTAACAATAGGATCCACCGAATTAATCTTGGCTTAGCTTCTTTCTTCTTTATTAAGTATCTTAGTGCGGCATGATCGGAATACACAATAACCTTTGTACCCACCAAGTATGATCGAAATTTTTCCAACGCAAAAACTATAGCCAATAACTCCTTTTCCGTGGTAGAATAATTGATTTGTGCATCATTAAGGGTCCTAGATGCATAATAGATAACATGGGACAACTTGTCCACCCTTTGACCCAAAAACGGCTCCAACCGCATAATCACTAGCATCACACATTAATTCAAATGGAAGATTCCAATCCGGTGATTTGATAATTGGCGCACTTGTCAACATATCCTTTAATTTGTCAAAAGCATCCTTGCATTCCTTGTTGAAGTCGAAAGGTACCTCCTTTTGTAATAACTTGCACATCGGCATGGAGATTTTGGAGAAATCCTTGATAAACCGCCTATAGAAACCTGCATGGCCAAGAAAAGAACGGATTTCCCTCACCGAAGTGGGATATTGTAAGTTTCTTATTAAATCTATCTTTGACTTGTCCACTTCGAGCCCTCGAGAGGACACAATGTGACCAAGTACTATGCCGTGGTTTACCATAAAGTGACATTTCTCCCAATTTAGGACAAGGTTTGTGTCTATGCATCGTTTAAGAACTAGTTCAAGGTTGTTTAAACAACCATCAAAAGAATTGCCATAAACACTAAAGTCATCCATAAATACCTCGATGATGCGCTCCACATAATCCGAGAATATACTCACCATGCATCTTTGAAAAGTAGCCGGCGCATTGCAAAGGCCAAACGGCATCCGTCTATATGCAAACGTTCCAAATGGACAAGTGAAAGTGGTCTTCTCTTGGTCCTCCGGTGCAATAACAATTTGATTGTATCCCGAATAACCATCCAAAAAGCAATAATAAGAATGCCCCGCTAACCGCTCCAACATTTGATCAATGAAAGGTAAAGGAAAGTGATCCTTGCGGGTTTGAATTAAGCTTTCTATAGTCAATACACACTCTCCAACCGGTTTGAACTCTTGTAGGAACAAGTTCATCGTCTTGATTGCGAACAACCGTAACTCCGGATTTCTTTGGTACCACTTGAACAGGACTAACCCACTTGCTATCGGAAATTGGGTAGATTACCCCCACACTTAGCAATTTGAGTATCTCTTTTTTCACAACCTCCATCATGGGAGGATTGAGCCGACATTGAGCATCACGTACCGGCTTCACGTTTTCTTCCATTAGAATCCTATGCATGCACATGGATGGACTAATGCCTTTGATGTCCGCAATTGTCCACCCAATAGCCGTTTTGTGCTCTCTCAAGACTCTAAGCAAACGGTCTTCTTGTACCGGTGTGAGGTTCTTAGAAATAATCACCGGAAGCTCATCTCCATCCCCCAAGAAAGCATACTTCAAATGGTCCTAAGCGGCTTCAATTCTAGTTTGGGCGCCTTCACAATAGATGGTACAAGTATTTCATCATTCACGGGTAAAGAAATATATGAAACATCACCCTTTTTAGCTTCTTGCAATGTCGCCAAAGCTCCACATATCTCCACCAATTCCTTGGAGATTTCAACATCCAAGTTAGACAAGCCATGGACGTCCAATTCAATGCTCTTTTGCAATACCACATCAAGTTCATCCTCTTGGTTCAATTCCACCATTTGTTGTGCTAATGAATCAACCACATCAATGGAGTAAACGGAATGCACATCACTTGGGTAACGCATGGCTTCAAATATGTTAAAGTGTATTATCTCCTTGTCGAATTACATAGTGAGTGTACCCTTATCAACATCAATCTTCGTCTTTGCGGTTTTCATGAATGGCCTCCCAAGAAGTAAAGAAGTAGATGATCGGTTCTCATTGTTGTCCATATCCACCACAAAGAAGTCCACCGGAAAAATAAGCTCATTTACTTGCACTAGCACATCTTCTACAAGTCCCTTTGGATATATGTTCGACTTGTTTGCCAATTGGATAATAACTCTCGTTTCTTTCAAAGGTCCAAGATTCAAAGAGTCATATATTTCGGCCGACATCACACTAATGGAAGCTCCCAAATCAAGTAAAGCATGTTCAAACCTTTGTTTACCAATAGTAATTGGCACCGTGAAACCACCGGGATCCGTGCACTTTGTAGGCATCTTCTTCAATAGCATAGCCGACGCACTCTCGCCAACTTTAGTAATTTCATTATCAAGCAACCTATCCTTCTTGATGCATAATTCCTTCATGAACTTGGCATACCTTGGAATTGTCTTAATAGCCTCAATGAATGGGATGTTGATTTCAATCTTCTTGAAGATATCCATGAGCGCCTTGTCTTGAGCTTCTTTCTTGGATTTAGCAAAACGACTAGGAAAAGGAGGTGGAATAGTGAAAGAAGGCACCGGTTCTTTTGATTGATCGGTTGGTGTTGAATTCTCCTTTGGTGCGGTTTCCTCCTTATCTTTGACTACCTCTTCAATAACTTCTTCATGATGACTTGGACCCTCCACTTGTCTTCCACTTCTTAGAGTAACCGCATTAACATTCTCTCTTGGATTCACAAATGGTTGTGAAGGAAGTTTTGTGGATGCTTGAGATTTTAATAGGTTCACATCGGTCGCCAATTGTCCCATTTGAGTTTGTAAATCCTTGATAGCCGAATCGGTCTTTTGTTGATTTTGTTGAAACAATGACGTAATACCTTGCATCATGACATTAAGCTTATCATCAATTGAAGAATCACGTTCCTTGACTTGTTGTGGTTGAAATTGTTGAGAACCACCTTGTTGTTGAGATTGGAAACGTGATTGTTGAAAACCACCTTGTTGTGCATATGGATTAGGAGCCGCCGCTTGCTTGTTTGCATAACTAAAGTTGGGATGATCCTTCCAACCGGGATTATAGGTATTGGAGTATGGATCGTACCTTGGCCTTTGATTTGGATATAAAGCATTCACTTGTTCGGTCTCATCATCCGGAATAATTACCGCGGCAATCCTTTGCATCATTATCTCCATGTTACTCATCCTTTGATCAAGATGTGACGACGAATCACTAACTTCATGCACTCGCCTAACCATTGGTTCATCCCTTGTGTAGAATTGTTGCGAGTTTGCCGCCATACTTTCAATCAACTCTCTATCTTCGGTCAAAGTCTTGTTCATTAGTGCACCACCACCGCAAGCGTCAAGAAGAGACCTATCACTTGAGTGGAGAGCTTCATAGAAGTATTGGAGTATCATAACGTCACTAAATTGATGGTGTGGACAGCTTGCCACCAACCTCTTGTATCGCTCCCAACATTCATACAATGATTCTCCCACTTGTTGTTTCAATCCACAAATCTCCTTGCGAATTTGAGTAGCTTTGGATGCGGGAAAATATCTCTCGAGGAAAAGTTTCTTCATCCCATTCCATGTTGTGATACTTAGGAAGGTAAATAATATAACCATTCCTTAGCATTGCCCGCCAAAGAAAACGGAAAAGCTTTCAACAATGCTCCATCCGCATTAGTCTCCGGTGGAAGCATGGCCATAACTATGGCATAGAAGTCCATAAGATGTTTGTTTGGGTCCTCATTCACCATGCCATGGAACTTTGGTAACTCTCTAATCAACCCCGCTTGATCTCGAAGGTTGAATTAGTTTGGATACACCATTGTTGTGTATCAAGCTTGTGAGAAGCTAGGTCCTTTAGTGTACGATCAGCCATTGTTTCTTCCTCTTTGTCCGAATCACTTGATGAAGAAGGAGAAAGTGGAGTGTTAATCGCACGAATGAAATCCTTTAGTTGAGTGCCGGATCGAAGACGTATTGGACTCGGTCTACCCCCTTTAAGCATTCACCAAAGGTATAACACCGAAACAAGATTCTCACAAACTAAGTTAGATACGGTAAAGAATCTAACAAAGCAAGAATAAAGCAAAAATAAAAATAAAAACAACTAAAAATCGCCTCGTTGCTCCCCAAGAACGGCGCCAAAATTTGATGCGTGTCGTAGGTGCAATCAAATTAATTCAATGTTTCCACTCAATTAAAAATAATATAATGGAAGTCAAGTTCGTTCCCACGAGGAGCAAGAGATCTTAGTTGTAAAAGTTGTCACGAAAGGGGGTGTAAAAAGCAAAAGAAAATAAACAAAGCAATTAAAATCGAAAGTTGAAAGATGAAAGCAATAAGAGAGACAAGATCAAGGAATCCTTCTTCGTTGCAAAATAATGATTAAAGTTATGTTCTTTTCTACTTGTTATTAGTCACAGATTATCACCAACCGTAGGATAGCAGTCCGCTTAGCTAGCCCCAAAATCCCTAATTTCACCGAGTAACAGTCCGCTTAGTTATCGATTCTATTCAAAAGAACCACCTTGAGGTTCGCTTACAAGATGTAATTCCCAGAATGCATTAAGATTTATGAATTTAGGTTTAGTACTAGTAGTTAAACTCGGTTCGCTTGGTTCACTTTCTAGCGTTGTTTCTACACACAATTGCTCCACGGAATCCCTCCGCAAGGTCTCGTGTTTTCTACTTGTGTAAAGTGTCGAGAACGATTACGTATTCCCTAACTTATACTAGATATAGATCAATTAACAAATCAATTTAGCGTGCACTCCAAACAATCTATCAATCAATCATGAATGTCTTTAAGATCACTCCTATTAGTAAAAACAATCGATAATCATGTGAAAAATCTCAAGATAGAATTGAAAACAAAAACTCAAATCATGTTAAGAACTAGGAATTCATCCTCAATCAATAAGAAAATTAGCTACTCATGCTTTTGAAATTCACACAAATAATAATTATTAAAAGAAGAATTTTCAAATTCACACAAGTAATTAAAAAGAAAAATCTTAGAAAAGCAAGCAAAAACACAAGTGATGTGTAGAGAGGTGTGTAGAAGTTGTAGAAAACTTCTCTATTTATAGGCTTCAATATTCTCCAAATCTTCTAAGGAGTAGAATCCTTTTCCTTTTGCAATTCAATTTCCAATTCCAAGCTTTTCTCAACTCTTCCACCTTCTCTTTCCAAATTTGAGTCCAATTCTCCATCCAATTCCTAGCCCAAGTCTTCACACCCATGAGAGAAGTCCATAGAAAATTCTGGAATTTTTGGTCGTCGGAAAACTGGGATTGTGGCCGGAATAAGTCGCCGCCGGCCACCTGAAAATTTCTCCGTTAGGACTAACGGTCAAACAGGTCAACCGTCACCAACCGTTAGTCAAAGGTCAAGAGATAAGGTTGTGTCAAGCATCCGAGTCACCACGAATCAAGAACGAGTCGACCTTGAATTGGCCGAATGGTCTTACTCACTGAGTTGGTCGGACGGCCATCGCCAAAGACCGAGTCGACTCGTCGAGGGGAAAATTTGCCGAGTTTTACTGCTTATAGGACAGTCCGGCCTCATGTCTTCTCCCCGTTAAGAATCCTAAACATTCATCTAAGCATTTACAATCGTTGTCTTTCGTATAGCCTATTCCACTCCCTTGTTGCCTACAAGCCCCCATTCTCAATTCCATCCAATTGCAAATTTGCTTCACCCATGAACCATTCTTCAATTCACTCAACTCGTAACCCATTTTCTTTTCAATCACAAAGAACATCAATTCCTTCTAGCTCAGGACCAACAAAGAACAACAACCCTATCGTAAACCACCAAGAGCTGCAGCAAAGAACACCCAATTCACAATAATCAAGACCATCAATTTCCTTTCTGTAGCTTCTGAAATCATCAAGAACACCACCGACACAAACCCATCTTGAATAAACCTTGATTCTCTCCTATGTTCATAGATTCAACCCATTTCATCTTCACAGCATCACTAATTCCTCCAATTCAACCTTGTTCTTCAACAGCGCCACCAAGCAATCGATCTCCAATCAAAGCACGAAATTGAATCCGAGTTTAACCCATTTTCAATCATCACCATTACAACTTCTAATCCTCGTCTCTTTTGTTGAATCAAACCCCGACCCAAATACCACCATTTCTATTTCCTCCGAATCATATCGGTCTTCTCAACTTCAAGAACATCATCATCTCGCATCTTCTCAGACAAACCCCTTAGCTCTAATTCAAGATTTCGTCTCACAATTTCTCGATTGTTTCTCTTGGCAACAAGCAGCCCGCTTTCTCCCTTTCCTCTCTTTATTTCTTTCAGTACAAGCAGCTGACCATGGTCGCTTTTGTTTCTCATTTCTCAATTTAAACCGAGATGATTGATTGAGAAATGGGCGTCTCAATTTATGGTTGGGAATGATTGGGGTGGATGTTTACACCTAAATTAGAAACCACCCCAGATCAGGTGCTAACAACACACATCTTTTGGATAAGGGCCACCCAATTGGCAGCCCCTTAACCACAACTAGTCTTTGTTTAATACTCCTCCAAATAGAGTTGCCCCTTAACCTTGGTTGGGCTCCAAATAGTGTTCGTCTAGGAAATGACAAATTTGCCCTTTTTGCTTAAATTATGGTGATTTCTTCTCCTTTTCCTCCGTGTGACTCCAAAGTAGCTACAAAACTCAAAACATGCGTAAAATACATAATTTACAAGAAAAATAGCAAAGAAAGCATAAACTACTAGATAGTAAATTAGGTGTATTCTACACCTATCAGTCATCTACATCTTGGCGCGGCAAAGAGGTTGTTGAGGTACATACAAGGAACAATGAATTTTGGAATCATGTATTCAAAAAATTTGGATGTCAAATTAGTTGGCTATTGTGATAGCGACTTGGGAGGGTGTATTGATGACATGAAGAGTACATCAGGGTATGCTTTTTCTCTTGGTTCGGGTATATTTACATGGGCATCGAAGAAGCAAGAAACCGTAGCTCTATCCAAGGCAGAAGCGGAGTACATTTCGGCATCAATAGCTACATCTCATGTTGTATAGCTAAGAAGAATCATGGAAGATATCCAAGAGAAGCAAGAAGGGTGCACCGAAATTTTTTGTGACAACAAATCCGCAATTGCTATGTCCAAAAATTCGGTTGAGCATTGTAGAGCAAGGCACATCAAAATCGAGTATCACTTCATTCGAGAAGCGGTTGAAGATGGTGAGATAGAACTCAAGTATTGTAAGACGGAAGACCAATTGGCGGACATATTCACCAAGGCACTTCCCAAAGGCAAGTTTCAAAATTTTCGTGAATTAATTTGAGTTGTAGAACATCACATTAAGGAGGATATTGTTGAGTGTTAATGTAATGTTCAAATGTAATAGGAGTGTAAGAATATAAGTATTAGTAAAATAGTAAGTGGACATTAGAGGTCCACATGTCATCTTATCTCTATGGTCTTATATTGACCATGTGTAGAGAGAGAGAGTAATTTTTGAGAAAGAAATTTGAATGAAAAAAGAGAGTGAGTAGAAACTATTAGTTTCCCACTTCTTCATGATCAAAATCCTTCTTAATCTTCATCATAAATTCAACCAAATATCTAAAAATTTCTACAACAAGAATATTAGAAGAAGGGAAAAAGAGGGGATTTGAGATGGTTGCTTAGATTTGCTCCCATGGGAGCAGATATGAGCAAACGGTGCTTAAGGTTTAGATTTCTCTTATCACCTCAGAGAAAGAGAATAATATGTCTAGCTAATTAAAAATTTGGTTATGCCATCAGCCATATAAATTTATTTTATTTTCCAAAACGAGGTCTAAACAATTTTGTGGTTAAAAGGCAACAAAAATGAATTTTCCAGCATACAAGTATCATTTTACTCGAGCGCAATGAGTAGGTCGAAATATAAAAAGAGGACCAAATGTACAGAGACTGAAACGTGCTCCCACCTTTGGATGTCTAAAATGATATTTGGATATCAGAAGCATAAGCCAATTCCAGAAATCAAAAAAATAAATAAAAGATTGCTTCATAAAGAGCTAACTTTATGACCTCTCAATTTTTGTTCCCGACGCAACTTCTGATTTTTTTTTACAAGTCGAAAATTTACTTCTTGATGTGTATCCAAACAACTTCTAAAATCTATCTGAAGTAAGGTATCATGAGAATTTGCACAAATAAGCCACTTAAGCATGAGTTTCGAACAACTCCAGTAGATTAGGTAGATTTTTTAATAGTATTGATGTCGGTTGTCCAATGTGTGATACTTACATTGAAAGTTGTGATCATCTATTCATGAAATGCTCTGATGCTCAAATAATTTGGGCTGCTCTAGATATTCCTATAAGAGCAACTGCAGTGGTGCGATCAAAACCAAAGACTAAAGAGGAAAAAAAAGACCAAATTTTGGGTTTAGTCCGTGTTGCAACGCTACGGTACTGGACTATATATGATCGAGCGTACATTTTAACTTCGTTTGCTGATGGGCGTAGTTATTATGCATGCCTAGGTGAAGCGTATATAAACATTACGCCCGACAACAGGCGTAGACTTAACAAACGCCGGAACTGGGGCGAACCTATAATATACGCCCCATATAATGCACGTCTGATGGGGCGTTAATAAAAAGTCCACCTGGCTATGTGAGCCCAACCTTGGTGCGGTATGAAATATTTGACCTCAACAAAGTCAAAGCTGAGAAATGAGGGTACCGCTTAACCATATAAATGTTTTATATAATAGTGAGCCAAAAAATTTAAACCAGTTCTGGTTCTTTTATTGGTTTCTTGCCGGTTCAATTGCAGAACTAACCATATCCATTGCGGAAGAAGCACAAAAAAACAGACCTTTGTGAGTTAGGCGTATGTAATACGTTCGTCTCAATGCAGCGAACACTTTATGACCGCCTGTTATCAGGCGCATATTATATGCACGCCTGGTGGGGCATGCATTTTACTCACGCCTATACAACTGCTTCATGTGAAGTGTACATTATATAAACGCCTATTAACAAACGAAGTTTATAACTTCGCTCGACCAAATTTGGTTTTGGTCCGTGTTCCAGACCAAATATAGTCTGAAATTTGGGTTTAGTCTGGTTTTTGATCTTTAATCTGTTCGACTGCGTCACGTTTCTGGACCAAAAGTTTGGGTTTAGTCGTCCATTGTGGATGCTCTAATAGGGCTAAATGCTACTACTGATATTTATCAGTGGCTCCATGACCTGTTTGTTGTAGATAACTTATTTAACTCTGTCATGTAGGTGTGAAAGCACAAATTCATGATTTCATAGTCACAATAAAAAATATTCTTTGGTGATTGTGAATGTGTTATATTACCTCAATCTGTTATGGTATCAATCCACATATTGATGATCGAAACCCACCCATTGCTTCAACAAAGAAAATAATGTTTGATGCCTCTTTCAAAAAACTAATATTACCAATCGGATCACGATTAATATTGTGTGATGCAACAGGTACATTTGGGGGTGAGGTGGGGGTGGGGGGATTTTTATTCGACCAAGAATACTTGCATCTGTTCTTCTCATCTGTTGCAGGGTTTGTTGGCCCGAAATTGACTTGGCTTCGCCAAACTTATCTCTAGAAGCCCGGCTCGCGAGGCGTCCCAAGGGGGATAATACGAAAGTTATAAATGAGGAACAAGCAAAGGCATTGGTTGCTTTAGAGGCTTTCAAATAGGCAAAAGAGAAAACTATTGAAGTGTTGCCGATAGAACAAGACTATTGAAACGTTATTAATGCCAATGGACAACAAATAGTATTGTTTAAGAGTGCGCTTTTATTCTTCAGTGTTTTCCTATATAGACTTGTAATTATTCTAAGAGAGAACTACTAGTGCTGCGGATATACTTGCAAAACACTCAAGAACCAATGGTAAACCTGAGTGGCTTCACTTTTCGCCAAATACTTTAGCCGGGAGTCTGGAGTAGGACAAAGTTTTCGTTACAACTTAACTCAAAATGCATGTTTATCATATTATTATGGATTCAAGTGCATGATAAGATGACTAGGAAAATTTTACTTAATCGCAGAATTCAATCACTTGATACGTCAAATCCTTTAATGCACTTTTCAACATATAACAGGGAAGCCAATCAAACAACATACGGAATCATATAGCAGACAACAAATAGCAAGGAGTTTTCTTGGCAACAATCTGAAATCTCACAATAACTAAACCAAAATCAAATGGTGAGGGAGGATCCCATCACACTCTTATTTTCACACTATCACACATGTTGAGAGGCATTTTCTAAACTAAAATCAAACGGTAAGGTATTTTGAGTTAATATTTTCGGAATATGCTTATTTTGCAAAGATCTACTTACCCACAAAACATAAGCTCATTCCGAAATACCAAACTTTACCATCTACCAATCTTAATTTTAACGGTTGAAAATTAGTCGATTTTCAACGATCAATTTTCAAAGTAGTAGATGGTGGAGTTATACGTTTCGGAATGAGCTCATTTTTTGTGGGTTCATAGATCTTTGTAAGACGAACATATCCCCAAAATATTAGCTTCAAATATTTTACCATTTAATTTTGATTAAGAAAAATGTCTCCAAACGTGTGAGATAATGTGAAAATAACAATGTAAGGGGATCCTTTCTCTAAATTGTATTGAATAACTCTGTTAGGGTAGCTAATGTCGTGTAATCTTACAGTAATTTAATATATTATATTTTTTTTATGCTTTGAAAAAGAAAAGAAAAGAAAAACAAAATTTATTTTCCAACATCCCCAAAGTAATCCCCCGTTACGTATCATAGAAGTAGTAGCACGATGCTATACAATATACACATGAGACCTGTTAGATATTCGGTTGGATCCGTATGTGGCAAGTCTGGTAGGGTTCCATATTCCTTAGGGTTTGGAACCTATATAAACATCTCTAGTATATGTGTAAAAGGTTACGTGATTCCACCAAAAAAATCACACCCAAGTTTTACCATTAGAAAAGTGGTAACTCCAACCCTAAAAGAGAGTTACCATCTAGAGAAAAAGGTTTCAAGTTCTTAGCGTGTGAAACAAGCTTGTGCTCATCATTGGTGATTGTAGTACCTGCTAATCGTCGTGTTGGATCGTTGTTGTTGCTGCCGCTGTTCCTTGTTTGTCCAAATCGGAGCTCAAGTTCAAGGTATGAACCGATACCCGCTTCCGCTTCCGCTTAATCGTATAATCTCTGATATTGGTATCAGAGCTATTGGGTTGTTGCGTTTTCGTGCTTGAAATCACATGCTTTATGTGCTTGAAAGTTGCTAATAACATGATAGTATCACGATTAAGGTTTTTTGTTGTTTTTTGGGTTAAAAACCATTAATGGATGTATAAATATTTCGGATCTTGATAAGGGTGTTTTATTATGAAATATTTAATTGGGTATGTTCATTATTGATTCAAATGATCTCTTGGAATAGACTACTCTGATCCCTCGTAGAGCTAGTCTAACCCTCATGCTAGCTTATTGTAAATACATTCACACTTGTGTTGCAACTCCAGCAAGGCAACTCAAGTTGTTGAATGTGAATATAAACATTCATGAGTTTGATGACCTTCCTCTCACACTATTTCCATGAAGTTTCAGAATCAACTGCTTTCCCAGATATGTACCCTTTAAGCCGGATCATCCATGGCCACAGGACACATACTAAAGTAGCAATCATCGAATCTTTACTTAATAACAAAGTCAAAAGTTGTAAGGTTACATGTGTATAATCTAATTATCATACGGACTCACATGGTGAGAAAAGCAGAACTATTTTCGCACCTCCGTAGTGGTCGCAAGCACGCATAATATGAAAATGCGCTAGAGTGGAGTTTTACTTGTCTACACAAGTATATGTCAACTCTTACACTCTACAAATCTTGACTTAGTCGCAACTCTTGTACCTAATCCGAAATTTCTAACTGCTCGCTTTCAACAAGCGCCGTGAAAGAGATTTCTTATTTGGCTATCCTTTAAGGTATGATGAACAGTAGGTACATTCATCATCGATCTTCACTATATAAATCTTATCCTGGTAATGCCAAGGCGATGCATCATCTTATCTTTGCTCGCTCTCCTTAGCGCCAAAAGGTGATTGCTTATGTGAGTAAGCCAGTCCATACCTGGTGACATATTAATCAAGTTTTGACATAATACATTCTTTATGCACCAATGTCAGCGTGTATATCCATGCCCATAAGTAAATAATTAATCATAACAATGATCCATTATCAAATTATATTGATTATTAATAAATATCCATAAAACATATGCATCTACGATCATCATGTATTTAAAAATAAAATGAAATAAATATAGAGACATCCATTATCATCTACGTAAACCTAACGCTCTAACATGAGACAAGAAAACATCTCTTGGTATAGGTTTAGTAAGGGGATCAACTATCATCAATTATGTAGGCATGTACTCCAAAACTATTTCTTTCTTCGCAAGAGCAGCTCTAATAAAGCAACACCTCCTATCAATGTGCTTAGTCTTTCCATGGTACTTTGGGTCTTTTGCATAAGCAATCATTGATGTGCTATCATTGTGAATTTTTACCGCATCAGTAGCGTGAGTGACAAATTCAAAACTTTCAAAGAACCTCCTTAACCAATTAGATTCTTGTACTGCATCTTGACAAGATACAAACTCAGATTCCATTGATGACATAGCGACAATTGACTGTTTCTTACTACTCCATGTGATGGCCCCGCCATTTAGCAAGAAAGCATATCCTGATGTGCATTTTTGCTCTCCCATTTAGCCATTCCAGTTAGCATCACAATAACCACTGAGACGTAGATCTGAACCCTTGTAGCATAGCATAAGGTCGCTCGTCCCTTTGAGATACCTCAATATCCTCTTCATTGCTTGCCAGTGCTCAAAACCGGGATTCGACTGGTACAGACTAACTAATCCAATAGCATAGCATATATCAGGCTGAGTACACATCATAGCATACATCAGGCTCCCAATTGCGTTGGAATAGGGTACCCGCGACATCCTTCTTTCTCTTCAGGGGTATTAGGGCACATCTCAAGGCTTAAGTTTTGACCTTTAACAACTGGTGTGTCTATGGGCTTGCAATCTTTCATGTGAAATCGCTCAAGAACCTTTTTAATGTATGTCTCTTGTGACATACCCAAAAGTCTCTTTGAACGATCTCTAAGGATCTTAATCCCGAGCACAAAGCTTGCTTCTCCCATGTCCTTCATCTCAAAAGTTGAGGACAAACACTCTTTTGTGGCGACAACAATTTCCATGTTACTTCCAGCTATAAGGATATCATCAACATATAAGGACAGGATAAGGAAACCTTTATCGGACCGTTTAACGTATACACAATGGTCTTCCTCTATCATCGTAAACCCATTGGAAACAATGGCTCGATCAAATTTTAAATACCATTGTCTAGATGATTGTTTTAGGCCATAAATATATTTTTGGAGCTTGCAAACTTTGCGCTCTTGACCTTTAATCATGAAGCCCTCTGGTTGCTCCATGTAAATTTCCTCATCTAGTTCTCAATTGAGAAATGCAGTCTAACATCCATTTGATGAAGTTCCAAATCCATATGTGCGACAATAGCTAACATAAGGCGTATCGAGGCAATTCTCACCACTGGGGAGAAAGTTTCCTCGTAGTCAACACCCTCCTGTTGGGTGTAGCCTTTCGCCACAAGGCGAGCCCTATATCTTTCATCTAAACCATCCGCATTGCGTTTGACTTTGAAAACCCATTTGTTTCCAATATTCTTGCGCCCTTATGGGAGGTCAACGTATTGCCACACACCATTAATCCTCATTGATTCTATCTCTTCTTTCGATGCAATAATCCATTCTTCCCTTTTAGGAGATGACATAGCCTCTTTGAAATTGTTAGGCTCTGCGTTATCATGTGAGAAAACCATGAAACTTTCCCCCTCAATCTGAAAACGACGACGAGGGACTTTTCCACGTTCACTTCTCCAAGATTGGGGATCCTGATTCGATGGAGCCAATCCATTATCAGGTGGAACCCTCCCACTTTCCCTAGGAGAACGAGGAATTTCTTCGCTATTCTCAACTAGACGAATTGGTCTGTCTTCCATTGACTCTTCCACCTCAAAGAGGCTAAGATCTCCCCCTACCTCGTTCCTTCTAGGAAAATCCTGTTCAAGAAAATCTGCATCACGTGACTCAATCTCAGTTACACTTCCATCAGGATGCTCACCAATGAACACATGGCCTTTTGAGTGATCAGAATATCTAATAAAGATACACTTTTTCGCTCGAGGGCCCAGCTTCCCATACCGATGAGAATTGTTGTGTACATATGCAGCTGATGTGATTTTGAAAGTTGTAGTAAAGTGGTAGTAAGGTTGTCGTTCACTCAAACTTGAAAAGACTCGATTTAAGAAAATACTAAAAATAAAGAAAATATTTACACAAGTTTGTCACAAAATATCGAGAGAACTGGAACTTCGGATTCCACCAAACTTCACAATCAATTGGTTCATACAATGATTCATAACAATTTTAGCTCTTTTCTAGACTTTATTTCTTTGCCAAAAGTAGATTTTATAAAGAATTAGATGTAAATCATGAGCATAGCGCATCAAGAGTTCTTAGACTAAGCATACGCTATCAGACAAAATCACAAATAATCAATGAAAATCATAAATCGATTAAAAATCAATGCAGAAAGTCATTAGAATCAATTATAATTACCAAACAATTGTGAACTTGGCTTCCTCCGTCGTCCCAGTGTTGGGGTTTAGCTCCTCATATCAAAAACACTCTCAAAATAATAACGCATGGCTGAATAGGTATTTTATTGAAGAAAAATCAAGTTTGTAACAGATATAATTGTTACAAAACTCATTGTTACAAAGAACCCTAACAGAGCTGTTGCAAACTAATAATAATTGTTGGAAAATTGTTGCAAAGCTGTTGAGTTTGAAAGTTTAGGTCACGGTTTTTGCGACTATCTTCTGCAGGCTTTTGTTCTTCAGCTCCTTCTTCACCAGCAGCAGCAGGGTAGTTTCATGCACTTCCCGATCACCCCTCTGCTGCTTCTCCCAGTCCCCGAAACTCTCCCCAAAGTCTCGACTCCCTTTTGTGAACTCCTAGAAGCTTTTATATACACATCAGGGTCGATAAAAATCCCAAGAAATCCTCGATTCTCCTCTTTCTCCGCACGGCCAAGTTATGGCTTTTCTTTCACCGGAAGTCACGATAATAACTCACCTATAGCTTCTTTACGCGTCTATGATTAGCCCATATACTTTCCAAACTCTGTCAAGATACGACAGAAAACAAATCCAAGGAATATCTTTTCCAAATCCTTCCAAATATAAATCATCATATCCCGATAAACTTTCTTCTCCTGTATTGTAGAAAATACGCTCAAATCTTATTTTTCTTCGATTGTACGAAGCATACCTCCCCGGTTTAACGTAACAGACAATACTAACCAAAACCCATGGTAATCTCGTATTAAATCTCTTCCCGTCCGATCCAAGAAAGCACGGATGAGTTGTCCCCTGTTTCACGAGAAACCCATCAAACCTTCCTTTTCTACGTTTCGACAACACTTACCAACCCTGACTAACCCTGACTTATCCAGTCCGATCAAACTCTGGGCTTGAATCTCTCACGAACCCGCCTATAATCACTACCCAAAATCTGCCAGACGCTGCAACAAATTCCCGCCAATTTTCCATTTTAAACCGTGAAGAAGGTGGTTTCCCCCTAACCACTGGTGGGGTGCGAATAGCACTTGGGGGGTCCTGGGGTGTAAATAACAAGTAGCAAGTGGATGCCCCTTAGTAATTTAGGTGCCCCTTATCCAAACTGAGAGTCCGAATAGTAATTTTCTCCCACGAGCGCAAATACCACTTTTCGAGCCAAGTTTCCCGCGAAAGCTTATTTCTCCAAAAACACCTACAAAAACATAAAAAGCCAAAATAAGTACAAAATGAGCACTAACAAAATAGATAAATGAGATCAAAATAGACACATAAATGTGTCTACCAAATACCCCCAAACTTATTATTTGCTCGTCCTTGAGAAAATCAAATCTACAAAAATAAAATCCTAACTCACTGTCGCAGGCATCGTCGATTGCATTTAGCGTATGCAATAAGCCTTTAAACCCCTAGGTGGCCCTAGTGGCCGAGTTATAGTCTCGGGAGGGTTTACCAGAGGTGTACCCACAAAACCTTTACTCTCCAGACCCTAACTATCTATGCAAAACCTTGGAAAGCACTAAAGAATCTCCTTGGTTGGCATACTTATTGATTACATGGAGGAAGTACCTCGATGCGAAATTCCAATTGTTTATTACGAGTTTGCACTCAAGCATACTAAAATTCATATATAAGTCACGAGCTCTACTCGAGATAGTCGCACTATGGACATCAATACCCGGAGTCAAAACTAATCACATGGATAGATCAAGAAGATGGATATAGAAAAACATAGATGGTTTTGATGTTTACTAAGTGATCGATGTTTCCCATATACGTCTCAAGGCCTCCGCCAAAATGAACCTATCCTAATGGACTGAGATACTAGTCGACTAATATCAACACACCGGCATATACAAGGGAACCAGTGGTCGATAAACCTAACTCTAGGTCAACACAACTGGCATATACAAGGGTTCCAGTGGTCGACTTTATTGAATTTATTCCGGTTGGTCTAATGGTCTGGTCTCAACTTTTTTTTTTTTTTGTGGTATCTCAATCACTCTAATTCACCCTAGCATCGGTAACAACTTGATTCGTGGGCCCCATCTAATCACTTAGATAAACATAGTTTAAAAACAAAATAAAAATAAAAACAGAAGTGAAAAGGACTCAACGAGATATGGTGAAACTATCATGTTATTTCTAACACCTGAGCTCTGTGCTTTTATGAATAGACTCTTTAGATGTTGCCGTCTAATCAGATTGGTTCCTCAACTCCTACAACCAAAATGCTTCCATCCACTTAGATTGGTTAGTGCCATCCTTAATAAACATAAATTTCTAGGCTCTGGAGTTTAACAATGCAACTAAAACTTTCTCCCATACCCCCAAACTTAAATCTAACATTGTCCTCAATGTTCTAAAGATGAAATTAAAAACATGAACAAGGAGAAACTGTTACCATTTGAAGTAAAAGAGTTAAGGAAAGATATTACCGTGTCGCATGAATGTTGGGTTACCTCCCAATAAGTGCTAAGTTTAAAGTCTTGACCGGACTAAGAAAGGATTAGTCACCTTATAAAATCATAAAGTAATAGCCGAAATATCGTGGGTCATCAAAACCAAATAGAGCTATCACAAATAAAAGGAATCTCCAACCCGCCAAGAAAATTAACAAATAAAGCACACCCTTGTCTAGTTTCTGTTTAAGACAACTACATCTAGCCGTGGTTCAGTTCGGAGTTCTATAATCGGGTCCAAATAAAATATTTTCATGGGTTGGATTTCCTCAAAGCTAAGATCCGGTTCGAGGTTGTAAAGTCCAGTAAAAACTCAAATAAGAACTTAGAAGCACATAATAATAACCGAATAATTGCGGATCCTTAAAGTCAATCAGTTTTGACTCACACAATTGACCACGATGAAACTGGCGGTCAGTCATAAGAAAACGTGTCATTTCTATTCTCCTAAAATAATTAGGTTCGATCTCAGAACTTAATAACTGACACATGTTGAACTCATACATTCCCACAATTGGTTGAAAAATATTTGGTGAGAAAACAAAATCAATCTGGGTATCATAGCCTGGGCTAACCACATCAACTAGAGGATGGGTTTCTAACAACTGAACTTCCCTATGGACATCACTAGGTTCAGGAAAACGTGTATGAAGATAATCTTTTAAAATGGTTGAGGCACAAATGTCAAGTCCCAAGTGAGGGACCTTTCTAAGAGTTAAGGCACATGGAGAATGATAATCACCCCCAAACTTAGAGATTTCAGTGTCTCTAGAAAGACTAATCACAACTTCCCTAATTTCAAGGTCATCTGATTCCTGAAAATGGTCAATTGATTCTTCTAAGTCGGGTTCATCCTTACTCATCTCTACGAGTTTATTTTCTTTGTCTAAGACTAATGTTTCTAAATCGCTAGACTCTAAAACAATATTCTCAGAAGAAACTCGCTCCACTAAACCATCATCGGCTTCGTAACCATAAGGAAAAACTACATCGTCTAAAACGGTGGTATCTCTAGTCAAATCCTCGTCCTTTTGAATAGGTGAATAATTATTAAAATTATTTGGATTGAACTAGAAACATTATCATTATTAAGCTCAATTGGAGTAACAAATTCCTGATCACTATCCCTATTTATTTCAAATTCTTCATCAGTACTATCCTCATCATAATAATAACATGAAAATGGTTGAACCTCATCTAAACAAATAGTGTTACCAATTTTATCCTCGTCATCTTGATTATGCAAATAACTATCCTCATTTTCAAGGGTATTTTTGGAAACACTATATTGGAAATCTAGATTTCGAGCAATTCTTTCGTTCGTCTCGGCCATCGCCTTGAGGGATTCCTCTATAGAAAGTTCTCTTTCGTCATAAACTAAGTTATTCATCTTAGCTAACCTACGTGTCGTCTCCTCTAATTTCCTGAGAGACTCTTCTAAAGGAGAAACATAAGAATTTTGCTCGTATGACCCGTGCGTGTGTGGATAGTAATTGGGCTCATCATGGTATGAGCCATAACCTTGAAAAGGATGATGTTCCCAACCACTATTCACACTATGGTCAAAGTAGTAACGTCCATTTTGAAACTCAGTCGGATATTCGTTGTATTGGCTATTGTAATACCAGTTCGACATTCTATTTGCAGGGGTGTGAGTTGTCACACAGAATAAAACCCACTAACAGGGGATTCGTGGGTGGATAGAGTCTTACCTCCCGTACTGCACGGGCGATGAACCCGTTGAAGTCGACTCGTGCCACCGACTCCGATGTCGGGTGTACGAACCCGAGGGCCGAGACAAGATCGTGAATCGCTCGTCCTTCCTCGCAAGCAGATTTTATATTTAATTTTTAACCCTTCCTTAGGGTTTCAAAAATAATGTCCAAGTCCAAAAAGATAAAGTCCAAAAAGTGTCCAAAAATAAAAAGAAAGATTACAAAAAATAAAATAAAATACAACCCTATTTACAGTTTCTAAAAAAAAATAAAACAAAATAGAACAACTATGTACAAAATCTTCTTCACTCCTTGGACTCCTGTTTTCTTTCCTTCTTTGGCGATGCTTTCCTTTTTTATAGCACTTTTTCTTTCCTTGTAGCTTCGCTCCAAATCTGAAAAGAATCGAAAAATACCAAAGGCGTAAAAAGGAACAAAAAATAATAAAAATAAACCTAAAACAAATCTAAATACAAGTCCGCGTCGGCGGTGCCAAAAATTGATGTGATTTTGAAAGTTGTAGTAAAGTGGTAGTAAGGTTGTCGTTCACTCAAACTTGAAAAGACTCGATTTAAGAAAATACTAAAAATAAAGAAAATATTTACACAAGTTTGTCACAAAATATCGAGAGAACTGGAACTTCGGATTCCACCAAACATCACAATCAATTGGTTCATACAATGATTCATAACAATTTTAGCTCTTTTCTAGACTCTATTTCTTTGCCAAAAGTAGATTTTATAAAGAATTAGATGTAAATCATGAGCATAGCGCATCAAGAGTTCTTAGACTAAGCATACGCTATCAGACAAAATCACAAATAATCAATGAAAATCATAAATCGATTAAAAATCAATGCAGAAAGTCATTAGAATCAATTATAATTACCAAACAATTGTGAACTTGGCTTCCTCCATCGTCCCAGTGTTGGGGTTTAGCTCCTCATATCAAAAACACGCTCAAAATAATAACGCATGGCTGAATAGGTGTTTTATTGAAGAAAAATCGAGTTTGTAACAGATATAATTGTTACAGAACTCATTGTTACAAAGAACCCTAACAGCTGTTGCAAACTAATAATAATTGTTGGAAAATTGTTGCAAAGCTGTTGAGTTTGAAAGTTTAGGTCACGGTTTCGCGATTGTCTTCGCGGGCTTTTGTTCTTGACTCCTTCTTCACCAAAGAGCAGCAATAGGTAGTTTCATGCACTTCCCGATTACCCCTCTGCTGCTTCTCCCAGTCCCCCAAAGTCTCCCCAAAGTCTCGACTCCCTTTTGTGAACTCCTAGAAGCTTTTATATACACATCAGGGTCGATAAAAATCCCAAGAAATCCTCGATTCTCCTCTTTCTCCGCACGGCCAAGTTATGGCTTTTCTTTCACCGGAAGTCACGATAATAACTCACCTATAGATTCTTTACGCGTCTATGATTAGCCCGTATACTTTCCAAACTCTGTCAAGATACGACAGAAACAAATCCAAGGAATATCTTTTCCAAATCCTTCCAAATATAAATCATCATATCCCGATAAACTTTCTTCTCCTGTATTGTAGAAAATACGCTCAAATCTTATTTTTCTTCGATTGTACGAAGCATACCTCCCCTGGTTTAACGTAACAGGACAATACTAACCAAAACCCATGGTAATCTCGTATTAAATCTCTTCCCGTCCGATCCAGTAAAGCACACAGATGAGTTGTCCCCTGTTTCACGAGAAACCCATCAAACCTTCCTTTTCTACGTTTCGACAACACTTACCAACCCTGACTAACCCTTACTTATCCAGTCCGATCAAACTCTGGGCTTGAATCTCTCACGAACCCGCCTATAATCACTACCCAAAATCGCGCGACGCCGCAACAAATTCCCGCCAATTTTCCATTTTAAACCGTGAAGAAGGTGGTTTCCCCCTAACCACTGGTGGGGTGCGAATAGCACTTGGGGATCTGGGGTGCAAATAACAAGTAGCTGCCCCTTAGTAATTTAGGTGCCCCTTATCCAATTTGAGAGTCCGAATAGTAATTTTCTCCCACGAGCGCAAATACCACTTTTTGAGCCAATTTTCCTGCGAAAGCTTATTTCTCCAAAAACACCTACAAAAACATAAAAAGCCAAAATAAGTACAAAATGAGCACTAACAAAATAGATAAATGAGATCAAAATAGACACATAAATGTGTCTATCAGCAGCTGAACCCCATGGTCGCAAATTATCCAATTCGGGTTTTCAGCCGGTCCATAATTCATATGGGGTGGAAGGTACTGACTTCGAAGGTACACGATTAAGGACATAGGCAAAGAATCGAGAACGCATCTCCCAAAAAGAAATAGGAAGATGAGCTTGCGCCATCATTGACCTAACCATGTCTAACAAAGTATGATTCCTTCTCTCTGCTACACCATTTTGTTGCGGAGTACCAGGAATAGTGAATTGTCTCAGGATCCATTTTTCCTCACAATACCCTTTGATAAGGTCAGATAGATACTCGCGGCCACGGTCAGTTCTGAGAGCCTTAATGCTCTTATTTAGTTGATTTTCCACTTCGCATACATAGCGTCTAAAGCAGTCCAATGCTTCTGACTTGTGGGATATCAAGTAAATATAACCATATCGCGTAAAGTCATCTATGAAAGTGATGAAATAAGAGGCTCCATGTCTTGCCTTAACGTTCATTGGGTCACATATATCAGAATGAATTAATTGCAAAGGCTCAGAGGCCCTTTTGGCTGTCCCAAACGGTTTTCTAATGGCTTTACCTGCAAGACAATGTTCACAGGTAGGCAAGGAGACTTTAGCGATGGGACCTAAAAGACCTTCTCTAGCTAACCTAGTCATCCTTTCTTGCCCTATATGACCTAATCTAGCATGCCAAATCACATAATCATTATTAACATCTGAGGAAGATGCAACTAATGAAATAGATTTATTAGCATCATAAGAACTAGAATTGTCAATATCCAAAACCATAAAACCATCTGACATAAAACCAAAACCATAAAACTCAGTTGCCAAGCAAATCTTAACAGAAATACCCTCAAAAAGAAAACTAAAGCCTAGACGCAACATACTATTAATCGAGACTAAATTTCGTCGAATATCCTGGAGCATAAAGTACATCATGGAGGATTAAGGTGCGCCTTGAAAGCCAGATTTTAGCATATAAGTACCGATGCCAAGTACTTCTATGCTAGTTGTGTTCCCCATATAAACTCTCATGCTCCCAGCAGGAACTCGACGAAAATCTAGGAACCCATCTCGGTCCCTCGCTACATGGTCGGTTGCTCCCGAATTTACAACCCACAAATGGGGAGAATGAGCAACTAATGCTTGACTAGAAACAAAACATTCATAGCGAGGAAAATGTTCAGAAATTACCTTCTTCGGCTCAGTGCATTCACGAGCAAGTGTCCCTTCTTATCACGGTTAAAACATTTCAAGGTAGCTAATAAGACCCTAAAAGAAAAGTGATCAGGGGTCTAAAATGTGCCGCGTATTGGGAGATGACGATGAGGGACAGATTTAAGGTAGCTCTGTCGGTTTCTTTTAACCATCCCCAAACGTTCCCTAAGCAGTGTAGTTGTTTAACGAAAAAATACTGGGCGGAAGTAAAATTTCCAAGCAATTTTCCGCTTTAAAAGAGAAAATAACCCATCCAACCCACAAAAGTTAGGGTTTAGAGCAGGAGCCAAAGTGAAGCGACGAAGAACACCTAAAACCCAGACCGCACACTCTTCTTCTTCAAACCACAGAAACATCATCAATGGCGGACGATGATAATGATATGGGTGATATGGGGTAACTCTCTCTTCTCTATTCTTTTTTTATCAATTTCCCCCAAAATTTTCAATTAGGGTTTTTAATTTACTGTAATTTCGACCTTTTGAACTAATTTGCTTAAAATAACTCTCTTACAGATACGAGGATGAACCAGTTGAGGATATTATGGTAAGCGGATGAATCTGTTTTCTTTTGTTGGGTGAAATTTGTTAGTTTTGTTGATTGTGATTGTGATATTTGTAGGAAGGAGAAGAAGAGGAGGTTGAGAATAACAATGAGGATGAGGCTGCTGAGCAAGTGGTTTTAGAAGGTGAAGAGAAAGAGGAAGCTGAACCAGTTAAAAAAGATAGAAAAACGTCTAAGTTTATGACTAAGTATGAACGAGCAAGAATTCTTGGTACACGCGCTTTGCAGATTAGGTATATGACGTTTTGAGCTTTAAATTGTGTTATTTGAGTTGAAGCTTTGCTAATATGGTGTAATTCGTTGAGATGAGAAGAGTTTTTACTAAACGATGGTTATATTTTTGTTTTCTCAGCATGAATGCACCAGTGATGGTTGAGCTGGAGGGAGAGACTGACCCACTCGAGGTAAGAAGCAGGAAGTTCTTGCCCTTTGAATTCGTTCTTTCGAACTTATTAGATGCCCTGAAAGTACATTTTATTGAATTAAACCGGAATAGTTGAAATAGAAATAATTTGATTGCTTAGACTTTGTAAAAGTGCTTGGAGCATTGTTTCTATTCGAGGCTTAAATGCTCAGTTCACGACCTACTAATACCTTGATGATGGACAAAGTTGAGACTTTGTATAGTTGAGACTTGAGACCATGGAAAGAGCTAGGTATGGTTTGCAAGAGTCATTGAGGTAAAGAAATTCATGAAATCTAGGATATCAGGTTTATGTTAAGTCGGAAAAAAGTTTTCAACTGCCTACTCATACTAGAAGCTCAGTAGTACAGGTCAGGCCGACTTCAATGATAGACTACTGATGAAAACTAGGTTGGATATTCTATTATTTAGAATATGCTGACCTATTGAAGTTTAATGGAAGGAAGGAGCTGAAATGTTAGTTAAATAATTTTCTTGCTTGATTGCCTCTCTGTGTTAGTCGGAGAAGTGAAAGCGTAGTAGACTAAAATTTCAATGAACTAAACCAACTCTGTGCACTATGGAGGGATAAAGGGGTAGTGGACCGAGAACAGGGGTCTGCTAGTTGGATTCCAACATATTAGGAATAGCAGAGGACCTGTCTGTGTATGAAACAATTTTCAAAATGTGCTAGCAACCTATTCGTTTAATAACTAATGCTTAAATAGAAAATCCTGGAATTGACAAAATAGAAATGGGTTCTCTAAGAGATTTTTGAATTGCGTGGAGCAATCAGTTTGTATTTGAGGTCTTAATGCTCGCAGGTATATGCTTCACGGACCGTGTGTTACCTTGATTTAGGAAAATATACATCTTTAAAGGCTGAGATCCAGAAAGAGCTAGGTATTGGTTATAGTTGACTCGTTGAGGTAAGGTAATCAATGATTTCTAAGATATTGGGTGGTTGTAACCAGGACAGAGAAGCTCACCCTCAGTTTTTTTTTTTCTTTCAACTGCCTACTTAGGTAGAAGCTAGGTAGTTGAAATAGTTTTCAACTGCCTACATATAAGGGTGAGTTCGAACCAGGTCGGACATTTAGATATTGACATAGTTTGTTGACTTTGTTCGCATCATTTAAGAAAATGCTGACCTATTGAAGAACTCTAATAGAAGGAAGAAGCTGAAATTCCAGTTAACTCTATAATATTTGCTTGATTGCCTCTCTGTGTTAGTTGGGAAGTGACAAATCTGAATGAACCAAAAGCTTCAATGACATAATCTGACTCTTTGCAGTGTGTAGGGATTAAGGGTAGTGGACATGATTCTGCTGGCTTGATTATAACTCACTAGAAACAGTCAGGACTTGTCAGTATGTTTGTGGAACAATTTTCCAAATGTACCAGCACCTAATTCTCATATAATTAATAACGTTAAGTAGAATAGCAGTACTCATACGAAGTTTTAAAGTAAGTTGGTACACAAATTTTGTGTTTGAACCCACTCTATATGCATAAAAGACTGAAGCTATGGACATTATATCGTTACATGGGAGTGTGGTTTGGCAGATTGCTTATAACCTCTGTATGTTCTCTTATGCTCAGATTGCCATGAAGGAACTCCGGGCGCGCAAAATACCTTTCACCATCCGTCGCTACTTGCCTGATGGAAGGTATGTTTTGCATTTAATGCATACTCACTGATTATTACCTCTTCCTATCTTAAACACTGAAAACTCAAGCTAAGATTACTGCCTCTACTTTTGTATATGTGAATAGTTACGAAGATTGGGGAGTTGATGAGCTGATCGTCGAAGACTCTTGGAAGAGACAAGTTGGTGGTGAATGATCATTCATTTTTCAATTTATCTGGGGCTGTCGCCGTCACACTCTGGCAGCATTATGTTTGGTTCTCTTGGTCTGCTTTTCTCTAGATAACTTGGGGGTCCTTTAAACATGTTGCAACTTTGGTTTTGGGTTGTATAAAGAAGGTTGTAATGGGACTGATTGTCGGTCGGAATGTTATAATTTGTACTATGTTTGCTTTTCCTTTCCTTGAATGTAATTAAGCCAGGTGTGTTCTTCCAGTTGTTTAAAACTTTAGTGATGTTGAACTTATAATAGGTGTTGGTTTGATGAATTTGAAGATGATTTTCAGTTTTTCTTACTCTTTTGGTTATAGTAGTGGAGAATTTAGTACAGTAGGTATACAGACAAAGATAGAATTGAATGATAGAATTAAGCTTGCTAGGAAGAACGCAGAGTTGCATCTAGAATACTAGACTTTCAAAGACGTCACGATGACGGAGCAGAGATAATTGTTTTGTTTTGTTTTGTTTACAAAGGGAATTATGAAAAGATTTTTTGTTTCTGGTGGAGAGGAGAGAAAAATAACCTGGCATTTTTAGGGCCACTCAAAAGGAATTAGGGGCCAATAATTTATACCCATCCAATGGCAGTAGCTAAGGGATATCTTATACGACCTTGGAGTAGCTAAGGGATATCCTATATGCCCTTTCTGGAATAAAACCAATTAAAACCAATTGAAGTTACAATAAAACTTCAATAAATTAATAATGTTGGGACTGCCAAATTCTATCAATTTAGCGAAGTATTAATTTATCGATAAATTAATAAGTTATTAAATTATCGAAACATGCTAACGTTATGGAATTGATGTCCCATAAAGTTGTTAACGCATGTGCTTTATGTCCCATGAACGTTTCACACATAACTTCTCATATTTACTAACCGTCTCACCCTTATGATACTTCCTTATGACGGGCATAGTGTACGCCGCACGCTGTAAACCGCCAAACGATTACCCAAAGAGGATCCCCGGTTTGTGTTGATGTCTCGAATGTTTTGGAAAACATGTAGCACGTTGTTGTGGCTTGGCAATCAAGCTCGGGAAACTTGCTGCACCGGGTGACCTTCGACGGTCGAGATTTTGCATCTTGAGAGGAGGGGCAACAGTTGATCGTTGCACGCCTTCGTTTTGGTAGTCGCGGAGTGAGGGCCAACGTGGTGGCGTGGCTAGGTTGGCATGCCGTTGGCATGGCAAGGTTTGGCGTGGCCAAACTTAGGTTTTCGAGCCAAAGGTTACCATGTGTCGTCTGGTAACCTTGGATGGCTAGGATTTGCTCCGGGATTGAAGGGCAACCGTTGATTGTTGCACGCCTTCGTTTTGGTAGTCGCAGTAGTGAGGGCCAACGTGGTGGCGCGGCTTAGGTTGGCATGCCGTTGGCATGGCAAGGTTTGGCGTGGCCAAACTTAGGTTTTCGAGCCAAAGGTTACCATGTGTCGTCTGGTAACCTTGGATGGCTAGGATTTGCTCCTGGGTTTGAAGGGAAACCGTTGATTGTTGCACGCTTTCTTTTTGGTGGCCGCGTAGGGAAGGCCAACAAGGTGGCGCGGCTAGGGTGTGGTTAGGCTTGGCATGTGGGGCCAAGGGTTCGCCTTGGGCATGGCTAGCTTTGGCTAGGTGCGATTTTGTCTTGGCATGTGGGGCCAAGGGTTTGCCATGGGCGTATGGCGTGGCTAGGGCCAAGGCAATGGCGTTTGGCTTGGAATGATGTGACTAACATGGCTAGGGCCAAGGCAAAGTGCGTTTGGCATGGCGCGGCTAGCTTGGCTAGGTTTGGTTTGGCTTGGCATGTAGGGCCAAGGGTTCGCCTTGGGCGAGGCTAGCTTTGGCTAGGTGCGGTTTTGGCTTGGCATGTGGGGCCAAGGGTTTGCCATAGGCGTATGGCGTGACTAGCTTGGGCTAGGTGCGGTTTTGGCTTGGCATGTGGGGCCAAGTGTTTTCCATAGGCGCATGGCGTGGCTAGCTTGGGCTAGGTGCGGTTTTGGCTTGGCATGTGGGGCCGAGGGTTTTCCATAGGCGCATGGCGTGACTAGCTTGGGCTAGATTTGGTTTGGCTTGGCATGTGGGGCCAAGGGTTTGCCATAGGCGCATGGCGTGACTAGCTTGGGCTAGGTGCGTGACCAAGCTAGGGTTTTGGGGCAAAGGTCGTTTGGTAACCTTAGATGGCCAGGATTTGCTCCTGGGATTGAAGGGCAACCGTTGATTGTCGCACGCCTTCGTTTTGATAGCCGCGTAGTGAAGGCCAGTATGGTGGTGCGGCATGGGGCCATGGCGAGGTGCATTTGTCATGGTGCAGTAGGTGTGGCTGGCATGATTTGCCATTGGCACGGAGGTGCGGCTAGCATGGTTGGCATGCTCTTGGCGCGATCGGTGTGGCTGGCATGATTTGCCATTGGCACAGAGGTGCGGCTAGCATGGTTGTCATGCTTTTGGCGCGGTCGGTGTGGCTGGCATGATTTGCCATTGGCACAGAGGTGCGGCTAGCATGGTTGGCATGCTTTGGCGCGGTCGGTGTGGCCGGCATGATTTGCCATTGGCACAGAGGTGCGGCTAGCATGGTTGGCATGCTTTTGGCACGGTCGGTGTGGCTGTCATGATTTGCCATTGGCACAGAGGTGCGGCTAGCATGGTTGGCATGCTTTGGCGCGGTCGGTGTGGTGGCATGATTTGCCATTGGCACGAGGTGCGGCTAGCATGGTTGGCATGCTTTGGCGCGTCGGTGTGGTCGACATGATTTGCCATTGGCACAGAGGTGCGGCTAGCATGGTTGGCATGCTTTGGCGCGATCGGTGTGGCTGGCATGATTTGCCATTGGCACACGTGGGAATTAGGGTTTGGATTGTCGTAACCCTAATTTGAAAAAGATACCCCGGTAATTATTTAGGGACACATTAAAGGTTTCAGTAAATGTGCCTAGTAAATGCTTGTTACTTTAAATGTTATGACATCACTGTCTGCTAGGGTTTAGTGTTTTACGATTTTAACCCTAAGCTAAAAACCACCATCAACAGAGTGTTATATCAAATCCCCAAGAAGAGGAACTAAAGGATGATAGTTGCGTTGTGGAGCCAGTTTTTCGTAAAAAAGAAAATCTTATCAATAGTAAAGCTAAATGATTTCCTCCTACAATTTGAAAAAGACAATCCTAAACTCTTAAGGGACTACAAAATATCATAGATAAAGTCAAATGTTGCATAAATGTGAACAAGAAACAAACAACTTTGGAATTTTATTTTAGTAAGGCATCATAATATAGTGCTATTATAATGATTATTAATTTATATTTCAGTTGGGCCCTATTGGACACTTAAAATTGTTATTATCTTATAAATTTAGCGAGGTTATTAATTTAATACACTGGCCCAATTTGGGACCGGTAAAAAATATTATTTTAGCGAAGTTATTAATTTATCGCGAATTAATTTATCGAAGTTCTACTGTACTAATCTAATTCATTTATATTCTTCCTATCATCTTCTTCACTCACGAGTGTGAAGAGAATTTTTTTTTTTGATAATTAATAGGGGGGAAAGTCACTTTTACTAGGGGGAAAGCTGAATCTGGGGTGGATATAGAAAAAAACTAAAAAAATTCCACACATCAATGAACTCTTTTAGGCTTCTCTTAAATGTAGCGCATGCTTTTATTAACCACAACCCAAAAAGTTTAAGTTAAAACGAAAAACCAAAATTATCAAACGAGACTTAATTTTTTAACTTATAATCATACTTCTTCCCCAAAATTAAAATATAAACCCTATTTTTTTTTTTTTTGATCCAAACTAAATTATATTTCAATTACAAATCACCCTATTATAATCGTTCTCTCACTATTCTTACAAATCACCCTATTATAAACCTTAATTCTTTACTTTTCCTCAAAAAAACAAAACTAAATCCAACTTTTCACCATTTCTATAATACGATGTTCTTTTTCCAAATCATGATTATCAATTGAGGTTATATATTCTCACTATTCCTTTAAAACTTCTCCACAACAATATCAATCGAAAAAAGAAATGAAATCAACTAAGGTTTTGTTTCTATTCCTAAAATCAATTTTCTAAAACTCTATAACCATTGTTATTCTTTAAAAAGATTCTAAGATGATTTTTTTTCTCAGTCATGATTACATAAAACTGGGTTTTCTAAGATCATCAATTATATATGCCCATATATTACATAATTAACTTAATTTTATTTTTTTGATTTAGGGATTTGATGGGCTATATATAAAAATCATTTTTAATTTTATGGGTTACGTTAATAATCATAAGAACACGTTTGGTTGAATTAATGACTTATTTTATGTGGGCTAAAGTTAGTAAAAGCATGGGCTATATTTAAGAGAAGCCCTCTTTTACTTCGCTTTTTAATTTTAACTTTTGATATAGATTTGATCAATCATATCTAAATTTGTACAACCCAAAATTTAAAGTGCATAATCACCCCTTTTCCATTGAAAACGTTTGCATCCTGACTTATAGAATGTAATCATTTCTAATTAAAGTGCGTAGTGCAACACTTTGTCTCGCATTCAGTCGGATCACCATCCTTTACTTTTCGAGTTCTCGAGAGGTGAAAATTGTTTCCCTTCTTGCTTTAAATTCCAGAGTATGTTCTCACCCTGAGTTGAAGTAGGTTATAGTGGAGGTGTGGAATATGCCGGTTTATGGTTGCCCAATGTTCATGTTAATGCAAAAGTTGAAGCGTCTCAAATCTGTGCTGAAAGTATGGAATAGAGACGTTTTCGGTGACATCAATTTTCGAGTTAGTCATGCCTTTCATGAGCTAGGGGTAGTGCAACAGCGTTTGTGCAATGAAGGATACAGTGCTGAGTTACATGTGTTAAAAGTGGAAGCTTCCAAGAAAGTGGACACAACTCCTCAATGTAAACAAACTTTTTGGAGGGATAAGTTGCGTGCTAGTTGGGTCACTGATGGGATAGTAATACTTATTTTTTTCATCGCATAGCAAAAATTAGAAAGGCCACGAACAAGCTTACGCACCTTCAAATTGATGGAGAAGTGGCTACTGATCATGAGGATATTTCTAATCACATCGTGAGTTACTTTTCTGAACTTTACACGGATGATGATGCTTCTGTTAACAAGGATCTTGCGAATAGGGTCATTCAAGGTGGAGTGACAATTCATGATAATGCTTTTCTGACTTCATTGCCTAGAGCTGACGAAATTCGGGCATCAGTTTTTGGGATGAACTCGAGTTCAACACTGAGGACCTGACGGCTTTGGTGGCAATTTTTATACTCACTTCTGGGACGTGGTGGGTAGTGATGTTATTAGTTCGGTGCAATCTTTTTTTTAAATCCACCCCAGATTCAGCTTTCCCCCAAGTAAAAGTGGATTTCCACTTATTAAATATATTTTTTTCCCCCTCGTTCTTCAATTTGATTCATTGTCATCGTGAATCTCCGTATCAAAACATCTTCGATTATTCTCTTAAACGATGAATATAACTAATCAACCCAAAAAAACTCGAGTGAAAAATGTACATCGTGGTGATGATACACATATTGGAATTGTAGCTGGAAACAAAGAGATTGTTCCTGAAAATGATGAAAAAAATGAAGAATACGAAGAACGCGAAGAAGAGGCAGCCGTGGATGTAGTTGGTAGCGGCGAATCGGATAGTCAAACACTCCGGCAACTTCAAATGGCCCCAATTAGGTAAGATTCTATCATTTTTTAGGTTTATGTCGCTTTAATTCGATGAATCGATGAAAAAAATTTCTAGGTTTTTCTAGTTTTTTACCCAGATTCGGGTGATATGCGTGCTAACTGACTTCTGAATATAATCGTGTTTTTCGTTTCTCAAGAACATAGCCAATATTGGGTAGATAGATTTATAGGTATGTTTGGTCATATCTTCCTGAAACCTAAATGAATATAATCGGTAGGAAACATTTTATATGTCTTCCGAATGTAATAGAGGAGTAGAAGATACAGAGTCACTGTAAATTTGCCAAAATCGGAGGTTAAATACTTATTTTGACTTCCGAATATATTGATGTAGAGACACAGTAATCGGAAGTCCACTTACTACCGAATATATATTTTGAAAAATTCCCATAGATTGTGATTTAGGCAAAATCCCATTTCGGGGCCAGTATATATTCAGAAGAGAATATAATGTGATATACTTCCGATTGTAAAATGTGGAAACTGAAATAATTTTGGGGCCATATTATATTTGGTAGAGAATATTATTAATTATTTCCGATTATATCGGCTCAACAATTTAGAGTTTTCTGTATCCAAATGATGAATATTTGGTAGGTAATACATTAGTTTACCGTTCAATTGTTTTGTATTCGGGAACATAATATTGCTTTTTTACTTCCGATTGTGTATATTCGGGTTTTATTTGTGTAATTTTGTTTGTGATTGTATAGTTTGTAAACATTGTTATTTATTTTGTTGTTTAGGCAAAGTCGATCTAAGCAAGCCCACAAAACAGCTGACTTAGGGCCTCATCGAGCAGGGAGTAAGAAAGTGTCAGCTAGTGCTAGGAGAGAAAGAAGTGCTAAGGGAAATTCAAGTGCTCAACAAGGTGTAGAACCAAGTGCTACACAAGGCATTCAACAAGGTGAAGAACCAAGTGCTCCACAAGGCACTCAACAAGGTGAAGAACCAAGTGCTCCACAAGTTACACCCCAACATGAAATTGAACCAATTGATCCAGTGCCAAGAGTACAAGAAGAAGGACAACGAAGTCGTACCCAAGAATAAGGACAACCAAGTGGTACCAAAAAAGCCAAAAAATGAGGAGAAGGTGGAAAGAAGGAAATTGCTAAGAAAGCATCACACCTTGTACTATCACACTTGAAGGTGCAGGATATTCCACAAGGCAAAATCCTTTGGTTACCGGCGGATGGAGGAAAATTGTTATTTGGATACAAAGAATCCTGGGCCAAAGAAATATACGAAACCGAGGTAATAATCATATCCTTTTTATTAACGTATTGTCTATGTTCTATCGTAATAGTTGTACTAAGGGTTTTTTGTTTTTCTTTAAACATTTTTCGTGTGTTTAATAGTATCATCAAGATGCGGTTCGTCTACTCAAACCCACTGCCGCACCAACAAAAATGTTGGATTGGCCTTTATCCGGTGAATTTGAAAGGATCAAGGAAATTATCAAAAACTCAGGGTTGTCTACTGCTGCCGAGAATTCAATATTTGAACAAGATCGTGTGGCTATATCGGCGTTCGTGGAGAGCTTGTATCCTGAGACCGACACCTTCCATATGCCGTTTGGGGAAATGACGATTACCCGGATGGTGTTGTGCAGATTCTTAAACTCCCTGACCAAGGCACAACTGTGAAGTTTAACTACACGAAACAGTTAAGTTGGGCACAACTTTATAATCTAACTCAAAAGTGCTTAGGTTGGGATGAAGAGACATCAAGAGTTGAGTTCAATAGGCATGCAAGTTACAGAACTGTTAAGCTAAAAGGAAGATACCCAAATGATTACAACGATTGAATCTCAGTAGAACACCTTCAAATCTTCAACCCTAAATCTGTTGCATCAAACACCTCTTTTCCCGCCAATTTTCACTTTTCAAACGAAGAAGAAGGGGGGGTGCCCCTTATCCGCCAGTGGTGTCCCCTTAGCAATTGGGGTGAAAATAGTAGATGTGGGGTGAAAATAACGGTGGGTTACCTCTTATCAAATGTGTGCCCCTTGTCCAAACTGAGAGTCCGGATAGTAGGTGTCCTCCGGGTGCCTTTATCAACTTTTCGAGCTGATTTCTCCAAAAACGTTTATTGCCAAAAAATACCTAAAAAGACATAAAATACCAAAATAAGCACAAAATCGAGTACTAACATTACATAGAATTGAGACTAATATAGACACATTATTGCGTCTATCAAGAACTAGACATATAAACATTAGCATTTTGATGAAAATGTACCGAGGCACCTTGGATAAAAAAAAGAAACAAACGTTAACTGATGAGCAAGTGAACCATGCAGCCACCGCATATCTCCTTTGTGTATTGGGATGTGTGATTTTCCCCAACACTATTGGCAACCGGATCGACGCCAACCTTCTACAACTTTTGGATCCTCTCCATGAAGTCGGTGACTACTCTTGGGGCACGGTATGCCATGCATACTTGATCGAAGAGTTGAGAAAGGCATCTAAGCGAGGAACTAGCCAAGTTGTCGGGAACGTGTCTCTATTGCAGGTTTTTATTTACTCTATTAGTCCATCTATAGTTATTCGGTAGACAATTCATATGATTATCATCCGAATCTAATATATTCGTAAATAAAGTATTGCCTTTTGCTTCCGTTTATTTAGAATCGGAACTTAATATTGAACCCATACTACCGATTATTTAGTCTCAACAACTAAGACTTTCCTGAACTCCAAATGATACATATTCGGTAGGAAATACATATGTTTATCATCCGATTGTTGTATATTCGGAAACATAATACTACATTTTTCTTTCGATTGTTAGGAATCGGAACTTAGTGTTGAACCCTTACTACCGATTATATAGGCTCAACAAATTAGAGTTTCTTGAACTCCAAGTGATGCATATTGGGTAGGAAACACATATGTTTATCATCCGATTGTAGTATATTCGGAAATGTAATACTACCTTTTCCTTTCGATTGTTAAGAATCGGAACTTAGTGTTGAACCCTTACTACCGATCATATAGGTTCAACAAACTAGAGTTTCCTGAACTCCAGATGATGAATATTCGGTAGGAAACACATATATTTATCATTCGAATGTTGGTTATTCGGAAAGCACAAACTTCCGATTGTCTATATTCGGGTACAATTTGTGTATTATTACTTCCGATTGTTCAGAATCCATTTCCTAATACTTGGTTTCTTATCTATTTAGACATGGATCTATGACCACTTCCCTATCCTGGAGTTGGCCAGCGAGAACGCGGGGTGGTGCAAAGGTACTCCTAGAGGAACAAAGTATATCTTCGAAGACAACTGTTCTAGGTCAAAAGAGCAGCAGTTGATTCGTATGAGGAAGATTTTGGACCAAATGAAGACCTCAGATGTATGCTTTGATCCATACAAGGAAGATCGAGCTAGTGGACATATAAATGCTCAGTCGGATTTGTCCTTTTATTTTGGACCATTGTGGCACCCCACAGGATATGTGATGTACAACCTCTCAAGGGTGATGCGACAACACGAGTATGTACAACATCAATCAATGGATCATATCGGGGATTTCCACAAATTGGATTTGGAGAACTGCGCTTCTAATGGTGACAATTTGACGATAGTTCACTTAGGCCCACCTACCGTTATTGATCACTAGGATTAGAGGACAAGTTACATTATCAACTCTGGTAGACCTTTCACCCGAGGTGATGAAAACTCTCCAGGATATATGAGTTGGTATAGGAAGGTATCCCATCTTGTTGTTATCCGTGAAGTTAAATCAAGACTACTTTGGCGGCGTCCACTTATAATTGTATCATCAAAGACAAATCAAGTGGTTATGATAGACTGGTGCGTATTCTTATGTTATTTTCGTTTTATATTATGGTTATAAATCTGAGGTAATAACCATTTGATGTTATGTCATGTATAAAAACATGTGAATAGGTTCAAGCGTGTTTCCAAGATGTTAACTGCATGCATGAGGAGTGGAGAGCCCGTGCCAGTTGAGAAGATAAAAGAGGCTAGAGACCTAGTTGATAATATGGATAATGAAGATTATGCAGCTCAGTTTGGGGAGAAAGGAACGATCAAGCAGCCTCCCAAGAAAGTAACATCAAAGACGGGTAAAGAACAAGAGCTTCATCGAGCGCTGATGGTGCTCAAACTTTTGGTCATACAGGTCTTGGAGGTAGTCACGGTCGTAAAGTCAAAAAGGTGAGATAAGTGACAATGAGTTTCATAGTTTGATGGTTATGTTAGTCTTATGGGTTTTATAGTTTGTGTTGGATTATGTCGTTTTTAAGGTTTGGATCGGATTATAAGTTCTTAAATTACGTTTATGGTTTGTGAATGGTTAGTTTTATGGATTATGAATGGTGTTTTTAGTCATCTTTATGAATTTAACAATGATTTGCAAGGGACTCAAATATAACATCATGAAACTGTTGAATTTTGATGCATAATCGGGAGATTAGTTAATATACGTATCTCTTGAATCATGAAAATTGACAAACCTTTGTCAGCCCAAGGTTAGAATCGGAAGATTAGTTAATACTAACCTTCTGATTATAAAATATTTAATGTGTTGATGAGTCATATGCTGCGTACACTCATGTTACACCTCGCTTCAACAAGTAGTTTTTCAAAAAAAAAAAAAATCCATTGGAACTCTAATCTATATAAGGAGGGTATCCTCTTCCCCTATGTGCAACATAAATACATTTTAACTCTCTCAAACATCAAAGAAATCATCTTCAAGATAATCCAACCGTTCATTAATCCTACAGAGTTCACGATGGAAGAAGATTTATCTTTATGTAGGCATTATGTTCAATTCTATCCGAGACGAGGAGAAGAATGTAAGCAACGAGGTGTAATGAGTATGATTTATTTTGGGAGAATTCACGAAAAATTCTGCGTCGACACCGGTAACCCAAATAACCGTCACGTAGCTTATCTTTTTTGCCTAGTTGGTTCAATAAACGGACACGTCAAAGAATTCGTCCATTTAACTTATCTTGTGAATCATTATCGATTGAAAAGTGAAACCAATGATGAGGTTATAGCGCGATCTCTCGGGGAATGGCGGAGATGAAAAGGATCAAACTACCGTTACAAAGCTCATTTCAGAATCCTTAAGGCAATGAACATATTTAATCCGTTTAGGGCTCTTCCAAGACGTCCACGGCGCTAATCACAAGTCATTGTAATAGAATTTTAAAAGTGTAATCGTTATATAACATTATGATATTCAAGTTTTTAACGTCAATCGGAAGTTAGTATGCTATGTAATCTACCAATTATGTCAAAGTTTTCAAACTTGTTGTCACTAGAATCGGAAGTTAGTATGTTATGTAATCTACCAATTATACTCTAACGGATATTTATTTCAAAAAAAACTAGTCGTGCCTCGAAATACACACTAAATCGGTAGATAGTAAAAAATGTTTTCTACTGATTATTGTTATTGTACGAAACTAAGGACTCTGAGTTCAAAATGCATATATATAATCGGAGGTTTAGAAAAATAACAAGTTCTCGATTATGACATTAGAGAGACAACTTTCTAACCATTTCAACCGATTGTAGTTCATTATTGTTACCACAATGTACGTTGTATTTGTACGCTCGCGTTACACCTCACCTCAACGGCCATATTTTTAAAAAAAAAAAAAAAAAAAAAAAAAACGTTGGGACTCTCATCTATATAAGGAGGGTAACCACTTCTCATTTATGCACCAAACTACACACATCTAATCTCGTGTATGCTAAAAGAAGATTTTCCATCGTCTACTCTTTCAAATTCATTATGTTAAAGCATTGCTCGGTCGAACTCGCAAGTGTTGCTATCTCAATCTTGTTTGTCAAGTTTAGTTGTCAAAACTATAAGTCTTGATTTTTAGTCTACTAATAGCTATGTCTCAGATTAGGATAGAATATGTAGTTGGGCTTTAGACTTCACTGTGTTCATCAATTGAGGACGATGATCTACTAAGGGGAGATTGGAGGAACTTCATCAACAAAAGGTATGTGGATACTTGAACCCATCTATCACTCAGAAGTATATTCTATTATATCTCCTATTGAGACAAAGTCGCATAACTATATAGAATTCATATTATACACATTGATATTTCGAGCTGAGTTTAACTCGCTTACATATTTCTCGAAATATGTGTTGGTAAGCTTTCGCTTTAATCAAGTTCATCTTTTTTTCTTGACGAAAGTCAAAAGATGATCATGTGAAAATCACCTGGTAACATCTTATATGATTTGTGTGAGACAATCATTTGTTGTAGGCTCGGAAAGTTTCTTATTGATCATTCGACACTTGAAAATAGCTTTGAAGCTAATAGTTTGTGTGAGACAGTTATTCTCGTCTTCTAAGAATGTTTCATTGATTGAAATGGGAGTTTAGAACAATTAACCATTATTTGGATATAACACAGTATGCGTACTTGTATGCTAACTGTTACAAGTTATTCCAAGTCCGGGAATTTAGTATGCATACCCATATGCGTACTGATTCAACAGTTGAAGTCCGGGAACTTTAGTATGCGTACACGTTTGCATACGGGTTTCAATTGAGTTCGGTCATGAACGATAGTATGCGTACACTTTTGCATAATGGAGGACAAGACCAAGTCCGGAACTCTAAGTATGCGTACTCGTTTGCATACTTGAGTGGTTAAGTTTCTAAAACTGGTTAAGTATGTTTACGTACTCATGAACAAATACATTTATATAATAAGGAGTGCAATCTTTGCAAACTGTGGCTAAAATATTCATGATTGATTCGAGTGAATCAAAACCGATTTTGCTTTAATTGTGTCTTGTATACTTTTATGAGAATATAAACAATTGAACAACTCTATGAGTAACACAACTAGATTCATTTGAGTCATTTGGTCTAGATGTGTTGAGATGAACAAGGTTGATATGAAAGTGTTCATATGGCTAACTTCAATTAACTATTGGTGAGCCAACTCAATATACACGTTTAGGTACGGTCACCCATATCTAAATGAAGGTATATTTCATTTGTGTGTAACAAGTTAAGACCATCTAACGGTGGAGATATATTTCTTTGGTTCCAAGCAAACTTAGCTTGACTCTTGGATCAGGAATTCATCTAACGTTGAATATTGATTGCAAAGATATCAAACCCTGATTTGAAGACTATATAAGGGAGAACTCTAGAAACTGGGAAACCTAATCCCCACATCTCCTGTTGCGACTAGAGTCGATTCTCCTTTAACCTAGTTTTTTCCTAAAACCCTTATAGGTTAACGACTTAAAGACTTCATTGGGATTCTGAAGCCAGAACCAACTATTTTCTCTGTAGTTGCGTGTTCCGATCTTACTTGTTCGATCTTATTGAGTTCTATCTTTTCTAAGATTTTCTCGAGATTTATCTCTGATAGGTAAGATATAAAAAGTAGTCACAAACATCTTCCTCTCATCGTTTGTGATTCCACAATAACTTGTTTTACTACCATATAGTTAATTTATTGTGAGGTGATTGATATTTATAGGTTGTTCTTCAGGAATATAAGTCCGGTATATCAATTGGTTCATGTGCACCTTGATTTATTAGCAAGTTGCAAAGAGTTTATTCCCATTTAGTTGGGAATATGAGCATCTTTTGATTTTCTTTTTAAAGTCAAAAAATAAAAAAAATACAGTTGTGAAATTTCGAAGAGAGTATGGGTAGTCAGTTATTTTTCATATGACATAAATTTTACACCATAAGCAATGATGTTTAAGTCTTCAAGTTGTATTAGTATTGAGGCATATTTTAAGTGTATGAGATTACACGACTGAGATTTTCTGCTGGCCAAGAATTTGTCCTGAAGAAAATTACATGAACTATATTTTTAGATTTTTTTTTTTGATAGTCTTCAACCTCTAACTTCGGGCATCACCCAAGGATACAAAGTATACATGCCTTAATTTTATACAGTCGGTTTTTCCATACTGACAGTGTTTTTACCATCCTTTTGATGTTCATTACTCTAGGTTACTCCCGCATTGTCAACTATTACAAAATTTACTTTACCATAACCATGTGCTTAACTTGTCGAAGAACCGATCCTTCCATAAAATAGCCAAAATTTAATATATCTTATTAAAACTGATATTGGCATCGATTTAGAGGCTGAAAGTCTTGTTCCGACTTGGGCTAAGGCAGATGTACTTGTTTGTGTTTGTTTTCACCCCCCCTGTGAAATTTATATCTTTATATTTGTGTAGATGATTTTTGACTTCATCTGCCCAAGGATAATGAAACATTCTAATTTGTATGCCGAAATAACTCATCATACACATATTGCACTGATATAGCATATTATTTTTGTATGTATCTTTCAAATAAAACTGTCGTGAAGTTCAAGTTTATGTGAAGCAGGTTTGCAGGAAACAAAAACTTTAAACAAGTTACACTAAATAATATATTCTTTCAGCCAAATATCTATGTGATTTCGAAAATCAAATCTTCGCGGAAACTGTGAGATGTTGGAGAAGACGGAAAAAGAGTGTTGTTTTATGACATTGTTGTGGTAGAGAATAAGGGAAGGTTTAAAGATGCAAAATGAGCTCTAGAATTTTTGGTGGAAAATGAATGACCTTTCTGTATTGGGAGGCAATTTTTTCTTAACCAAACTGAAAAGTATTATCTCGATTGTTATGCCAAACAAAGATCAGGTGAGATCACTTCTTTCTTATATTAATCAGGCTCACGAATTTCTATCTGTTTGATTTGCTGATTACATTAAGAAACAGAGATATAACTCTTGGATATACTTTTCCTTGATTGAGTATGACTGTCTAGTTGATTCTCTTGAAAGTATATTGGAGTTAGTCCATATAGATTGTTAAACGAAATATTGAGTGTGGTTGTTATACCCGTGCTTCTTCACATTCTACATGTCATCTTACAATCATGACAACATTTGACGCAGATGAAAATTTGGCCATTATCAGAACATGGTATCACGAAAAAAGACGTGAATATGTCGTAGCCGGAATGATCACAACTGAAATCATTTGTACGAGGGTATATAGCCAATTTGTACGAGAGTATGGAAATCCCAAGCAAAGATCCCTTCAACAAGTTCATAATCGGTTCCGACTTATCCAAAAAGGATTGAAAGATTACATAACGATACAAAAGAGGATCTTTAACACTAGACACTTAAGCTTGTCGATCCAACAATTTGTAAGTATTTGCATACTTCTTTTACATAAGACCAGATGACTATATATTCTTACTAAACTATACGAACTTAGCATTCATTTGTATTTGTTGGTTTATGTAGGAGACACTCGCAAAAAGGCATTACTAAGAGGAAAAATGAGAAGATTTCACATATGATGGAAGTTATGAATTCCTGAAGTCCGTAATCGAAAGTTAGTAGGTTATGCAATCTACCGATTCTGTCAAAATTTTCAAATTTTTTGTCAGAGTTTGGTTATAATCGGAAGTTAGTATGTTATGTAATTAAATTCTTCTGGGAAATTTTCATTTTTCTTGTCAGAATTTGGTTATAATAGGAAGTTATTATATTATTATTTCTACCGATTCTGGGAGTTTCCAGAGTTTGGTTTTAATCGGAAGTTAGTATGTTATGTAGTATAACGATTCTTAGAATATCTTTAAAGAATTATCAGAAGATTTCATAATCGGAAGTTAAGTGTACAAAATAAATGACCGATTTATATAATCGGTTGATATATCATATGATATAACTACCGATTATATCATATATCTTCATTGCCATTCCAAAAAAATATGTACAAAAAGATTGTGTGGCTCAAACAACCGATTTCAATATAAAAATGTAGATAGTTTACTGAATACAAAAAATACCACAATCGGAAGTAAAATATATAGTAAAACGGCCAGGAATACTTATAATCGATAGCTATATGTAAACGATATAGAACCGATTATAGGCTGTGACATTCGATAATTTTCAAGTAAATTCAGTTTTGGGGCCATATCTATAATCGGAAGATAATGGAATTAATCAACCTCCGAATTTTAAAGATGAAGAATTACAATTTTTACAAGTTTGCAGAAATTTTATTTTGGGGCCAAAGATATATTCGGTAGTTAGATAAATTTACAATACTACTGATTGTAAAAGATAAGAATACTGAGTTTTATAATTTTGGAGGAATTCGTTTTTTGGGCCATTATTATAATCGGTAGTCAAGTTGTTCTACACAATTACTAAATGTTGATATTTTTAGAAAATCAATTTGGGGCTTTTAGCATATTAATTCGGTAGTAATCTACTTTCATGAGACTACCGAATATACATATTTGGGACTCAGTATGTTATATTCGGTAGATATGTATCTACATATCTACCGATTATGGGTGGTTCATGGCATTCAATGCATGCCGAAATCGAATTTTCTTGTTTACAGATGCATACAAACGCATACAAAGTGGGTATTTGAGTTTCTTAACACAATACATGTATGTTTGATGCATCGTTAGCTTCAATCTCGGGTGATTCTCCGTTTTCTTCCATGAAAACGTCGTCTAGGGATTCTTCTCCACAAGAGTTTGGATCATTCAACATATACCCCAAATCTTCTTCTCTAAACGGTAGTGAACCTTCAACGTTATGTTCTTCATGATGATTCTCACATTCTTCTTCATATCCATCAACTTTTGTTGTTTATTTAAGAAAAAATATTTTTTTTACCTTCTTCTTCTTCTTCTTCTCTACAACTCAAAAATGAAAAAAAATAAAAAAGGTGAAATTTTTTTCCTTCAAATACATTTTTTCACCCCTTTGCAATCGGAGCAACCGAACGTTGTGTTATCTACCGATTATAATCGGAGCAACCGAATCTAATATTATCTACCAATTTTTTCGGGCAATGCCATTACGAATTACGCGAGATAAGAGTTGACTTCAATTTAGGTTTGGGTGACCCATTTTTGTTTTATTGTTGGCCCCTAATTCCTTTTGAGTGGCCCCTGAAAACACAATGAAAAATAAGACGAGTTAACAGATTTCACTTTAGTTCTTCTTCCCCCTGTCCAAATTGGGGTATACCCAAATTAATTGGGGTATACCCAATAAGACAAAATAGGGTCATTTTGAAGTAAAAGAAGCCACCCCTTAGCTATATATTTTTCTAAATGGCTAATATACCCTTGTTTAATTAACACTAAAAAAATATGATTAGCTTAATTAATTGAGTTTAGATTGATTAATTGAGTAGATTAAAACTTATAAAATGAAATTTTGTTTTTGATTGAACTTATTTGGGAAGATTTTTGAGGAAAAAAAAATTGTTTTGAGAAAATCTTTTGCAAACTAAAATGAAAGCACACTACTCAAACACTTCTAAAAGGGGATTGCAAAGTCATTGTATGAAATCATACTCAAAATTAGATCAAAAATCAACACTTTCGATTCCGAAGTATGAAAAGCTCAAGCAGGTCGACGGATGAAGAACATGCCGACTATATCTGGCCGGCAAGGTCTGCGGATGAAGAACATGCCGACAACTTATGGTCGGCAAGGTCGGTGAATGAAGAAGATGCCGACTTTATTATTTTTGACACATATGAGACTGTTGTAAATGCTTCACTAGTCGGCATCTTATTGATTTCTTACCTTTCCGGCTACCTTATAGTAAAGCAAGGTCGATAAAAAAATACCCCGCCGACTATAGGATTTTTGACATAGAGAGGTGTTACAAATGCATGATTAGTCAACAAGGTATTAATTTCATAACCCGTCGACTAAACTATAGTCGGCAAGGTATAAGGATGAATATCGTGTCGACTAAAATATAGCAGCAGGGTATAAGGTTGAAATCTTGTCACGACCCCGTGACTACCGATTTCGAGAGATGAAAAGTCGGCACGGTATTCAACCTTATACCCCACGGCTATATTTTAGTCGGCAAGGTCGACAAAAAAACCTTGCCGACTTTCGATCCGTTTTGATTCTTTTTTTTTTTTTTTTTTTTTTTAATCTCATCATGTATAGTTAGAGTTTCATGTTTGATCTCATCATGGGTTTGAGTTTAGACATCACTTAGAGTCTTCTTTCGCTGGTAGAATCAACCATTTTTTTGGAAAATCAATGTTGAAGATTTTCGGTTGATGGAAGAAATGGAAGAAGATGAAGGGGAAGAGCAGAGAGATTAGAGAAGAGAGATTAGGGAAGATTAAGAGTTTTTTAGTTTTTAATTTTAGGATTTAATTTTAAATTAATTAGTTTAAGAGTATTGAAGTAAAATCACCCTATTTTGTCTTATTGGGTATACCCCAATTAATCTGGGTATACCCCAATCAAGCCAGGTTCTTCCTATGTTAACTATTTTATTTTTTGAACCATTGGAGTTGAAAATGGCACGACTTGTGAGCCAACATTTTTTTTTTTCCCCCTCAAACAAAGATTTTTCGTATTGACAAGGACCTTATAGTCATGCTTTTCGTGAACTTGATTTCTTCTTTGTTCAGCTTTAAATTAACAGCCTGGAGATCGAGAGTGAGTGATGTTTATAGCAAGTTGCAAAGAATTTATTCCCATTTAGTCAGGAATTTGACAATGACCAGTGGGGGCTTTCTGCCTTCATCTTTTGATTTTCTTTTGAAGTGCAAAATACAAGAACAGTTGTGAAATTTCATAGAAAGTATATGGGATAGTCAATTATTTGTCTTATGACGTAAATTTTACACCATAAGCAAAATGACGTTTATAGAAGTCTTCAAGTTGTATTTGTCGTGACGCATAATTGAAGTGCAGGAGATAACACGAGGTTTTCTGCCGGCCGGGAATTTGTCCTGTCGCTTAACATTTGCGGATAACAGAAGAGATCTACGTAAATTATATTTTTAGATGTTGATGATGCAGTCTTCAACCTCAACTTCGGCCATCACCAAAGAAAACTACAAAGTGCATATGCCTAAATTATGTGCTGACGGTTCTCCCATACTGACAGTGTTTTTACCTTCCTTTTAGAGTTTTAGTGTTCACTTCATTGTTACAGGCTACTTGCTCCCCGTTGTCAACTGTCGGTGGTTTCTCCAATGCTGAGTTAAAGCAATCGTAATCTACACGGTGAATTTACTGTTTGTTTGCATCAACACTCAAGGACCCAGAAGTAAAGATTCCATAGTAACATGGCTCTCAATCTATAAAATGCTACTACTAGTAGTACTAGTAAGTGGTAATAGTTGTAACACGGTAAAAAAAAATTACCGGAGTAAAATTGTTAGATATTAAAACTCACAATCCCAAAGTTCATGTGCACACTATTTTAATGGTAAGTAATTTTTTGAGGCGAATGGGTGGGCATCTTTTTATTCTATGTTGTTCGAACAATTTTGATCTAGCAGCACAATCTGTAACTAGTACGGACAGATAACTAAATGTTGTTTTTGGACGGAGTCACTGCTTCATGTGGTAACAGTCCAGAGACTCTAGACCCTGTCCAAAAACATCAACCAGGACACACCACCCACAATGTTGTGCTGGTAACTAAAAGGAAGCATCCTTTGTATTTTCCACTTGTTACTTTGGTAGCAAAAAGGAATTTCCACTCCTTTTCTTTTTATCTTTTTACTTTAACAATGAACTTGGAAAAATGATGTAAAAGAAAGAGGAAGATAAAAGAGATGAGAATCAATGAATCATGACAAATGTCCTCAACCCATCCATGGTGATTGGTTGTAAACCAATTATATTCTAATAATAATAAAAAATTTTTGTCAAATTTTCAAAACAGAAGTGGATCCCACTCCTACTTTCCAATTGTTTTCATCACTCTTCTTCTCCTCCTCCTCCTTCACTAGTCAATTCAATCAACAAAAAAAATCAACAACTTCACAAGGGGGGTGGGGTGGTGTCCTTCTTCCCTTCATAACTAGTACTGTGTAGCAGTAGAATTTTCTCATTCCAATAAGTACCTCCTCCTCAACACAAATTCAGAAATAGATAAAGCTTTTGATTTTGTTCAAGTACCCATTTTCTCTTTTAAAAAGGTAAGATCTTTGATCTTCTTCATTCTCTGTTTATGTACTTGAATTCCATTTTTGTTTAGTGAACAGTAAATGATTTTTTATTTTTTGAAGAACCCATTGTTGTGGGGGCTTGAAATTTGTGTTCTTTGTGGTTTTATTTAGTATTTGTTAAATTCACAACATGGGTTTGTTGAATTTTGAGTCAATTTCTAGTTGTTATGATGTGTTTCAAGGCTGTTGAAGTAGTCAATTCATACATTAATTCATTGGTTCTAGTTGCTATCATGATGCTTCAGTTTGTGTAGTTTTTCTCAAATTTTAATTTATTGTAAAGACTTGTAGAAATTTGTGGATGGAAATATAAATTTGTGGTTGACTGACTTTTCTTGGTTTGATAAAGAGGAGAAGGGTAGTAAAGGGTTCTTCAAAGTTCCCAATTTGGGAGAAGAAGAAGAAGAAGAAGAGTGAATAGCGTTTCGATCCGAAGACAGTCATCATGAAGGCAATTTTTGAGACAAGGGGGAGTACTCATCATCAAGTTGATATTCATTTTGTGAATTCTGCTGTTCATGGTGTAGTTGAAGAGAATTTCGATGGCTATTATCTTGATCACGGCGATCTTTTCCTCGAAGAAGTTCTCCCGTATCAGGTAGGCATGAATTTGCGGTTTGGCTATACTTTATAGAGATGTTGTGCTTTATTTATGTCTCTAGTTGGTTTGGTTAATTGCGGCTTGGCGATAATTATACTTTATAAGGATGTTGTGCTCATTTATGTCTCTAGTTGAATGTTTGGTTAATTGCTCGTATGTGTGGTTTATTTTGAAACAGGAAAGTGTTTATCAATCACTTCAAGTAAGTGGTGGGAATGATAGAGCTAAAGCTTCAACTAGTACTGCACATGTTGTCAATCGCGAACAAAGAGGTGTTGAAACAAAGGCTCCAGAATGTGAACAAAAAGGTGTTGAAACAAAGGCTCCAGAAAAGGAAGGTGAATCTTCACAAGGTCGTAGGATCATATCACAAGTGGAGCTAGACGAAGCTTTAGCTATGGAGTTGCAAGAACTGGAAAATCAACTTGATAGTGCCTCAATTGATGAAACTTCGGAAACTGAAATAGGTAAAGTTTTATCAACTTTGTGATGCATTTGGCTCGACTTATATGATTTCGCACTAGTTAGCCCGTGTTGGCGTGCATTATTTTGGTTACTTGGGCTATGGATTTCCATACAGATACTGAGATACACGACTCTTCGTTGTGTGTTTGGGAACAAAAACCCAATGTTCATGTTTTATCATCACTACTCTATCTCTAAATCTGGATCTTGCTAATACATTGTCTAATTATCCTATTCCTGTGCAGTAGTTGCATAAAAAGAAAGCTTAAAATAAAGTTCGCTCCTGAGAGTTTATCAGTGAGATGTGTGTTTGCCCACTTTTATGCATTTGGCTCGTGGAAAGCACATTCATATGTTTATCTTTTGAGGTTTCTATTAGCAGGACCATCTCCAAAAAAAATGAGCTTACCTGTTACCAACTCTCAACTATAACTATACTTTGAATTCCACTTGGGCTCATGTTTAAGAATTTCAAGAAAACAGCGCCACTGTGAAGATGCCTCAGTTATTTATATGTCGAAACCTTCCAGTTTCTAAAACAGGAACTTTGCTGTTGTTAGTTGCAATTTAATATCCATCTCTTGTAAAGAAAACTCCTAGACCCTAGTAATTAATAGTCAAAATAAACGTTCGTTCAAGAAATGGAATTAGCATCATTAAACTTGTGGGGTGGCAAGTTTGTTTTATGCAAATGGATCATCTAGAAATAACCATGTTTTAATTGTTTTTGCAGTTAATAGAGAAGTCAATACTACAAACACTTCAGTCCAGGTACTTTTATCCGTGTAGTAGTTTCATCTTTCCCTAACATTTTTCTTTTCCCGTCTATGATCAATTTGATATCCAGCTCTAAGACGTGTTTCTGTGCTGAATTGCAGGCTGTAAGACAAGATAGTATTGACCCAGATAACATGACTTATGAGGTGAGTTGTCAATGAACAACAATATCTCTCTTTCTCTTCGCTTCAAATTCAAGGTAAAATGATTACTATGAGAAAATTTCCGCTTCTACATCCAACTTTCTTATGATCATCACAAGAAGTGCATTGTTCTGTTTGGCATAAATATTCTTCGTTTCCACCAGCGGTGATAGTTATTCACTCATGCTTCAGTTTTGTTTTCTTCTTTTACTCTATGCACGACCTGACTGGATTATTTTTTGCCTCCCAGCAATTGCAATCACTAGGAGAATCCGTTGGAACTGAGAGTAAAGGTCTTTCGGATGAGCTTATTGCCTATTTGGAGACGTCTAAGTATAAAGTAGGATTCTTCTCCAAGAAAGAAAAACATGACGAGTACGTAAATCCAATCTACTTATAGCATTTAGTTGTAACTTACTGATTTTCCTTCTCCCTCATCCACATGGTTTAGTAACTGAGTCAAGAAATTCTTTTCTTTCTCATTTCGGGTTATTTTGAACTTTTGCAGATGTGTGATCTGTTGTATGGAATACAAAAACCGAGACATGTTAACCACTTTGCCATGCCGGCATTTATATCATTCAAAATGTATCACGCAGTGGTTGAAGCTCAAGAAGGTGATTCAATTTCTCTTTTCTATCATCTAATCCTTACTTGTCCTCATTTTATGTTGCTCATCGTTTTCTCTTGCTTTTGAAATCTTTAGATACCGTTTCTGTATTTTAGCTCTTTGGTTAAGCTCCACACGACTGCGCATAGCTAAACATTCATAGGAATTGACGTTTGGGAATTAATTCATAGGCATGATAATTTGAAAATGCTTGAATAGAAAAGAACATAATTAAAAAAGTGAGTTTCAAAATTGTTATGACTTGGCCTCAATACGAATTACTGAACAGTTGCAAGTGGGTTTTCAGGCATTTTCCATTTTTGGGTCAAGCTTGAATGTCAGATGGTCCAAACATTTTATCAATAGATCTTATTTTTCATATATTTGTGGTTCTGATCTTCTGATACATACTTGACATAAATTGATATTGAACTCGTTAAGAGAGAGTTGTACAGAGATGCTTCTTTTGTTCCATATTTTTCTACTATTGAAAGCTACAAAATTGTTGCACCATCTGTCAGCTAACTGAACCTTAGTTTTATTTTGAGGAGTTCCATCAGTTTTTGCTTAAATTTGGTTTATTGGCGTAGAACTTTGGAGTTGGGGACTTCGGTAGAATTTATTAGGAACTAGCTGAGTTCAATAACCTGATTCTTCTTGTCAACTAAGGTGGCGTTTATTCTTAGGCTGGCTCGTTGTCTGAAAAATGACTAGGTGCAGTCAGATTTCAGACTGTTTATTTTCCCTTTGGCGGAACTCCTGACTTGGATTAACTGGGCTCGTATCATCAGATAATAAACATTGCCCTGTTATTTGTGTGCTTTATGGATTTATAGAATTGGCCATATGTTAACAAAGTATATCGATGATTACCACAAGCATGAGCTAACTTATGGTGTTTTTTAATCAGGCATGCCCGGTTTGCAACGAAGAGGTGTTCGGTTAACATGTAAAGGAAAGAGTAGTTGTATTAAAGGTAAATCGGATCAGTTCTCTTTTTTGTATAAAATTTATAAGATCCTGGTTTTACGTAGAATGTAAGAGAAGAGACCTCGGTAGTTTTAAATTGTATTAGGAAGGAATGATCAAGAAAGACTACTACTTATTATGGTTTTTAGTTATGATCTCCCAAAGTTCTCTTTTTCTTGTAGATGATATGATCTTTGATTTTCCTATTTCAATCGTATGGGTATGCAAAATCCTTTAGTTTCTTTTTTATATCGAAAAACTAAAAAGGCTAGAATTGAGACATTGAGTTTGAATTTAGTAGTGATGAGACCTACCACTTTGCAAGAATGAGACCTGGTCGAGCTCATTGATAAAGACCGGTAAGACTTCTACTCACCTGGTGAATGCTCATTGGTTCTTATTCTTAGCTAGTCACATATCTTAAATTTTAGGCATGACCATAAGCTCTCATGGTGCACATTCCGCACTGCCACGAAAAAAAATGCAATAACTGTAAGAATCTCAGGACTTCCCAATTAAGGACTGCAACCAAGCACATTTATAAGGTTACGAGAAGGGAGATTGTAGTGAGATGTTCATAGATTCCATATAAGTGGAAAATGTATTATCAGGTGACAAAGTTAATTAGCGTGTTCTTGCATTTTGTATTGCTGATGGCTTTCTGCCATTTCTGGTGGCCATCGATGTTATAATGGTCCAACGTCTTATTAAAATTGATCTAGACATGGGCTTAGTGGCTCGAAGTCTTGGTCCTTCCATGAAATGAACCATTTTTTGGGGACCATGGTTTTTTTGAGGGGACCATGGTCTTATTAGGCCATCTTCCCTCTAGTTATAAGGATATCCTAATGCGTTGAAATTACTAACCTACCCCTAACCTAATTTAATTTAAAACCAACCTAATAACCACCTCTCTCTCTCTATATATATATAACCACCACCGCCCATCACCGCCGATTACTACCACCACCACCTCCGACCATCACCACCGCCCACCACCGCCGATTACCACCACCACCTCCTCCCACCACCACCGCCGATTACCACCACCACCACCTCCGATTATCACCACCTCTAATCACCGATTACCACCACCAACAACAACCACCACCACCTCTATATATATAATGAAAAATGATGAAAAAATGATGCAATAATGAAGAAACTCGAGCTATTGTCTTTTGTCTTTTATCTTACATGCAATATTGTCTTTTCGTTTGTTTTTGGTTGAAAAAATGAGAATTAATCATCAAAATGAGTTGAAAATGGAAGTTGTGGAGACGTTTAATGGAGGTTACAAAGGTGTTGAGTTTGTTACTTGTTCATCTCACAAGGCAACCGAACTACACATTGGATGAGTTCGGTTACTTGTTCATCCTCACAAAGCAACCGAACTACACCTTCAGATGAGTTCGGTTCTATATGCTTTATAACTATGTTACCGAACTGACGAGTTCGGTTGTTTCGCATAAATGTATAAACTGCCATGTAACCGAACTCTAGGGTTAAAAACATAAGAAAAAAGGTTGCCATGTAACCGAACCTTACTGTTTTTCCCATTATTTTTATTTCTCTTATAACCGAACTCTATCAACTTTGTTCGGTTATTTCGCAAAAATCTTAAACGCCATGTAAGAACTCTACGGTTAAAAACATAAGAAATTTTTGTTTGTTAAGTTCGGTTGGTTGTGCAATTGATCTCAAGTTTGCGAAACAACCGAACTTATTAAACTTAGTTCGGTTGGATCGCAAAAGCATGTAGTTTGCGAACCAACCGAACCTTATACACTTTGTTAAAATTTATTTGTACGTAAAGTTCGATTAGTTGCGAACCAACCGAACACAACGCTGCATGTCAGAGCTTCCATTAATATGGAGTTCGGTAACCTGCGTGTTTGGATCAAGCAACCGAACTACACCTTCAAACTAGTTCGGTTACTTGTTTATCTCCCAAGGAAACCGAACTACACATTCAGATGAGTTCGGTTACTTGTTCATCCTCACAAAGCAACCGAACTACACCTTCAGATGAGTTCGGTTACTTGTTCTTCATATAAAATAACCGAACTGTTCAAAATTTTACATTTTTGGGGAAGTTTTTACCAAATCAACATACATTATCTAAGTTTGGAGCATACTTGTTCACCCAAATACTCTTCCTCCGGTTGTGGTTGATAAAATCCATCATTTGAATACTCAAAGGGGGTGAATTGGAAAAAAATAATAATTATTTTTCATGTTTTTCTCCTTCATCTTCTCTAACTCTACTCTCACAATAATTCTACTCAACTAATAATAAACCCATCTTTTAATTTAATCTCACTAATTGTTTTTAACTAAATCATTTCACTAATCATAACCTAAAATTAATTAAGAGAGTAGATTAGGTATTAAATAAATAACTAGATATGGGGTGACCTAGAATTACTTCTAATGTCTTTACCCAAAATAAAACCATGGTCCCTCCAAAAAAAAGGCTGGTCCCCAAAAAACCGTTCGTCTTATTAAAATTGATCTAGACATGGGCTTAGTGGCTCGAAGTCTTGTTCTGGCTTGGGCTAAGGCAGATCAATGCATCTCCTATTTTGTCTTTGCTACTTTCAAGCTAGGATTTCTGATGTTGTTCTACTTCTAGTAGACTAATAAAATTTCCTGTTTAATAATAAATAAATAAAATCACTTGTGTGTTATAAACGTGTAATTATGTTAAGAATGTCTAGGGTAAATCTCGTTTATTATTGGGATGCCCTTGTGTCTATCCCTTAAAATAGAGGCTCTAATGTTTGTATGTATACACATATGAATGGAATTTCTCCCTTCTTCTTCTCTCTACTTTGTGTCTCATTCTCTCTTTCTCTATTTTACAAGACGTCATCAGCAACGTAGCTCTAATTAACTAAGAGATTTGGATTAATCCGACCAAGTTTTCTAAAGATGGAAGATTCTAACCATTGTTTTTATTTGATCGGCATGTGTACATGGTTTTTACATTGATTCCACAATTATTATTATTTTTGCCGTAAATAATAGATTCTTCGGTGATATTTGATTAAATATTTGTGTGTTGCAGTTTCAACACCTTAGTCTCTACTACCTTATTTAGTATTTCCATGTTTAGTTATTACTTTCCTTAGATAGGCAGTTGCCTTTAATTCATCTAGTTTAGTTAGAAGTCTTTTAGTTCTCTTTAATTACTGCGACTTGGTTAAAAAATTATGCTACATATAAATATGCTAGCATTTTTTACGAAAAGGGAATCAATTAATAACAATTCAGTTTATCTTTAGTTTGTTTTCTTATCGTGATCTTACATCTTCTAAGATTAATTAAGCAAAATCAAGTAAGGGGTGGTGGCTAACCCCAATCAAAGGTTTTATCCGGCTCTATTACTTGTTTGCAAGGCTTTCTCCAGTGTTAAAGGTCTAGAACCCTAACATCTGGATCAGTGCAGGTTCAGCTCAATCTAAAAAATCCACCATTTTTTTTTAGGGTTCTTTCTTTCTTCCAATGTCTTACACAGATTTGAAAAACGTGCATGAAAGTATTGAAGTCTTAGCAGACAAGGTGGACAATCTTGTTGACGCTATTACTAACCTTCATGCCAGTGATGAAGAGACTCAACAGAAGAAGCTTGCAGAAAAGTCGTTGCTCCGAGAACAAGAACGTACTGCTCTTGCTACAACCATAGAAACCTCTTTCCGTAACATATTTAGAGAATTCGTTCCTCTTCTACAACAGCATCATGGATCTGCGAATCCTCCACCACCCCCACCGCCAAATAATGGTCAACAACAGCAGCTACGCCCTAATATCAAATTTCCTAACTTTTTCGGGGTGACGATCCCGATTTACTGGATTTTCAATGCGATTAATACTTTAGTGTTTACAATGCATCCGATGCTCTTAAACTTACTCTTGCCGCTGCACATCTTAAGGTGAGGCAAACCAGTGGTTTCGATGGAGAAGAGCCCAAACTGTGATTACTACATGGGAACAATTTTGCACTTTGGTTCGTGCAAGATTTTCTCCAGAAAAATTCGTGGATGCTAGGTTGGCTATAAGCACCATTGAACAGAAAGGTACTGTCCGTGAACATATCCCTGAGTTTGAACATTTATTGAACTTGGTTGATTTTCCTTAAGATTGATCAGCTGTTTTATCCGTTCTTTGAAACCTCACATTGGCACTATGGTTAAACTATTGGCACCACAAACCTTAACTGAGGCTTTTACCAAAGCCATTCATCAGGAAGAAGCTTATGCAACGGTTAATAAGGCTGCTACAAGGCAACCTTATCGTCCTCCTCAATTCAGACCTGCTGCAACATTACAACCTGCCCCATACAATAGTTTCTTCTTACCTCCAGGAGCTAAAAGGTTATCCTTAGAAGAGCAAAGAGAAAAATGAGCAAAAGGCTTATGTTTTAATTTTGATAAGCTCTACAAACCTGGTCACTTATGTGATAATCCAAGATTATTAATTTTAGATATGACTTCTGACAAGGATCAAATTACCAATATTGTTGAAGGGGAAGATGATCCACAGGTTATAAAAGAAATTCACAGTGAAGTTGAGGTTCCTAAGGATTCTCAAATTTCTTTTCATTCTCTTCTGGGATCTTCCTTTCCTAAAACTATGAGAGTCACAAGCTATATTCAGGGAGAACCCATTACAGTTCTCATTGACTCAGGATCAACTCATAATTTTTTACATCCATCCATTGCTTAGAAACATGTTTTTTCTCATCAATCTAATGATGTTGCCTTACAAGTTATGGTTGGTAATGGTGGTTTTCTCGAAACTAGTGGTTTCTGTAAAGATGTCTCTCTTCAATTACAAGACTATACATTCACTACTGATTTATTTGTTTTGAATGTTAGTGGATGCGATGCTATGTTGGGTGTACAATGGCTATGAACCTTGGGTGAAATAATGTGGAATTTTCAAAAGCTTCACATGAATTTCAGTTAAACAATAGTAATTATTTGTTGGTTGGAAATTCTTCATCCTCAGTTATGCTTTTGGATAGTTATCCACTACAGAAACTCTTGGATTGTGCACACAATGGATTTCTTCTTCAGCTTAACCCTACTTCCAACAACATCTTATGATAAGGTACCTATTGAAATTTCAGCATTACTTTTGCGTTATAAAGATATTTTTGAAACCCCAACATCTCTCCCACCCTGTCGAGCTCATGATCATCGCATAAATATGCTTCCTAACACAACACCAATTAATGTTAGACCCTACAGATATCCATATTTTCAAAAAGCTGAAATTGAGAGAATTGTGTCTGAACTAAAACAAGATGGTTTTATTCGCCAAAGCTCTAGCCCTTACTCTTCTCCTGTGCTACTAGTTAGAAAGAAGGATTCTAGTTGGCATATGTGTGTTGATTACAGGGCACTTAACAAAGTTACTGTCAAGGACAGATATCCAATTCCAGTTGTTGATGAGTTGATTGATGAACTAAATGGCAAGACAATTTTTTCAAAGGTGGATCTGCGCTTTGGCTTTCATCAAATCAGATTATTCGATGCAGATATTCATAAAACAGCTTTCAGAACACATGATGGCCGCTATGAATTCTTAGTAATGCCATTTGGATTATCTAATGCACCTACAACATTCCAGAGTTTAATGAACGATGTGTTTCGACCTTACCTTCGAATATTCGTCGTGGTATTTTTCGATGACATATTGATTTACATTAGCTCTTTATCTAAACATCTCCAGCATTTATAGATTGTGTTTGACTTACTAAGAACACACAAGTTCTTTCTGAAACAATCTAAGTGTGATTTTGCAAAATCCTCTATCGGATATCTTGGCCATACCGTGTCAGCTGAAGGTGTTGCTGTGGAAGAAGATAAGATTTCAAGCATTAAGAATTGGCCTATTCCTTCTACCATTAAAGATCTTAGAGGATTCCTAGGTTTGGCAGGTTATTATCGCAAATTCGTGAAAGATTATGGGAAAATTTGTGTTCCACTCACTAAGTTGTTAAAAAAGATGCTTTCAAATGGTATGAACAAGCTTCAACAACATTTAATCAACTCAAGTGTGCATTAACCAGCACCCCAGTTTTAGCATTACCAGATTTTACAAAAGAATTTTGTTTGGAATGTGATGCTTCTGGTAATGGATTGAGAGCAGTTTTAATGCAGTCTAACAAGCCTATTGCTTATTACAACAAACCTTTGTCAGGTAAGAATTTGAATTTATCAGTCTATGATAAGGAGATGCTTGCTATTGTCTCTGCAGTAAACAAATAGCGACCTTATTTGCTTGGAAGACATTTCAAAATCTACACAGATCATAGAAGTCTTAAATATTTCCTTGAGCAAAGATTATCTTCTCTTGAACAACAAAAATGGTTGTCTAAACTATTAGGATATGATTATGAAATAATCTATCGTTGTGGAGCTTCAAATAAAGCTACTGATGCTTTATCAAGAATGGCCAATCCTCAACTTTTGGCCATCTCTACTCCCATTTTTTCCGGACTCAATGAAATTGTTCAAGAATGTCATATAGATGCTATCTTAGGAGTTCTTATTCAAAATTTGCGCCAAGACCCAACTTATAAACGTAATTACTCATATGTTGATGGATTTTTACGTTTTAAAGATCGAGTTGTTGAAGTATCTACTTCTGAATGGTGGGCTAAACTACCTCATGAGTTCCATTCAACTCTAATTGGTGGACACTCTGGATATTTGAGAACTTTCAAGCGCCTTCAACAAAACTTTTATTAGAAAGGTATGAAATCTTCCATCAAGACATTTATACAAAGATTGTGATGTTTGTCGCAATAAATATGAAGCTTCAAAGACCTCTCCGGATTACTACATCTCGTTATCTATCCCTACCGATGTCCTGGATTGATATTTCTATGGATTTTATTGATGGGTTTCCTTTATCCAACAAGAAGAACTCCATCTTGGTGGTAGTGCATCGTTTATCTAAGTATGCCCACTTTATAGCATTATCACATCCTTATACTGCTTCCACTATTGCTGAAGTCTTTGTACATGAAGTTGTTCGTCTGCATGGTATGCCTAAAACAATAGTTAGTGATCGGGATCTTATTTTCATGAGTAATTTTTGGGAGACATTCTTTACTCGCAAGATACTCAAACTTTGCAAGAGTTCATTTTTTATCATCCTCAAACCGATGGGCAAACCGAGGTAACCAATAGAACTTTAGAATGCTATCTACGTTGTTTTACTAGTATTAGACAAACAGGTTGGTCTAAATGGCTTCCATGGGCCGAATGGTGGTATAACACCAGTTATCACTCAACCATAAAAATGACTCCCTATCAGGCTTTATATTGTAGATCTCCTCCAACATTCTACTTATCAGCCTGGCACACCTCTTGTGCATGCTGTGGATGATTTAAAAAGAGCTAGAGATCATATTTTGAAAATTCTTCACTCCAACTTACAAGATGCTCAGTCGAGGATGAAAAATTATGCGGACAAGCTACGTAATCGAACGTTCTTTTGTTGTTAATGATTGGGTTTTCCTATGTCTTCATCCTTATCGACAGACAACAGTTCGTGACAAGTCATTTTCTAAACTATCTCCAAAGTTTTATGGACCATTTCGCATTCTGGAGAAGATTGGTACAGCAACATATAGATTGGAATTGCCAGCATCTAGTCGCATACATCCAGTCTTCCATGTTTCTCAGCTGAAATTGAAACTTGGTTCATCCATGGTTGTCAACACTGATTTACCAATTACAGTGGATTATGAAAAATGGGAACCTGAGTTAATATTGGACCGCAAGATGTTCAAAAAAGGGAATGCTGCAGGTTCTCGATGGCTTATCAAATGGAAAGATCGTTCAAATGATGAAGCAACTTGGGAAGATGCGGATGTACTTATTGATCGTTTTCCAGACTTGAGGACAAGTCGTTTTTCAGGCAGGATGGGATGTTGCAGTACCAACACCCTAGTCTCTACTACCTTATTTAGTATTTCCCTGTTTAGTTATTACTTTCCTTAGATAGGCAGTTGCCTTTAATTCATCTAGTTTAGTTAGAAGTCTATTAGTTCTCTTTAATTATTGCGACTTGGTTAACAAGTTATGCTAGCCTTGTTTATGAAAAGGGAATCAATTAATAACAATTCAGTTTATCTTTAGTTTGTTTTCTTATTAGAGCTGGTGGCTAACCCCCAATCAAAAGGTTTATCCGGCTCTATTACTTGTTTGCAAGGCTTTCTCCAGTGTTAAAGGTCTAGAACCCTAAAATTGTGACCAAAAATATTGATGCTTTATTTTGTTTTTCTTTCATGAAATCACCATTGGCGGATATTAAAAAAAAAAAAAAAAAAAAAAATCATTGGCGGATATTAAACTGGATTAATGCAAGATTTTTGTTAAAGGGAGAGCAAAAAGTGATTCGAGGAGTACGAAAATCGTAGTTGACTCGCTAGTTCTTAGCTATTCAATATTTTCACATAACTCGGACCAAAATATCCTTGCTCAACACACTCAATAGATACGTGATAAATCTCACTCCCATTATGTAAACAACTCCACCACCGTCCCGTCATCTCCACCAGCACTACCAATCTCATGCTAGGAAACGTGGGTGGCTCTAAGAAAAGATCAAGCTTCTAGTCAACTATTTATGTTCTTCTATGTACGTCGAGAAGCACCCACGATTCCTTGATCATAACCTTGGCAGAAAAATCCAGAACTTGAATTTCACTTGTTTCCGGATCTTATAACTCACGAATAGACATCACAAATCGAGTTCTGGCATCCAAAAGGATTGATGACTATTCCCACTGTAATAATCTCATATTTGACAGATAATAATGATCCCATTCCAAAAAAAAAAAGAAGATATACCCCGTTTGCCTGGTATTTCTCTTTCTGAACTTAACCCATTCAAACAAAAGAAAATTGTAGCAGCAATAAAATGACTTTTATCAAGAAAAGCTCTAAATGCAATTGAATCTCGGTGCAAGTAAGAAGTGGGTTTCTTTTGATTTTCCTAATAATTTTTTGATTTTTAAATATTAGGGTTTGGTACCCTGTTTTTGATGCTTTTTGGTTGTTGGTGGATGGTGGTGCAGGATTCGGCTTGAAGTCGCCGGTAGTTTTTTGCTTTTGGAAGTTGTTCAAGAGATGAAGTGAATTTTGTGCGGTAACTGGGTGTAGTTAGTAGGATAGTTTTGTCCGAGTTAGAAAAATATGTTGGATGGGTCGTGAATCGTGATTGCCGAGTCGATTACGATTTTTGCACTTCTCGGATCAGTTTTTGCTCTCCCTTTAACAAAAATCTTGATGCAATGGATGCACATATCCCCTTATTCGGAAGGAGATTTGACTTTGTACACTCTTACAAGTGATGTTCCGTTAATTAGTGGCTGACCATATATGAGTGGTTTTGGATATGTGATCCGCTGAAAAAAAAAAAAAAGGTTAGGTAATCGTGATTTTGTTAAGTTCTTAAACTCTTACTATCTTCACAGTGAATGGTCAATGGAGTTTATTTACTTACCTTTCAACTCCAAGGTTGTATTATAACCATTTCTAGGAGCAATTAATATCCATTGGGTGGATCATAAATAGACGCGGTCTATATTTCAGGGAACGCCAGTGATCAATTTTTAGCAAAAAAAAAAAAGTTTGATTTCTTTTTCTCTAATTATTTTAAAAGAGAAAAAAAAAATCCATCAAAATATGGTTTACAGTTTCTATTTCCCTAATGAAACTGTAATCATAAAAATTGGTTATTTTTCTTCTCTAATTATTTTATTAGACAAAGAAAAAAGAAATAATCATTGAAAAATGGTTTACAATTCTATTCCTTTGATGAAATTGTAATCACCAAAAATTGGTGTTATCGCAATTTGGTTACCTTTATGGCAGCTAATCACGTGCATGGTTGAAAAACCTACGGCCAATTAAATTTGGTATCCTTGTTTTTTATACAAGGGTCATGTGATTTATCCATATGGTTCCGATAATACCATTTGTTTAACCACAAAGTGAATTATCCCGGTGCGATGACTAACGGACAACATTTTTTTTCCTTCCTCGTCGATACAATTTTCATAGATCGAACAAAAGAACTGGTGTTGGTTTTCTCTATCACTTATATGAGATGCCAATATAGTTTGATTCTTTCTACCAACACCGTTGGTTTCTATTTCTTTCCAGAAACCATGGATTTTTCTAAATTCAATAACGAAAATGGTTTCTTTATCTTTTTTAAGAAGAAACATATAAGCCAACTAGATTTGGTTTTTCCCTATCGATCCTAAAGGGATAAAATGTTGTTATGGTATTTTCATATGAAAACGCCGACGAAACACAGAATTGCTGCATTCTAAAGTTATTTAGCAATTTTTATCTTTCCTCGCCGTAATAATCTCCAATATTTGGACCGTTCCACTTGTAGCTGGAATACAGTGTGACACAAAAGATCAAAGGGTGCGCACCCGGCTTGTTAGCTATATAATTAGTCCATGTAATGACTAAATTAATCTTAAATTAATTTTTTATTTTTATTTTTTGAAAAAGAAAGTGTCTACAATCTCATGTCGTTGAGATCATGGAATTATTTGGAGATTTATTTGCATATTTTATATGTTTTTGGTTGAACCAATAAAATTTATGGTTGGTGTTAAATTTGTATGTCAAGTAGACAACAATTTTATTTTTTATGGCTCTAGAAGTCATTATCTACAGTCCAACTGGTATTGTTAAAATCCAGAAATTATTTGAGTATATGTCCTCGATTTAATCGGATAATACTCTACGAAACTTGTTTTCGTATATGAGATGAAAATATTTCTTCCATAATCAGGGGGGAGACTACACGCTACGAGAGGTTGGTGTTAATTAACTCAAAAGTTATATCAATTTCTCTCCCATCATGATTAAATCAAAAAGGCTGCCATTGAATATGCGTGAAATTATCTCATTTAGCTTTTCCATAAGTTAATGTCGTTTGAAAAGGCAAATCCAATCACTTCTAGCAAGAATGTAGCAAAATGCTACATGCTACAGATAGTACTCCAATTTAGTCTATCAAAACATGATCCACATTCCTATTGTTCATATCTCCTAAATGGAAGATGAGGAGATTATAATGCCCGCGGGCGCTGGTACCAGTAATTTTGATTTTTTCAAAGTATGCATACATTGGAAATTGTGTAAGATCGTGATAAGCTAAATATTGTCGAATATTCGTTTACAGTAGCTACTTCAAATACACGATGGTGGTTTTGAACCCCTCTTCCGAGGAATATCGACAAATGTGATTGGTTGGCATACATTCCAAATTAGATTGGATTGATTTCTGGATTAACACATTTTGGATCCAAGACTTAACACCGTAAATGTGCCGAGCCTATCAACTACAGGTTGGTGTAGTCATAATGCATTATACGAGAAATATGTTTGTTGTAAAACGATTTAAGGGTTTTCTTTTTTTCTCAGACCCTAGGATTGGTTCAATAATTGTTCTTCTTATAAGACACATTTGGCATGGTGGTCCTCGAAGGACTCGTATGTGGTGGGGAGAACATATTCAATTTGTAACCTTAGAGGATTCAGGCAGCCACCTGATTCAATTATATCAGGTTTAACAATTCTTTATGTGTTTTTAAAAGTTTGGTACAAAACCAAAAATCCGGATTAATTAGTTGATGATATCAACATTATAGGTCTCTTAAGGAGACCTTAAAAACACAAAAATCCATGCTTTAGCAGCATAAATATTATTTTTCTTAAATCTGCAGTTAAAATATTATGCTTGCTTAAAATTTGTCTATGATAGACTATAATTATGATTTTGGTGCTTGTTTTCTATAACACTCATATACTTGAGTTAATTAACATCCATATTTATGTCAAAAGTTGTACTCTTTTCCCTTCGTTTCAGGTTTTGTCCCATGTGGTTTTCCAGACAACTGGCAAGGATTTAGTGAGGCAATTAATTCAACATGGTGGTCATCCAAGGAGGAGTTGTATAATTTCGGTTGTTTGGTGGATTCCCACCATTAACTAGGTCGATTTGTTAGGCCAAATCAACATAACAAGCCCTTAGTAATTTGGATGTCATTTTGATCCGTATAAGGTATGACCACAAATTCAATTTTGTTCACCTATGGTAATTTATCTACATCTTGGCTCTATGTTGAAGAAACTACATCAAGAACTTTTGCTAATCATCTCGGGAAGCTAGCAATCCATTACACAAGTTCTCAATGTGTTGGAGAAGAACGTAGACTCCGCAAAAGTATTAATCGAAGACAATACTGCATGTGCAACATAAAAGAAGACTTCATCAACTATCAGACATCTTCATGAAAGCACAATAGTCTTCTGCATTCAAGAAATTCGTTCTTCAAAATTGGAAAGTCTCGACTCAAAGATTTGAATGAAGTATTCATCAGGGGGAGCGCCATCATAAAAGGTGCATTTACTGGACTTATCGCGTTGTACTCTTTTTCCTTCGTCAAGGTTTTGTCCCACTGGGTTTTCCTTGTCAAGGTTTTAACGAGGCAACATTTGCGTGCCCAACATTGTTTCAAGTCTTTATGTACTTATGCAATTTCAGGTTTTTCTCTTTTGAGTTTTCCTGGTATGTTTGTAATTAGCTTAGACACAATGTCATCAGGCGGAGTGTTATAAACGTGTAATTATGTTAAGAATATCTAGGGTAAATCTCGTTTATTATTGGGATGACCTTGTGTCTATCCCTATAAATAGAGGCTCTAATGTTTGTCTGTATACACATATGAATGGAATTTCTCCCTTCTTCTTCGCTCTACTTTGTGTCTCCTTCTCTCTTTCTCTATTTTACAAGACTGTGAAATTTCTATCTCTGTATTTTGATCCAATAAAAAAAGAAGAAAATCTCTATCTCTGTATATGTAAAGTGTGTAAATGATTTTCGACTCTATTTGCCCAAGGATAAAGAAACATTCTAATTTGTATGCCCAAACAACTCATACAAATATTGCACTAATCTAGCATACCTTTTTTGTATGTATCTTTGAAATAAAACTCTCGTGAAGTTCAAGTATATATGAAATAGGTTTGCAGGAAACAAAAACTTTAAGCAAGGTACACTAAGAATATACATTCTTTCCGCCAAATATCTATGTGGTCTCGAAAATCAGATCTCTGCGGAAACTATGAGATGTTGGAGAAGACTGAAAAAGAGTGTTATCTCTATAACTTTGTTGTGATAGAGAATAAGGGAGGGTTTGAAGATGCAGAATGAGCTATAGAATTTTTTGTACAAAATGAGCGACATTCTGGATTGGGTGGCAATTTTCTGTCAATCGAACGAAAACTATCAGCTTAATTGATATGATGAACAGAGATAAGCTGAAAGCGAATTGAGGTACTTATTCATGGCTACCATGAGCGGACTAATTTCTATTATTTATTTATTTTTAATTAGTAAAGAAAAATAGATTGATCAAAAAAAAATGAGAGGGTACAAAAAGGCTTGTACCACCCTCAAGAGTACAAATAGAAGAAAGAAAAAAGAAAAAAGAAAAAAGTTACATACAACTTCTTGAGTTACAAAGAATCAAAGTAGACTTTAGGCAAATTAAAAATTACATCTTGGAAAGAAGGTGTTTCCAAATCTTGAAAGACAAGACACTAAGTGAAAAGTTGATACTTTATCTTCTGTTGAATTGCAGTTGCTGAGGGTGTTTTGTTTTTAAAAGCTCTATCATTCCTTGCAAGCCAGATACCCCAAAGAATAGCCACTGAAATCATAGACCAAATTTGATACTCCTGTTTTGAGTTAAAAGTCACATTCCAAGAGAATAACATTGTAAAAATGTTATGCCAGTTCAACTTCTGTTTGAAATGAGCCCAAACTTTTTCTGCTAACTAACAATGAAGAAAAAGATGGTTAGATGTTTCAAGTTGAGAACAAAACAGGCAGCTTAAGGGAACTTCAATTCCTTTTACTGCTATCATATCCCTTGTTGGTAAGCTATTATGTGCAAGAGTCCATAGGAAAAAGAAATCTTAGGAGGACATTTCAGTTTCCAGATGTATTTGAAGATGTGAAAAGAAGCAGAATCTGCAGGTTCTTGAGAAAGTGAATCATAAGTGGATTTTACACTGAAAATGCCCGTACTTCCTATCTCCCAAACAATTTAATCATTTGCATCAGGATTAAGAGAAACCAACTGCACACTTCTTTGTAACTCTTCAAACTCAGCTCTAACAATATTGTTTTGTCTTCTAGGAACTTCCAAACTCCACTGATTCTCTACTTCCTGGAAAGCTTCTGAAATGGTTTTGTTTTTTGCTCTTGAAACTGCATATAAATTTGCATATTTCAAGTACAAAGGCATATCCAAAAGCCACTTATCCATCCAGAAATTGATATTTCTCCCAGATTTAACTTTAAATTTAACATGACTTCTGAAGATAGAGTTACACTGCATTATACCTTTCCAAACTGATTTCCCATAAGAGCATTTATGAGATTTTGAAAACCAATTCAAAGGATCATACCCATACTTCTCAAACACAATTCCCCTCCATAAGAAATATTCTCAAACTAATTTCTGTTTTCTTGGTTAACAATAATAACCCGAAGTAAATCTGCTACGAATCTTTTTGGTTTTCTGATAAAAAGGAACAAGTATTGGCTTGTATGTTTTCTTTTGGACCCACATTTCTTCTTGCTTTTACAAAATTCATGGTGAAATTAGTGTTGTAATTAAAAATGTACATATAAAGATTCCCCAAAAAGAATTTATGAAAAAAAAAAACAGCCCAAAAAACATCCGGCCATAAGACGTTAGGAATCGCCGAGTATACTTAACAATATTCGGTCGTTGTCATATTGCCGGATATTCTTTAGGGTTATTTTTTATTTCTTTCTTTCTTGATTTTTTCTTTGCACAACTATTGTTTTGATTTTCATGCACTTATATAAGATTTGGCACGGGACAAACATAACAATGGTCAATAACCGCCCTTAATTGCAAGAATTTGATACTTAAACAAAAAGATCGCCAAATTCCTGAGTATTCTTTAAAAAATTGACACATCTATAAATACAAAAAACAAAGAAAAGGAAATTAGCCTACTCGATATTGAATCTGGTTCGGCCACTGCATGGAACAGGCGAACGAATAACATCTCATAGAGTTTCAAATCTATTAGTTGAGTGATGGAGAAGTGGGGATCGTGTAAAAATGTTGAAAGCCACGTCTTACTATGAGGGAAGACGGGTCGATTTACACCCACTACTTCTCCGCTGCCACTAACTGTCCACCTTTCCCGACACTTTCTTATAATGGGTGTGTTGCACGCCGCACGCTGTAAACCGCCGGACCAATACCCTGATAAACATCCCCCAGTTTGTGACATGTTTGAATGGGTCTTTTTGGCAAGACCTAGCTATTTTGACCAATCACGCGCAAGCTAGGCGGCGAGTTGTCATATGTTACAAGTCAATCCATAAGACTTGCCGCAAGAAATAGCGTGTAATGCTTTTAGGTCAAATAATTAAATTATTTGTAAAGTACATGTTTATAAAACATCGTTTGTAATCGATGCGTATAAAGCATCGCTTTTAAGCAAGCATCTCAAATAATCAATGCTCATAGAGCATTGTTGTATAAAGCTCGTTTAAATTAGTCGCGGAGCTTAATGTCTTAAAAGGAGTATGACCGACCACCTTTAGGAAGCTGCCAGGAGCCATTTTAGTACTACGAAGGGAAACTCTTTTGACAAAAAGAGACGTTCTAGGTTCTTCAAATAAGAATACAATACTACTATCCTGATGGGAAGTATCATGGATTTAGAAATGAATTAATTCATGCTTTGAGGTGATATACTCAGAAGTCTGAGACTTAAACTCCTTTTGTAATTTGTTTCGTTTGTTATAATCAATTGAATTACACAGAGGAGGAGCATTGCTCTTACCGATTAGTAAATCAATGTTGACCTCAACATGAATATTATTCTTCATAACTTGATTTAGTCTGTCAAGAGATTCTTGTTCATTCTGGAGAAATAGATCAACATCAGAAGTTAGGCTTTCAAGTTTCTTTTCAATTCCTGAAACAACTTCAAGGGATTTTAAACCTGGTGGAAGTTTAGATAGAATTTCTTCTACAAATTTAATTAAATCAGACATGAAAGATAATTCTGGAATCCTTGGATCTGGTGGTGCATTTATTGAGATAGCACCTCTGTCCATAAGTCGGATCGCTACAAACACAGACTTATAAGGTCTTTAAACGTGTTTGCCCGCTCTAATACCAATTGAAAAAGTGGGGGTACAACAACCTCACCCAATATTTCTCTTAGCAATATGTATGGAATAAATCCAATATACTTTTAAGAGAATCAACTAGACAGTCAGACTCAATCTTAATGAAAAGTATATCAAAGATTTATATCTCAATTTCTTGATTCAATCCTTACTCAAACAAATAGAAATCTGCGAGTCTAATTGAATACAAGAGAAATTAACTTGAACGATACCAAATACCAATGTTCAAGTATCAATCAATTTCAATCAACAATCAAAGGTTGGATTTACCAATTGATCGATTCAACGCTCAACCTGTGATATTTCAATTATATAACAAAATATAATGCGGAAAAGAAATAACACAGACACCAAATGCAGAAAAAACCCCGGGACCTAGTCCATATTGAACACACACTGTATTAAGCCGCTACATACACTAGCATACTACAAACTAACTTCGGTCTGGATTATAGTTGAACCCCAATCAATCTCACACTAATCCAAGGTACAGTTGCGCTCCTTACGTCTCTGATCCCAGCAGGATACTACGCAGTTGATTCCCTTAGCGGATCTCACCCACAACTAAGAGTTGCTACGACCCAAAGTCGAAGAATTTAATAAAAAAATCTGTATCACACAGAAAAGTCTATAGGAATAGATAAATCTGTCTCCCACAGAAATACCTACGAGTTTTGTTCCGACTTTTGATAAATCAAGGTGAACAGAAACCAATTGATATACCAGACTTATATTCCCGAAAAACATCCTAGAAATATCAATCACCTCACAATAATCTTAATTGACTAGCGAAACAAGATATTGTGGAATCACAAACAATGAGACGAAGATGTTTGTGACTACTTTTCTATCTTGCCTATCGAAGAAATTAATCTCAAGCCAATCTTACGATTGCACTCAATCACGATAGAAATAGCAAGATCAGATCACGCAACTACAGAGGAAATAATTGGGTCTGGATTCACAATCCCAATGAAGTCTTCAAGTCGTTAACCTACGGGGTGTCGGTGGAAACCTAAGGTTAAAGGAGAATCGACTCTAGCTTATACAACTAGTATCACATGCACAGGAGGTGTGGGGATTAGGTTTCCCAGTTGCTAGAGTTCTCCTTTATATAGTCTTCCAAATCAGGGTTTGCAATCTAAGTTACCTTGGTAACAAAGCATTCAATATTCACCGTTAGATGAAAACCTGATTAGATTCAAGCTAATATCTTTCAACCGTTAGATCAAACTTAGCTTGTTATACACAAATAAAATGCACGTTCATTTAGGTTTGTGTAACCGTACCTAAACGTGTACACCTAGTTGGTGCAACAGTAGTTAACCAAATGGTTAGACATATGAGTACTTTCATATCAACCTTATTCATATTCACCATACTTAGTTCAAATGACTCAAAAGAACTAGTTAGAGAGTTGTTCAATTGCTTAGATCTCATAGAAATATATAAGACACAATCGAAGGAAAAACGATTTTGATTCACTCGAATCGATTCATGAACATTATAGCCACGGTTTGCAAATATGCATTCCTTAGTTTATATATGTCTTAGTTCACGAATAAACCGTTTTTAGAAAATAACCCACTTAAGTATGCATACCTGTACGCATACTTAAGTGCCCGGTTTGAGTTTGTTTTCAGTTCACAAACTCCAGCATAAATTCACGGGATGTGAACTTAGCAGCGATTCGCGTACGGCACGCGGACTTAGCTTCCGGACTTCCTGAACTAGTAAAGTACGCATACTTTAGTTCAAGGATTTTGGACTTACACACGTATGAGTTCACATACAATGTTTATATCCATTCAAGGTTATATATTCTAAACTCTCATTTCAATCATTGAAACATTCTTAGAGGATGTTAAATAGAGGTTATTCATACACTATTTTTCATCAAAGCGATTTTCAAGATATTGAAATCATCAACATGACTTTCGTCACTTGTAAAGATGAACTTGGCCAAAGCGAAAGCTTACCAACACATATTTCGAGAAATAGATAAGCGAGATAAACTCGGCTCGAAATAGAAAATGTGTATAATCGAAGTTTATATAGCAATACGACTTTATCTCAATATAGGAGATAGAGTAGATAGACTTTTTAGTGATAGATAAGTTCAAGTCTCCACATACCTTTTTAGTCGATGAAGTTCCACCAGTTCCTTGAGTGGTTCTTCGTCTTTGCATGATGAACGTCGTGGAGTCTAGAGCTCAACCACACTTTCTATCCTAGTTCGAGACTTAGCTATAAGTAAACTATAAATCAAGACTTATAGTTTTGGCAACTAAACTTGACAAACAAGATTGAGATAGCAACGCTTGCGAGTTCGACCGAGCAGTGCTCTAACACCTATGTTCAATTCCTTAAGGAATTAAGCGTGCGACTATCTAACTTACACTTTTAATCAAAAGTGCGTGTTGCGCATTTAAAACAATTTGATTGGTTGATGAGAAAAGGGGGCTAGCAGGCAGTAATATGGGGAGTGGCCGATCGGCCACGGACAACGCCTGCTAGGGAAAACCGGCCGGCCAAGTGATGTGGCCGCGCCTCCTTTTGCTGCTACCTTTATTTGCCATAGTTTTTCTTTGTTTTCTATTTTTGGTAGGATTTTTCTCCTACTAGTCCATGGCGGATCAATTTCCTAGCTTTCCTAGGTTTGGTCTCGACCAATAGGGTCTGAGATATTGCGCAGGCCGCAAAAAGACCTAATTTTTGTAAATTACTCCCTCCGTACCTATTATATAGGTGGAATATGACATTTTCTTTGAACCATTAGATAGGCGGAGTGACAATTTCAAGATGGTTTTTATCCATTTTACCCCTATTTATGTTGCTTGGTTATCCTCACATTTAAGTTTATGTTTCTAACATAGGGAATATAATAAGGGGTAAAACAGGAAAAGTCATGGATATTTATAAAATCAAAAAAAACTTCTTAATCTAAGAGATTTGGTCCCTCCGCCTATATATGTGGTACATAGGGAGTAATAAAATTAGGTCAGAAAGATTGAATTTTGTGGGCTGACACAAAATCAATCAATTTCTGGTGAATTTTGTGCGTTCATACAAAATCACTAATTATATTTCATAGGGCAGCATGACTTTGCGTGCCTCAATTGAGTACTTCCATGCACATCATAATCCTGACACTTCGGGAAATTCATGCTACTCAGCTGCGAGCGAACATTAATTGTCATGTCATGTCAACATCAAGAGTTCGGCTGGGGAACGTGGCATAAAATGAATACTCGCAGGCCATGCATTAGTGAGTAATGCAGGTGAAAGATAAAATTTACAGAATATTTGGGATTGTTGTTGCACGCACCATTATGGATAAAATATATATATAAATATACTCAGTTGCTCAATACATATGTAAGTAAAGATGCCTAGGCACTCAACCTTTTTAAATGGCCTTGTTTCTTTGCGGAATGATGGCACATTAAACATAGGGTTTCACAATTTTAGCCCTGAACTGAAAACCACCATCAACATTAAGTCCCTTGCTTAGCACATAACAGTGACATTGTTGTGGGGTAAGCACTAGATGGTGACAGGTAAAAATTCGCGAGAAAAGTTTAAGCAGAGGTTACCTGGATAGAGGCCAGTTGGGTCTTCAAGCAAGATACGTCTGATGAAGTATCAAGGCATGTGATGATCATTCTCTTAGTACACGCCAATCAGTTCCAGGTGGATAAGCATATAGTTGGTTGATATTCCGCATCTAAAGCCTCTATTCTCGGCAGATAGAGAGTCCTTTGTTTTACCAGATCTTGTTGACTTGCTGAATATAAAAGAAAGCACTTGAGCCCTTCTTTTCACATCTATAATCACAGAGCTGCACTTCTCCTTCTTCCAGGTATGCACTTCGTGTTCTCTTGTATATATATTTGTGTAAGTTGTTGACATAACTGTGTCACTTTTCTGCAGTGTATGATGGGATTTCCTAGTGATAATTATTCTTGCAAATCCCAGAGAAGGATTTTGAAGGTGACAATCCCCGGATAACCGCATCCGAAGAGGTATTGGCTAAGATTGATGGTCCGTTTCGTGAAGTTGGATGAGCTATACAGGGTATGTCCCTTGCACATCTAAGCATTGTTCGAGGGTATGTTCAAGCTTTCCTGGATTCGGTCATCATGGAAGAAAAGTGGAGACGCGATGAAACGTCTTATCCAACGAGCGCTAGGAATGAAATATTTGCGGCTCGGCTAAAGCGACGAAGGATTGAGCATGAGTATTCTTCAGGTGAAAATAAACATGATTACCCTATCCATAATGGCGTCATATTTCTCGACCCTGATGTGGACGAACCGGAGCATCCTCAAAAGGCTCATGGAGCAGTTTCTGAAAAGGATGTCGGAGCAGCTTCCGAAGAGTGTATAGAAGCGACCTCTGAAAAAGATGTTGATGCGGATTCCAAGGAAGAGGTTAAAGTAGCTTCTGGAAGGGAGGTTGAAGCGGCTTTTGGAGAGGACGTTGAAGCGGCTTCGGCTTCTGGAGAGGACATTGAAGCGGCTTCTGGAGAGAACGTTGAAGCGGCTTTCAGAGAGAACATTGAAGCGGCTTCTAAAGAGAACTCCACTGAGGGCGCCATTAACCCTGGCATTGATGTTGATAACTATATTTCTCACTTTATTATTTCTTTTCGTAGATAAGCATATTTTCGTAGCTTGCAGATGCTTTTTGATACTTAGTGGTTTTTTGCTTATGTGGCTGGAGCCGGGGCTTCATCGAACAATAATCTTTCTTTCATGTTGCTTTGATAATTTTATGTTTCCAATTGGATGAATGAATGAAAATTCCCGACTGAGAAATCCAAATCATCAGAAAAAATCTCGTAGTACCTTGGAACTATAGACGTTGTATCCTTTGGCAGAGTTACGGTAGAGCCTCATATACATTCCTTGAATGCCACGATTAGTACCTTGATTGCAAAAAACGAGTTCTTCCCATTCTTCTGAGGTGGTATGGAAGATGGTAAGACGGCACACAAATAGTGCTGGTCGACAAGTCGTGTTTTCTCCTCATGGGAAAGAATACCGCTTCCACAATAATATCTCAACATATGCAACGTTGGCAACGACAACTCAAAATATGGGAAATAACAATAATGGCTAAGGATTCGACCAACCTTATGTTTGATTAACCCTTGCAAATTACATACGAAGATTTGTGGCACGCCAACTAGGTATGTATGAGCATGGACGCCTTTTATGAAGAAGTAGTTGTGCGCGACTTTCCAGTTTTGTGAAAGGGTTCCAAAAAATCTGAAATTTGTAGACTGAAAAGAACAAAGTTCCTACTACGGATTCCTTAAGACTGTCTCAGGGTTTGAACTTAAGCAGGCTGCTCTTCAGGGTATAAAAGAAGTCTTCTCTAAAAGGGATGTACTGCTGCTGGAAAATTTCCCTTGAATATTTTGTCCTTCCATTTTTCTTTGCATATTCCCCTCTTGGGTATGTTTTGGAAAATAAGAGATGGCTACCTATGTAGTTCGATTTTCTGGCTTTGAGCTAGTAGGTAACTGTGTTTTGAGGGTTTTGAGTTTATTTGAGGTTTTGTTTTGAAATGATTCAAGAGCAATGAAAAGAAATAATACTTCAATTAACTGATAAACTGAAATGCTAATTATGAATGCGAGTCGATGCAATCATTTTGGCGGAATTACAAATATTGCATGAAAAGGGAAATGCTAAAGGAAACTCTAGGGAAGAGGCGACATGATATTTTAGGTACTAAAAGGTTTGAGCCACCTGGCGTGCATTACTATGCCTTCTAGTTTATCGGTATTGATGAGCTTGCAGTAGCCTCCCAAGATAATTTCTACTATTAGATATGGCTCATCTTTTCCTTCTGTGGAATCAGGCGAAGTAGGTTGAGCAGTAATCCTTACTACCATATACCCAACTTGGAATGGGTTTGGGCGTTGCACCGTCACTTGATTCTTAGATTCCTTATCTTTGACTGAGACAACTTCTAAACTCTTGATAAAATACTTGAAATGACCAGCATCCCACTCACATCTCCTAGTGACATCTAGGTTGATAATCGGATCGAGTCCCCAATCTTTGACGGAAGGAGGATTGACTGGTTGCAAAAAGGGTTGTTCGATAAGACTTACTTGTGTCCGGAATCTGCGAACAAATGCTGATGCGCTCTCTCCAGGAAGTTGCGTCACATTTGCGAGTTGTTGATACGGCAACAAATAATCTTCAGGATTGGATGGCTTGTTGGAGACCCCTTCAGGTATATACACTGGCAAAGGACATACTCCTAGCTTTGCCTTGTCGTCGTGTATCCATGAGTGCCCCAGGACCATATCATAATTTGGGTACTCTTTAACTATGTGAAATTTAGCGTGTGTCAGAGCATCTCCCACCTTGATTTCTAGGTTAATGTACCCGTAAGCATCTCTGGATTATCCTTATGAATTTTTGATTATGGTTGGGTAGTGAACAACTTCCTGCTTTGAAATCCTTGCAGCTCTCAGAGTCTTGACGGTGACAGTGTTGAAGTCAGAGGCCGCATCAATCAGTGTGCTGTCAAACTCGACATCTTTCAGGTGAGCGGTAGTTAGGAGTCCCCAGTTGCATCTGTCAGCCGTACTTTCCAGGAGAGGTTGGGGTTTGGGAGCGGCTTCCCTGGATAGAAACAGCCGCTTGCCTGATACAACACGGTTGAGGGATGCAAATATGTCTTGACGCTGCGCCTTGGACAAATACAGAATCTCACATTACTGCTCCATCATAGACTGTACGGTTTTGTGGACGGAGTCCCCAGAAATCATGCAGCTCCTGACAGGAAGGGGATTTCCGTGAACTCCTTCAGTTCCTAATTGAAGTTCTCCTGCATCCACCTTCTCTTTGAAAATGCGCTTCAATTTGTTACAGTCACTGGTTGGGTGATTGACGAACCTATGGTAACGACAATATTTGGGATTTGCCATTTCTTCTTCAGTTGGTGGACGTCTGAGAGGAGGTAGCTTGATGGCGTCATCTTGAATCTATGCTTCTAGGAGTTCGATTACCTCTTCAATCGGAAACGGGAAGGTTAGAGAAGCCTATTCAGTTTCTTGTTGTTGTGCAGGCATCTTAGTAGCAACATTTCGGGTTTGAGCTGTTTGTTGTGCTGGTGCCGCACGCTTGGGTTGTTGTTCTACAGCTGGAGCTTTTTTTTTCCCTCCCCCACTTACCACGCTTACAGAGCGTTGAATATTGTATTGTTTGTTGATGAGACGTCTGTTCCCTCGAGTTTCACGTGCATCTTTATTCTTGGCGGGCCTGGTTCTTTCCAACAAGGCTGGCTGTTGTGGCCGACCGCTTAACAACTTCATGAAGTTCGGAGAATATCTGGAAGCACAGGTTCTCCAGTAAAGTGCAATAGACGGGTATCATTCCATTAATGCACAGCTCCACCAATTGATGCTCAGTCACATTTGGATCATGACAATCTAGCGCTTGAATTCTGAATCTATTGACATAATCATTTGGATGTTCATTGTTTCGCTGAAACATCCTTCCCAAGTCTGATAAAGTGATTCTCTCAGACACAAAGAAATATTTTTTGTAGAAAGCGATAACCATTTCACACCAATTGGCTATGCTGTTTGGTGCAATGTTGTTGTACCAGGTGTACGCCCTTCTAGTGAGTGATTTTGAGAATTCTTTCAGGCGGAGGACGTGGTTGTATTCATGCTCCCCTAGTGATTCCAAAAAATGAGAGACGTGTTCACGAGCGTTACCAGTACCGTCGTAAAGGGAGAACTAGGGAGAAGAATATCCTCTTGGAAGGGGAATGCTTTGCACGTTAGGAGGATAAGGAGGTTGGTGCTGGTGAATGGTGGCTGGATTTTCCCTGCGTCGATTCTGTAGAAGTCGTTCCAGGTCCTCTCGTGTGATAAAGTTGGACTGTTGATTCCTTTCTATTGGTCGTTTAGGAGCTACGCGAACTTCTTCATCCATAAAAATACGTCATGTTGAAGTACTGGCACCAGGCATCATGAAAGTATTAATTGTCTGCTCCATTTGGGTTGGCGCGGTTCTGGTGGTAATCTTTCCGTTAGCGACTTGAGAAAAGTGAGTACCTCGTTCTGAGTTGTATCCATGTACGTCTGAGCTTTGGCAAGAACTTCATGTCTTTCCATTAAATTGGCAATAGTAATGGGAGGTTGGTTTCCTCTGGCTCCTCCAATCTCCCGCCCTGACGAAGTAGTGGTGGAAGCTCTGGTGACAATTGGGGGTGTCATGCTTGAAGAAATATTGGGAGTAGCAGCGGCTCTGGTGATAGGTGGCGTCACGCCAGAGGGGATGCTTCCGGCGCCGCTGGTGTTGGTGCTAGAGGATGTAACACCATGAGATGTGTTGACTGTGCTGGCAGGCGATACATTGGTGTTAGCAACGGAAACAATGGCGCCAGGAGTATTATCAGCGCCAGCAGCATCGGGATTGGTAACTGACCCAGACCTAAGATCCACCATATTGAATTTGAGAAAATTGAAATGAAATTGAAAATTGATCTTGCAACCGAGAGATTAATCTCCCACTGTGGTCGCCAGTTTTTTTGGGGTAAAAACTGATTCTGCTGGAAATGGTAAATTTGGGTGTGCCGCCGAGAAACGAATCTAAACCCTAAACAAATGCACTGCACGTGAGTACTTTAGATTCGACGGATCAATCTGTACTAAACCAAGAAATACCATTCCAGCCTTGCTTCGGTCACAAAGTGAAGGAGAAGGGTTAGGGAGGAAAGCGAAGAAGGTGTCGAGATCAGAATGGTTAACTCTAAAGGTGTGGTTGTTTTATGACTTGTATCAGAATGTGGAACTTGCTTATAGGATGTAAGCTATCAGTTCTTGATGTTTTTCTGGATACTTGTGTTGATAACCGTTGTTGGTTGAAATAGGTCGAATACCTATTTATATCATTCATAGTTGAACGCACCCTGATCTCGTAGGAAGCGGAAGTAGTTGAGTGATAGAGAAGTGGGGATCGTGTAAAAATGTTGAAAGCCACGTCTTACTATGAGGGGAGACGGGTCGATTTACACCCACTACTTCTCCGCTGCCACTAACTGTCCGTATTTCCTGACACTTTCTTATAATGGGCGTGTTGCACGCCGCACGTTGTAAACCGCCAGGCCAATAACCTGATAAACATCCCCCAGTTTGTGACATGTTTGATGTCTCGAGTATTTTCGTGGAAAATATGTAGCAAGTTGCTGAGTGGGACTTGCTGGAAAGACCTAGCTATTTTGACAGGCGGCGGGTGGTCATATGTTATAAGTCAAGCCATGAGACTTGCCGCAAGAAATAGCGTGTAATGCTTTTAGGTCAAATAATTAAATAATTTGTAAAGTCGATATTTATAAAACATCGTTTGTAATCGATGCGTATAAAGCATCGCTTTTAAGAAAGCAGCTCAAATAATCGATGCCCATGGAGCATCGTTGTATAAAGCTCGTTTAAATCAGTCGCGGAGCGTAATGTATTAAAAGGAGTATGACCGGCCACCTTTAGGAAGCTGCCAGGAGGCATTTGTGCATGCTAAAGGTGAGCTAGTCGGTCTTATAGGAGAGTGATGGATGGTAGGCATTTTGACATCCTATTGGTCGGCCCAAATTAGATCTAGAACAGTAAATTTGGCTAGCCAAACTGAGTGGCTGAGATAATTTGCGGCAGTTGATGGCTGCTGTTGAATTCATTTAAGACCCTTGTAGGCTGCGCGACTATCCACCTTTGGGCATCCGTTCAGAGGCCATACAGGTAGGTCGTGGCTTGGCCGATCAGTCTTCATGGAGGAGGGGTGGTCGGTGATCCCAGCGACATCTTATTGGTCTCCTAAAATTAGATCTAGGCCGGTCGATTCGGCTAGCGAAGTTGGATGGCCGAGATCATTTTGCAACAATAGTGTGATGCCGCTGGTCGTAATGGCGTTGTTATGGCCGTGTGGCCAACCTGTTTTGTGCTAACGGTTTTAGGTGTTAGCTGCGAGCAGGGAATAATTCGATCGATCAGGAATATAGCCGGGCCGCTGGTGAGAATGTCCGCTCCTTGCCTGTTGATTGGAATTAAATCTAGACCGGTCAATTCGGCCGGCGAAGTTGGACGGCCACGATTGATTTAAGACTGCCATATGCGGTCTAATTCCTTTGAGCCCCTTTTTTATCCGTGCGGCCAACCTAATTTTGTCTTGCGGTTAGGGTCGTTGCTGGCATGCTATGATAATTCCGATTGGTTGGAATAAAAGTGGGCACGCCAGTGAGTACCTTGGAGTTTGTTTGGCTGCGCTGGGAAAATACCAAGCTCGTCAAATTGGCTGGCCAAAACGTATGGTCGTGATTGTTTTGAGACTGACATGGGTAGCCTATGTTCAATTCCTTAAGGAATTAAGCGTGCGACTAGCCAACTTCCACTTTTAATCAAAAGTGTGTGCCGCGCATTTAAAACAATTTGATTGGTTGATGAGAAAAGGGGGATAGCAGGCAGTAATATGGGGCGTGTCCGATCGGCCACGGACAACGCCTGCTAGGGCAAACCGGCCGGCCAAGTGATGTGGCCGCGCCTCCTTTTGCTGCTACCTTTATTTGCTGCAGTTTTTCTTTGCTTTCTATTTTTGGTAGGATTTTGCTCCTACTAGTCCATGGCGGATCAATTTCCTAGCTTGCCTAGGCTTGGTCTCTACCAATAGGGTCCGAGATATTGCGCATGCCGCAAAAAGACTTAATTTTTGTAAATTAATAAAATTAGGTCAGAAAGATTGAATTTTGTGGGCTGACACAAAATCAATCAATTTCTGGTGAATTTTGTGCGTTCATACAAAATCCTAATTATGTTTCAAAGGGCAGCATGACTTTGCATGCCTCTAATTGAGTACTTCCATGCACATCTTAATCCCGACACTTCGGGAAATTCATGCTACTCAGCTACGAGCGAACATTAATTGTCATGTCATGTCAACATCAAGAGTTCGGCTGGGGAACATGGCATAGAATGAATACTCAGCAGGTCATGCATTAGTGAGTAATGCAGGTGAAAGATAAAATTTACAGAATATTTGGGATTGTTGCTGCACGCACTATTTTGGATAAATTATATATATAAATATACTGAGTTTCTCAATACATATGTAAATAAAGAGGCCTGGGCACTCATCACTCTTAAATGGCCTTGTGTTTTTGCGGAATGATGGCACATTAAACATAGGGTTTCACAATTTTAGCCCTAAACTGAAAACCACCATCAACACCACTTTAATATGCAGCACTTCCTATTTCAGTCAGATTTGGGATTCATGATGTAAGGGTATGCAAAAACGTTAAAATATTAATGATCTAGACATCTAGTCGAGGTAGTTGGTCATTTTTCTTCAGTAATCAGAATTGAAATTTCCTTTTTTTTATCAAAAAACTAAAATAACTAGAGTTGAGAAATTGAATTTGAAGTTAGCTAGTAGTGATGAGACCTACCACTTAGCAAGAATAAGACCTGGTCGAGCTCATTGATAAAGACGGTAAAGACCAATAATACTTATACTCACCCGACGAATGTTTTTTTTTTCATATTCTTAGCTAGAGCCGGAATATATTAAAGTATAGGCATATAAGATCTCATGGTACACGTTACGCATTGGCCGAAATAATTCAAGAACTAAACAACTTCAAAAATCACAAGAAATTTCAATTAAGGAATGCAACCAAGCACACATTTATAAGATTACAAGAAGGGAGATTGTAGCGAGAGATGTTCATAGATTCCATCATTTCAAAAGTGGAAAATGTATTATCAGTAACAATGTAAATTGGTGTGTTCTTGCATTTTGTATTATTGGTGGTTTTCTAGTTGTCGCCGATGTTATAGGCTGAATATAATGGTACCTCTCCTTGCCAGTCACAGTCGGCACACTTTATGGTTACAAAATACGCCTACCATATGTCTAAATTGTTGATGGATCCTCCTCTAAATAGCCAAAATCCGGTACGTCTTCGTATCACCTGTAAAAGTTCAATCTCTGCATCCGTAAAAATTAGTGTGTCAATGATTTTTCACTTCATCTTCCAAACGATAATGAAACATCCTAATTTGTATGTCAAAACAACTCATACAAATATTATTCTCACCTTGCATACCTTTCTGTATGTCCTGATCAAAAAAGAAAGATACCTTTTGTATGTGTAAATTTGAATTTGAATAAAACTGTGGTGAAGTTCAAGTGTATAAATTAGGTTGCTTCAGAAAAGAAAAGAAAAAGTAAGAATATAAACTAAGTTTGCAAGAAAAGAAAAAACTTTAAAAAAGTTGCACTAAAAAGAATATATCTTCTTTCCGCTAAATATCTCTGTGATTTCCAAAAATTTGGATCCAAATGGAATCATGAGATGCTGGACAAGACTCGAAAAATAGTGTTGTTTATACGACTTTGTTGAAGTAGAGTAAAGTGGAAGTTTTTCTTGGAAAACAATAATTAAAATGAAGTTTAAATCTTTAAGAAAATAAATAAGTTTTTGTTTTCTTTTGAGAATGGAAAACTTATTAGTCCCACATCGGGTAGTTTCCACTTATTAAGTCATTTTAAGAGACGATATATACCCTTTAAGCCCACACTGGGATTTCCCTTCTTAATTTGTATTATTCGATTATATAAACAAGATTTTCTCATACTTTCGAGATACCCAAGAAAAAAGGGTTTCTTTATATTTTTAAAGAGAGATTAATAAGAACAATCTTTTATTTTTTTATTGTTTTTTGTTAAGTTTTTGTGGTTTCGTAATTTTCCTTGTGGGTTTTTTTATCAGTTGTCGGGCTCAAGTTGAGTACCTATTACATATGCTAATAGTAAGTATAGTAGGGTGTTTTATCCTGGAAGCATCCATCATGTAGGGGCTATAACATCATTCTTGAGTGTAGTCGAGCGCTAATGTCTTAAGTAAAGCGTGTTGAACACGTGACTCACTCTGTTTTTCCAAAGTTTTATCTTGTTGGTGTTGCTGAGATCTGGGGACTCATTCATTTTGTCAACTCGATCAGTTCCATTATAAAGGAGCTAAATATCAACAACTTTTGTTTATTTTGTTTTTCTTTGTTTTTGATTATTGCACCCAACAATCTTAAGACATTAACTATATAGTATCGTTGATGTAGATACTATACTGGAAAACAAATGTTAATTGTGGAGGAAAAAACAAAATTGAGTTTTTGGACAGAATGTAGAGTTTCAAGGGTATCTTATAACTTAGAAGGAATTTTGGTAAGTCCCTTTAACTGATATCATGTTAGTTACCCACGCCAAATTTCAAAAATTTTGGAGTTGTAAAAGTATTGTTTAGATATTTTTAAAAAATAGATAAACGTTGCTGAAAAATTCTGACAGGCAAAACATATTGTCTAAATTAAATTTTTAGGCATATCTATGAGTTCTTTGAAATGGTGTTTCAAATGAAGTTTGTATATCTAGATGTTATCTTCAAAGCTCATATTTAATTTTGTGATCCGTAAGTGTAGTTTATGAGATATGGTATTTGCAATAACGTTGCGCATGTTTGCTCAAAATATCAATAACTGTATCTAAGCTCTAGATTAATGTGAGATCCTGTAACCATTTTTAGTGGTACTTTGTCACTTTGAATATAACATGAAAAAATGACACTAGTAAGTGTTTTTTATCCATAATAGACTTGAGATTTCAATTTAATAGAAATATAACTCTCACAAAATAGAGCAAGTATTGAATTGATTGTTGTGACTTAAGGTGATTATATCTTATGTGTTACATAAGTATCACATTTCTAATGAATAATGAGATGTTGTCAGTTGAATATCAACTAGATACTTTGTTCTGAATCACTTTGACTATATATGTTTTGTATAATATCAATTGGCGTGAATCACATGATTGGTTAATAATTGTGCATAAGCAATTTCTATGGTGATTTCTATATCATTTCGAATACGTTACCTTTTGTTGAAAATATGATAATCATAATACACTATTATATCATAGTTATATAGATAGCGAGGAATAAAGTATCTTTTATTAACTAGCACAACGAGAAGGTTAAGTAGTGAATTGTGCTTGAATTGAGATGTATCTATACAAAATTATTTGGGTGTTGTGTTAGGAATTTTTGTTGCTTACTGATGATTGTGATAGTCTAATGTGAAGAAAAACTTAAGTACTTTTTTCACTATATCTTGATAATTAATATTCTAATAAGATGAGCTTTCCTATGTCAAATGAGAGTGTCAACCAATTTTTTAAATCCTAGTTGGTCAGAAAGTTTTATCATCTTAAATTGAATGATAAATTAAATGTTAATCTAAGATAACTTCTGCTTTTCAGGTGTATGCTAATCTCCTTCGAGTAGATAATTGTATATTCAAATTTGAAAGGAACAATTGATATTCATACTGTGTTAAGTAACTTTACTTTTCAGTGTAGATAATAAAATGAATTTGTTGGTAAATGTCGGAAATTCCGGGACGTGTGCTCCAGAAAAGGCATGTTTTGTATTCTACCAAGAATCGAAAAGATCAAAACCATTCTCATGAACAACTCAACCATCAGAACAGTTCAAGAAATAGGTAAACTATGTGAAAGGCTTGTTATGTATGGACATTAATCAGATTAATCGTTTTCAATATTGCAATGTTCGCTGTAGAAACGCAGAACCTGAGAAATCGTGATATTACTAGATTGTCTGCTCGTTTTCTATCAATTAGTCATGCTTCCAACCAATTTCTTGGTATGGTAATGCAAGTTAATCGATATAGGATTAACGATGAAACAAAAGATGAATCGATCCAAAGAGATGTAGCGATGTGGTAGCAAATTAACGGGAGATGTTTTCAGTTTTTATCTTGTTTCAATATCCTTAGAGCTCTTCACAGTTTTGACCCCTTATGCCTTCTAGATTCTCCATCGACCGCTCCCCAAGTCGCTCCACCAGTGGCTCCATGAAGGAGGATATTTTATTATAGTCTAATGTAACATTTAATGAAAGCTAATGTGAGACTAATGTAACGTTTAATGGAATCTAATGTTTTTTGATATAAACATAAGAGTGGTGCAAATACAAAGACATTTCCATTAATTAAGATGATGGAAACATAGCTATGGTGGAATCAATTTATATACTTAATCAATCCACTCCAACTTAAAACACGAAGGACATTACCAGAAGTGTTTTCCATATGTGTCTTCTTATATAGAAGTGTGCAAATGCATAAACAATTTGCAACCAGGGCTTGAACATTCACTAATCATCTATTTTGTAAACTCTACTTCTCCGTAGTGGTCGTGCTGTGGCTTCTTCAACCTGACTTTAAACTTCAAGTTTTTCCATGATGTTGCTTTTCCTCAATGTTCGTGTTATGGATTTTTCAACCTGGCTTTACGTTTCAAGTTTTTCCACGATTCTGCTACCTTTTCATCTTCTTGTTCCTTCATAACATCAGATAACATTCGTGGTTCTTCACGACAATTAGGATCTTAATATTACAAATACCTGAACTTTTCTAGTTGTGTTTCAATGACCATTCGGTTATCTGAACAACCAACTTGTGGACATTTTGAATACATCCAAGGGCATTGCATCAAAATATGGTCATCCATGAAACATAATGGACAAACCTCTTTTGCTTCCACACACATAATTTGTTTTCTTTGCTTTTAGACAACATGATGCTGGTTGAGATCTCGGTTGAGAATGTTTATATAAGAAATATATGACCATTCTACGTCCTCGGTTGATCCGACAACGGCTAGTCTCATCTAATGATTATTATTCCATTCCCTATAAAATTGAAATAATTTCAACTCCAAAACGACACCTTCTCTATCTTAATCTATCGTTCTCAAACTTCTGTACCAAAATTGTCAGAAAAAGTGTTTGCTAGAATTCGTGGTCCTAAATTTATAGAAGAAGAGGATTTAGCTATATGCAAAGCCTATGTTTTTCATAGGGTACAAAATTTTATGCGCGATCAAGACATGTTAGACACGTCTTTTTGACATAACATTTTCACAATGTTCGTTTCAGAAACGGGGAACCCCGAAAACCGAGATGTTGGTGGTTTGTATGGTCGTTTTCAATCAATTAATGACAAGGTCACACGATTCCTTGACCGGGTAAGGGAAACTGATCGAGAAAAATTTAACGGCGTAACTGAAGCTAAAGTGATCCAAATAGCTCTGGATGAATAACAGGAAACTCACGACAAATCTTTTCTTTACAAAGCTTGTTTCAACATCCTTAGACTTGGTCCATCTCAATCACATCTTTACTGCATCCGAAGGGATGTCCCTATCTTTACTATGGAAAAAAGATGTTACTCTTATTCAATGTTGGATACATATTGCATCGAGAAATATGACCAGTGATTATTTATGCAAAAGAGTGTTGCAAAGGTTTGTAGCGCGACGAAATTAATATTTTAACAAAAAAGCAAGAGCCTGGAACTAAGATTTGCATTCATCGGTAAGGATTCAAACGTTATACAGAAGTTTTTTGGATGTTCAATGTGATAATTATGGATTTTCCAACGAAGAAATGATGAGTATCTTAATACCTTTTTCCTCTTTGAGCAACTGCATCATAGTTTAATTAAAATCATATTAACCACATAGTTGTTTATCATTTTTCCAGAAAACCATGGCTCAAGCCCAGTTTATTGAAGAAAATGGAAGAGAGTTTGAGCATTTTGAATGCTCTATGTTATTATTATCGTTATGAAATCAAAATACTATATATGTAAGGAAATGTAACAAGTATCATTTAATATAAAATGAAAGTCAACTTTTGCGGTCTTAATATTTTCATTAATTAATATTACTGCCACTTATTTTACAAGATGTAAACTTAGACAATAATAAGAACTTAAATAATTACATCAATAAAAATCTGGTACAATCTTTGGCCTTTTGGTATCATTTGACGTAACTTCCATTCAACGCGCTCGTGAACTGTTTCTCCTTTGTTTTTGAAATTTCGGTTGTTAACTTTCAAAACTGGTTTAACTTCTAAAACTTGTACTGCTCTTTCCTTTTTACCACTTTTATTTTTTTTTTAAATTACCACATATCTTATTTACAGCAGCCTCAAGTTTTGCTTTACAAAAAAGAGAAATTGTCTTATGAGACATTTCAAGAGAAGATTAGTGGAAAAAATTCAAAAAAAAAAAAGAATTTTGGTGTGAGTTGAATGTTTGAATATGTTGAATATTTATAGGGGAAAAAATAGCCGTTGAAAATCCGACCTTTGCTGGCGCAGTTGGAGACGAACCTTATTTTGCTTTGATAAACCCTTTCCCCACTGCCCAAAATCTAGTTTGTCCATCCACCTGGATAGGCATACCAAGAAATTAGATGTTGCCCATTAGAGTTGCTCTTAGGCAGCACAAGGTAATTAAGATTTATGTGAGCACAAAATTAACGATGATTCCTTCGTGTCCACAATCAATGTGCGCAGTAAAGATGTGTGCGATATTTAAAGTACATAGATAAATTCATGATAAAACTAAAGGGAGCACTCTGAGCATAAGAGCTCTTCATCGCTCTATTTATACTAAGTTTGAATGCATGATACAATCGTAAGCAAAATGCGCGATGCAAGACAAATAAAACAGTAAGTGCAGAATGTAAATGAGACAATGAATTACGTGGTTCAGCACTAAGGCCTACATCCACGGGGTGTTGAGGTTTTCACTATGGATTGATCGGAATTACAAAGCTTAGTCGAATGACTTTGAGTAAGGAAACGAAGGTAAAAGAAAACAGAGACTTCTCATACCTAATATTTCACTCTCTTTCTACTAATAATTCTCTCTCCAATTGGTCGACCCCTCTTGTTTGGTTGAGGAGAGTATTTATAGGCTCTTCGTGTGGGCCCCTCTTTCTGACATAGATGTCACTCATTGTCTTGGTCAGTGTGCCGATCCCGAAGATTACCTTCGTGACGACCCGATGACATCCAACGGTAATATGCTGCACCGAAGATCAACCTCTGCTTCCTCCATACGAATTGTGACACGTATTCTATGTTCGTAGCATTTAATGTGGGTGGTTGGGCTGTCCGCACGCTTCAGACAGCTGTAAATGCAGATATCGTTTCAGTGTCAGTCTGGCCTTATTTCTTCCGCCCATTTTGAATTTATCTTTGGATTGGGTAAATTGGATCTTATAAGATTCTTTCGTACTTCACGGCTGTAACTTCATTAGGTACTCCTTAGCTCTGTGGTCGTCGGATTGGACTATCATTGGCCACGTGGCAAATGATGGTTTTGAGTTTTTAGGTGTTGTGACGTGTCATCATTATCTGATGCCCCAGTTTTATATGTCATCCGCGTGGTATCTCAGGGACACGTGGTTATCATTGATTATGCACACACAATTTTCCCCTTTTCTTTCGGATTTATGTGAGGAGAAATTTGGAAGAAAATTCCTCTCTCCTTTGAATGTTTCCCACCTTTGGCATTAACTTCTCTTCTGCACGTTTCCCACCTTTAGCATTAATATCTCCTTGATTTTTGCGACGGTTTTTTCTTCTTCATTTATCACAGCTATAAATATGAGAGAGGATCTGTGCATAACAACTTTGAATTCTCATTCTTCTGTAGTTCTCTGAAAAGCATCAACTTTTCTTCTTCTTTCTTTTGTTCTTTTCCTCTTAACTTTCGTCGGAATTTATTCTGTTGGTATTGCGCCCAGTTAGTATCGACAATATCTTCCTCAGCGATATCCTTGTGTTCTGGGAAGATTTGGTTGGTGATTCTTGGCTATCCTTTTCTTTCACCTACCGATTCCGCCATTTCTGCAGGTATGTTGATCTCTTTACTGTTTTGATGATTATATTCTCTCAGTTCATCTCTGCTGCTGTTGATACTATTTCTGGGTTTCGTGATGGAGAACATGATATACGAAAGTATACATACTTGCCCATGTTCTTCATCACAAAATCTGGAACCGTCCGTTGATTTAGATTAGAAAATTTATTCTGGGTTGTTGATGATCTGATGGTGTTCTTTCTGAAGAGTAATGATTATAAATCTAGTTTAACCTTCGTTTTTCTCCAATGCCCCTCTTAGGTTGTTATGGCGGATAATGAACGAATACATAGTCCTTATAGGTCTCCGTAGCAGAGTCCATATAGATCTCCACCGCCTAGAAGACCTGATATTTCTTCACCGAAGGCTCCACCGCCAAGATCTTCTCAGTCAGATCTTCATCCTCAGAAACCTTCTTCGTCATCTGATCCAAAGGCTTCTTCTCACAAAAAAAGGGGGATGTAAGGAGAGGTTCTCGTTATGCAGTTGATCGTCCCACAGGCAGGTTTTCTTCACAGCGTTCAGAAACGTTGGTAGCTCAACCTCTTCGTTCCATTGCTCCATCTGTCCCTTTAGTTTCACAAAGGTCTAAGCCTTCGTCGAAAGATCCTCCATCGAAAGATCTGAACTTGTCGAGGAATCCGTCGGTGAAGAGAATGTAGGATCAGAATATCGCGACATCAATGTTTCGCGAGATTAATAAATGACGACATTGCGAGGGAGTCACAGGGAAGTAAAATAAATGACGCAATGAATGACGACGATGACATTTAACACGAGGAAGATATGAAGACTCAGCGAAATTTAGGAGTGTCGCGAGATTGTATACTTGTACACTTGCGATATCTCGCAAGTCATTCCCGAAAATAAAGGACAACTTAGCTGTCATCCACTGTGTATTACCCTATATAAAGGGTTGAGTCAGTCTGTTGTAGGGAGAGTTCTTTCTGAATTGTTAAGCAAGTCTTGAGGAGAGAGAAAGTTTTAGAGTGATTGTAATTCTTTAACTCATTTCTATTTCTTATTGTAAAGATTCAAGTATTCAATCAATAGAAATCATAATCATTCATCTCAAAATGACTTAATTGTGTAAATTCTAGTGAGGGGTGTAGTGTAGGATTTCCTGCAACTACATAATGGCGCTAGAAACAGGGATTGAGTAAAGATCAACCTTGTGAATTGAAAGAATCGGGAGTAACAAAAAGAAATTTCAGTATAATTTTCAACAACTTACTAAAATTGAGAAATGGCTAGAAGAAGGAATGCATCGAACAACCAACAATTGTAAGAAGAAGCGGGAGATTAGCTGGAGAAAGGAGAAATGAAGTAGGTGAACCATCAAGAATAAACGCAAGAGATAGAGAAGAAGGTCAAATTCAACCACCAATTCAACCAGCACCAAATAGAGTAATAGATTATGATAGGGTGAGTGTGCATACATGAAGATCATATTCTATGGAAGAAAGAGAAAAAGTGCAACAATTGATAAATAATGGACAAGAGGAGAGAAATCGAGAAGAGATGGGAGAAACAACTCATAGAAATGAAGAAGTCGCAGCATTAGAAGCATTGAGGCAAACAATACATGAAGAAAGGCGATTAGAAGCGGAAGAACGTGCAAATTTAACAAGGCAAAACCATGAGTTAAGAATGGAAAATATGAGGTTGCAAAATAGGAGGTCGAGAAGTAATACCAGGTCAAGATCAGGATCGGTTAGAGATGATATGAGGAGAATATTACCTGTAGAAAATGTTAATGAAGAAAATCTAGAAAGAGAGCCAAATCTCGATGAAGGATGTTGCGAAAGAAGGGAAATGGTGTGTATTCCACGTCCTGAGATTTTACAGAATGTCCAAAATGACGGAAATCAAGGAAATAGGCAGCAGAATGGTCCAATTGATGAAGAAAATCAGGAAGAAGGAAGAAGAATACTGCATGGGAGAGAAACACAGAGGAAACAAAAAGAGATTGAAGATGACATCGAAAAACATTATATTGAACAAGCGCGTCTAGCTTGCGAGAGGGAAAGATTAAGAGTAGAAATGGAAGAACGGGAATTGGAGGAAGCAATTCGTCAGAACAATCATGACAATCGAGAAAGAAGGCGCGAGCAAAATCGCAACAATGGAAATATCAATGAAGAATATGAAAGAATACAAAGGAGAACTGATAAACAACCAAGAAGAGAAAATGATAGATGCAATGGTGTGCGAATTCGTGAACGAGATGAAGGAGAAAGTCGCAGAGAAAGAAGAGAAGAAAATGCTGAACAAGAAAATCAAGGTAGACATGAACGCGAAGGAGAGAGGCAAAAGAGCTAAAAAGACCAATAAATTCGAATCGATGTAAACGAACAAATCTTAAGAGAGTTGGCAGAAATGAGGGGAATCTTGAACAATAGAAGGGGAGGAGGAAGAAGACAATTGGATGAGGCCATCGAAGAAGCCGCGAAAACCCCCTTTACACTAGAGGTGCGATTAGGAGGAATACCCCAAAGTGCAATTTACCCGCATTAACCAGCATTTTTGATGGAACAACTTGCGCAATACAACACATCAAAGCGTATGTGAGATGTATGCTACAATGGGAAAATCATGATGCCATATTATGCAAATATTTTGCATTAAGTTTAACAGAGAATATTGAAATGGTTTGAGGGTTTACCAAGAAACACAATCACGTCATTCAATCATTTACAAGCTATATTCTTAGGGGCATATATAAGTAACAACTCCTCGCGACCAGGAATTGAAGATGTATTTGGGTGAAATAAAGAGTTGGCGAAAGTTTGAGACACTTAACCGTGAGGTGGAAGACAATGTGTAGCGAAATGGCTGGACGAGTGGATGAAAGATATCTTATTCTATCATTCATAAACGCTATGTTCGCAACCAATTTGTTATATATTCAAATTTTTAGAGTCAAGAATACAATTACAATGACTGGAGTTGCGAGAACTTTAGGAGGAATATATTGCTCTAGAGGAAAGACAAAATGAGATGGAATCATACCCAGTTGCGAATACAAATCCAAATGCTGCGAATGCAAGCTTATTACCCAAATTGATAAATACATTAGCGAGCACTTCGCAAGGGCAACAAGAAAGGACAATAGATGATGGACAGCCAAAGATAGTAGCTATGGGAAGTCGTGATCAGGAAGAATATGAAAGAGAAAGGAACTATTACAACCGTGGCGGCAATAACAAAATTCAAAGGCTTGATCATCCGCAAGAAACTTATGGAGGTCGAAGACAGAATTATCATGGAGGGCAGCGAAGTCACAGAGTAGTATGGGAGGAAATCAAAATGCCACCATTAAATACTAGTGTGGAAAAAATATGGGAAGCTATACTCTTGATGGAAAACATACCTGCACCATGGAATATGGGGAATGAGCCACCACCAAGTGATAGAAGTCACGAGTTCATTCTTACCACCGCTTTCATGGACACCTAACAAATGACTGCAGAAATATAAAAAGAATCATCCTCAGAATGATTGACCAAGGAAAGCTGAATCATTTTCTAAAAAGTGAAGAGAAGGTTCAACCGTTACCACCACCGCAAGAAATGCACAGGACAAATTCAGCAAAGGGGAAAGAAACATTCGTAATAGAAGTTGGAACAAAAGCCAAAAATTTGTTTTGCAACTCCATTATACATTCATACCGAGAAATTGAAGATTTTCATGATAATGTTCTCAGTAGGGTCTTCGCGAGGGATGCTGATGATAGAGAAGTGATGAACATCGCGAAGGCGTCGCAGTTAAAATAATGGCAAATGCAAATTATTTCTTTCACTGCAGAAGAGATTCCTGAAGGCAGAGAGGCGCATGATAACCCATTGGTCGTGAAATTGGAAATTAATCCAAAACCTGTGGATGGCGAAGATGATGAAGCAGAAAATTCCTGGGCGATCAATAGAATATTAATTGATACGGGGAGCTCAGTAAACATTCTTTTTTACCATACTTACAAGACTATGGGTGGGAAGGATGAAGAGTTGATACCTTCGACATACAAAATATACGGCTTCAATGGCACAGCGAATAAGCCTAAGGGAGAAGTTCATATGAGAATACCCTTGCAAGGACTATCAACTGAAATTTTGTTCTGTGTAGTCGATGTGGAGTCCCCTTATAATGCATTGATTTGAAGGCCATGGTTGCACGAAATTCTAGGCATAGCGTCGACTTATCATCAATGTATAAAGTTTCCTCATCCTAGCGGTGTTGGAGTTATAAAGGGAGATTGGATGGAAGGACAAAAATGCTATGAGATTGATGTGGAGAGTTGCGAGGAAAGAGCTGCAAAAAGAAAGGGCTGGAAGCAAAATATAAAAGATGAACAAAGAAGAGAAAGGTTAATGGTGGATACCATAGATACAAGAGGTGAAGATACATCGCGAAGCAAGTGCATGAAAACAGTGGAAGATCATGATGGAAAGGAATCATTAAGAGGTTTGAATGGTGCAGAGGCAGAGAGCAGCAGGAGCAAAAAGTGTAAGAAATGAATAATAATTATTATCAAAAGCAATGATAAAGACATATCGAGAGTAAGAGGAGGAAATAATAATTGAAGAAGACATACGCGAGAATCTCGCCATAAAAAATGTATGAAAGTTTGATTGAAGAATTAAAAAACCAAAAATGAATAAACAATGCAAGATTGTGCGATAGCTTCGCAAACAAAATAGCAAGAGAAAACCAAAAATGAATGATTGAATGAATTAACAAAAATGAAAGAGTGAGTGAATGGGACGAACCTTTATGGCGTACACCCTAGTTCGCGAATGACATTTCGCAAGAGGCAAATGTGAGACCTAAAGTGCGTCATATAAGGGGGTATCTCTTGACATGGCTCAGGGAAAAGGTTACACCGCTCCTGGAACTTGAGTCATGGAGATTTGGGGCCCATAAAAGCCTATCCGGGAGAGATACCTTGGATTTCCAACTATATATATAAGGTTATACCCTGGTTGGACGCCCGAGGGTCTCTTACAAGGAGTCAGTGTATGCTCAAGGCGCCAGGGTACACGGTTGAGCCAAGAGTTCCTAGGGGCATTTGAAGTGTCTCGGCCATTCTTGGCAAGTCTTGGCACATGCTGCACTCGTCCCGAAGAAAACTCCACTTAGGGTGCAGTCTCGTGACCATAAACCCTATAGGTATAAGGGATAAGAGGATGCGAAAACAACTGGTTGTTGTTAAGACCGGATGGGAGGAGCTAGTCTTGTATGGCCGATGTACGCCTCCTTGAAGGGGCAACCAGGGAGATGATAAGGGCGGCACCCTCCATTAGGGAGCTGATAAGTGTCACAAGACGGCAATATCATGGGGCTTTATATTCGCAAGAACATTTAGGCCTGTCGTATTGTCGCAAATGAAATATCCTGCAGAGGCAAAAATACTAAAGGAATGATAAGACAAGATCAATGGGTCATTACATGAAAGTGTAAGGACGTCCTGCGATCTTGTCGCAAGACGTCAATGTCATGGAATTTTATGTTCGCAAGAATATTTAAACCTGTCATATTGATGCAAAATGAGGGTGGCAAAATAAGACCTTTAACTAGGAAGGCAAAATAAGACCACACAAAAACAATGATAAGACAAGATCAATGGGTCATTACATGAAAATGTAAAGACGTCCCGCGATTTTGTCGCAATGATGAATTTCAACATAAATGATGATAAAATAACACAAGAAATCGAGTAAGCAAACAACCTTGCGAGTACGATTATATTTCTTCATTTATCTTTGAAGAATCAGCAACATCAGTTGCGAAATTAAGAAGATCATTACTTAAAGATTATCGACTTGATTTATCTCATGTGAAAATAAATAACAGAGGCAAGTATGGGAATGATTAGAATAAAAATTTGTTATTTATTTTCATATGATAAATTTACAATAAGAGATTACAAATAGAAGGTTAAAAGGATAAATATACAAATATCACAAGAAGAGAAAGAAAATGGAACAATCTAGCAACTTATTCTTCTTTATCAGATTCTTCTTCTTCGCTTACATCACTATCAGAGACATCTGAGCAAGGCATATTATCAGGAATTTCATCGAGAAGACAAGGATATGAAGAAAGAGGAATATTGTGATCATTGCAAATCTGTTCAATAGTTTGGTTGCGAAAACGAACAACATCATTATTGAAATTCGCCACAGTAGTTTTTAGTTGCTTCTTCATCTTAGAATGTTTGTCATTGCGAAGAGAGAAGTCTTTTGCAAGTTGCGCTTTCTCAGATTCGAGTTCCTTGATTCTAGTTTGAAACCTCTTCTCAGATTCTGCGAACAAATGACAATGAGTTAGCAGTTTAATAACAGTTTCGTAAAAAAGAAGTGGAAAAATAATGAAGAATAGTAAAACAACCTTCTCTGTCAGAAATCATATCTTTAACCAAGGCATTATGCTCAGCATGAAGACTGACGTTAACACCTAAGTTATTTCTGGCATTATCTAGAACCTTCACACCCCAGGTGAATTCATCATCATTATTTATGACAAGAAGTGAACGAATTTGGTTTTCTCGCTCATTAAGTATGGCATTTTGGCGAAGAGATTCATCTCGTTCAATTTGGACTTCAAGAAGGGTTTTTTGGAATTTTGCTAATGCTTGTGCACCTTGATTAGCAATGCAATCTTTATCATCTATGAGACTACTAATTTTCTTCCTTAGAATATTATTACTCTCCCGGGAGTCAAGATATAACCGTTTAAATCGATTGGCTAAACCTAAACTAGATCTATGTTCAATTTCTAGAAGATGAAATTTGGTTCGAAGTTCACTTAACGAGAGAGAGTTAGTCTTGTTTGAAGAACTACTTAAAGATTCATTGAGATGAGCGAGAAGAGCATCATCATCCATGGGTTCAGGGAATGAGTGGAGAAGGATGGCTTCTTCGGAAAGATTATAAATGTCTGCGAAAATGATAAGTCAGGCAAAGAAAAGTAAATGGCAAAGTAGAAATGGAGAAAAAAGGAGGGTGTTATACCGTAAAGTTGCTGATTAGCACTTTGAAGTGTAGATATTTTGTCTTTCTGGGAAGAAGATTCAACTCCCAATTGTTGAATTATTTCATCCTTCTTGCGAGATGTCGCAACTTCAATTTCTAGTTCTTTGATCTTCTCTTTAAGTTGAAGATTTTTCTTTTCAAGATTGTTGCGTCTTTTCTCAAGGTCTGAGGCAACAACAAAGGAAGCTCTTCCAGACTATAAAGAAAGATAAAGAAATTGTTAAGATAAGGTTTATAATCGAAATCACAAAGAAATAACGAAATATGAACATACCAAGGCACTAAGTGCATTTAAGAGACTGGGAGTCATTGTTCGGGAAATTCCGCGAAAAGATTCATTATCCTCTAACAGGGGGGCATCACAAATTTTAGCGAGAGCTTCGCAAGTAGCAAATAAATGATCATCCCCCAATCCTTGCATAGAATTGGAGAAGACACTAGACAATTGCGCCATAGCAGAAGCGATCGAATGATTCTCCTTCGCAGAGGAAGTACCAACCTCATTTTCATCTTCGTCAGAACTCTCGCTGGTTTGGGAACTAGAACGAGAAGAGGGATGGATTTTCCGTTTTTTAGAAAATGGAACAGAAGATTTATCCTTGCGAAGAGTGATTTTATTCTTGCCCTTAACCTTCGCAGCTTCGGGAATGTTAATTTCTTCAACAACCTTCGCATACGAATGAAGATAAGAAACAGAGACAACAATTGTTAAAAATAACAAAAGAAAGTATTTCTTACTTCATCCGTGATTGATCGGAGTATCGCTAGAGTACTCGCCTTTGGACGTCTTTTATAACTCCTTTTCAATTTGGCAATCTGAAAATTTTACAAATCTAGTAAATATAAGAGGAAGGAAATATCGCAAAGCAAAACATGAAATAAGAAGTATACCTCTTTTGCCTTCTCGGGCCACTTAAATTCCCAGGGATGATAGTTTGCGAGATTTTCAGGGAGTGTATGAGAACCTGCAATATAAGGTCCACTCAAAAATAGAGGAAAAACCCACCACTTTTCATCTTTGGAGTACCGAGGAACATTATTTTTGCCCGAGTGCCAGTCAATATCTTGCATGAGTAGCTTATCACTGGAGATATTATCTTTTCTCTTCAATCGAGCACCCCAACGAGATTTATCATTTCTCATATTTATTACTTCATAATTTGCAAAAAAGTTTTCTACGGTATACTTCTCGGTGACTATTTCTAAATTTGCGAATCTAGGATCTTTGACATCATCGGGATATAAAGATCCCTTACCAGCGCCACGGTTGGCGAATTCAAGCATTAGACGAATGCAATCGCCACTTAGTTGATAAATAGCTCGCGAGAATTTCTTATGAGCAAGAATCTCATAAAATAAAGGTATCTCGGGATTGTAGAGAGGAATGGGAAGGCCTGCGAGAATTTGACCTAGCGAGATTATGATTTTCTGATCATCACACTGATGATCAGAATACAACTTTGCAGAAAGTATAGATGAAGATTCTTGATCAGGAATGGTTGATAAGATGAAGCCCTTTTCTTGAAAATTCTTTTGAGCTTCATTAAACAAGGGTTTATATATGCGACCGAGTGAAGCCATTTTTAGAGTATGGGAATGGTTAGAAAATTGAAGATCAAGAGAAAGAAAGAAGGAAAGATTTACAGCAGCAGAAACACAGATTGCGGAGGAAGAGAAGTTGCAGAAGGAAAATAAAAGAGAAGAATAGAAGGGTGAGAAAACTATATATAGAGAGAAGAATCCTCGAGAAAACAAATGCATTTAATGCGAGATGGGACGTGAATGGTCAAGAATAAACGGTTGAAAGAAACGTGTCAAGAAAAGAGTGGAAGAAGAAACACCTGTAATAAATTCCGTGTAAATGTACGGGAGTGAAACAGATAAAAATGAACAATTGCGGCATTTCAAAACATTGGTTCTCATGACATTCTCTCCTTCGCAGAGAAGACATGAGAAGAGGCAATATGTAGGATCAGAATATCGCGACATCAATGTTTCGTGAGATTAATAAATGACGACATTGCGAGGGAGTCGCAGGGAAGTAAAATAAATGACACAATGAATAACGACAGCCAGAACACGAGGAGATATGAAGACTCAACGAAATTTAGGAGTGTCGCGAGATTGTATACTTGTACACTTGCGATATCTCGCAAGTCATTCCCGAAAATAAAGGACAACTTAGCTGTCATCCACTGTGTATTACCCTATATAAAGGATTGAGTCAGTATGTTGTAGGGAGAGTTCTTTTTGAATTGTTAAGCAAGTCTTGAGGAGAGAGAAATTTTTAGAGTGATTGTAATTCTTTAACTCATTTCTATTTCTTATTGTAAAGATTCAAGTATTCAATCAATATAAATCATAATCATTCATCTCAAAATGACTTAATTGTGTAAATTCTAGTGAGGGGTGTAGTGTAGGATTTCCTGCAACTACAGAGAAAGTCTTCGGATATGAGTCCTCCACTGAAGTCATCATTGGGTAAAGTAGCATCTCTTGATGTTGCCCCTTCGTCCCAAATTGCTCCGGTTCCTCAGAAGAAAAAACGGGCTCCTGTCTCCTTCAGATATATTGATCTTGAAGCTTTTAAAGTGAAGCTTGGTCTTGAGCGCTTTGAGGTTCGTTTTACAACCAAGGGGACAACCTTACGTATGATATGATAAAAAATTATAGGTACGATTCCTAGCATCTCTTGAATACCGTTGGAGCGTTTGAAGCGGGTTTAATACTTCATTTGTACAAATGGAAGGATTCGTTCTACTACGACGTGTTGGCTTATCGTTGAGATGGTTCTACTACTCACACTTACTGTCGCTCAATGGTTCAATTAAGTGGGAACTTCTGGCGATGTCTTCATCGGTGCTATCTTCAGAGTAAGGGTGAGACTACGATGACATTCTATGAGCCTGATCCCGAACAGAAAAGTTGGTACACTGCTAAGAACTTTAATGCTTCCTTTGGAGATTATGTTAACAGCAAGAACCGAAAAAGTTGGAGTGTTTGGCTTCGTACAATCGCTGCTCCTCGTGGTGAGCTTTGTCTTTTGAGCGAAGTAAGTGACACGAAATTGCGGTATGTCCCTGGTACTGACAAGACTGATAAACCGAAGCTCTTTCCCTTTAAGGAGCGTCTTCGTAGTGATCATGATCATGAGTGGCATGCTACTCCCCTTGAGGTTATTAGTCCTTGGATCCATGGATGGATACCCGGTGAGCATGGATGGCAGCCTACTGATTAGAGCAAACCTCGCGCCGATCCTCTGGCCTTTTATGGCGATTATTGTCCTTGGAAAATGAACTTTGCTGGAATGAATTTTAACTATTGGGTTGAGGATGGTGGTGATGAAGAAAGCTCTGAGGTTACTCTTCCTTCGAAGGGTACAACTACTGTCAAGGTATGATTTCACATAATGTGTTGTATGTGCGTTGCCCCTTGAATCAGAGATTGATATGTATTTATTGTAGGCTTCGAAGAAAAGATTAGTCATGTTGAATATTCTACCATAGAAGTTGAAGAGACGGGGGTTCCTGAAGTTACCAGTCCAGCGGGTGATGAAGAAGAAGGATTTGATGATGAGGAAGAAGAAACCGATAAAGAATAACGTACTAAAACTACTCCCGGTCCTCATACTGATACCGAAGAAGAAACTGATCTTGGAGGACAGGGTGATAATCACATGGCTGATCCTGAGCGTACACTCTCTCCTTTCCAAGAAATCGAAGACGTTGGTCTACAGTTATCGATCCCTGAACCGATGGACGTTCCAACGCCGAACCAAGAGTTTTTTTTTTTTTTAAGATTTACTCCGCTGGTGGCCAACCTGACTTAGGTGACCTGATGGGTACAACTTAATATTTCTCGCTTTTGTCCCCTAATGATAACTGAGAGGTGGAGGCCGACGACGATGGTGAAAAAGAGGTCGAAGAATAAGACACTTCTGATGGTGAAGACGCTGAGCTTCGTGCATCCAAGGAGGCGAAGGATAAGGAGACCGTTGCTGGTACATCTTCAGAGGGTTTCGTTAATACAGTGATGCGCGATGGTGATGATGAGACTTTCGACTGGTTAAAGAAGAAGGGCCTTATGATTGTTCATCGTCCTGCTCGTGTTTACCCCGGTGAGAGAGACTCCGATTCTTTTACTCGTCGGCACATGGAACTGTCATCTCGTGAGAAGGATAACGAAGTATGGCAACGTGGCTTTGGCAATACTATCCCGTCAAGTGTCTTGGCTACTCCCCCCTCCTCCATTTCTGAGATGATGGATATAGCCGTTTATTAAGAGATTTGCATATATATTTTGTATATACGGTAGTTAGGAAATATCTTGTATGTTAGGAAAGATATTATTTTGGGTGAAATCTTCTCACCATCTTTGTAAAGGCGTATCTGCCTATTTAGACTTGCCTTTGGCCGATTTTGTAATCAAGCTTTTGAGAATAAACAAAACCTTCATCTCCTTGCCTTGTCGTTTCATGGCATCTGAGCCAGGTTCGACTTAACCTAATCAAATTAAAGAAATCTGCTAAAAGATTAGCATCATGACTGGAAAGAATTCTGAAGATGATTCAACTAAAGAACGGAAAGTTGATTTAACTTCACCTTATTATTTACACCCTTCAGATCATCCGGGTATGTTGATCTCTCCCGTGAAGTTTAATGGTGATAATTATGAAGAATGGTCTCGATCGATGATGAATGCTTTTCGAGCCAAAAGAAAAACATGTTTCTTGGATGGAAAACTTACTCAACCTGATGAAAAGGATGTGTACATTGAAGATTGGTGGAGTGTTAATTCTATGTTGATTGGATGGGTTCTTACATCCATCGAATCCACACTTCGATCAAGTTTGACATATTTTGATATTGTCAAAGAATTATGGGATGATTTGAAGCAAAGACTACTCTATTGGTAATGGACCGAGATTGATGCGATTGCGTTCGAGATCTAGCAAGATGTCGACAAGATGGACATGCTGTACCAAAGATACTATGGACGTTTGAAAGCTCTCTCGGGAAGAAATCAATGATCATGTTAAAACCGTTGTGCAGAGTACCGGTAAGTGTACTGTTCTCTTATCACACAATGGAATAAGCAACGTGACGAAGAACGCATACATCAGTTTTTGATGGGATTGGATGATGCAGTATATGGAACTGTTAGATCTCATATTATTGCTCAGGATCCTCTTCCAAACTTGAGTCGTGTATATGCGCTTATTGTTCAAGAGGAAAGACACCAAACAATTACAAAAACCCGTGAGGTTCGTGCTGATGTTGTGGGTTTTGCGGCGCAAGCTCAGAAGATATCAAAAGGATATGATAAAGGCGTTGTCTCTGTTTCTACAGAGAAACCAACTTGCAAGCACTGTGGAAAGTTTGGTCATGAGATAGAAAATTGCTTTCAACTAAAAGGGTACCGGGAATGGTGGAATGAGGAATCTAGCATGGGACGTGGACGAGGACGTGGACGCGGTCAGCATGGAAAAAATATCGGTCGTGGAAAGTGGTCCTCAACCGTAGCTAATGTTGCACTGGCAAATACCAAATCTAGTGGAAGCTCAATTTCATCACGGGATCGTCTGGGTCTTGCTAATACCCTTACTGATGCCCAATGGGAAGCGATTGTTGGAATGTTTAAAAACTCGAACATTGATGGTTCGAAGGAGAAGCTGACTGGTAAGTGGATACTCGACACGGGGCCTCAAGACACATGACAGGGAGTAAAGAGTTTTTTCTTAAAACATATCCAATTGTTTTTTCTTCAATAAAACTTCCGAATATTTGGAGACAACATGAGATTATATCGTGTTTTATACGTTCCTGACCTTCACTGCAACCTGATTTCGTTAGCATGCTTAATTAAAGACCTCAAATGTATTGTCACTTTGACTGATAAGTTGTGTGTGATACAGGACCGAACTACGAGGACGCTGATTGGTGTGGGTGAGGAACGAGATGGGGTCTATATCTTCCACAGTGGAGCGCAGATTATGGCAAATCGAGTTACCACCAGTGAAGATTATTATTTGTGGCATAGGCATTTAGGTCATCCTTCTAATAAGATTATTTCTTTGCTCCCTGGTATGAATAAAGTTGATTATCAGCAGTTTTTTAAAGAACCATGTGATATTTGTTTTAAAGCGAAACAAACTTGGGCTGCTTTTTCTATTAGTGAGAATAAAGCAAATGATATCTTTGATTTAATTCATTGTGATGTATGGGCGCATATAGCACTTCGTCTTCTTGTGGTGCACATTATTTTCTCACTATTGTTGATGATTATTCACGATGTGTTTGGGTTTATTTAATGGTACATAAACCGAGGTGGTGCGAAATTTTAAGAATTTTTGTGCTATGGCTAAGACTCAATTTGATAGAAAAGTTAAGCAAGTTCGGAGTGATAACTGCATGATCGAATTTCGCCCATTAATTCCATTTTTTCGTGAACAAGGGATCGAGTTTCAAACCTCTTGTGTAGATACACCACAACAAAATGGAAGAGTGGAACGCAAACATCGTCATATATTAAATGTGGCGCGTGCTTTACGATTCCAGGCGAATTTACCTCTTCGTTTTTGGGGTGAGTGCATTCTAAGTGCGGCTTATATTATTAATCGCACACCTAGTACTTTGCTTAATGGAAAAACTCCATATGAATTGTTACACAAGAAGTCACCTATTTATAATCATATTAGAGTATTTGGATGTTTGTGCTATGCAAGCCTTGTCCCTCGTGATCGGAACAAGTTTAATCCACGAAGTAGACGTTGTGTATTTGTTGGATATCCTTATGGAAAAAAGGGTTGGCAGTTATTTGATTTGGAAAGAAAACAATTTTTTTGTTTCTCGCGACGTGGTTTTCTTTGAAAATAGATTTCCATATGCAGATGATAACACAAAGAGTTGTCAGGATGCCGGGCGCGTAGTTCTAATGAACAATCGTTTTTTTTGAATGACGTAAAACAGGCAGGGCAGTACCGTGAATCGATTCATGGGATGAAACGTCGCCGTCTACAGCGAGAGGTTCGTTTCTTTGACAGGACAATAATTCGGGGAGAAACGTGATGTAGCAGTGCAGGTTACACTGAGACATGAGGGACAGACTGACGTCGAGTGAGAAAAACAGGCGGGACGGGACACGTCTTATGTGATCGACAGGAGGGACAACACTTCGGCAATGATTTCTGAGACGGACAGGACAAACACACACGCATCGACAAAGTCGTTATCCGTGGGCGAGCGAGGACCACACGCATATTACAGACATGAACCCGGAGACAGAAGGCGGCGTTCGCGAAACACGAGGAACAAAAAACATCGACAGTCGTTGTGCATGGGAGATAGGACTTCCGATTGTTACTCGTGGAGGTTCAGAGACCATTAATTCTCGGTCATGTGATGCTTCACCTACCAGGTCAGGTGCGGCGTTGGATGTTGTTTCCCCTGGAGTTACTGAGGCCGTGACAGATGAGGACAGTGATGATGGTTCTCATATTTTGGAGGTTTCACCGGCTACAGACAGTCACTCATTGAATAGTGATATTTCTGATTCAAGGGTTAGAAGAAGTGTTCGTTCCCGGGTTCCTAACACTCATTTCGGTGATTATGTATGTATCTTGTCCGAAAAATAGACCCCAACTCCTCCACTCCTCACTCGTCCAACGTCCTCGTGCACGCCTTATCCCATAACTAATTATGTCTCATGTGATAAGTTTTCTGCTAACCACACTCAGTTTTTGGCGGCTATTACTACTCTTAAGGAACCAACCAGCTATGCAGAAGCTGTGAAACTTCCATGTTGGCGCGTAGCCATGGCTGAAGAAATTGGTGCTCTTGATGAAAATGGCACAATATCTATTACTGATCTTCCGCCAGGGAAAAAGGCTATTGGTTGTAAGTGGGTTTATAAAATCAAATATAATTCTGATGGCAGTGTAGAAAGATATAAAGCTCGATTGGTTGTTCTTGGTAATAGACAGGTGGAAGGGATTTATTACCATGAAACCTTTGCTCCCGTAGCCAAAATGGTTTCAGATTAGAACTTTTTGGCGATGCATGGCTCAAGATTGGGAGTTGCACCAAATGGATGTTCACAATGCCTTTCTACACGGTGATCTTGATGAGGAAGTATATATGCAACTTCCTCCAGGGCTATTCGACTACTTCTTGGAAAAGTATGTCGTCTTCACAAATCCTTGTATGGTCTTCGTCCAAGCTCCACGTAATTGGTTTGCTAAGCTTGCAAGTGCTCTTAAGGCTTTTGGATTTATACAGTCTTATGCTGATTATTCCCTATTTACTCTACGACGAGGTGAGAATTCCATTAACGTACTTGTTTATGTTGATGATTTAATTATTCTTTGGGAATAATTCATTTGCTATTTCTACTTTTAAGACATACTTAAGTCGGTGCTTTCATATGAAAGATTTAGGTCCTCTCAAGTATTTTTTGGGTATTGAAATATCTCGAGGTACTGATGGTCTATTTTTATCTCAACGAAAATATACCTTGGATATACTTTCTGAGACTGGACTTCTTGGAGCTAAACCAGCTGTTTCACCTATTGATCAACATCATCGTTTGGCTCTAGATGATGGACCTTTGTATTCAGATCCATCTCAGTATCGCCGACTTATTGGACGTTTGATTTATTTGACTATTACACGTCCTGAATTGTGTTATTCAGTACACATATTGGCTCAATTCATGCAATCTCCCCGAGTTGCACATTGGGAAGCTGCTCTTCGAGTTCTTCGTTATCTTAAGGGTCATCCCCGGTCAAGGAATTGTTCTACGTAAGGACAGTGCTCTTCAACTTATTGCTCTTGTGACTGCGATTGGGCCTCCCCGCCCTTAGTAAATCGTTCTCTTAAGGCTATTTTATATTTTTGGGAGGCTCGCCTATATCTTGGAAGACAAAGAAGCAAAGACACGGTGTCGCGTTCTTGCCCGAAGCGAGTACCGTTCTATGGCTCATACTTGTAGTGAACTCACTTGGCTTAAGGCCTTATTGAAATCTCTTGTGTGTCTCACTCTCAGCCTATGCGTCTTTATTGTGGTCAATCCGCTCTTCATATTGCTTCGCTAATCCATTTTTCATGAGCGCACCAAACACATTGAGATTGATTGTCACTATGTACGTGATCACATTCAATCAAAGTGCTATTACCACTTCTCATATTCGCACAACGGCTCGGCTTGCAGAGATATCTTCACCAAAGCGCTTGGACGTCCTCAGTTTGAGCTTCTTCTTCGCAAGTTGGGCATTCGTGATCTCCATGCTCCAACTTGAGGGGGAGTATTAAGAGATTTGCATATATATTTTGTATATACGGTAGTTAGGAAATATCTTGTATGTTAGGAAAGATATTATTTTGGGTGAAATCTTCTCACCATCTTTGTAAAGGCGTATCTGCCTATTTAGACTTGCCTTTGGCCGATTTTGTAATCAAGCTTTTGAGAATAAACAAAACCTTCATCTCCTTGCCTTGTCGTTTCACCGTTGGACACCAGTATGGCTTTCCTCAGGAGCGTATTCTTGAGGTAATGCATTGTTTTGGTTACATGATGCGTTAGTGTAGCTGTCTCTAGTGATTCTTATGCCCTTGGTCGCTGCAGTTGGTGAACATCGAGTATTGTAATCATACTATATATCAGTTCTTCAGGTCTAAGGTGCTTAAGCTGGAGGCAAAGCTTCGTCAGAGGGATGGTGAACTTCAATCTGCTCAAGAGTATATTGATGCTAAGGATACATAGATATTAGAGTTGAAGGAGAAACTGAAAGGGAAACAACATGTTGGTGCCGCTGAGGAGGAGCTTCGGCAGGAGGTACTTTCTCTTCATGGAGATCTTAAAAGGCCAGATGTGAGGCTTCGTTGGCTGGTACTTATTCCAGAGGTTTGTCCTTTTCCTTCTCTCTTATTTTTGTTCGTCTACTGTTCTTTCTGAGTTAGCCGCTCCTGTCTTCCACGGGTGGTGCCAAAGAGTTAGTATGGCTTCGAAGCGAAAGGACTCGGCAAGCTTCTCATATTAGGGAACTAGTTTTCAAAAGTAATAGAGGTAACTAATATGTGGAATTCTCGGGCCGATGAGTACAATCGTCTATCGGCTAGATATCGAGAGAGACGAGAGCAGATGGTTGAAATGAAAAATTCAATAACTGTTGATCGTCGTCAGTTCAGCGGTACTCTGTTATGGACCCATGAAAACCTTTATGAAGCTCGTGACGCTGCTTCTCGATTAGAAGCCAAAGTAGCGGATCTAGAAGTGGATCTTCGTGAGGCCCGCTCGTCCCATGACCCTGAAGTTCGGGATTATATACAACGGCTTGTTCGAGAAAGAGACGATGCTAGGGCGGAGGCGCATTCTCTTAGTAAAGCTTTAACTGCCTCTCGTGTTGACGTTGCACGTTTAGTTGAATCAGAGAAGGACCTAGAGATTAATATGTACAGACTTACAAAAGGGATCGAGGAGATTAATAATGAAGTTAATCATCTTCGTCATCTGGATTCAATGAAGCAGGTATAGAGTTAGATCAATGCACATTCGATCTTGAAAACTGTCAGATCGACTATGATAAACTTTACAATGAATATGATTTTCTTGACGAAGCCCGGGATGCAGTAGTAAACGAATTTGAAATAGCTTCGGCTGATGTCGAAGGTATACGTTAGTTTGGTCATGAGTAGTTGTTTATTTTCTTTATCTGAAAGTTCGTCTTTTATTTTCAGAGCTCGAGAGATAGCTTCGCCTTGCAAATGAAAAATTTGAAGTGGCTCAATCTGAACTAGTCAAGCAACAGGGGCGGACCAGCTATTTCGAGGGGTTGTCCGAGACTTTGGATGTGACTGTAAAAGAATCTGCTAAGGAGGTGGAGCGCCTGAAGTCTTCGTTGACGAAGTCTGAGCTCAAGATCACTGTCATTACTGCTGAAGCTCGTCATCAGTTAGCCTTGGAGGTTAACAAGACTTTGACTCAGATAGAGCAAGGGCTTTTGAAGGAGGGCATCACTAAGAAGTACAAGCGTCGTCCTGTACCCGAACCTTTCATGACCACCTCTGAACCATCTTCTGGAGGAAGCGTTCCTTCGTCTCAAAAGGAGCAGCCTGGCGATCGTACCGAGCCTTCGGAGGAAAAGTAAATCTTCGTTATGGGATAGAGATTTGATCGTTGTTGATTACATAACCTCAGGCTATTTTTTTGTGCATTTCTTGTATTTCTTGCTTATTCTCCCCAAACTTGTAATCAACTTTCATGAAATGGATCATCAGTGTTCTTGTATGTACAGTTTTAATTTTCCTGCAGCGTTACTTTATGCATTTTAATTTACTTGTGAAAATATAAAATAACATAAAATAAAATAAAATATGAGATGAGTGTGTGTGTGTGTGAGTATAGAATAACGAAGGTGTGTACCTTCCTTATTATTTGTGAACCTGTCACCCCGTCGGCCAATCCTGGGCCAGAAGACTACCAAATGGTGGGGGTTATGCAGTGTCCTCGGAAACATGGTGTATTATTGGATATTTATATGTACACGTTCCGCCGAACCACTAATTTTTGTTATGTTGGGTATCTCTTTCTACTGGAAGCCTTCCCCCTGCTCTTCACGCAGATGCAGAACTGCGTTGCTTCATGGATACTATGGCTTAAGGTATTTTTCATTCCACAGGTGCCTTAGGATTTCTCCTTTCAGGTTGCGCAGGTAGTACGAGCCCTTCCCTGCAACATCGTGTATTACATATGGTCCTCCCCATGTTGGTGCAAATTTTCCCATTCATTTTCTTGTTGATATTGCGGTATGGTCCATAGCACATATTGTCCTTCTACAAAGTTTCTAAGCCTAACTTTTTTGTTATATTCCTTTGTCAACCTGCGCAGGTAATCCTCCATTATTTGTAACTCCGGATCACTTCTTTCCTCCAGGTCATCAAGCCTTTCTAAAATCATGTCCGTTGTGAGGTTCTTCTCCCATGCTTCGGTCTTTGTTGTAGGCATAATTATCTCTGTTGGGATTATCGTCACTCCATAATTAAGTAGGAATGGAGATTCCCCGTCCGCTGGTCTTCATGTGGTTCGGTATGACCATAGACTGTTGTGTAACTGCTCACACCATCGACCCTTATGTTCATCCAGAGTTTTCTTGAGGATAAGAACGATGGTCTTATTAGTGGCTTCGGCTTGTACGTTACTCTGAGGGTAGATGGGAGTGGATTTGTTCTTCCTGATTTTGAAGGTATCGAAGAGCATGTCGATGTTTTTTCCTTGCAGCTGCTTACCATTGTCAGAGAAAATTTCTGCGGGGATGCCAAATCTGCAGATGATATTTGAAAAATGAAAGTGAATACATCTACATCTCTGATTCTGGCCAGAGCTTTGGCTTCTACCCATTGGCTGAAGTAATCCGTTGCTACTAACAAAAATCGTCTTTTTCCTGTGCCTTCGACTAGTGGTCCGACGATATCAATTTCCCATTTTGCAAATGACCAAGGTCTTCCTACTGAATTTAGATCTGTTGTTGGCGCATGAATCCTTTTGGCGAAACGCTGACATTTTTCACATCTTCTAGCCATCCTAGCAGCGTCTTGTATAATTTGTGGCCAGTAATATCCTTGCATCTTGGCTTTGTCCGCCAATGACCTCATTCCGCTATGATTCATAGCGTCTCCATAGTGGATGTCTTTTAGGATACGATGGACCTCTTCTCTGGACAATCATCGTAGTAGTGGCCCAAGGAATGATTTCTTGTATATAATTCCATCACGAAGTTGGTATCTCCCCGCCTTTGATTGACTTTTATTGCTCGCTTAACATCTGTGGGTAGTGTACCTTCTTCGAGGAAAATATAGACTTTGGACCGCTAGTCTTCTTCGTTGCTAAATTCTTCATCTTCATTTTCCCTTGATAGGATGTCATTTTCGGAAAAATCTTCGGCGGTGTCTTTTCCTACATATTCTTCGTGATCTATTGTAGCAAAGGCTTGTTGCGGTCCGACCGAAGGTTGGTATACTCTGCCTACCTTGATGGCCTTAACTTTCTCGTCTTTTAGCATTGATGATATGTAGGCTATAGCATCGTCATGCGTATTCTCTTTCCTATATCGGTGTCGGAACGTGATATTGGGCACTTGTGACGCTATACTTTGAACCAGAGCCATGTATGCTGAAAGGGTTTCGTTATAGGTGTTATACTATAGTTCTATTTGTCGGATGACTAGCTGTCAATCGCTTGTTAGGCGTACATCAGTTATTCCCAGATCGAATATTAAATGGAGAGCATGCACAACAACCTCGTATTCCAAAATGTTGTTGGTATGCTCTTCGAATTCCAGTCTCAGCGCATGCACCATTTTGTCACCAATAGGTGTTGTAATGACGATCCCTATTCCCCACCTTCCTTGTTCCTTGATCCATCGATAAAGACTTCTTATCTTCGTTGGTTAGAAGGTTCAAGCACATCTGCGGGATCTTCATCTTCTTCCTTTGCCCCCAGTAGGCCCTTCACTTCTTCGTCGTTATTCATTGGTAAATCCGCTAGGAAATCCGCCAAGACTTGCGACTTTTGAGTAGTTTGGATCTCATGTATGATGTTGAATTGTTCTAACTACGCATTCCACTTGGCTATTCTTCCCACTTTTCCTGCGTTCTTGAGAACAGATTCTAGCGGAGCCTTGCTTGGGGCACAAACATAATGAGTCGGGAAGTAGGTTCTCAGCTTCTGCATCGCAAATACTAGTGCCAAAATAAGTTCCTCAATCTTCGTGTAATTTCTCTCTGCTGTATTGAGGGTTTTACAGACATAATACACCGGTTGCTCCACCTTCGTGTTGGTTCTGAATAATACAGCGCTGACTGCGTCTTCGGTTGCAGTTATATATAACGCCAACACCTCATCGGGCTCGGGTTTCTGTAGGATCGGGATCGTTGCCAAATATTCTTTGATCTTTTGAAAGGCTTCTTCACACTCAGGGGTCCATGCAAATTTGTTCTCTTTCTTCAGGATGTTAAAGAAGTGTTTGCATTTGTTTGACGATCTTGCGATGAATCTCCCTTGGGCCGCTATGCAACCGTTGATTTTTTGAACTTCTTTTAAATTCCTTGGGGATGACATTTCTACAATAGCCTGAATCTTAGCGGGGTCAACTTTGATTCCTCTCTTCGTCACTAAATATCCAAGGAATTTTCCTGACGTAACACCGAAAGTGCATTTTTCTGGATTCACTTTCATGTTGTATTTCCTCATCGCGTTGAAGATGTCGCTTAAGTCCCGAAGGTGATCTTTGCGCAATTTACTTTTGACGAGCATATCATCGACATAGACTTCTAGAGTACGCCCAATCCATGGTTTGAAAATTGCATCAACCATCCTCTGGTATGTTGCCCTTGCATTTCTTAATCAAAAGGGCATATATGTGTAGCAATAAAGTCCATGTGGAGTAAAAAATGATGTATGTTGCTGATATTCTTTTTCCAGGGCTATCTGGTTGTAACCCGAGTAACCGTCCATGAATGACAGTTCTTCGTGGCCCTCCACTGCTTTTACCAACTGATCAATGCTCGGGAGCGGGATAGCTATCCTTCGGACATGCCTTGTTGAGGTTAGTGAAGTAGATACATATCCTTACTCCACCGTTCTTCTTACGTACGATGACCATGTTGGAGATCCACGTGGGGTACCTGACTTCCTTTATGAATCCCGCTTCCATGAGTTTGTTGAGTTCATTTTCTACTGCCTGGTGGTATTCTGGTGATATCTTGCGTAATTTCTGCCTGGATAGGTTAGTGTCTGGTTTTATTCGAAGTTCGTGTTGTATGATCTTGGGATCAATCCCTGGCATATCACCTAACTTCCATGCAAAAATGTTTGAATACTCCTTGAGTAATTTGACCAATGCTTCTTCTCGATTCACTTCTAGCAAAGTCCTTATCTTTATCATCTTGGGGTACTCTTCCACTCTTATGTTTACTTCTTTGGTAGGTTCGACCGAAGTGAGCGTTGGCTTGGGATCTCCTAGATGAGGGACGTTCTTTAATTGCTATTTGGTGGAATCTTCGGCGTCTTTCGTACCTGAAGTACTTGCTTCGGTGGCTAATGTTGTGCCACTCTTCGATAAGTTTTTTTCTGAGATTTCTTCAAGGTATTGATCAATTACTCTATCTTTGGATTCTGCTTTGTTTTTGCCCCTTCGGGCTCTACGATGTTCTTCTTGTTCAATGTTGAGTTGATTTTGCTGAGACTGGAATTCTCGTGTGGTAACTTGATCTCCCTTGATTTCCATTTCCCATTCGGCAGTTAAGAACCTTGGGTATTGGTGGTATGTTGCCGCTACTCCCTTGAGTTTATGCACCCATCGTCGTCCAATGATGGTGTTATAGGATGATGATGCATCTACTATGCTGAATCTGGTACTTACTTTCATCGACCCAGCCTTGACTTCTAGAACGATGTCCCCTAGAGGCTTCGTTGTTGCTCCGTTGAATCCATATATAGTGTAGTAAGAAGACATTAATTGCTCGTCGTTTAATTTCATTCGTTTGAAGGTATCATAGAATAGGATGTTGACTGAACTCCGTTCATCGATCAGGATCTTCTTTATGTTCCATCCTGAGACGGGTAATGTGAGCACCAATGGTTCATTGTGATCTTCCATGTATTCTTCTATATCGTCGACGGAAAAGGTCAGCGGTATGTTCATCCATTCTTCGTGCTCCTCGACTTCCTTTTCATCGATCTTGTATAGTTCACAGTAATACTCGAATTGTGTCCTCAATCTTTTCCCAATCTGTCATATCAACGACGGGCCGTCGGGCTTGGAGAAGGAAATGGTGTTAATCGTTCGATCGTTCTCTGGCAAATGGACTTGCTTGCTTCGGTTGCTCCTTTCTTCTGGTTCTGGATTTTGAACGTACTACTTGAGTTCTCCAGCATCAACTAACTTTTGGATCATTATCTTCAGATTCTTGCATTTTTTTGTTTGGTGACCATTGAAGCAATGGTACTCATAATTCCCTTGATTTATCAGATCTTGGCGGTTGTTTTCCCTTTGACCAAGGTCATTCGAAGTTGGTTCTGTCCTTAATTTCTCATAGGATACGAACATAGCTTGTATTAAGCTTCGTGTAGACTTGATCTTCGAATTTTCGATCATTGCGCCGATAATCTTTTCTTCGTCCTCGCTTATCTTCATTGAAACGTTCAAAGGGAATTCATCCTCTTAGACCCGCTGGCTTGTTCCACTGAATTTGTTCGGTGGGACTTTTGCATATGTGCTCTTGGATTCTCTCGCTGGATTTCCTCTAGCCTGGCATGCTTTTCGATAATTACGCGAAGATCTCCTTCGGTTATGAGGTTTCTCCCATTAATCTCGACGAACAAAAGACTCATCATATCCAACCCCCATTTGTAACATTTGATGTTGACCATTGGGCTAACGTTCCCTATTGCTTGACAAATCTTCTGCCATCTGTCTGTATATTCCCTTACAATTTCCTTTGGTCCGATTGCCAGCGAAAATAACTTGTCCATGCCAGCGTTAACAGTCTTGTTGTACATGTAAGTCTCCAGGAATACCTCAGTGAGTCGACTATAGGAATCAATGGAGTTGGTAGGTAGGTTGTCGAACCATGATAGTGTTGACCCCATCAGGCTGGATGGAAAATATCTGCACAGGACTACGTCATCTCTTTCCCATCTTGCCATCGTTCAGTTATAATAACGAAGATGGGCTACAGGATCATTGGAGACGTAATAACATTCGAACGCTGGGATTGGGACACTTCGTGGAATAATCGCCCTTGCAAAATGCGCGGTCAACGGTGTGGTGATGGATTCTCTCATTACTTCTTCCAATCTACCGCCTCCTTGCTTTGCTTTCAGTTGCTTAATCTCCGTCATCATTTCTTTGCGTAAAATTTCCATAGCAATGAAGTGTTCTTCCCATACCGCTGCTCTTCCTGGTCTTCGGGATTCACTATCAAAATAATTAGAATCCCTCGGCACATAGTCTGGATCTGATTGCCTGTTTCTCCTTTCAGTCTGTCGGTTCAACGGTTCGGGATTGTTGAGGTTGACCAAGATCATTCTTCGGTCACAGTTAGGTTCTGGTGATTTGGAGGTCGCCCCGTCATGCTGGTTTTCTACCCCTGCGTATAGTGCAATTCTTTCCTTGATTTGTTGATTCTCTTGTGCGAAGAGTGACACAACGTCAGCATACGCCTTCTAGTTTCTTCTTATTTCCTCTAGCTCCACTACCAGCTGGATATATGGGTTTGATCCTTAGTTTGGAGTTCCTCCTGGTGCTTGTCCGACAGCAACCATTGTATGATCTTCATCTACGGTTTGAATCAACGGTACCGGTGGCTTTGCTTGCGGGTCCTGGGGTCCCATTCGTTCATGTATTCCTACAATCGCTCGGTTTGTTGGTAGAAGTGGCTGATTTTGCTCGTTAGTGAGCGGCATCCCGTAGATGGGATGTGGTACCGCTGACTCGCAACTACTTCTCGTGTTCTGCGGTTTGTACAATAGCTTCTTGTTTTAGTTGTGTTTTCTTTTTCTTGTTGCTTTGTCTACTTTGAGCGCTGTTGTGGCTATGGCGGTTGCGTCTATAGGAGTGGTACTTTCCGCTACATCTTGATTCTTGCTTGTAGCTTTGAGTTTCTCACCCTTCTGTTTGCTTCGTGTGACTACCGGTGATGTTCTTGGTGCCTCTTTTGAAGATGCTTTTGCATTTCCAGTAATCTTCGTTTTCTCCATGTTCTGTACGGACAAACAACCAACAAAAAAGGGAAATCCACGGTGATTTTGTTAGAAACACATGTGGCAACAATTCAAAGAGAGGGGTTTCAAGTTTTAGAAAACCGAGGCGTAATAAAAAGAGTTTTCGAGGTCGTAAATTACTGTGATCTAAGTGTTTTTATGATGAAATCCCCATGTTTTGCGATAAAAGTTCAGATCTGAAGATCTTTTGTGATGAAAAACTCCTTTGTTTTGTGATAAAATGTTTTGAAATTGCCATGTTTTATATTAAGACTTTTAAATCAGTGATCTGAGGAGTTTTGGTGGCTGAAAACTTCTTGTACCAAAACATCTGGTAGTGAAATGAAAACAATGGTTTACAGGAGAAGATAAATCTTCTACCGAGACAAGAGTCCATGTTTCTAGCGCCAAATTGTGAACACAAAAGTAACGATAATGCCTTCGTGTCCACAATCAATGTGCGCAGTAACGATGTGCGCGATATTTGAAGTACAAAGATAAATTCGTTATAAAACTAAAGGGAGCACTCTGAGCATAAGAGCTCGTCATCGCTCTATTTATACTAAGTTTGAATGCATGATATGATCGTAAGCGAAATGCGCGATGCAAGACAAATAAAACAGTAAGTGCATAATGTAAATGAGACAATGGTTTACGTGGTTCAGCACTAAGGCCTACATCCACGGGGTGTTGAGGTTTTCACTATGGATTGATTGGAATTACAAAGCTTAGTCGAATGACTTTGAGTAAGGAAACGAAGGTAAAAGAAAAAAGAGACTTCTGATACCTAATATTTCACTCTCTCTCTACTAATAACTCTCTCTCCAATTGGTCGACCCCTCTTCTTTGTTTGATCGGGGGTATTTATAGGCTCTTTCGGGCCCCTCTTTCGACATAGCTATCACTCATTGTCACTTGGCCGGTGTGTCGATCCCGAAGATTACCTTCTTGACGACCGATGACATCCAACGGTAATATACTGCACCGAAGATCAACCTTTGCTTCCTCTATACGAATTGTGACGCGTATTCTATGTTCGTAGCATTTAATGTGGGTGGTTGGGGCTATCCGCACGCTTCATACAGTAAATGCTAATGTCGTTTCAGTGTCAGTCTATCCTTATCTCCTCCGTCCATTTTGAATTTTTCTTGGGATTGGGTAAAGTGGATCTTATAAGATTCTTCCGTACTTCGCGGCTGTAACTTCATCAGTTACTCCTTAGCTCTGTGGTCACTCCTTAGCTCTGTGGTCGTCGGATTGGACTATCATTGGCCACGTGGCATGACGGTTATGAGTTTTTAGGTGTTGTGACGCGTCATCATTATCTGATGCCCCAGTTTTATATGTCATCCACGTGGTATCTCAGGGACACGTGAGTAAAATGAGTGTGAGAATAAATCAACCGGTTAAATAGAGAGTTCATCGCACCTAGGCTCTAGCAAAGGCAACTCGCTTTCTCCGTCTTTCTCTCTGTCAATCCAAAAATTGCTGTCCGCTTGGGTCTAGGATTTAACAAATAATTTTCCGGAGGAAATCAGAGTTTGGGTGGAGTTCTCTTCCAACTGTAATCGGAGTCAACCAACGCCATTAAAGCCTAATTCAGGTAAATGTTACCAATTTCTAGGGTTTGTCTCGGCTTTCTCTTATATTTGGTGAATCTCTATAATCTCAAGTTTGAAATTTAATTTGTAGTTCAATCAACATGGAAGAAATGAGAAATGTGCCATTTTCAAACAATCAAGACAGACTAAGTAATTTACCAGAGTCTCTAATTCATCACATCCTTTCATTCCTGGACATGAAATATGTAGTCCAAACCAGCATTTTATCTAGAAAATGGAGGTATACGTGGACCTCTGTCTCCACTCTAGTCTTTGAGTCCGATGCATTTAACGATTCCGGTGAAAAGAAGGTGCAATTGTTCATGAGATTTGTTAAAAGTGTACTCATGTTTAACATCCCCGACATCAACAAATTTGATCTTTATTATAGTTGGGATTCGGAAAAAATGGCAAAACATCTTAATACATGGATCCTTGCCGTTGTAAAACGTAAAGTTCAAGAGCTAAATATTCAGATTGGATATAGTATTACTTTGACTATGAGGCTTCCTCATTGTCTCGGTACTTCTGAATCGTTAACCAGGTTGTTACTTGATTTTAATGGCTCGTTAGTTCTTCCTGAGTCAATGAATTTACCTCGGCTCGAGTCTTTGTTTCTGGGTGCATTTGAAATTGATGATATAAAATGTGTTAATAAGCTCCTATCAAGTTGCCCAGTTCTTCAAACCCTTGTAATAAAACAGCTTTGCGTAATAGCAGGCCATGAATTGAGTGTGAATATTTGTGAACTCAAGGTCTTGGAGATAAGCCCTTGTCGTTGTGGTGAGAGTGCGCTAAGAATTATCAAGTTGTGTACACCAAATCTGACATCCTTCACGTGTGAAGACTACATGATAAATGAATATTGTCTAGAAAACCTTTCTTCTTTAGTCACTGCTAATGTTCAAATGACAAAAGGAGTAGGAGATACAAATATTGGAAAAGAAGATCTGTTTAAGCGTATATTGGTGTTTTTGATGGCATTTCGGAATGTGAATGAACTGACGTTATCGTCGGATTTCCTTCAGGTATGGGTGCTTCCTTTGTTTTTTTCCTAGTTTCCATTTATAAAAGAATGTTGCTTTAGCAAGAATTTTTTTACAGTACAACGCTAAAACTCTTTTATTTGGACCAAGAACTAGATTCAAGTCCTATGTTAAGTTCATTTTTATGCAAGTTTTTGGATTTGATACGTTTGTCTGTATGAAGTTGGTGCTGTAGATTACTAATTTGTCAAGTGAAGTCCTAGTTTGCTACGGCCCTGGGTAAACCATCCAGCAATTGAATTTGTCCTTCTTTTGTGATTAGAATATTTGAACGGGTTAGAATACATAGTGAAGTTGGTGCTGTAGATTTCTAATTTGTCAAGTGAACCACCCTGAATGACAGCTTAAACATTTACAAATTAGTACAGAAAGATAGTTTGTTCAGTTAAGAAATAGAAGCACTGCTGACTTGTGAGGTAAAGGCGTAATATGTTAGCACATTCCTAGCTAGTCACTTAAAACGAACAGTGCAATCTCAACCAAATTAGGTGTACATCATAATTTGTCAGACCTATTGTAATCCACATTGCTTATGAGATGAACCATAAATCATGTACCTGCGAGAGAGCCTTCATTTTTCTCTGGTGGAGTCCTGGTCTGCGAATTCTTTGATTCTTCCTACTTACCAGTCTTAACTGACATATTGTTGATCTGTTTAGCCATGTACATTGTAGCCTAGGCTCTACATAATCTGAATGGTTTTTCTATTGTTTGACAAGGTTCTCTCAGAAGTCCCCAACTTGATAAAGTGCCAACTTCCTCAATTTCATAATCTACGATATTTGAAACTCGAAATTTGAAACTGGAAATTTGTTTTACTGCTTGTTTGCATTAGCTTACTTACTGACGAGCTCAACATGCGTGGAATCACTTTTTATCACATCAAAGGAGGTAACAACCAGACTCTTGGTATTTGTTGTTTTCTGTTATATTCTAAAATCCCTTCAAGGGTTCATTGCTGTTTAGGAATGCTTCAGAAATCATCCAAACAAATAGTATAGGATCAAGCAGTTCACTTATATTTTGCTGCCATTTTTTTTTTCTCTAAACGTTTGGATGTAGCCGGATTCTGAAGACGATGGTGAAGTGGTGTTATCAGGGCCGTGCATATTGTCTCACCTTAAATATATTGTCTCACCTTAATGAACTTATTTTTCTAGAAGTTGTACTGAAGAATGCCGTAGTTTTGGAGGAAATGGTTTTGTATTTCTGCGATGCTGGGAGCTCACCCTCAACGAATACAAGAGGCGTACCTGATAAATTGAATGTAATGAAGAAGTTTAGTGAGAAGATAAAAGCACTTCCAAGAGTTTCTTCAAGTTTGATAATGCTCTTCTGTTGATCTTGTTAAGATCTTATTAAGTAATTTACTAGTTAGATTGACAGCGAAAAACTCGTGTGTTCAGATATCGAAAAACCTTGCATCTGTTGACTCTTAAACTTTAATATGATATTTTACAGTTTAGTTTGCTAGTATAACTGACTTCTGCTTAAATAGCACCTAAGTGCAACTTGAATTTGTTTTTGAAGTAAAACTACACTGAGAGATCGAACAAATACAAAGTCAGCATGGCTAAATCAAGATTTAAGCTCCTATCATCTACTGAGTTGGGAACATAGGTTCCTGTAGTTTGACAAAATCTCAATGCGGCTTGGAAGTTTTTCCGAGTGTCTTTTAAGCAACTGTATATAGTTTGTGCAACAGCAGAAGCATGGCTTTACCAATCATCTTCAGTTTCATCAAGTATTTTTCGATTTTTTTTTCTTTTCGAAACCTTCATACTCGCAAACTCAAGGGCCGTCACAACCCACATGCCAATTCTGGTTCAAAAATCAAAATGAGGAAGCCGTTACTGATGAAACCAAAATTCCAAGTTCGCCGATCTGGATTCTAATAGGATTTTGGTATTGATGAAATTTGAGTTTTTCGAGTCACCGTCGACTGAAGTAAGAAGGGATTGGTCCCACATTGATTAGGACGGACCATTCTACTCAAAATGGTCTGTATACAATCAGCATTTCACTCTAGGAAATGAATCACGGAGCCGTGCGGTAAGCACAAAGCGAACTATTCTTTCGCCTTTTACTAAAGAATACCGTGTGCTTGCCGTTTATAAGCGGCATACGCCTATTTTTGGAGGGTAGGGTTTCTCTTTATAAGAGGAACCCAACAATTTTCAAATCCAAGTTTTTATGTTTTAGGCTTATTGCTCGGTCATAGACGGTGAGTTATTTGTTAATTCCGTTCATATTGTAAGTGAAAACTGGTGGGTTTTTACAATTTATGTTTTAGGCTTATTGCTCGGTCATAGACGGTGAGTTATTTGTTAATTCCGTTCATATTGTAAGTGAAAACTGGTGGGTTTTTACAAGTAATTGGTTCTGTAGTGGACATCCTAGGAATATGCAGAGGTGGCACCATAAAGTGCATATGAAGTCAATTAGTCCGGGATTTAGTACTGCCAAAGGATTTATGTGTTCAGATCCATAGTCCAATGGTGTCGTTGGAGAACCATTTGGATCTTTTCCTATGGTCTCCAAGTATTATCCATCACAGTAGTTGTATAATGGAAAGTATGAAATGGAGTCGGAGTAATAATTTTGCAAATGAAAGATCCACTGAGACAATCTTGAATGTCAAAATAGATGGTCATAAACCTGTTGCCATGATCGCCAATTTTATTGCTAAAGGAATACAAGCAAGGTTGTGACTTTTTATGAAAGCGGCGATCCAGGAAATGTGTGGACAGGCCCATGCATGTGTGCCTGAAGCAATGTGATATTGTCAATGGATTCCTCTGCATCAATTGCTAATGGGGACCATGCTGCCAAAATGTTAACACCATGTGCCATGATATCAGACTGCAATAGAGCTCAAGTATTTTTCAAATGTGATTTACTTAAAACTAGAAAATTTTACACCATAAAACTTTCAAAAAGTGGGTCGATAAGAATCATTCAAGCACCAGCTCCATGACTAATTAGCATCCGAATTTTTGTGTGCAAGGAGTTGAAATGGCAGAGATGAAGTGGAGGCTCACTGGCTCAGGCACTTAAACCACAATAGTATCTAGGCAGGTTGAAGGAAGCTGCACAAGAATTCTCGAGTGTGTCCATGGGGATAACAAAAGGGTAGATTGGAAAGCACTATCTAGAGTAGAAGTTGCTAGGAACGGCACGGAGAACCTTCAAAGAGCAAATAAATTTGTTTTTTGGTCTATTTGCTGTGAAGGAGGAAACAAGGCAGCTTTTGCATTGGTAAGAAAATCCACTGCAAATGCAACCTTTTCTATTACTGATCCACATCCTAGTTTTATGTTTGAAACTCTTACGAAGGATAGAAGAAGAATGTCTCTCTGCTCTGATCAACTGTTTTTTTAGATTTTTAGCATGTAATGCAACTTTTTCGGATCAAAAAAAAAAAAAATTATTACAAATTTTTGTGCATAGGGGAACAATTTAGCATAAGGCAACAATGAGACAAACCAAATAACCAAGAAAACTTCTATGGAAGAAAAAGAAGTTCTAGTTTCATTCACATAATAATAAATTAGACAGCTAGAGGAAGGGTAGATCGCTAAATGTTAAGTCCTGGCAAAAGTCTTGAACCGGAGCCTGTGCCCAAGTGCTGTTTCCCTTGTTTTGTCCAGCGATTCTTTCTCGGAAGAACTAGAGATAAAATGATTCGAGACTCAAATGGAGTTCAGAATGGGTGCTTGTGAAGCGGGCCCTGGATTAACCGTCGAGGCACTGACAAGTAGCCTTCCACTCATCCTCAACGATTTTATCTCACAACAGGAAGAATGAAATTGACCCTTTTGTCATATAGAACCGAAAAGGAGTTTTCTCACAAAGTCCAAAGCAAGCAGCAAGCTTAGTTGCGGCATGGTTCAACTCAAATTGCACTTAGGAATGTAGCATTCTTAAAGGCTTTAATAATTTAGCACGCCAACATGATTCCCTCGCCAAATGTAAACCTAGCGCTATTAGCACTGTCACAGTCCAATACAGTAACTCATTCCATAGACTGTATTTTTCAAAAGGAATCATCTCACACCCAAAATTTTGTTCAAAGAGACATGCTGTACATACTGGTTTTAGGCGCTGTGTTGGGAAGAAGATTATAGGCCCAACTTTTACCCAAGAAGGGGAACTGTAGTTTGCTCATACCCCAGACCCATCCATGTCAAAGAAGCAAAGGAGGTACACAGGAGATAATTTTATTTTTAGTTAGGCATTTCTACTTATAACTTGATCAGAATGCACTGCTGTAAAATTCATGATAAGCTCAGGAGAAAGTATCTGGTTCCGCAAGTAAAGTGTTGGAATTGCCTTCTAAAATGTGTGAGTCGTTGCGATGAAGAAGTATAAGATAAAGAAAGGTTTAACCAGTATTTAGAGTGTTAAGAAAAGAGAGACAAAGATTGCAGCTGGTGCATTGTTACCTCATGAGATCATTGCTTCTTTGGATGATGAGGAGGATTATAAAGATGGTGATCGCAATGAGGACTTGAGAGGGAAAAAAATCAAAAACATTTGGACCATTTCTCGATTTGTGCGTGTCATCCTTGCGCAGGGGCCATGCTAATCTTCTCTGTATCGTTCCAATTTTATCGGATGCCCCCGAAGGGACGAGCTTAAAGAAAAGCTCGGGCTATTTAAAGCGATCTCCGTTTTGTAATATAGGCAACGTGGGACTAAAGCAACCAAATCCCATCACGCACAGAAACTCAAGACGCACTAGTTACGGTTTCTAAATTCCTTCTCGGAGGCGGTTAAGAGTTCGAATCTCCGTGGTCACTACTTTCTACGACCCTGATATAATCTCTCCGACATCCTTGCCTAAGCCTTAACTATGGTTATATCTTTTCTTTTCATCACATAAAACCTAGCACAACACCATGGTTTTTCTTTCTTTGTTTCCATGTAGTGGACTAAATTTCACAAGTATAGGAACCAAATAGGAGAATCACGTAAGACCTGAACTTGCAGTACTTGCTTACTACTGATCCTTCTTGTTACTTGGACTAGCAAATACGTGGAAATCGACCCTTGGTTCCAATTACCCTGGCAAGCAGGGTTGTTGATTTGTGCTTGAATATCCTTTTCTACGTCCCACCAAAAATAATCTACTCGTGGTTGTCTGCCCTCTTCTTTTTGTGGGAATGTTATAAACACCCTTACTATCCATGAATCTTCTACAAATACCCTTATGAGTCTTTACAAATACCTTTAATGGTATAATTGAAATTATGAATTCAAAAATAATTCACATAATCCCATTTTTAACCTTTACATTTCATACTTCAGCTTTTTCTTTATTTCTCATTCGAGAAAAATCAATGGATCTCTCCACCACTGCCACCACCATCTTCATCTCCATCTCCATCTCCGTCGCCACCAACACCAACACCAGATCAGAATCGTCTCCATCACCATCATCTTGTAAAGATTAATTTCAAAACCTCCTTCTTCTTGTAAAGATTAATATCAAAACCAGATTTAAAAAGATTGAGATCTGATTTTATGTTTTGATTTGTGATAAGTTCATCTCGATTTCAACTGGATTGGGATTGAAGAACCTAAAATCGATGATTACAGTTGGTTAAAATATATTTTTCAGCGTCGGTTTGGAAGAGGCAATGAAAATTGTCATCAATTTATTGGATCTGAAGATCCAATCATCCAAAACGATTAAAAATTGATTATCTTCTTTGTTTTGCTTTGAAGTTTCTGGTGGTGTTGGTGGTATTGTAACTGGTGGTGATTTAGATAGAAAGAGGTCATATTAAGAACGACAAAATTGATGGAGATCGCGGTGGTTCTGGTTGGAATGGAGAAATTTGGCGATTGAGATAGTGGTGGTTAAGATTGTTTGTTGTTGTGGTGGTGGTGATATCTTCCGTATTGGAAAGAAGAAGAGTATACAAATGATGGTGGTGGTGGTGATATCTTCCGGATTGGAAAGAAGAAGAGTATACAAATGATGGTGGTGGTGCTTATTGCCAAGGTATGGTTTCCATCCTGGAATTGTTTATTGTCGGTTAAATTGATTTTATTTGAACTGTGGTTGAATTGGGTAATGGAAATTATGGTTCATATGAATGAATTGTGTTGAAATTGGAAGAAGGGGTATGAAGTGGATTTGCTATTAGACTTGGATTTGTTGGCCTATGTCAAGATGCATAGTTGCTATTAGGAGATGGGTTTGTTGGATTATTGGGTTTGATGGTGTTGAATCTGATGATATTGCTTGATGTGAATAGAAGAAGAAGAAGAATATGAAGCCAAAGGTTGATGTTGACCTCATTGTACTGGTGGTTTGCGATTGAATGGATTATGGAGCTGTGAATGGTGTGCTTTTCTAAAGAAGAGATTTATGCTATAGATGGATTTGATTGTGCTACTGAGCTTGAAATGGAAAATTACAGGTGATGGGTAGATGGAATTGGTGGTGCTGTGACAGTTTTATAGTGCGGCAATAGTTCATGAACGGCAGTGGTCTGGTAATGGTGTGGATGGTGCTTCTAGTGTTGAACCCGACTTGCAAGTAAGAAGAGAAGCTGGTAGAGTTGATGCTGAGTTTGTGAGACAAGAAGATTTTGGTGTCATTGACGGGAGTAATAAATAAGCCGAAGGGATTACGTGGAATGTGTGGCTTGCAGGGTTGGTGTGTTGAATTGCAGCTGGTCTTGTAGCTGATAACACATTGCACGCAGTTACAGAGAAAGGAGGAGTCAGTTGCTGTGTGGTTGTGGAATGATTTGTAGCTGCAATTGCAAGTGAATGAACAAGTTAGTAAGCAGCAGAAATGAAATAGATATATGGGAGTCTGTTAAAGTCAAGGTTTGATGGAGGTTGAAGAGATGAATTGGTTGGAGATGTAGAAGATGGTGAGCTGCTGCTGATGAGAAGTGAAAGGCACGAATTTGATTGTGGATCTATTGATGGATGTGAAGCAAGAGAAGCTTGAGAGGGTGTTATCAATGAAATGACTGGTAGATGTATATTAGGGTTTGATTTTTCGCTTGAGCTGAAGTTGATTTGCTGCTGATGATTTCAGAGTTGTAAGAGGTGGTGTTATCTGGTGGTAGTATGCAAGAGATCGAGTGTTTGTAGTTGATTTTGAGATTTCGATATCAGTTGCCTAAGACAACTTGTGCAAGTTTCCTTCATATACGGAGACAACTTGAAAAAGTTGTCTCCATATACCGAGACAAATTGAACAAGTTGCCTTCATATACGGAGACAACTTTAGCCAGTTACCTCCATATACCTCTATATATGAAGACAACTATGGAAATGAGAGTGCTGGCTAGTACAATTACAGATGAGCTGATGGATGTTTACGATGTGTTGATGTTAACTGGAATTGATGATGCTATGGAGATTAGAAGGCATAATATAAGAAGACAGTGAGATGGTTCTGTGTTCTTTGTTCTCTTACAATGCCAAAAAATAATTTTGATTTTTAGTATTGATCTCGTTGGAGTTTGGTTTGGTGGTATGTGCAACAGAGAGATATCCAAGAGATTGAGTGGTTGCAACTGATTTGGATATGTTGTTTTGTACTGACGAATCTGTGGTGCAATGGTAGCACAACTGACTATATGTCAGAAGATGTGTGTTCGACTCACACTAGGTTCACTTTTTTGTGTACAATTTTTATTTTTTGGAGACAACTTGTGCTAGTTGCCTCCATATATGAAGACAACTTGTGCTAGTTGCCTCCATATTTGGAGACAACTTGGGCTAGTTGCTTTCACTTTTTAAGACAAATGTTTGCTAGTTGCCTTCACTTTCAAAGACAACTTGAGCTAGTTGCCTCAGATTCGGAGACAACTTGAGTTAGTTGGCTCCATTTTGTTTTGCAACTTGTTCATGTACACTATTTATTGGAAAAATCTTGAGCTAGTTGCCTCCACTTTTGGAGACAACTTGAGCTAGTTGCCTCCGATATGGACACTATTTATTGGAGACAACTTGAGCTAGTTGCCTCCATTTTTGGAGACAACTTGAGCTAGTTGCCTCCATTTTTGGAGACAACTTGAGCTAGTTGCCTCCATTTTTGGAGACAACTTGAGCTAGTTGCCTCCGATATGGACACAACTTCAGCAAGTTGACTCCACATGGTAGTGGTGGTCGTCGGCGGCGGTGGTGATGGTGGTTGACGGCGGTGGTGGGTGGCGGTTATTCGCGATGGCGGTGTGATTGGTGGCGGTGATGGTGGACAACGATGGTGTTGGTTAGCGGCGGCGGTGGTTGGCGTTGTTGGTGGACAGTGGTGGTGGTTGGCGGTGGTGGTCGTCGGTGGCGGTGGTTGGTGGTTGTCGGTGGTGGACATTGGTGGTTGGCGGTGGTGGTGGTTGGTGGTGGTGGTCGTTGGTGGTGGTGGGCGGCGGTGGCAGTAGAGGTAGTTTTTTTTTTTTTTTTTAAGAGGGTATTTTAGTAATGTATTAAGCTTAGGGGTATAATTTAAGTTGGAAAGGGTATTTTTCAAGGGGTCTCATACTAGGGGTATATAGATAATGTTCCCCTTCTTTTTCATATGAAAACAAATGAGTAGTTCTAGACATACAACACCAAAAACAACTCTAAAACAATATACCCCAATAGAGGGTGATGATGAGCCTGATGGAAGCAGTGGGTCCCTTAATAAAGCAAAAAGGGTATATTTTTTTCAAAAACTCTTTATGGACAACAAAAAAATAACTCTAAAACTCTTTATGAGCAACCACAGTGGACGATCAAACCTATAATTATGGTCCAGCGATGAGACACAGCGGGACGGAGTAAAGACTAAAATCTGGACCAAGATCAAATTCCAGACTATATTTGGTCGGCGACCATGACCAAAATTATATATAGTCGAGCGGACGTATAATGTTCGTTTGTCACCGGGCGTGCATATAAAGTACGCTTCACATGAAGCGGTTGTAAAGTTCACGCCCCACTGTGAGGCGAAGTTATAAAGTCCGCCTATTAATATAACTCAATATATTAAACCACACACACTTGTGGCACATGTGGTGAATCAACACCAGGCCAAGATATAAAGTCCGCCTCAATACCAGGCTAACATATAAAGTCCGCCTCACTTGGGGCGGACATATAATCAACGCTTGACCAAATTTTGGTCATTTTCCATTGTTCTCCACCACAGACTAAACCCAAATTTTGGTCTTTTTTTGGTTTTTAGTCTTTGGTTTTACTAAATACCATCATGGTTGCTAAAAAAAAATGTGAGTAGTTGTTTTAGAGTTATTTTTTTTGTTGTCAATAAAGAGTTTTTGAAAAAAATATATCCTTTTTGCTTTTCAATTCGTACTTTCAACTTTTTAACAGCAAAATGTAAACCCTAAGTGATTTCAATGGACCTTCCGGTTAGGTTTCGACTCTAAAGTTAAATATGAGTGGAATGTGATAGTTGAACCTACTAGATAGAAAACTGCAAACAGTTTACGTGTTCCAGAGAATTTACTCATTCGTATTGACCCTAATTCGTCAGTTCACTGTTCACTGCAGTAGCCAGCTTTTAAGCTTGAGGGGGCTAAAACAACATCTCATAAACTAGGTGGATTAAACTTTAAGAATTTAAAAGTTGGGGGATTGAACTCTTAAAACTAGAGGATTAAACATCAAAAATTAAGAAAATTAAAGGTTACATATGAATTTTAAATTTTTGGGGGCCTAAGAGCCATGGTTAGTCGACCCTTGGCTCCGCCGCGGCTTCAGCGTGTGGTTATAAAACCTTGCCTGAAAAACTGTGACATGGAGCTATCTAACATGCAGTCCATATTGGATTTAGATTAATAGGATAAAGTTATACCTGCTTATGGCCTTGCTGATTATTTATTTTTTTTATTTTTTTTTGTTACGGCCTACCTGGCCATCTTTTTTTTGTGTGTGTTCAACTACACATTTTAATAATTACTCTTTGTGCAGAATTTAAATGATCAATCTCACACATTTATGTTGTGGAAAGAAAATACGAGTAGTTGCCGAGTTAGAATGCTTCTGACATGGTACATTTTTCATAGTTCTTATTTGAATCATTTTGGAAAGTATGTTTGCCTAGTTGGTCAGTAGTTCATTTTTTGATGAAGTGTAAATTTGGAGTGAAAAAGTCAGACTCGATAAGATATTTGAGAAAACTAATTGTTACAATTAGGTTTTTCTTTGGGTAGTCGATTTCACAACTTAAAAAAAAAAACTAAAACAATGCAAACAATATTGACAAGAGACGAGAATAAATTTTTAGTTTGGTTGAGAATTTATTTGGAGCAGTTATTTACCAACTAATTGATGTTTTGGATGAAAATCCGCATGAAGTTGGCTAGTCGGGCAGTAGTTACTTCCCATTTTAGAATGTTTTCACAAATTAAAAACTCATTCGTGCTATTTGGCTAGTGTTGCATCTAAGTTTTCTAGAGTATTAGTGAAACACAATTTATCGCATATCTTCGGAATCCTGGCAAGATTCGGGTATACCCAGATTAATTGGGGTATACCCAATTTTAAGTGGACTTTAAGGGCAAAGGGGGAGGCCTAATGGGTAAAGTTACAAAACTACCCTTTCCCATTATAATTCTAATTACCCTAAATCAGTTCTCATTCTCTTCATTTCATTTTCTTCTCTTCTTCATCTCCTCCTCAAACACATTACCGGCTCCTCCACCCCCACCACCGAAACTCATCGATTAATTCGTCGTAACCGTCGATTCAAAAGTTCTGATTAATCTTCAAAATGGATCCGCCACGGCCTAGGGAAAGTCGTATGAAAGAAGCTAATCGAAAACTCAATGAGTATAACCCTGGAATTGCAAGTTTGGTTCAAAAGAAAGTGAAGAAAAAAATGGTTGAAGAAGAAGAATTTGTAGCCGCTGAAACACGAGAAATGGTGCGATTAAGAAAGTAAGGGCATACTTAAACTCACTCTAGTACTTCAATTTCATGTTTGCATGTCAAATTAGGTCAGAAAAATCGGAATTGTGAATTGGCAGTTGCGACGCCGGCAAGGTATTATGTTATCGACCTTGCCGACTTTCCATATTTAGGGTTTGGCCGGCAAGCTCTTAGGTTGAAGATCTTGCTTATTTGTTGACTACCTCAGAATCGGTACTTGCGTGGTCGTAATGTTATTCAAACTAAGACCTACTTAGGCGTCGATTTTTTTTAGTAGGGTTGGTTATAAATTTTTACCTTGCCGACTGTATTTCAAGTTTTTTGTGTCTCCTGATGCCATGAATTTTAAAGTCGGAATGGTATTTGGATAAAACCATGCCGGCTGTTTATTAGCCGGCAATGTGTTGGTAATGGACCTTGCCGACTGGTTTTGTGGAAAATACTTGTATTTACTGTGTTCATATTTGTTATAAACCGGCAGGTTATGTGAATAATACCCTGCCGGGCGCTGTTCAGCCGGCATGCATTATTTAGTCGACCTTTCCTATGTTTGTGTAGCCGGCAAGGTTGTACTTTTCGACCATGCTGACTTATATTTTTTTTTCTTAATCGTTCTTGTTCAGGTTGCAAAAGGCAAAGAAGAAAACAGCTCTGAAAGCTCTTAGTCCTCCTTCAAGACCTCCTCGTGTTGGTGAAAAACTCTTGACTTCAACACATCGAGGATCATACGTTGTGTCGGGAACGCTCAAGATCTGTGTACCGAATGATTCTGAACCACCATCGGAACCCATTGATTCAGACGAGACTCCAGATGAAGACCAATCAATTCCATCTGGTATAAGAGGTGATGATGATGATGTTGATGAAAGAACTCCGGCTGCTGGAGGAGGTAACAATGATGATGATGATGGTGATCAGGACATGCCTAATATTGGAGGAGGTAATGATGATGATGATGATAATGGAGATAAAGATAAAGATATCGAAGATGAAATTGTTGAAGAGGCAGTGGAACAAGAAGAAGAAGAAGAAGAAGAAGAACAAGAAGGAGATGGAGACGGAGAACAAACTCTAGCTATTGTTCAACATACCGAAGCTTCAACTTCAACTAAAACCGGAAAGAAGAAGAGGGTGATCACTAAACCAGCTAATTCCCACATGTCTCCCCCTCACTTGATGGTTATACTGAAAAAAGGTGAGCGTCCAAGGGGGACCCCAAGAGATGGTGGAAATGTTCTTTTTGGATACAAAGACTCATGGGCATGTACGATCCATAATACTATCGTAAGTAATCTCAATCCGTCTTTGTTTTTTATTCAAGTATGTATCTATCTTAAATTTGCGTCAAGTGTTTGTATTTCTTTTCATTTTGTTTTTTTGGTATTTAGGATCACAAGCATGTCGTCCGTCTCATGAGGTGCCAAGCTTCATGTTCAGTGACTAAGACTTGGGATCTTAAGGATGAATGTGAGGAGGTGAAAGTGATTGTCAAGAAATCCGGGTTGTGGCCTGCGGTGGAGAGTTCGAATATTGAGCATGATAGAATTACTGTATCTGCATTCTGTGAGAGGTTCTACGGAGAGACTGATACAATGTTATTCCCATTCGGTGAGATGGCGATAACTTCCGATGTTGCTCATCAAATTCTAGGCCTCGAGGTTGAGGGAAAAGCAGTCAGTGAGGGCTTCGATAATGATTTTTCTTTCAAGGATATTTACAAATTGAGCCAGAAATTGTTCAGTTGGAATCAAACTGAGACGGAGTCTATGCTTGAGAAGAAAGATGGTTGTCTAACCAAGAAGTTTAATCTGAAGAAGTTGAGGGACACATTTTCTGGGACCAAGAAAATCTTTGATAAGGAAGGAAGGGTGAACCCGGTGCGAATCAATGCTAGCGCGTCGACTTATTTGCTATACGTCCTAGGCAAATGTATCTTCCCGACAGGATTCGGAAGCTTGGTGAAGCCAGTTATATGCAACTATTGGATCCCTTAGATAAGATGCGTGAGTATTCTTGGGGTACTGCGGTGGTCGCCTTCTTGAACAATGAGTTGAAAAAGGGTTCTAGGGCACTCACTGTGCAAGTTAACGAATATATGTCTCTTCCAGGTAATTTTATTGTCTAAATCATTTATATTTGCAAAATTCTCGTAAGATAAGATTCCTACTAAACTTTTTTTTTGCATAGGTTTGGATATATGAGCACTTCCCTTCTTTGGTGAAAGCCAACTCCTACATCAAAGTGGATGCGAATGTTGCGGTTGATAAGCCATGAGCGCAAAGGTACAGTTTTAAGGGTACTCAGGATAAGAAAATGCCACAAAATCTTATCAAACTCTGAATCGCCATCTAAAAATTGACTACGGATGATGTGATATTTGATCCGTATCGAGATGCTAGAAATCAAGGTTTAATCCAAAGGAGAGATGAAGTTGCATTATACTATGGACCCTTGTTGTTGTGCTCCGGTGGATATTCAATGTACGATCACATCGGGTAATGCGACAATTGGGTTACGTCCAAGAAGAACCTCATTTCGATGAAGAAAAGCCGTTCTTTACTGTGTCAAGGGCTGATTGCACCACGTCCCAAAAAAGTATTAACGTCCCTTACGCTCCAGCGCCAGTTCCAGAACATTGGGACGATAGACGTGGCCGTAAAATCGATGTGAGTATTTTGGACGAGGTGACCACCGGTCATGAAGCTAGTGAGAAATACATGACGTGGTACTTGGGTTGGCCTCGTCTTACTGTGATTAAGGAAATGACTCATGAAGAATTGGCTCGTAAGAGGAAGATGGCATCGAAAGACCCAGCAACAAGTCTTAAGTTCTTTGTAAGTATTTTAGAGTTGCTCTTAATGTTTTAATATTACATTATCGAATCATTCTATTAATTGTTTGTTGTTTAATTGAAAATAGAAGGAGCATTTGAAGACCTTTGTGAAGGTGTTGTGTTGCGCGAAAGACAGAGGAGAGCCTTTGTCGATTGAAGAGCAAAGCAAGCACATTGACTATGCTTGCAATATTGACAATGAGGATGCCTTTGAAATGTTCAAGAAAGCTGATGTTGAAGTAAAAAGGGAAGAAAAAGCCAGGAGGGAAGCACAAGCCAAGATGAATGCTGACAAAAAGAGGGCTCCTAAACGTGTAAGTGGCAGTGGTCGTCGTGAAAATGCTAAAATGGGCCGTGGTCGTGGTCGTGGTGGTGAATGAATGCATTCCTAGTTTATTTCTTTATGTTGTGGTAGACAAATGTTAAGGTTAACTGTTGGACAAATGCTTTTTTTAAGGTTTATGGGACATGTTTTCGTATTTTGGACAACAAGTGTTGGATTTCTAGTTGTTGAATGAATGGTTTGTTTAGCTATGTAAAGTTTCAATACTTATGCCGGCATGCTTTTTTTAAGTTACAGTGCCGACCACACCAGGGCCGACAAGGTTTTGAAGTGTCAGACTGCCGGCCCTGACACCAGAAATTATTTGCATACCAGGGTCGGCAGGGTAATCAGATCAAAACCTAGCTAGCTGTTAAGAAGCCGGTAGGGTATTATATTATCGACCCTGCCGGCTATGTGTTGCAACAAATACCTTCTCCTGATGCCTAAATCATCATAAAGTCGGCATGGTTAAAATTATGTTCCTTGCCGACCACATCATAGCCGGCACTCTAGTGACCAAATACCATTCCGACGGTTACTTAGAAAGTTGCATAAACTCCTGATGCCTAAAAGTCATAAGGTCGGCATGGTAAGAAAATTTCGACCTTGCCGGCCATATCATAGCCGGCATGCTAATGACCAAATACATTTCCGGCGGATACACAGAAGAAAATGTTCTCCTGATGCCTAAAATCAGCATAAGGTCGGCATGGTAACAAAATTTCCACCCTGCCGGCCGGACTTAGTCGGCATACTGGGGAAAACAAACCGTGCCGACAATTTTAAAATTCAAATTTTTTGAAAGTACAATTGCATTGATTGACTTGTACTTATGCACTATAACGGCCAAATTTGGGCACCATCCTATAAATACTTTACTTATCTCTACAAAACAACACACAACTATTTGTATATACTCTCCAAAGCTCATATCATCATACACTAAATCTAACTCACCCAATAACTCTCTACATGCAAGAAATGGCATCATTTGATTCAAACGAAGATTTGGCAATCACCAAAGCATGGTATGCGGAAAATCGACTTAGACATCAATCCTCCGAAAGGGAGGATTCCACAACCTTTTGGGCTAGGGTACACAACAAATTTTGCCAAGAGTTTGGGAATCCTAATGCAAGAAGTGTTCAACAAGTCCATGATAGGCACCTAGTCATCGAAAATGCGATACTTGCTTTTTTAGCTCTCCAACCTCGGATTTTTAACACTCGCCCCTTCACCTTGTCCATTGCACAATTTGTAAGTAATTTTGTGGTTTTTTTTACGTAACCCATGTTGTTTTATCTTTCAATGAAACGCAACTAACAAATGTAAGTTTGTTTTTGTGTTTTTGTAGCACAAGTCATGAAAGTGCGCTACTTGGAGGAAAAGGGGGAAGCATTCGCATTCGATGCAAGCTATCACTTCTTGGCAGAAAGAATCCCGGAGGATAACCCGGACTACTTGGATGTTGTATCGTCTTCGGAGGAGGAAGATTGATGGCTTTAGAAGTTTTTGTATATGTTTTGTGGGTAGACCTCTATGTAAACCCTCACGAGACTATAACTCGTCCACTAGGGTCGCCTAGGGGTTCAAAGGCTTGATGCACATGTTAAATGCATTCGTTTTTCCGTCGACAAGGATTTAGGTTTTATGTTTCAATCAATGTAGTAACCAAAATTGCATGAATAAAGTGAATTACATCTTCCCATTTTCTGTTTTCTGTTTGGTATAAGTACATGCCGTCAAGGTTACAAATCCTTAGCATGCCGACTACAAGTCAGCCGACAGTGTTAAAAATTATGTGCATGCCTACCATATGATAGCCGACATTGTAGGAAATATTTACATGTCGACCGTAAAATTGCTGGCCCAAGATAGTCGACGTAATCTTCATTCAAAGACCATTCCGGCCTAAAAAGGGTCGGCATGTTATTCATCCGCGGACCATGTCGGCCAAACTTAGTCGGTATCCTATTCAAACGTCGACCAAACCAGCGGATCTTAGTCGGCACCTTATTCAAACCTGGACCTTGCCGACCATTCATATTTTCAAAACTAAATTTTTTGATCGAAATCGAACTCATAAGACATATAAAAGGTTTAATCTACTGAATTCATAGTTTCAAAATTTTAATCTAAACTCAATTAATTAACCTAATCAGAATTTTTAGTGTTAATTAAACAAGGGCATATTAGCCATTTAGAAAATACAAGGTTAAGGGTGGTTTCTTTTACCTCAAAATGTCTTGGGTTTTGTCTCATTAGGTATACCCCAATCAAGCGGATTTCTGAATTAAGCTTTATTCAATCAGCAAAAACTTTTCACGGTTTGCGACATAGGGAGAAGGACTTGTGAATCCTTTGGTAAACATGATTGATACTTTTACTTCTACGCGTTGTTTTTTTTTTTCTTGCGACGAAGGGAGGTACTCTTTCGAGATTAATCTACTCCCGGTAGGATACCTCCTTTACCATAGGTCAGCCGCATGAAACCAGTCAATTGATTAAAGAAAATAGGATTAACGATCTAAACAAACATCATTCACTAATTGTTTAAGTAGGGGATTTGCTAAAAGACTTGACAAGAGTCACAAGACCCACTTTTTCTGATTAGAAATTTCTTGCAGTTTTCCGTGTTCATCGAGAATTTACTCATGTATATTGGACAATTGGAACCCGGACCGATGGTTAAAGTCAGCTGCATGTACCTAACATTCGGCTATTTATGTGTCGGTTGTAAAATCATGCAATAAACCTTTGGTAAACATGATATTTTCACTTTTCAAATGTATTTAGCCTGGGGGAATTGATTTGATCTATTTTTTTCACCCAAGAAAGCCAGTCCGTTGATTTTATTATAAATTTAAGCGGGCCATCATTTCTCCTATAGGGAGGGCAGTACAATTCCCCCATGTTAAATACAGTTGAAAAGTGAAAATATCATGCATTATTTCTTTCATTTTTTTTTGTGCCTGTGAAGTGTCATGGGATAATTCATATGCATCTGGAATTATCTATTCTATTGTATAAAGGGAACTCCTCTTACTACAGTATTTGTGAAGCTGCAAATTGTGTTTGATTATTTCACCCCCATATCATACCCATACAATAAATTCCTTGTAAATAGAATGAGGGTATATTAGTAATCTAAATTGTTTGCAAACAACATTTCTATTCAGAAATTTGAAGATTTTTGTTAAAGGGAGAGCAAAAATGGATCCGAGGAGAGCAAAAATCATGGTTGACTCGTTAACTCGGGCCTAGTCGATGCATTTTTATAGCTCGGGCCAAACTACCCCTAGTAAACACACCCGTCACACAAAACTCACCCATTTTCCAAACAAACTCCACCACCGGTCCACTGTCACCTACTTCACCGCCGATGACAGCCAAAAAGAAAAATACATACAACATCTGTATGATGAGTATAAGCGACAAAGAATGGCCCTTTCTCCCCAATTAAAAGAAAAATTCTTCTCTTCCAAATAGTTTTCTAATGATTCCATACTCAAATTCCTTTATGTTTTCATGAAATCAAAAATCATAAAAATAGAATTAAAATCGATTAAAAGATCAAATAATGTCCTTTTTAATTAGTTTTCAAGAATGAAAAAGATTTGTTGCGTTTCTTTTCTTGTTTCACTGTTCGTGGGATTTGCTCAATGCAAGAACAGTGAGATACCAATCGCACAAGTTTGTTTCTTACCGTATTTGGACGTCTCAAGAGTATAATGGTGATTGATCTGTTTTAGGAATGGTTGTGAGTTTTGGGTGGTTGGTGGGTGCACTTAGTAAGGATAATTTGGTCTAAATTAAATTATATATATTGAATAGGTCCGAGTTAGCGGGTTGACCACGATTTTCGCTCTCCTCGAATCCGTTTTTGCTCTCCCACTGACAAAAATCAATTTGAAAGGACCCCCAGTTCACGAGCCTTAGGTCGAGAAGAGAATGGACCCAGTGTTCATGCACGCGCGTAGGCACGTGCTAAATCTCTAGTGAAGAAATAACGAAAATGACATTCCAGTGGAAATATTTTACCCCGTTCACAAGATTCGAGACCCATTTGCCGAACTTTCTTGGTAATAAACTAAATTTATTTTTTCGTGTGATATTCTATTTTCCTATCTAGGATAAAATTAGTATATTTTTTTTGAAGATAAGTAGATTGATAAGCAGAAAGAAGCTAGTCATTTGATTTAGTCTCATTTGTAACAAATTCAGTGTGAATTGTTCTTCTGATGACTGAATCTCTAAAGATTAGTTTTTTCTGGAAAGTTTACAACAGAGTTACTAGGATTACAAAATTCATAATCTTTTTCAATATCAAAAGCAATTGAAGGAATTAAAAACAGGGGAGATTGTTCAAGCCAAGAATGTTGTCTATTGTTCTTCCTCCTATTCTTTGCTAAAAGATCAGCTACTCTGTTAGCTTTTCTGTCTACGAAATTGAAACCCAAAAAGTGTGTTAAACTTGTTGTTTGTTTCCTGACTTCCTCTAATATCGCCAGACTTTGCCATTGGATTGTTGAATCTTGTCCTTGTAAGTACTTTATGATTGCTTGGTTGTCTCCCTCAATGACCAGATGTTGTAAGTTGTTTGTGATGGCCCAATTCGTAGCTTGCAGCAGAGTTAGAGCTTCTGCTTCTTCAGTAGTGGAAGTTTTGAAGATTCCTGATGCTGCTCCTTTGAAATTTCATGTCCAGTTACGAATCACAAAACCAAACCGTGCATTAGTATTTTCAGAAATCCAAGAGGCATCACAGTTTATCTTAACAGTGTTCACTTCTGGGAATTGCCAGTAGGGTATAGGTTTGATGTGTCTGACTTGTGGTTGAGCCAAGGTGTGCAAATGTGTTGGATGCCAGTAATCATAGTGACGTGTTATGTCCAAAGAAAGTTGTTCAGGAGTTCTAGACTTGTCCTCAAAGATTCTAAGACACTTCTCTTTCCATATTAACCAACATTTGGTTGCAGCAAGAGCCATAGAGATTGAATTCATATCCCCTGCTATCCATTCATTATATTTATGCAAGAAAGTATTATTATGAGAGTTTAGATTTTGAGTTACTCCCTGTGAGTCCATTGGCTGAAGATCTCAAACTGCCTTTGCATAATCACAATCAAAAAAGAGATGACAAGTAGATTCAACAGCATTATTACAAAAGATACACTTGTTTTCAATATACCTGATCTTTTATCTAGTTGGTAATGCATCTTGTAAGCATTTCCATATAAACAATTTGATCCTTTGAGAAGTATCCATGACCCATAATCCTTTCCAAAACTTTTTAGTTTTGTCAGAGATTGTGTTAGAAGGATTAGAAAGTTTTGCATACAGAGTTTTAACTGAGAATTCTCCATTCTTAGTTAATGTCCACCTTAGTTTGTCCTTTTTCAGGCTTCCCTCATTATTAGTGTATAGTCTAATGTTTGTAATCTCCTGCACAGTTGAGTTGTCAAATAAAGAATGTAACAGATCAGTGTTCCACTTTTTTGTGTTTGAGTCAATGAGCTCAGATACAAGTGTTATAGTTGTGTTTATGGAAGGAAAGGACCCTGCCAAGGTCTCTCCTCTAGATGGAAGCCATTTATCTTCCCAAATTTTTATCAGCAAACCATTACCTACTTCCCAGATGCTATACTTTTTAATGTGTGCTATTCCTTGTAGGATGCACTTCCAAATCCAAGACGCTTGAGATTTCTTCTTAGAGTGTAAGGATCCTGATTTCTTAAAGTATTTTCCCTTGAGGATTTGAGCCCACAGGTCATCAGGGTTACTAACTAGTCTCCAAGCTAATCTACTGATCATAGCTTGGTTGACTTTGTTTGCTTCTTTAAAACCTAGACCCCCCTAGTCTATTGGGTTACATAAAAAAATCAAAAGACTTTATATATATACCCTTAGAATTAGTGTGTTTCCCCCACCAGAAGTCCCTTTGGATGTTATTTATTCTTTTAGTTATCTTTTTTGGAAGGACAAAACAGCCCATGCTAAAAATTGGCATGCTGGATAGAACAACTTTGTTCAAGACAATTTTACTTGGTTGAGAAACGATCTTTCCAAGCCAGTTCTTTATTTTTTGTTCCATTTTTTCAATAGTGTTATCAAAAGCTTTTAGTTTTGATCTATCTATGAACATCGTTACTCCTAAATGTGTATCTTTTATGTTAATTTTCTTTATCTTCATTAATCTGCAGATGATGCCTATGTGTTTATTATGCACTTTTTTGCTGAAAAAAAGGCCTGACTTTTCGAAATTTATGACTTGACCTGATACTGCGCTAAAAGTATGTATGGCTTCTAACAAGTTCTTACAACTTCCTAAGTCTTCCTTAGTAGACAGAAGCAGATGATCTGCAAAGAACATGTGAGAGATAGGAGGTGATTTAGGTGTAAGTTTTATCCCCTGAACTTGTTTTGTGGTTTGTAAGTGGTTTAGCAAGAGAGAAAAAACTTCCATGCACAGTATGAAGAGGTAGGGAGATAATGGATCTCCCTGCCTAATGCCCCTAGAAGGTTTAAAGTCCTTACAAGGATGGCCATTGAGTAAGACAGCAATGGAAGAAGTGGAGAGACATTGGTAGATTAACTGGCACCAATGTTTAGAAAAACCAAAAGCTGTTAAGGTTTTTATCAAGAAATTCCAATTGACCCTGTCGAAGGCTTTCGACATGTCAATTTTAACCCAATGTTGCCTGTTTTCTTTTTACTTTTTTTCATTGAGTGAACTAACTCATGAGCTACGATGATGTTATCCGAAATTTGCCTAGAAGAAAGAAAAGCAGATTGCAAGGGAGAGATTATTTTTTCTAGCGATTTTTTAAATCTATTAGCCAAAAGCTTTGCAATGATTACGTAAGAGTAATACGAAGCCAATTGGCCTAAAATCGTGAGGAGATTTTGGATGCTTTTTCTTTGGGATTAGGAACAAGAAAGTTTTGTTTAGCTACGGGTGAAGCTGTTTATTTTTAAAGAAATCCTGAATGACAAAGAGTAACTGAAGGCCGACTACCCCCAATTATGTTTAAAGAAACTTACCGGGAAACCATCAGATCCCGGTGCTTTATTTGGTTTAAGCTTTTTGACTACTTCCCATATTTCCTCTGAGGTTGGTATATTGGTTAGTTCTAGGTTTTCCTCTATGGAAATGCAAGGATTAATGTATGAGAAAATTAGTTCATCTGTGTTAGAAGAACTATCAGTGAACAGATCAGAGAAGTAGGAGGTTAGAACTTCTTCGATTTCTGGTCTAGCTGAGACAACATTATCATCCTTGTCTAGTATGCAATATATGTTATTTCTTTTCCTTGTTTTCAGAGTAGTTACATGAAAGAAAGTAGTGTTTCTTTCACCTAAAGCGATTGTGTTGTTTCTAGACTGTTGCTTGGAAATTTCCTCCTGTGTGTCATACAAAGCCTCTAGCTCTAGTAGTTTCTTATTTATGAGAGAAGTTGTACACATGTTGGGAGGTTTTGCATTTAAATTCTCAATTACTTTTAGAAGTAATTTAATTTTTTTGTTTGGTTTTCCATAAACATCTTTTTTCCAGGTGCTAAGATTATTGGTTAGGGTGGAAATATTTGCTATCAAGTCTAAAGATGTCTTTCCAGAGTTGAGATTCCAAGAACTCTTGATAACCTCGATACAGGATGGTTCTTTCAACCACGTATCGTAAAACTTAAAAGGATGAAGAGATAGAGAAGAAGAAAGTTTTAAAGAGAGGCAAATTGGTCCATGATCTGAGCCAATTGCCACCAAGTTTTCAAGAGATGCTTCTTGGAATTTTAAATTCCATTGAGCATTTGCCATGGCCCTATAAAGCCTTTGCTTGATATTTGCTAGACCTTCTCTTTTGTTGCTCCAAGTGAATGTGTTTCCTTTGAAACCCAGGTCCTCCAAACCTGTTCTTTGGATTAAATTTAAAATATGATCCATTTTAGTTCTGTTAAAAGGAAGGCCTCCTTCCTTTTCCTCACTATTAAAGATAATGTTTAGGTCACCTATGACCAACCAAGGCATAAAGTTTAAATTGATTCTTTGTGCTATGTTTTCTAGATTTCCCATGACCTCCAGTTTCATGTCATGCTTTTGAGAACCATAAAAACAAGTGAGAAACCATTCCTTTAAATGGAAGTTGTTTTTAACAATAACATTTATCATATTGAGATTCCATTGAACAATTTCAAAGTGGAATCCATCGACCCAAGCAAGGGCTAAGCCCCCAGCTGTACCTTCTGGGTCTACAATATAAAATTGGGGAAGAAATTGAGAATTTCTCTTACTAAGAAACGGCGACTTAAATCCTACCATTTTTAACTCCTTGGAGCTCCTGAAGTTAAGACCAACAAGAATTTTAATGTTAATTCAAAAATCACCCTACTCGGTAACCTTTTTCTCATCTAATAAAGACATAACATATCTTTTTAATCTTCTTAATAAGAGGGCACCGCTATAAACGACGTAACCAAATTTTCCTACTAAAAGACAAAACAGATCACTTAATCTGCATAAAAATAATCCACAACTTATAAATGAAAGTGAAAAAAATGAAGGGGTCGTTCTTCAAAAATCAATTTCGCCTCTTTAGAAGCGAAAGGCCGATCTCATCTAAGAAACAATGAAAACCGAATTTTGGAAAAGAAACTAGGAAATTAAGCATGATTCCTTTAGAACAAAGTGCACATACACTTGTTTCTAACATACGCCTAACGGAGAATACTTGAAATTTTGACATGAACAGATGCACCTACACCTGAACATTTGTAAAAAGCCCTGAATTACTTACTTTAAGATACTAACCACTCTTGGATCGTATTTGTAGACTAAACAGTGGAGACCCAAGTGTTCAAACAACACCAAATAGGAAGCATGAGAACCTAATTACCCACAGACAACAGTTCGGGACTATTATCAAACAACATAGAGGCAGCCAATAATAAACCATACCCAATCACTATTGGGATTTTAGGCAAAGAAAATGTATTGCGAAGCTCAAATCCACATACCCAACCGATGCAACAGGGGTACACACAACTAATTAATCAGTCACAATTCCATGACCACATTTATAAGAAAATATAATCACAAAGCATAAGGAAATCAGATTCAATAAAGAATCAAGCTTCTAGACCCCCGTTGTTTGGTATCAAATATTACCATACCGACGGCAACCTAAAAGGGGAGAAGAAACAACGGAGATTGATGATTCTAAGTCGGGCCAAATCTAATTAAGAACAAAGAACAATGATAAAATCTCAGATCCCCTGTTGTTGTTGTACCTAATAAAACAATACACACAACAACCTAGAAAGGGGAATAGAGGAACAATCAAAAATGAAACCAATGGCAGAAATCCGAGCAAATACCTGTGTCAATTGAAACCACAGCTTGTATTCTTACCCGAACAGAAGAAAGGATCCAATTTAAAGAAAAAAAAATGAAAAACAAGATGCAAAAACCTAAAAATTTATCACCACTATGCCAATCAAAACCATCATATCCGCTCCTCATAGCTCATAACCCTTTAATCTCCAGAAGGTTAGCCTAGAGATTACTCTTTCATGACGAAGAGGTTGAAATTTTTTTATTTTTTTTTCACTATTTCAGAGAGGAGAGAGAAAGGGGATGAGTATCAAGATTGGATAAAATTAGTGTTAGAAAAGAAAAAATGTTGTTTTTTCCCTTTACCTTATGGGAGGTAATGGAATTTTTCCCTCGTGGAGAGAACAATCTTGAATAAAGTGATAATGTGACGGTGTACGTATTTAAATTTTAAATCCATCCGAACCCCTCCCCCAATAGTATGAGAAGTTACGGGAAAGAGTATATTCCAGCATCCCTCATTCTACAACGCCATCACCCCTTTTTGCTTTTCTTATCTTTTATATTTGTGCAAAACTGCAAATAGTTCATTAATTTTTTAAATGAACTCGAGAGATTTTGGAGGCAAATCTAAGACAATTGGCGACATGTAAAGGCTCTACTAACCTTGTGGGCATCGAATGATGATATGTTTCACTTAATCTCATTGAACAATAGACCTTTGATTTGGAAGGGTGGTGTAAGCTAGATTTATGCTAAAGAGATGGTTGTTTTCTCTTTCTCAATCAATATATGATACTTCGAAAATATTCCTAGAGGATCAGTTTCTAGAACCCACACTTCTGGATGATGAAGATTTGATTTATGATGTTCAACTACACTAGTACAACAAAATTTGAATGGTAAATCACACATATCTATGACATAAAATGAAAATGTTGGGTAGTTATGGAGTTATAATGCTTTTGGCATGATACATTTCTCATATTTTTTGTTTAAATCACTTTGGGAAGTAACTTGACAGTATTTTTTATATCTCAAGTTTTTGTGATGAAGTGCACACTTGGAGCGAGAAAGCAAGAGAATTAAGATATTGGAGTGAACTAATTATTGTTGGAATTTGCTTATTTTACTTCAGCTGTGAGGTATTTATTGTCTATTCTCATGCTAATAAGCTCAGCTCCAGCCACCTCACCAGGGATTCTGTTCTACACTTGGATTGTAGTTTCTGTGATTAGTTATATATGCTTTTTTGATTTGAATTTGGAGCAGTTTCGTACGATGTAGCCGAAGTCTAATTAATGTTTCATTGATGTACTTTGTATTATGTATAACTTTCAGTGATTGCTGATCAAAATTTCAACTATCTAATTATCAATTGACGCCAGGACTATAAGTGCTAACTTATTGTCTCCCTGTCGGTGCTAGTTCGAGAAATAGCTTTGTTTGGGATTTGGTGATTGAAAGAATGGAAATGAAGTTGGCGTCTTGAACAAGGTTGGCAGGCTTGTGCTTATAAAGAGCTGTCTTTCTATCTATTTTTTGTCTCTTTTTTATATGCCTGTAAAAGTGGAAAAAAGACTCATAAAGCTCATGAGGAATTTTCTTTGGGTGCGGTTGAAGGTTAGAGGAAAATGGCTTGGGTTGCATGGACGAAAGTTTGTTCTTTCAAAAGATTCGGTGGTTTAGGTGTTGAGAGTCTCCATGTAACTAATAAAGCGTTGCTAGCGAAATGGGCATGGAGATACTCTAAAAATAAAACAGCCTTATGGAGGAGGACCATTCAATAAAAATCCTAGGTTAATGAGCATGCTTCACTTCCGAAGCAAGACAATAAAGTTCAGGGAAGAAGCATAGGGAAGAATATTTCGAGAATCACTCCGGAATTACAACAGTTCACGACCTTCAAAGTTGGCAACGGAAAAAGCATTCGCTTTTGGTACGATAAATGGACAAATGGTGGGTGTCTTAAAGATCTTTTCCCTGTGATCTTTAAGGTGTGCACAGATAAACACATAACAATTGCTGGAATAATACGGGAGGGCAGATGGTATGGTAATTTTTGAAGTACTCTTAATGCAAACGAGAATCTGGAGTGGGATTTATTAAGGCGCGACTTAGGGAAGGTGCCTGTCTTAGGAAATGAATAGGACGAGATTATCATCATGGATGATTTCAGCACTAAAAAGTGTTATGAAGAAACTGGCCTCCCATGTAGTTTTGACAAGTTTCTTTGGAGAACTAATATTCCGTCGAAAGTCTCTTTCATGCTATGGGCGGCTTTCAACAATTCTCTACCTACCAGGGTAATGTTGCGTTATCGAGGAATGGAACTGGACAGCGACATGTGTGTGTTTTGCGGTGTTGAAATAGAAACTCAAAATCATTTGCTTCTTCACTGTACTTATACTCTCAAAGTTCGGGATCATTTTATAGAACGGGTAATTGGGGGATTCTTTTATTAATTGGGGATAGAGGAAAAAGACAAAAACGGGATTTAAATAGTAAACCAGGGTCACCCCCTATCCATGTAATTTACATAATTCCTAATCCACCCCTCACTAAACATGTTTATTACTGGTTAATTATAATTAGTTAAGTTAATAGATTTGTTTGATAATGATTAGTATAAACCATTATCATTGAATATGTTGATGCAACAACATTAAATCAATATATTTATGTGAAGAACCAAGCCACTAAAGTAAACAATTTGAACATAAAAGTGTTTTAAATACACATGTATATGTATTAATATATTGAAATTTGATTTTTTTCATTGAATTCGCCATTGTTACACCTGAAAAAGCTTAGTGCGGGCATGGTAAAAGTATGAATACTATGTCGGCAGGGCCGAAATCGGCATGGTATTCATACTTTCACCATGCCGATACACAATATCCCCCAATTTTGAAATTCTAAGTACACTACCGGCACAGAAAGTTCAGTATCGAGCATGCCTACTACCGTCATGGTCGATTCCTAAGTGAACCGTGCTGGTTGAGGACAAAAACATACAGAAAATCTGTCTGAAATAGCAAGTTTCGGCATGGTATTCATCCTAAAATCCATGCTGGCACTCAGTATCGGCATTGTATTCATCATAACACTCATTCCGGCACTCGGTATCGACATGGTATTCATCCTAACAGCCATGCCGGCACAAGATATTGGCATGGTATTCATCATGAGCACAATGTCAGGAGTGGATTAAAAGGTTTCAGTTTATGATTCTAACCCAAACGAAATTTTAAAACAACAAAAACACTTTAAATAAGATTGGGTATCACGTATCTTCTCAATGAAGCGATTTCTTCTTCTTCTTGCTCAACAAAAATTCAATTTATCCTATCTTGAAGAACTCGATAGGGTTTTATTTTGATTTTGATTTTAGTTTTAGTTTTAACTTATATGAAAAGGTATTAACCTAAAGGGTATTTTAGTATTTCTGCATCCAAAAAATACCCCTTAACAGACACTATTGGATGGGGATAGTAATTTATATCCCCCAATTAATATAAGTATCCCCCAATTGACCGTTAATTTTATAAAGGCCTTTAGGATCTCTTGACCCCTGCCAAATACTTTGGAGCAACTCTTCGACGCTTGGGAGGGGAACGTGCTGAGACGGGGTGCAAACAGATATGGAGTATAATACACCACACGATTACTTGGAGCATCTGGAAAGAAAGAAATAACCAAGCTTTCGGAATTCGAGTATAGGCCGCGGACGAGGTTATTGTGCTCGTATAAAAAACCATTGTTCTTTGGTATTGCGATAGAAATACCTTTAGATTCATGGATATTAGTATGCTTATTTATAATTGGGAAGACTCCATTCATATGTGAAGGAGTTGTTATAATCTGTAATTTGGGTTCTTTTTTTTCTCTTAATTTAAACGTTTTAATTTCGAGAAAAAAAAGTACTTACAAGTTTTTGGACGTCAGGAGAATCAAGAAAAGAAGTTAGGTGGTCAACCTTAAATAATGAATGCTAATATTTTCGAGGCTTTTATCTTGTTGCATTGTTAGGCAGAATGTACAGAGAGGAACTCAAGAGAATTTGGGGGCATATTTAAGACGATTTTCGCAACATTGATAATAGGGGTACCAATTTTTTAGGGGTGTACCATTACAACGCTTGAAGAGATTTTGTCATATATGAATATTGGTACACCCCCAAGTAATTTGGCACCCCTGGTAGACTTAGAAACCTACAATTATAAACCGCAAGCGCACGGTGTCTAGAACATAGATAACGGGAAATACGGGTCGATCCTACGGGGAGTTGGCTTGGTGAAACTAAACTTCTAAGTTCTACTAATACTAATCACGAACGAAATGGGTGGTTGTCAATACGACTAGAAGTTGGCAAATATCAAACTAGAAAAAGTAAAATGGATATAAAGATGTAATGAGAGTTGAAAACAATCAATTAGAGGACACTAGGGTAACCAAATCCACCACTTAATCTATACTAGATGACTTCAGTTTCAATGTTATTTTTTTCCCTTATAATGGACATTGGTGAAGATGAAAGTCTGTCGCATATCCAAGGCAATCTGAAGATGGATAATTCGATAACAACTAAGGTATTAATCCCTAAAATTAGCTGTCTTGCTACGGTACAACTAATCATAGATTAAATAATTCAGTTTCATAAGAGTTAATGCAACAAATCACAATTCTTCTAACAACCTAGGATGCAAGACATACAAGGTGAAAGTTGTGTTTTGCAGCACAAATCGAACCATCTCTGTCCAATTAAGCATAAGAAGAACAATATATAAAGCATGAAGAATCTAGCATAAGATTAAGGGTTTCATCTCAACCCCAAGAAGAGAATTTTAGAACATAGTAAAAACTGAAATTAAAACCCAAATTACTACCACAATTCTTTGCTCCGGCTACTCCGGGCTTGCCTTTCTATCCACAACCAATTCTATATTTATACAAGACTTTTCCCAATTATAAATTTACTAAAACCAACAATACATACAAAATTAGGGCACAAATGCAAGACCATGACTCACCAACTGATCCAAGACATCAGGTTGAGACAACTACTGCTATCTGTTGTATGCTTCCATTGATTGATGGTTGCGAAATCAGATTCATCTCTTCACTTTGTCATAAATTTAAACCACCCTACCTACATATAGGTTACTGTGAAGAAAGAAATACCAAAATAAAATGGGTTGGACAATGGTGGCAGGGATGATCGACAAGATGATGAAAATCAGAGAAACAAGAATGAAGCGCCGTTGTCGGCTATACTAGAGAGTACACAGTAGAGAGAAAGTGTTGTCGAGATGAAGGAAGAACATGAACTTTTGTTATGATCTTGAATTGTCAAAGGAAAGAGTGATAGAGTATGGACTAGAGTATTGGACGTGATTACCTATTTCAGGTATAAAAATTGGGCTTCCGTTCTCCAAACCATGACTAACAACACACCAACTTGTACTTTGGCCCATTAGTTACATTCCATTCCACGTTCAATGCTTCAGTTCTCTTCCACTTCTTTGCCACCGTTCTATGCTACCTTGACTATGTTAATCCAACGATATAGTATCTGCATACCTCTCACTGATTTCATGCTTCAAGGTGCTCCATTCCACTCTCGACAATGCTAGCCATATTCTTTTTATTCTCCTACAATATTAATATTTACAACAAACAAGATTATTGATACCTCAAAGACACAAAATGCATAATTTGACTTAAAATAGGACATTAAAGAACTTGATGTGTGATAAAAGACAACAAAATGATCTAGAACTATGCATTATTAGGCTGTCGATCAACCCCCAATAGCAGCCATGGATTTTCGGCCTCATCTTATATGTAAAGGCTCTCTTGATTGTCTAATCTTTTGGTTATGGGGCGATAACATATTTCACTTAATTCCGTGAGCAGTATATACTAGTTATTTCGTATGGAAGGGTGTTGTAAACTAGTTTTATGCTAAAAATAATGGTTATTTTCTCTATTTCAATCAATCAATATATTATTATTTTCTCCTAAATAGGAAAAAAAGGACACAAAGAAATGTACCTAAAGGCTCATTATCTAGAACTGAAACACAACACCAAGGATTACGTGGAAAAACCCCTCCAAGGTGAAGGGTAAAAAACCACGGGCAAATCTTCCACTATATTGAATAATGGGTTACACACAATTCTCCCAATTTTGGGATAACAACAACTTCAAGGTGCATATAGCACTTGGATAACCAATTTGCCTAATTACACTCACCACTAGGGTGGATTAACAATTCATTCACCTAAATAAGTAAGATTCACCATCCATTGGGAATAGCAAGAATAAGAGATACTTACTACTAAGGTTTGAACAAACCCTATATTTTCCTCCTTTTGAAGAGATGTGGAAATTGATCAATCAATCTTCACCACACTAACCAACAGATCCTCAGCTAAGAACCCTTTCTTCTTCTTCATAGATAACTACTTCAATTTCACCAAAAAATCAATTATAATGGTGGCTTCACCTCTCTTTCTCTCCCACTCTCTCTCTACCTCCTTTATTTTCTCAAAACTTGTGAAGATAACCCGTGAAAACAAAATATCTCATGATGCTTGTTATAACCTAACATATGCACTTCTAGTTGACTCCCTTAAATGGTTAATGGGATACCCGGATGTTTGGCAATAAGGCAATGAAACCTAACATTCTCCCCCTCATGACTTATGGCGAGGTACCCCATCACTACCAAACCTACCCTGCTGCAGAAATGCACATGCTTGTACTTTGGTAGTGACTTAGTCATCATATCAGAATCGTTTTCAGTCTTGATTCTATACGCCCACTTGTTCTTCAGAATTTTCTGGTTCTTAGGCTTGTCAACCAAATCAAAAGTGTTGTTCCCATTCAAAGAGCTTACTTCTTATTTCATGGATTTGAACCACTTCTGACTTTCAGGAACACTAAGAGCTTCTTCATAAGACTCTGGTTCACCTGCATCTGTGAGCATCACATACTCATGTGGTGTATACTTTTTTGAAGGTAATTTAAGCCTGCTAGATCTTCTCAACTCAGCTTCTGGTTGTTGTTATTGCACTTCTTGCTCAACATCACCCACTGGAACATCTTCATGAGCTTCATCTTCATAATTATGTTCTTGTTATTCATTACCATTACCATCAACATCATCATCACGTTGTTCAAGAGAAGGAATAACTGGATTTGGATCCAAGAACATGTCTTCTAAAAGCTTTGGCTTTTCGATCTTCTCAAAGTCTTCAATAATTTGGTCTTCAAGGAATACTGAATCCCGACTTATGATAACCTTCTTATCAACATGATCCAAAAATCTATAACCAAACTTCTTTGTTTCATAGCTGATGCAGGGCGGAAGCGCGAAACAGAATTAATACTAAAACTAATACATTTCTGAGATAACACTCAAGAAACTTAATACTTTTCATTCATCCAAAAATTGTTTAATATTAGAACAAAGAGCTCTTTATATAGAAAACTCTTACAAAATCATCAATTATTTTCTAATCAATTAAAATATATTTGTTTCCTTATATAATAGATATTTTATAAGCTAATAAAATACTAAAATAAATATTATTAGATATTTTTATTTTATAATATACCTAAATAATAAAAACCATAATATTGTAATTAAATTAAAATATAACTTGTAATAAATTAAATATTAAAATATACCTGAACCATGATACCAAATGATGCAGGGCGGAAGCGTTGAATAGAACTAATATCTAAAACTCATGTTTCCGAGATACCACTCTCAAGGAAAACACTTGCTTTTCAATTCATCCAAGACTGTCTTATACTAAAACATAGAGCTCCTATATAGATAACTCCATAACAAATAATAATTTCATTTCATAATATATATATCAAGATATTATTACCTAAGTATAAAATATAATTCCTAAATAATAATAATAATAAAAGAAAAAATCACCTAATTAATATTATAATATACTTGATAAATTATAATATATTAAATAATTATAAAAATATGCAAGTATATTTTATTTCCCTAAATACTCCACCATTCTTCCCTTCTCAAAAAAATTCTCCCTCGAATTTTGCCAGTACGATGCCATCAAACTTTTGGATTTCAAGCTTTAATTCGGATTCCAACGAATCTCGCGGATCATGTGCAAATCCTTGAAATCCTTTCTCTTTGTCGCCAAAGAGGTTTTTGTTTTCATCACCGGTCACTTCCTCCACTCGTTGTAGGCTAGGACCATGATGGGGCTCTTTCTGATGATGCATTTCAGCCAATTGGAGGGTGAGCGCCTTAACCTTCCGTTCTAGATCATCTATTACCGCTTGCTCTTTCTCGAAACATGGTGCAGGAGCGTTGCCTGTCTCTGAACCAAATGATGCAGGGCGGAAGCGCGAAACAGTATTAATACTAAAACTAATACATTTCTGAGATAACACTCAAGAAACTTAATACTTTTCATTCATCCAAAAATTGTTTAATATTAGAACAAAGAGCTTTTTATATAGATAACTCTTACAAAATCATCAATTATTTTCTAATCAATTAAAATATATTTGTTTCCTTATATAATAGATATTTTCTAAGCTAATGAAATACTAAAATAAATATTATTAGATATTTTTATAATATACCTATACCTAAATAATAAAAACCATAATATTATAATTAAATTAAAATATAACTTGTAATAAATTAAATAATAATAATAATGCGCTCCAGGAGGTCCCAGGTTCGAGTCCCCAATGGCGTAATATTGCAGGAATTAACATGGAAGGTAGTGTTAATTTGCCCCCTTGTGACACAATCTCGCCCCCCTCCCGCCGTTTCGGCTCCCCTTGGCAAGGTTTCCCATGAGGCCCGCTGGTAGACTAGCACATCAACCTGTTCAATTAATGTAGTAGTATGTCGTTGGAGCTTAGCTTGTTAGGCTTCCAACTAGTTTCATGTAATACTAATGATCTATAATAATAATAATAATAATAATAATAATAATAATAATAATGGTATATATTCTCCTTCCATAAATACTCCACCAATAGCCTAGGAACACACACTGCTTCGTTTGTCATCAAGCTTTGACCTCTGATCTTTTGGGATATGAACAAATTCCCTGCAACCAAACACTCTCAAGTGATCATAATAGGCTCTTTGTCTCTCCAAACCTTCTATGCTACTTCTCTATCTATTAGTCTTGAAGGAGATCGATTAATCAAGTACACAACAGTATTCATTGCTTCACCCCCAAAAGTGCTTCTGCAACTTGGAATGAGACAACATGCACCCAATTCTCTAAAGAATAATGCGTTTCATCCGCTATGCAACACCATTATGTTGTGGAGTCTTCGGTACTGATTGTTTATTATGTATACCCATGATCTTGCAATACTCTTCAAGTGGCCCAATGTACTCTCTCCCGTTGTTAGAACGAAGGCACTTCAAGATTCTACATTTCTGTTTCCACCATCTTTTTGTGAAACATCTTGATTGGCAGATGACCAAACCTTCCTTGAAGCATCATCTATGATAGTAATAAAGTAAAAGGCACCACCAAGTATTTTGACCCTTGAAGGTCCACATACGTCAGAATGAACAAGATCAATAATACTAGATTTACGCTTGGGGTTAAGCTTTATGAAAAGAAACTCTAGTTTGTTTACCAACTAAACAATGAGTGCACTTACCCTATTGCTTACCTTTCGCCTTTGGCAAGACCTGCCTTATAGTGAGGATTTGAATTCCTTTCTCACTAAGATGACCAAGTCTTATATGCCACATCTCAGAAGTTGAATCTTTGTCAACAACATTCAACTCACCTTTCAACACCTTCACTTGTGTCTTGTACAATGTGCCACATTTCTTGCCTCTAGCAATAACCATGGAGCCCTTGGTTAGCTTTTAATTTCCATCACCTAAGTGATTGTTGTACCCTTCATCATCTAACACTCCTGGTGACATTAGATTCAAACGACGATCTAGTACATGCCACACATTTCTGGGAACCAATGTGCAACCAACACTGGTCCCAACCTTCACATCACCTATTCCTACAATCTTTCGAAACAATATCGTTTCCCATTCTTACTGAACCAAAATCACTAGCCTTGTAGGAGGTAAACACATCTTCTCGAGGAGTAGCATGATAGGATGCACCTGAATCTACTATCCACTTTCAATCGGAAACTGCAGAACTTATACATACATCATTACAATCAGAGAAAAAAATGATATCATCTTCTGATGCGACAGCTGCAACATCCTTGTCTTGTTTATCATTTCCTTTCCCTTTCTTCTATTCTTACTTCGGCTTCCTGCATTTACTTGAATAATGACCTCTCATATGACAGTTCCAACATTCAACGTCTTTTCTAGACTTTGATTTACCCCTTGACTTGCTACGGCCAACTTGTCTTCCATCATTTCTTCTACCCCGATTCTCTGTAACAAGAGCTTCTGAGTAAGATAATTAGGATGACATTCTTAAAGCATAGCGATGGAAATAAGACGATATAAAATGAGAAGCTGAATTCCATAGTAAGCATACCTTTCTCGGCCTTTTGGCTAAGATCAAGTGTAGTATATGTTATTATCGGTTTAGCATCGATGTGTGAGCCATCGGCTCACAAGATATTAAATTAATTGTTTTCATGGGGAGTTCAGTCACAGATTATCACCAACCGTAGGATAGCGAGTACGCTTAGCTAGCCCCAAAATCCCTAATTTCACCGAGTAATGAGTCCGCTTAGTTATCGGATTCTATTCAAAAGAACCACCTTGAGGTTCGCTCACAAGATGTAATTCCTGCAATGCATTAAGATTTATGAATTTAGGTTTAGTACTAGTAGTTAAACTCTGGTTCGCTTGGTTCACTTTCTAGCGTTGTTTCTACACACAATTGCTCCACGGAATCCCTCCGCAAGGTCTCGTGTTTGCTACTTATGTAAAGAGTCAAGAAACGATTACTTATCTCCTAACTTTCACTAGCTTTAGATCAAATTAACAAATCAATTTAGTTGGCCACCTAAACAATCTATCAATCAATCATGAATGTCTTTAAGATCATTCCTATTAGTAAAAACAAACGATAATCATGTGAAAAACTTCAAGATAGAATTGAAACAAAAACTCAAATCATATGTTTAAAAACTAGGAATTCATCCTCAATCAATAAAATTAGCAACTCATGTTAAAGAGTTCACACAAAGAATAAGAAAAGAAAAGTGTGTGTAGATGTGTAAAGATGTGTAGAGAGTGTGTAGAAAACTTCTCTATTTATAGGCTTCAAAATTCTCCAAATCTTCTAAGGATTAGAATCCTTTTCCTTTGCAATTCAATTTCCAAATCCAAGCTTTTCTCAACTCTTCCACCTTCTCTTTCCAAATTTGAGTCAAATTCTCCATCCAATTCCTAGCCCAAGTCTTCACACCCATGAGAGAAGTCCATAGAAAATTCTGGAATTTTGCTCGCCGGAAAACCGGGATTATGGCCGGAATTTGGCCGGAAAACGTCACCGCCGGCCACCTGGAAATTTCTCCGTCGAGAGAATATTCGACGAAATATTCCGTCCGGTCCTCCGTTAGGACTAACGGTCAAAAGTCAAACTTAACGGTCAGTCGTCAGTCAACCAGGTCAAGTCAGAGAGGAGTCAGACTCTGAGTCAGCGGTCTTAGTTGGCTGAGTGGTCTGATTCGCTGGGTCAGATCGCTGAACTGAATCGGTTATCGGGATCGTGAGTCAACTCGCCAGAGAGGAAATTTGGCCGAGTTCTGTTCAATTACAGGACTTTCCGGCCAATTTCAGGCCTCTACTTTCTTCACATGCTAAGAATCCTAACATTCATCTATTCATTCAGGCATTCATCAATTGCAAAGCTTCAACTCGTTACCAGCTCTTCACAGTTCACAATCACTATACTCAGCTCATCTTTCTCTCGAGCTTTGACACTGGCAGCACTCAATCGATTATCTTCACAACCCATCGAAGTATTCTCATTTCTGCCAACACGAGCTCGTCATCATTATTATCATTCCTGAGCTCCATTGCTTATCTCGTAAACCCCTGTCATCCTCATCAAATCTTCAATCGATACAACAATTCACTGTTACGAACGTCGACCATCTTCTCTTCTCAGATTCGAATCAGCTCGACCACAGATCCATCTACTCTGCTCGATCTACTCTGCTTGACCGAAACATTGATTCGATTGGGCAACAACAACCCTGAATCTTCCTAACACCAACAGACTCTATCGATTTTCTCGATCTGTTCTCGATTCAGCATCAACTCAGTCCCGAACCCTAGATCGAACCACCACAATCGAACCCCTTTTCTTCCCTGGAATCATCATTAGCAGCTCGTTCTCCGTCTCTCATCGATCAGCAGCATCAATTTCTCAATCAAGTCGAACCCATTTTTACTGAGCTTCATCCCTATCTCTAGACCTCTCGGACAGATTAAATACAAGAACATGCGCCGCTTTTCTTCTTCTCTTGATTTCGTGAGAGAATGATAAATGAGATGAGAAAGTTCTCTCTCTCGATTGAAAATAGGGTTGGGTTAAATGAGGGTTATTCAGTGTTGGTCCCTTTGATAAGGGCTAACCTGATGGACTGCCCCTTAACCTCATCTGGACTGAATTTAATATTTCTTCCAAAAGAGCTGCCCCTTAACCTGGACTGGGCTCCAAATAGTGTTCCCTTCTTGGTGAAATGACAATTTTACCCTTTTGCTCAAATTGAGTGATTTCTTCTTCTTTTCCTCCGTGCGACTCCAGAGTAGCTACAAAACTCAAAACAAGCGTAAAATACATAATTTACACGAAAAATAGCAAAGAAAGCATAAACTACTAGATAGTAAATTAGGTGTATTCTACACCTATCAAATTCCCCCACACTTAGACTTTGCTAGTCCTCGAGCAAATCAAACTAAAAACTCACAACTTCAAAGCGTTCAAGCGTCCCAAGCATCCAAAGAGTTATGAGGACATAGAATTTCCGCATGCTAGTAATAAGAAGTTAGAAATACTAAAGAACATATTCTCGTTCTTAAATTGTTGAGTGAGAAATAACCACACCATAATGAGAGAACGCGTGTTTGAGAAACGATCAATAAGCATTTCGCCTCGACTTCGCCTCACCAAAAAGGATTTTATGATAATTGCACTCAAAAGACGGCTTTTTTATGGTTCTCACATGTGTGCGGTAGGAATGAAGAGAGAATTCCTGCGACACGTTGAATGGTGGGAAGGACAACTTCCGAAATATTTTTAAAAACCCACATCTTTTAATATTTTGAAAAACCATTTTTCTGACGATCTCTAAGAAAGGAAATCAACCATTATTATCGAGGATGAGATTACTTACTCACCTTCACATCCGATCGCCAATTATGATAACACCACTCTCACGGCATCCAATAGAAACGTCTTCCGCTCCTCGTCTTGATCTTCTTCGTCTTCGTCTTCGGTTTCAACTATTGATGATAAACCCTTGAATTTCATAAATCCTTAACAATTTGTAACTCTTTTACCTTAAAAATCCTTGTCGCTTGAAACTTCCTTATAAATTTTCCTTCCCACGGCTCATTAAATAAGAACAAATATTTCTCTTTTTTTCTCTCTTTTTTTTCTTTCCTTTTCTTTTCTTTTTTTTTTTTTCAATTTTTTTTTTTTTTTTTTTTTAAAAAACAAGAGAAATTAAATACAAAAATAAACCATGGCCGTGGGAGAAGTATTTTACCGCTTGATTCTTCACAACTTGTATCGTCTTGAAATCATAAACTTCAAAAATTCTCACCTTTTAATTTTCTTCGCTTTCATGAATAAGTCTTCATACTTGGATATAAAATTACCTCATTGTAGTGTAAGTCTTCAACATATATGTAAAAATCCGCTCTTTGTATGTTGCTTTACTTGTATTTGAAATTTGCTCTTTTTCTCGTTTTGTTGCTTGTAAACCTTAAACTTTTCCAACTTTCCTTGTAGATTTTGATGTCGCTCCTTGTTGATGATGAATGTGTTTCTATGGATCCGTTGTTGTCGAGAGAGAATGGTGCTAACTGCAAATCGAACTACAAGAAGGAAGCTTTCATCCATGGACGTCACCCTCATGATTGACAAAATTAGCACTCAAGAGATCAAAGAGTAGTGCTTCTATTGGTGGGAGGTTGGGTAGCTCACCATTCTACCCGGAATTAACGTACGGTGACACACACTCAAAAGAAGCTCTTTAGTAGATGGAAAATTTCTGGTCGGTGCCTCACATGATATGAATACGGGTAGTCTCCACTAATGATTGATCAAGCAACTCTAATAACGCATTTCTCCCCGCACCAAATTCGCATCACCGGCATGATTAAATCCATTATTTAACACTCAAACAAGCAAGAAATCCGAATATAGTTCTCTAACATTTCCAAGTTCAATTATGTCGGTCAAAATCTCTATGTAAACATACCTAGAAGTATGCTAGTGACTCTAAAATCTTTAAAAGTTGGAATTTTTAAGTAAAACTTTTTTTTTTTTAAATTTTTTAATTTTTTTGTAATTTTTGTTTTAAAAACATGCTTAACCACTCCCCCACACTTAAACCTTACATTGTCCTCAATGTAATTGAATCCTCCTAGTAAAGTCAAGGTGGGAAATTTTAACATGATAAGAAACAAGAAAAAGAAAGAACAAAAAACAAAAGGATAAGAAATACAAAACCGATGGGTTGCCTCCCATTAAGCGCTTGTTTTAAAGTCGACGACCCGACTTGGCTCTTGCATGATTCATTCCCCATATACTAACAATCGGAAAATTTGAGGATCCACCCATAATACCTGTTTTGCAAACAATAACTCCATACAAATATTAGCACAAGAAAACAATAGTGAAATTATCGCTCGATAGAAATTTCCCCACACTTATTCTCGTCCACACTCGAAGTGTATAAAGAACATAGAATTTGGGAACTTCCATGTATTCCTCTTGGCAAACCTGCATAGTGTTAGAATCAAGTGTTTCCAATGGTGGATATCTAGAAACAAAATCATCCAAAAATACTTTCGAAGCACATACATTCAAACCAATAAGAGGTGAAGGAGAAGAATCAATAGGCAAAGGGTTAGACAAACCTTGCACAATCTCTTGTATTATAGAATCCTCTTCATCCTTAAAAATTCAAGTGAATTACTTACCTCTTGTATATCGTGGTCCTCTATTAAACCTTGCAACCATTCTTCGTCGTTTTCTACCTTAACCAAAGTCTCGGCATCATTAAAATCATTCGCAAGTTCAATTGGGTCTTCCACAAAATCAATGAATGTGGTTTCATCCTCTAGTATCATCTCTTCAACATTCTCATCATCGGAATCGGGCCATTCACTAAAATGATTTTCATCGGTATAGATTGTAAAATCTTCATGTGCGGGTGTTACATCGTTTACAACAATAGGCAAGTGATATCCAAACTCCTCCTTTTGAATAGGTGAAGGATCGTTATTATGATCCGGAGTTGGAATAACTTCCTCATTGTCGTAACGTTCATACACTTCCGCGGACTCATATCTTTCCCTAAGAAATTTTTTCCAAGCACTAATTGCATCTTCCTCAAGCTCTACCTTTTGAATAGGTGTTTGATCATTATTAAGATCAAGGCTCGAGTAAGCTACACTATCTTCATCAAAAGTATCCAAAGGTTGGTCCTTTTCAACACAATCATCTTCATTTTCGGACTCACCATAATAAGAATCTTCATCGGTTTCATAACCTTTATCCCGACGTCGTTTAAGTTCCATATGAATAGTCCTACTAATTTCTGCGACAAGCTCTTCCGAGTCTCCATCATCTTCCAATTTGTATAATTTCTGCAAGTTTCCGACGTTCACACGCTTACCACCGTTAGACGCAAGCATCTCCTCTTTTGAAAAAGTAAGGAAAAACACGATGAAGAGGAGTATATTCCAAATTCTCTGTCCGCACATTATTAGAAAACAAATTATTAGATGCATAACTATCCTTCCATCCATGTGATTGTCCACTTACATACCCGTCATAAGGTTGTTGATATGTATGAGAATATCCATAAGGTTCCGTAGGAAATTGATCATAGCCAAAATATTGGTTTTGATTGTATCCTAAGGATGGTTGGAAGTTGTCATAATGTTGAGGTTGAAAACCGTATTGATTGTTGTAATATGCTTGCTCTTGTCCACCGTACATGGAAAATCGACACTGAAATAAGATTCAAAAACCAAGTTAGATACGGAATAGAATCCAACAAAGCAAGAATAAAGCAAAAGAAAAATAAAAACAACTAAAATCATCCGTTGCTCCCGACAATGGCGCCAAAATTTGATGCGTGTCGTAACCACAACAAATTAATTAATACTTTACTACCTAATTAACAAGTAATATAGGGTAGTCAAGGTCGATCCCACGAGGAGCACGAGATTCTAGTTGTAAAAATTGTCACGAAAGGGGGTGTAAAAAGCAAAAGAAAATAAACAAAACAATTAAAAGGTAAAGTTGAAAGCAATAAGAGAGACAAGATCAAGGAATCCTTCTTCGTTACGAAACAATGATTAAAGTTATGTTCTTTTCTACTTGTTATTAGTCACAGATTATCACCAACCGTAGGATAAGCGATGTACGCTTAGCTAGCCCCAAAATCCCTAATTTCACTGAGTAACGAGTCCGCTTAGTTATCGGATTCTATTCAAAAGAACCACCTTGAGGTTCGCTTACAAGATGTAATTCCTGAATGCATTAAGATTTATGAATTTAGGTTTAGTACTAGTAGTTAAACTCGGTTCGCTTGGTTCACTTTCTAGCGTTGTTTCTACACACAATTGCTCCACGGAATCCCTCCGCAAGGTCTCGTGTTTGCTACTTATGTAAAGAGTCAAGAAACGATTACTTATCTCCTAACTTTCACTAGCTTTAGATCAAATTAACAAATCAATTTAGTTGGCCACTCTAAACAATCTATCAATCAATCATGAATGTCTTTAAGATCATTCCTATTAGTAAAAACAAACGATAATCATGTGAAAAACTTCAAGATAGAATTGAAACAAAAACTCAAATCATATGTTTAAGAACTAGGAATTCATCCTCAATCAATAAAATTAACTACTCATGTTAAAGAGTTCACACAAAGAATAAGAAAAGAAAAGTTGTGTGTAGAGATGTGTAGAAGATGTGTAGAGAGTGTGTAGAAAACTTCTCTATTTATAGGCTTCAATATTCTCCAAATCTTCTAAGGATTAGAATCCTTTTCCTTTTGCAATTCAATTTCCAAATCCAAGCTTTTCTCAACTCTTCCACCTTCTCTTTCCAAATTTGAGTCAAATTCTCCATCCAATTCCTAGCCCAAGTCTTCACACCCATGAGAGAAGTCCATAGAAAATTACTGGAATTTTGCTCGCTGGAAAAGCTGGGATTATGGCCGAATTTGGCGGAAACGTCACCGCCGGCCACTGGAAATTTCTCCGTCGAGAGAATATTCGACGGAATATTCCGTCCGGTCCTCCGTTAGGACTAACGGTCAAAAGTCAAACTTAACGGTCGATCGTCGATCAACCAGGTCAAGTCGGAGAGGAGTCGGACTGCGAGTCGGCGGTCTTAGTTGGTCGAGTGGTCCGATTCATCTGGGTCGAATCAGTCGAGCCCAGATCGGTTATCGGGATCGTGAGTCAACTCGCCAGAGAGGAAATTTGGCCGAGTTCTGTTCAATTACAGGACTTTCCGGCCAATTTCAGGCCTCTACTTTCTTCACCTGCTAAGAATCCTAACATTCATCTATTCATTCAGGCATTCATCAATTGCAAAGCTTCAAATCGTTACCAGCTCTTCACAGTTCACAATCACTATACTCAGCTCATCTTTCTCTCGAGCTTTGACACTGGCAGCACTCAATCGATTATCTTCACAACCCATCGAAGTATTCTCATTTCTGCCAACACGAGCTCGTCATCATCATTATCATTCCTGAGCTCCATTGCTTATCTCGTAAACCCCTGTCATCCTCATCAAATCTTCAATCGATACAACAATTCACTGTTACGAACGTCGACCATCTTCTCTTCTCAGATTCGAATCAGCTCGACCACAGATCCATCTACTCGCTCGATCTACTCGCTTGACCGAAACATTGATTCGATTGGGCAACAACAACCATGAATCTTCCTAACACCAACAGACTCTATCGATTTTCTCGATCTGTTCTCGATTCAGCATCAACTCGATCCGAACCCTAGATCGAACCACCACAATCGAACCCCTTTTCTTCCTCGGAATCATCATTAGCAGCTCGTTCTCCGTCTCTCATCGATCAGCATCGATCTCAATCATCTTCTTAATCCCCAACAAGTCGAACCCATTTTTACCGAGCTTCATCCCTATCTCTAGACCTCTCTGACAGATTAAATACAGCAGCTGCGCTGCTTTTCTTCTTCTCTTGATTTCAGAGAGAATGATAAATGAGATGAGAAAGTTCTCTCTCTCGATTGAAAATAGGGTTGGGTTAAATGAGGGTTATTCAGTGTTGGTCCCTTTGATAAGGGCTAACTTGATGGATCGCCCTTAACCTCATCTGGATCGAATTTAATATTCCTTCCAAAAGAGCTGCCCCTTAACCTGGACTGGGCTCCAAATAGTGTTCCCTCGTTCCCATCACAATGACTTGTTCTTTGGGGTTCTCACACGTCCCCTATGTGTTGCACCCCTACTATTTATAACCATTAAACATTCAGATCTCGCGTTTGACCAAGGAAACGTTACCAAATGCAACCTTTTCTATTGCTGCTCCACCTCCTAGTTTTATGTTTGAAACTCCTACAAATAAGTATGTCTCTTATCAACTGCTTCTCTTAGATTTTTAGCCTGTAATGCCTTTTCCAGATTAAAAGTTTTTATTACAATTTTCGTTTTGTACATTGTGCAACAACTTAGCTTAAAGCAACAACGAAAATAAGTTCTAGTTTCATTCAAATGATAAAAATTTAAGGATAATGGTAACTCTTTGCATTAGCAGATAGCTAGAGGAAGGCTATAAGCCTAGAACGCTAATTGTTAACTCTGGCAAGAATCTTGAATCGGAGTTCGTGACCGATTACTCGCAATCCAAGTAACTATAGGTAACTATTTATATTAATTAGATGCCTTTCATTCTTCAATACGCGTGGGGACTCCACTATAGTGTGTTGTGCTCGCTCTAAGCTGCTTTGCACAATGGTGCTGAAGTCTCAGACTCTTTTTTAGAGTTTTACTTTCCACCGATTATAACTCATTTACAAGCCCTTTAGTCTTTTGCTTGCTAGAATCAAAATTCGTGTATATACAAAGTTTAAGTGAAGATTACAACCAATAAGGGCGTTTGGTCTAGTGGTATGATTCTTGCTTTGGGTGCAAGAGGTCCCGAGTTCGATTCTCGGAACGCCCCTCTTTTTTATTCATTGCTTTTTTTTTATTCTAGTGGTTTTTCAGAGTTTTCTTTGCGGCATGGTTCCACCGTCATTCTCCTAAGGATGACCTGCAGAGAAAAACCAAAAAGTGTCATCCTTTATGCAGGGGCCATACTAATCTTCTTTACATCGTTCCAATTTTATTCATCTGATGTCCACGGAGGGACGAGCTTTAAGGGAAGTTAAGGCAATATAAACTGGGCCCTGTCTTGTTATGAGGGACTAAAGCAACCAAAGCCCATCAGGTACGGATATTCAGAACGCACTAGTCATAGTCTTGTTTGTGCTTCAAACCACCAAAACTAACTCGTGGTTGTCTGCCCTGCCCTCTTATTTATCGTATGAAACAAAGTACCCTACGTACTTTCAATATTGGAACAAAATGTAGATCCTATATGGTTCCAATGGACTTTTTGCTTAGGTTTGCACTCTAAAGTCAAATATGCACTCTAAAGTCAAATATGAATATCTCGGTGGAAACTCAATCTCTACAAGATAGGGTAAACAAAATTTAAAAAAAAAAAAACAGTAGGGAACTATTGTATAGAATAGAGTTTTTTTTTTTTTTTTTTTTTTTTGAATAGAGTATTTGATCAGTTAAGTCCCACTCAATCTCTACAAGATCTGAAAATATACCCTTGTACAGTGCATAGAAACTGTTTGTAGTTTTTGCGTTCCTGAAGAATTTTCTCATTCATCATATAGACCCTAGTTTGGCAATTTATCCTGCGATTGTAATCCTGCCTAAAAACTGTACTGAAAAATGCCAGTGACATGTACATCTTTTTCACCCACTAGGTTGCTAATGATGGGTGCCGTTTTGCTTGGGGGTGTACCAATATACATATAGGACAAAAAAACAATTGCCTTTGGGTTGGTACACCCCCAAAAAAACAGGTACCCCAGTAGCAGTCTTGACTAGAACAATCTGTTGATCCCACATGAATTTGAGCATATAATTGCATATTAGATGATGCAACTACACACCAATGGCCCTTCTGGTTCAGCAAAATTAGATGGAACTATCTAACGTGCAGTCCTGCATCAGTTGCATCGTATTAGATTAATAGGTAAAGTTACATCCGCCTACAACCTACCTAACCATCTTATTTGTTGTGTTCAACTACATTGTAATGATTACCCTTTGGGCAAAAATTTGAATGATCAATCTCACATATCTATTGCATTAAAAAATAAAAATAAAAGGCTTCACATATTTATGTTGTAAAAAGAAAATACGAGTAATTATCTATTTATAATGATTTTTACATGATACACTTTTCATATTTCTTACTTAAATCATTTTGGGAAGTATCTTTGCCTGGCGAGTGAATATTTTATTTCCTGATGACGTGTAAATTTGGAACGAAAAAGCCGAGTTAAGATATTGGAGTAAACTAATTATTGTATCTTTTATCCGTTTCCACATGTCCAATTTCATCATCTGCAAACATTAAAACTATGAAAACAACATTGATAAGAGCATGGAGTGAACTTTTAATTTGGTTGAGAATTAAATTATCTCAAAATAAGTAAGATTAGTTGGAAACTTGAAACACCAGATTTTTTTTATTTTTTTTGACGCATGCATTACACTAAAAAGAAATTAGATTACGAAACAGTAGACATGACCCTCTTCCTGGATATAATCATATATTTAATTTTACCATGGGCGCCATGGAAACCAAAGACGACCAGATTAAAGAAATCTAAAGAGTTAAAAAGTTTGGCAAATCTTGTTTTCTAGGGCTGTTTGGTACCCATTATTTTAATGGATTATCAGCCTATAATCCATTATGCAGATTATAATGGATTTTGTATGTGTTTGGTAACCATTATAATAATTGATTATTTTAATCATAATTGAAAAAATCAATTATTTCCATAAACAGAAAAAAATTGTGTTGAAAATTTATTGTAATCAATTATTTTTTTCAACAACCTCAAGTTGAATTTTTTCTTCTTATTTTTTCTAAATTATCAAAAGAGAGCATAAAAACTACATATGACTAAAAAAATCCTAGATCATTGTTCTTTCCTCTCTCTTTTGAGATCATCATTCTAAGATAATCAATTATTTGAAAAAAAGTGTATGGAAAAATTTATTTTGAAAATAATTATATCAAAATCATTTATCATTTTATGATTATCTATAATCATAAATTTTACTAAACAACGCCGTAATTGTTTAATCACACAAAATTAATTTAATACATTGGAATTAGTGAGATCTTGTTGAAAAACTTGATAAAATCCACTTTCTTGCCATTATGGGTAATCTGATGAAAAGGCTCTACTGATCTTGTCGTGTTAGGCTCTAACTTTTTTTTTTTTTTTTAAGCAAACAATGAGGAGAACAAATTACATGTTTCCCCTTAGGGATCTATGGTCATCACATAGTGATGGCAACAACCACACTGGTGGCACAGACCAAACCATGTGGTCTTTCTCAACCTTAGCCCACTTTGCTAGTTCGTGAGCTACTCTATTAGCAGTGCGATTGACATACAAAAAAGAGATACATAGAAATTTTGTTATCAGGGTTTTTATGTATTGAAACAGAAAAAGGGTTCTTTGATCTCCCACAAAATTCTTCTTATTGATTTGCTCCACAATCGTTGCTGCATCACTTTCAATAATGATCCGATCTTTCTTCTTCTCCCAAGCAAGCTTTAAAGCATCACGATGGCTCGGGTCTCACTTCCTCGGTAGAAAAACAAACAAAGTAAGTTGGTTGAGCGAAGATAAATTCTTGATATGAATCTCTGATGATGAACCCCATTCCCCCATCTTGAGAATTTAAATTCCAACCCCCGTCTGTATTTATCTTTACCCAATCCTTTGGTGGAACAACCCAAGTAGAATCTGATTGTTTAAGGTTAATTACAGATATACTGTTCAAAATGGAGGGTTTAGGGTTAGTCAACAACATAGATATAGCTCTAACGAAAATTGCCACAGCTTCCTCTATTTTCTTATTATGCACAGTTTCATTTCTACTTGTCCAGTTGACCATATGATGCATGCAATTTTGGGGAAAAGATCATCTCTATCAGAGGAGTCTGTGTAGGGTTTAAGCCTTAACCAATATCTAATCCATTGATCAAATGTACAGTTCCCGAACTGTCTATTTTGTATGTTTATCATTCTCCACACTTCATCTAGTTTAGCACAAGAAACAAGTGAATGCATAAAAGACTCTGACTTCCTTTTGCATCTTGGACAGGTAAATTCAGAGGTGTGTATGCACTTATGAAGAATCGCATTTACTGGTATGGCACCTTTCAGTGTTTTCCAAACGAAGAGCTTCACCCTTCCAACCCCCGTCTTGAGAATTTAAATTCCAACCCCCGTCTGTATTTATCTTTACCCAATCCTTTGGTGGAACAACCCAAGTAGAATCTGATTTTTTAGGGGTAATTACGGATATACTATTCAAAATTGGGGGTTTAGGGTTAGTCAACAACATAGATATAGATCTAGCAAAAATTCCCACAGCTTCCTCTAATTTCTTATTATGCACAGTTTCATTTCTACTTGTCCAAATTGACCATATGATGTAGGCAATTTTGGGGAAAAGATCATCTCTATCGGAGAAGCATTGTAGGGTTTAAGCCTTAACCAATATCTAATCCATTGATCAAATGTACGGTTCCCAACTATCTATTTTGTATGTTTATCATTCTCCACACTTCATCTAGTTTAGCACAAGAAACAAGTGAATGCATCATAAACTCTGACTTCCTTTTGCATCTTGGACAGGTAAATTCAGAGGTGTGTATGCGCTTATGAAGAATCACATTTACTGGTATGGCACCTTTCAGTGCTTTCCAAACGAAGAGATTCACCCTTGCAGGTAAGTTTTGTTTCCATAAAGATTGCCACAGATCAGAGTTGGACGAGTCCCCACTCACACTAAAAGTAGAGTAGGCAGACTTAGTATTGAAGTTACCATCTTTTGATGGAACCCACACCCTTATATCACTAGAGGGCTCAATACTTAGAGGGATTTTTTCAATCATTTCTGTTGAAGTTTGATCAAAAACGACACTTAATTTTGCCGTAACCCAAGTTCTAGTTTCCTAAATGATGAAATCATTTACTCTTATGTTCACATCAGGCGCAGTGTTAGCCTTTGGTATGGCACTCCCTTTTCCAAGGATCCAATTGTCACACCAAGGGTCAATGAAACTTCCTTCCCCCACTACCCATGAAATGAATGGCTTAATATTTATGGTATTGTGAAGGCATTTCCATGCCCAAGAAGAATAATTTGGACATTTAGCATTCAATACATCTGTTTTTGGGAAGTACTTTGCTTTTAGAACTTTAGCTAGGAGGGAGTCTGGATTTTCCACCAGCCTCCATACACTCCTAGCCATCATTGCCAAATTGTTTACTTCACAATTTCTAAATGCCAAGCCTCCTTACTTTTTTGATTTACAGATATTTTCCCAAGCAATCGGTGGAGCTTTCTAGTACTTGAATTGAGATCCTCTCCCCACCAGTATCTATTTAGGTGAGTATCAATCTTCTCACATAGGTTTTTTGGAATCAAGAATATAGCCACTTGATATAGAGACATTGCTTCGCCTACGAGTTTAACCAACGTGGTTCTTCCTTCCCGAGACAAAAATCGGGTTAACCAACAATTAATTCTATTTTGTACAGCAGTTAGGAGAGAAAGATGTGTTTTTGTTTTGGATCTTAGAATTGTGATGGGGGGCCCTAAATATTTTTCACCTAGACTTAGATTATGTTAAGGATTTTTGCCAAAATTTTTATATGTCATGGATGAACTTTCATACTAAAGAAAAGTCCTGATTTCTCAAAGTTGATCTCTCACCCAACCAAAGTGCATTTGTCTCTAAAAGACAAATTGCTGATATTGTTGTGTTAGCCCATGGGTTAATCCATTCTATTAAGCATAAAAAAGGAAGGGTGGGTTATGCAGCCATAAAGTTAGACATGCCCAAGGCCTATGATAGGCTTGAATGGTCATTCCTAAACAAAGTTTTGTCTAAATTGGGGTTCCACCCAAAATGGATAAGGCTAATTATGAATTGCCTTGAATCAGTCTCTTTCTCCATTATCCTTAATGGCAGTCCGCTGGGAAAATTCAATCCAGAAAGAGGGCTAAGGCAGGGAGATCCCATATCCCCTACCTTTATATCATATGTGCAGAAGCACTATCTGCATACATTAAACATTTGGAGGAGGCTAACCTGATCCATGGCATAAGGTGTGGTTCTGCCCCTCAAATTAACCATTTGTTGTTTGCGGATGACAGTCTCTTGTTTACAATCGGCTCTATACCTTGTGATGTTCCTTTCATCATTATTGTTAAAATGATGGTTGTTTACTTTTTTTTTCAATCAATGTATATTTTTTTATGCATGCACAAATAAATAAGCCTTTGGAAATATAACCAAAGTACCGGACCAATGTTGTGAATCTTATGTCTTGATATTGCCTCAACCGGAACTAGATAGCGAGAAAATTTTATCTCGGGCAGATCATCGATCTGTGGAATTTCTAAGTTTTATTTTAAAATTTTGCACCAGTTATATGCAAGCATCTTGCACATGATACATGCTTTCTGCTTAAAAAAAGAAAATACCTACAAGAAAATCTACCTATTGCTACACCATATATTGTCACACCTTTAATATAGGTGTTGCAAAAGCAAATTTCTAGTCATAGTACTTTTCAGGTGAAGCTAAAAGCTATAATTTACTGCTACAAAATGAAACTTTTGCCACACAACTGTAGCAACAATATGAAAAGGCAAAAACATATAATCTCTTGCTGCAACAATAAAGAGTGGGCGCAACAATAGACTTCTTGCTACAAAGGTTATCGTGGCACTAGTAGGGTTTATGTCATAACCATTGGGTTCAACAATAGGTTAAGTTTTTTGTAGTAATATATCCATATTTTTTAGGGGTGGGTTTGATTTTTATTACGTATTAAATTTCCACATAATAAGTTTGTCTCTACGAGATCTTGACTGCATGTCGATAGAATCTCGACGTCTCGGCAAGTTTCTAGGTAAAATATCATTTTGACAAAATTAAGAGACTCATCTCGATTATGGACCGAGACCGAGAATCATCATGTGATCTCGGCTGTCTCCGCCGAAACTGACTACATTGACCCATAGGCTCTTTATAGAACCCACATTAATGGACGATGAACATTTAATTCATGTTGTCTAAATGCATTGTAATAAACCTCCTGGTTCTGCAAAATTTGAAGGATCAATCCTACACATCTGTGTGCAAAATGAAAATTATGAGTGCTTGTTGAGTTATAATTGTGAAAACGTGAATCGGGTTTCGGTTCCACGTGATCACAAACAATCTTTATAAGAGTTGAATACGTGCCTTTGAGGTGTGAGAAGTGTAAAATATGCATAGGTAGATGATAATTCATAGATTCCAAACCCCTCTAGTTTGTCATGATCTCATTATCATCCCCAGGGGATCCAGGATAGATCGAGATACGAGTATGTAAATGAAACTATCGGTGCAAAAGGTAAAAGAGACAACGATATACGTGGTTCAAAGCACTAAGGCCTACATCCACCCAGTCCGAGGAGATTCACTATAAGATAAACGGTTACAAAGATGATCACAAGATCTTGTGATCATCGAACACTGAAACTAAAACTCACTTACTTCTCCCTATTCTCTCTCCTCTCTTTCGATCCCCCTCTCGGTGGAGGGGTATACATATTTATAGCTAGATTGGGTGGGTCCACCGACAATGAGTTCTTCGAGATCTTATCTTCTCGTACTGCGTGCGTGGTCCGCGGGCTCCTATGTCACCCCGCGGCTGCCTCTTCGTGTCCGCGGCCTACTGCATCCCGGCTTCTACCGGGTCCGCGGACTTCTATGTCAACCCTCGTTTCCTCCGTTGGTCGTCCGACACACGTGTTCTCTGAGCCGCATTAAATGCGGGTGGTTGGGGCGGTCCAGTCCGCGCCGAGTGGTGTCAGTCCTCTTGTCACGTCTGTGTCAGTTAGACTACCTCTGACCGTTGATCATACCTTACCTCGTGATGGGTTAAAGCCATCCCTTGGTGCTACGCGGGACTACCTATCTGGGTGCTCCTTCATTTCGACCGTTGGTCTTGACAGATGGCACGTTGTCTAAGTGCCACGGATGCCCCTATGTGTCATCCTTTGGGTAATGACCTCCACGTGGGCTCTGTTAGTGCACGTGGCAATGGAGATAAATAAGTGTACTTACAATTTGCCCCTCTTCTTGCGACGGGGCGTTTGGCTTTGTTGGAAGAAGAACCGTGTGGTACGTTTTTATCTCCCTCATAACTTCTCCTAAAAGGTGCTACCTGCATTTATTGTGCACGTTTCCCACGTCAAGCCATAATCGCCCTTGGGGTAGTGGACGGTTTCTTTACAGTTTTATATATAAAAAAGAGAAGAGTGAGAGAATGTGACTTTAATTCACATTCTCTGTTTTATTCTCTGTTCTTGTCTTCATCTTCTTAACTTCCTCTGACACCATTGTTCTTTCTTTATTCTTTCTTTGTTGTCAGTCGTTATCGCCTTTATTCTTGTGGTCGTTGTTGCCGCTGCCAACTTCGTTGCTGCTGTTGATTCACTCTTTGTGGTTCAGGTATGTTCTTTTTATTCCGTTTAATCATCATCCCTAAGCCTGTCGAGTTTCTGATCTTCTGGTGATGCGTTGATGATGAGTTTAATTTTAAGTATACCCTGGAATTTGAGAGTTAATGCCCTTTGAGTTGGGTGTTTCATCGGCCATGCTTTTGATTTTATTTCTTTTTTAGTTTGGATTATAGTCTGAGAGTTTAAGCAACTGTTAGGTGAAATCTAGGGTTTTCTTCTTTTGTACCGCTGTTCTTGAGATTTTCTTAATTTTTGATCTTCCCTGCCTCTGATTTGAGTTCCTATTCGTGTTTGTGCCCGCGAGACATGTCCGATCATCCGCGGGTTCCTTATCGACTCCCCGTCAAGTCCTCATCGATCTCCCGGAGTGATCCCAATGTAAGGGGTGGAGCTTCGCCCCACTTACCCAGGGTAATCTTCGGGAAGGGACGAACATCCTCATCCTCCGGTCAAAGGCCTTCACTTAGAAGGGGTGATCCTCCGCAGGGATCTAGATATGCCGTGACTCGTTCTAGAGGTGGGTCTCCTAAGAAGCGATAGAATCCGCGCAATGAACCTTTGGATGTGCAGCCCCTCCGCACTCAGCCTCCAATGCGGACTAACCCACCCGTGCCTAGTTCAAGTAGGTCAACTAAAACTCTTACTTCGAAGAGGAAGGCTACGGAGATAGAGTCTTCGGGAGACATAGTTCCTCCTAAGAGGAAGGCTGCGGGTTACGGAAGATGCTACGGGAGAAGCTTTCGAGGATGACTCTGCTGTTACTTTAGTCCTTTATCTACGGGTAATAAGAAGTTTACCTTCCGACACATTGATCTCGAGGCCTTCAAGGTGAAGCATGGTCTTGACATTTCCGAGGTTCGTTTTTATCATTTGATAAAGATATAACTTATGAGATGGTTACCAATTACAAGTATGATGCCTTTCATTTGCCGACAACCGTGGGTGCTTTCGAGGCTGGTTTGATGCTACCCTTGTATAAAGCCGGTGATGATTTCTCTAGGGTCTTGTCTAGCCGCAATCGCCAAGAAAAGTCATAACCGCGGGGTGTGATTGTGAGGAAACTATCTTCGCCATCTCCGGAATGCTATCTTCGTAGCAAGGGGCGAACAATGATGACCTGCTATGCTCCTAAATTGGAAAAAGAGCAAGGGTGGTATACTAGGAAAATTTCAATAAATCCTTTGGAGATTATGTTAACAGGAATACTCGTAAGCCGTGGTCTCGTGAGTCTGCGGAACATTATACGTTAAGGGGGAAGTTCGTCTTTTGAGCGAGGTAAGTGATTCCAAGATGGCGAGGGTTCTGGTGCCGAAGGTCTTCCTATTCTGTGAGGAGAGAATCAAACGTGATCATGACTATGAGTGGTCCGCTTTGTTCTTGAAGTCGTTGGCCCGTGGGCCTATGGTTGGAGTCCCTGGTCCCCGTGGTTGGCGACCCTTTGTAGACAGTCTTCCTCGCGAAGCTTCTCCCACTCGTTACGCTCATTTCGCCCTGGCGGATGAGTTTTTTGCGGTATGGACTTTGTTTATAGTCGTGATGTTGATGATGCGGAAGACGAAGATATCCATGATGCTAACTTTCCTCCATGAGAATCACGACGTTGTTAAGGTGTGTTGTTTGTTTTCTTCGTATGTATGCCCCTACGTTTTCTTAAATAATGTTGATTATGCCAAGGAAAGGTGATGCCAATGGTTCTTTTATCATTACGTGTTGTAGGTGTGTAGAAGTAAGAAGATTAATCCCAAGCAATCATCGAATTCTCCCACCGAGGGTTCCTCACACTTCGAGGATGTAAATAGTCCCGTGGGTGGTGATGAGGACTTTTCCGATAGGGAAGAGCGGGTGAGACTTCTCACTTTGTTCAAGAAGGTGATGGTGATCGAGGCGGTTGACGGTGGAGGTGATGATCCGGCCACTGGTGGTGGTCAGGGTGATCCGGCTATTGGTGGTGGTCAGGGTGATCCAGCCACTTGTGGTGGTCAAGGTGATTCGGCCACTGGTGGTGGTCAAGGTGATTCGGCCACTGGTGGTGGTCAAGGTGACCCGGCCACTGGTGGTGGTCAAGGTGACCCGGCCACTGGTGGTGGTCAAGGTGACCCGGCCACTGCCACTGGTGGTGGTCAAGGTGATCCGGCCACTGCCACTGGTGGTGGTGAAGGTGATTCAGATGCTGGTGATATTGGTGGTGGTGGAAATCAGGCCGGGGGGGCTACTGCTCATGGTGTGAATGTTATAGATAAAGGTAAGGGAATTGTTCTTAGTAGTGGTGACAAGGATGGGGATGCTTGTTATGAGTTCTCCTTTGGTAAGGTTTTATCTGGGGAACAATCATTTGATATGTCCACGGTTATGGGGCTTGTCTCGGACTTCACTGCTTCCGGTGGTGATGATTTGGAGTGTTCTCGAGGATAGCTGCGTTGGTGGCCCATCCCTTGGTCCGATCTTTGGGGTTTTGGTAGTGCCTTCCGAGGGTTTTGCTTGGTACCTCCTTGTTGGTGGGGCTTTGGTGCAAAGTAATGTTGGTGCTTGCTCATGGTGGGAATATCTCGGACTCTCCCTTAGATGATTTCTCGCGATCCTTAGCCGCGGATGGCGATGATCTTTGTTTTGGCGTGGGCTGCGAAAGAAAAACTTCTTTGGTTGTACCTCATCCACGCTTTGTGATTGAGGGGGAAAAGAATTCGGATGCTTTTACTCGTAGGTACATGGAGTTAACCCCTGAGGAGGCGGTAGATCGAGGATGGGGTAAAAATCTCGTAGCCAGTGGGCTTGATCTTGTGGTGGATCCTCCCCCTACCGTTGCTGACATGATGGCTATTGCTGATGGGTATCAGTACAGTTACCCCCAGCAGCGTTTATTGGAGGTTTGTCCTGTTCTTTTTATCCCTGATTTTGTTCAGTTATGATGTGAGCTAATTTCCCTCGTTTTGTTGGTAGATGATGAGAAGTGAGTATTGTAATCACCATCTTTACCGAAGCTCTTCAAGGCTAAATCTCTCAAGCTAGAGGGAAGCTTCGACATTGTGAAGAGACGCTTTCGAGCGTCGAGGCTTCGATCTCTGCTAAGGATGAAGAAATAACCGAGCTAAAGAGTCAGTTAAGCGTAAGGAGCAAAGCGGGGCACGGAAGAGGATCGGCTACGTTACGAGAGCTAGGGCTGCCGGTTAAGGCCAAGTTAGCTGTTTCTTTGAGAAGAACTCCTCGTCCATTTCTGGTCTGTGCTTCCTCTTCTTTGGTAGTTTCCTGCTCCTTATTTGTTCCGAGTTCTCTTTCTTCCCTCCTCCCGCTGTCTTTGTCTTGGTGGGTGGAGTCCCTGAATTGTTGTGGTTTCGGGTGAGAGGGCTCGTCAAAGGGTCGCATTCTTTGAGTTAGTTAAAAAACTTAAGAGTGAGTCGTCGAGAAATGGAATGCCCGCGCGGATGTTTATAACGCTATGTAGAAGAAGAATGGCGTAAGAAAAAGCATTGCTTGGTAGATTTGCAAAATCGAAATAACCATGACCGCCACTTGTTCAACGGGGCTCTTTTATGGGCTGCGGGATAATCTCGAGCAAGCCCGTGGGCAGATATCCTCCTTAGAAATTAAACTTAATGTTATGGAAGACGAGCTGCGGCGGGCGCGGTCTTCTCATCCCTCGGATGTGCGGACCTATATGCAGCGTCTTGCCAAGGAAAGAGACGATGCTAGGGCAGAATGTAGTGCTCTCAGTAGTGCTTTATCCGCGTCTCGAGCTGATGTGGCTCGTCAGGTTGAGCGTGAGAGAGACTTAGAGGTGACTACGTATCGTCTTAACAAGGGGTTGGAATTGAAAAATGATGAGGTTAATCGACATCGCCATTCGGGCTCGATGCTTCGAAATGACCTGAGCGCAAGTCAGTATGCTCATAATCTGCTGCAGGTAGATTACGATAAGTTATCAAATGAATATGATTATGCCGTGAAGCGAGGATTCGCGGTTGATCATTGTGAAGGTATACGTCTTCGTCATCGAGTGTGCTTTGTATTGTATCTGTCATAACTGGTGTCTTCTTCTCTTGTCCCGCGAGCTCCAAGTACGGACTTAAAGTTGCGGATGAAAAAGTTTGCCGAAGCTCGGGCTAAGGTAGTTCAACGGGAGGGTCAAACTAGCTACCATCGCGGTCTAGCCTCGTCTCAGGATGAAATGTTGAAGCAAGCTAATCAAAGGATAGACCAGCTTTGTACTTCCTTGAATCAGGCTGAGATGAGGAGCGTAGCCATAGGTCTCATGGCCCGCAAACAACTGGCCGAAGAGATTAATAAGATTCTTGGTGAGATTGAGCTGGATCTCAAGAAAAACCATGGGCTAACCAAGAATTATACTCGGCGTCCCGTACCTGCGCTCCCATCAAGTTCTTCTGGGCCCTCCTCGGGTGGTAGCGTTCCTTCATCGCTGAAGGATAAACCTGCGGATAACGCTCCTACTCAGTAGGCCGTAGTTAGTATGCCAGGGATTGATCTCGGTTGCTTATCCTTTTTGGCGTTTTTGTTATTTTGCTTCTTTGGGCTTGTAATCAATGCATGTATTAGATCAAACTTTGGTATTTAAATCTGATTTTGAATTTTGTTGAATTTATGTCTACCATCTTTAAATATAATGAAAAATTCCGCAGTGTTTGTAACCCGCGAATATCAATCTTTGAATTTGATAAAGTGTATTGTTCGTGCAACTCTCGTAGGTTGGTATCCGGAATCGTCTTGTGACCTTGCACCCCGTCCAGTGACTCCTTGGCTAGAGGATCACCGGGCCGGTGGGTCTCCGCCGACGTTTAAGGATGTACTCCATTAAGTTCGCGGCTTGTAATATTGCACGGATATCTCATTACGTAAGAAGTCGCCTCCGGTCATACACTTATAGACACTTACGGAGGAGTTACGAGAGATTGCATGTGTATGCTCCGATTTATTGCGTGTGTGTGCTTTGCACGGGATATTACCCGGTATATTGTAGTGGGTATGATCCATGCTTTGTGCAGGATATCCCTCTTACTAAGTATAATGTCAATTCCTAATAATAGTAATTGTACAACGATTTACGTGGTTCGGCCTTAAGGCTTACATCCACGGGGTAACAATTGCATCGATATTTTATTAAGATGTGACATGGTTTTCAATGTTCATTGTGTAAGTAGTATATACATGTGGTTCATATGGTATGTGTGGGTTTTGGGTTTTGAATAAATTGAAATGTGCGTGGGTAATGAACGGGATATGATATTTGAAAATGAAAATTTGGATTGATTGAAAAGTTAAGGTGCGTGACTCCTTTGTCAGAGATAGAAACATGTGGATTAGCAAGTCCATTTTCTTCTTCTGAAATGCACACGCGAGTGGTTGGTCATGGGTAGTATGGCTTGAGGTATTTGGCATTCCACGGATGCATGAGGATTTCCCCTTTCATATTGCAGGATAGTAAGAGCCATTTCTGCGATGTCATGTATTATGTAGGGTCCTCCCAAGTTGGTGCTAATTTTCCCCACTTTTTTTCGTTGGTATTGGGGAATGGTCCTCAACACATACTTGCCCTTCTACAAAATTCCTAAATTTCACTTTTTTGTTATATTCTCGCGGCTGCGTTGGTAGTTTTCCATTCTTTGCGGTCCGCTTCTCTTCTTTCTTCGAGGTCGTCGAGCCTTTCCAACATCATGTCCGTGGTGAGATTCTTTTCCCAGGGCTTTGTCTTTGTAGTTGGAAGTAGAATTTCCATGAGGATGACCTTGACTCCGTAGGTGAGTAGAAATGGGGATTCTCCGTAGCTGATCTTCGAGTCGTCCTATATGCCCATAGAACGTTATGCATTTGTTCACACCATCGTCCTTTGTACTCATCTAGTTGTTTTTTAAGAATGAGTGCCAAAGTTTTGTTTGTGGCTTCGCTTGTCCGTTGCTTTGTGGGTATATGGGGGTGGATTTGTTTTAGAATCTTGAAGGTGTCGAGCAACAAGTCAATATTCTTTCCTTGTACCATTTCCGTTGTCGGAGACTATCTCTGCTTGGGGATGCCAAGCCGTGAGATGATATTTTGAAAAATAAAAGTGAAGACGTCCGAATCCCGAATTCTTGCCGGTGCCTTTGCTTCTACCCACTTCTTTGAAATAATCCGTTGCCACTATTAGGAATCTTCTTTTCCCGTCCACGATACGAGTGGGCCTACTATGTCGATACCCCATTTCCCGAAGGGCCACGGACTATCAACCGAGTTCAACTTTGTAGGGGGCGTGGATTCGTTTACCAAATCTTTGACATTCTTCGCATCTTTTCGCCATTATTCGTCGCATCTCGGATCATGGTTGACGATGTAGCCCTGCGTCTTTGCCTTATCTGCTAAGGATCTCATTCCACTTGTGATTCCCCGCATCTCCTCGTGTATATCTTTTAAAATGACATGTCCCTGCGATCGGGATAGGCGGCGACGAAGTGGTCCGAGGAATGATTTTTGTATAAGGCTTGGTCTCTTAGCTCGTACATCCCTGCTCTTGATCGCACCTTCCTAGCTTTGTTTGGTGTCTGGGGAGTTTCCCTTCTTTGAGAAAAGAGTGGATTTCGGATCTCCAATACGCCTCGACTATAATCGTCGTCTTCCTCCGCTTGTGTAATGTCATCAAGCCGGGGAAATCGTCGAATATGTATTCTCCGACATCCTCGTCGGAGATATCTTTCTCCTTAGGTTTGCGTTGGTTAGCAGGTGCACGTTTCTTGGAGTTTGATGGATGGTTCGTACACTCTTGTTACCTTGATTTGCTTTGACATCTTCGTTTTTTTAAGCATGGACGATATATATGCCAGAGCATCCGCGTGTCTAAGCTCCTTTCTGCGCAGATGTCGAAAATTGATTTTTGGTACTTGGGAGGCCAATGTTTGCACTAGAGCCATGTATGCCATTAGTGTTTAGTCGTACACATTGTATTCGTAGCCTATCCGCTAGTATGATCAGTTGTGAGTCGCTTGTTACCCGTACTTCTTGTATCCCTAATTCAATTATCAAGCGGAGAGCGTGGATCACTCCTTCATATTCTACGATGTTATTGGTATGGCCTTCGAATTCCAATCTGAATGCGTGCACGATTCTGTCCCCTGTGGGTGTGGTGATGACGATGCCTATCCCCGCCCCTCTCTATTTTGGAGCCATCAACAAAGACCTCCCATTGCCGTGGGTTCGCTGGCTCAAGAATATTACTTGGCTATGGTTTTTCTATTTACGGGGCGCCCATAGCCTTCCATCCTTGTATGCGTACTTCTTCTTCGTTGTCAAGGGTAGTGTGCTTAGAAAGTCCGCTAATACTGCGATTTGCGGGAGTGTTGGAGCTCATAGTGGATGTTGAATTGGTCGAGGTATGTGCTCCATTTTGCTATTCGTCCTACCTTTCCTGCCCCTTTGAGAATGGTCTCTAAGGGTGCCCGACATGGGATACGTACGTCATGCGTTAAGAAGTACGTCCTCAGCTTTAAAGTAGACCATACGACGGCTAGGATTAGCTGTTCGATTCTCGTGTAGTTTCGTTCTGCGGAATTCAGGGTCTTCTTGACATAGTAGATCGGTTGCTCCTCCTTCGTATGGGTTACGACGAGCACTGCGCTTCTGCGTCGTCTGCCATTGCTTTGCAATATAGAGTGCCAAAACCTCCTCGGGGTCCGTTTTTTTACGAAGGATGGGGATTTCGCTAGATATTGTTTAATGCCCAAAAAAGCTTCTTCGCATTCGTCGTCCATTCAAATTTAGTCCCTTTTTCGGTATGTTGAAGAAGAGTTTGCACCTATCCGAGGATCTTGATATGAATCTTCCCAGGAGCTGCTAGGGATCCATTGAGCTTTTGTACCTCTTTTAGGTTCTTCGGAGATGGCATGTTTGTTATGGCTCGGATTTTTGCGGGATCTACCTCAATGCCCCTTTTGGTCACCAGTATCCAAGGAATTTTCCCGAGGTCACCCGAAAGTGCATTTTTAGGGTTTACCTTCATGTTGTGCTCTCTCATAGCTCCGAAGATATCTTTCAGATCCTGGTGGTGGTTCTTTCTTACTCTGCTTTTTACGAGCATATCGTCGACGTAGACCTCCAAAGTCCTGCCGATCCATGGCTTGAAAATAGCATCGACCATCCTTTGGTATGTTGCTCCCGCGTTTCGGAGCCCGAAAGGCATTCTTACGTAACAATAAAGACCGTGGGGTGTGTAAAATGCGGTATGTTCTTGGTCTTCCGCCAAAAATAGTTGGTTGTATCAGGAATATCCGTCCATGAACGACAACTCTTCATATCCTTCCTACTGCGTCGACTAGCCGGTCAATCTTTGGGTAATGGATAACTATCCTTAGGGCATGCTTTGTTCGGGTTGGTGAAGTCGATACGATTCTGACCCCTCCATTTTTCTTTGGTACTATTACCATGTTGGAGATCCAAGTGGGGTATTTGACTTCTTTTATAAAACCGGCTTCTAATAGCTTTCGTAGCTAAGTTTCTCTTTGCTTTGTGATGCTCTGTGGCCACCTTTCGTATCTTTTTCGTACCGGGGGTGTGCCGGGTTTAATGCGCAACTCATGTTGTCTTGTCTTTGGGTCTATTCCGGCATATCGGATAGTTTCCATGCGAAGATGTCCGCGTATTCCTTTAGTAGTTTTATCGAAGCTTCGCGTTCTCCGTCCATTAGAGTTCCTATTTTGATCTTTCTTGGATTCTCGCTCCGTTCTATGTTGATCTCTTTCACTTGCCTCCAAGGATGTGAAAGTGGGCTTTAGTTCCCCTGGTGGGGGATTTTCTTTAATTGTTATTTGGTAGTCTCGTTAATTCTTTGTTTGCGAGGACGCCCTGGTTAACCTTTGATGTTGAGGCCTCCGTGTTTCCTCTGAGTTCCCTTTAGGCGGCTTTTCCAAAGAGATCTCCTCTAGATATTCGTTGATGGCTTTGTCTTTGGATATCGCCTTGCTCCGAGCCTTGCGGGTTTTCCTTTTCTCATCTTCTTCGTTGTTGAGTTGTATTTGCATCGCGTGGCATTCTTTTGCGGAAGCTTGATCACCCTTTATCTCCATTATTCCTAGGGGAGTGGGAAACCTAAGGTATTGATGGTAGGTAGCTGCGACTCCCTTGAGCTTGTGGACCCATCTTCGTCCAATAATGGCATTGTAGGGCGAAGATGTGTTTACCACACTAAAGCGAGTGTCGACTTTCATGGGGCCTGCATCCACTTGTAAGATAATATCCCCCAGGGGCTTCGTAGCCGCGCCATTGAACCCGTAGATGGTGTAGTGTGAAGTCAGGAGTTGCTCATCGTTAAGCTCCATGCGTTTGAATGTATCGTAAAACAAGACATTTACGGAGCTTCCTCCATCGATGAGGATTTTCCTTATGTTGCATCCTGCGATTGGCAATGTGAGGATTAATGGGTCGTTGTGATCTTCCATGTCGTCCTCAATATCATCGGCTTCAAAAATCAGAGGTGCGTTCATCCACTCCTCGTGCTCTTCCACTTCCTTCCCATTTATACTGTAAAGCTCACAGTAATCTTCAAATTGCTTTCTCAGTCGTTTCCCTATTTGTGCCGTTAGGGTTGGCTCTTTGCTTTCCGAGCGGGATATAGCGTTCAATGTGCGATTACCCTCAGGTAGTTGGACTGTTTCTTTGCGTTTGGCTCTATCTTCCATTCCATCTTTTTCCACATATTTTTTGAGATCCCCTGCATCTATCAGCTTTTGTACTGCTATCTTGAGATTTTTGCATTTCTCCGTCGTGTGTCCGTAGAAGCAGTGGAAATCGCAGTACTCTTTGGACTCTGCCGAGGCTGGTGGTTGTTTCCCTTTAGACCAGGGCCAGTCTAAGTCTTCGCTATCCTTGATCTCCTTTAGTATGCGCGGATAGCTGGTGTTGAGTTTCGTATAGACCCGGTCTTCAAACTTTCTGCCACTCCTTTTGTGATCGTCTTTTCGATCCTTTTGGTGTGGGCTGGGCCTGTCTACTAGTTCCGCGGAATTTGTCCGTGGGGTTCGTTGTGTCTGCGCTCGGGGGTTATCTTTTTGAATTTCTTCCAACCTCGCATGTTTTTCAATGATTATCCTTAAATCTCCCTCAGTGGTTGGGGAGGTACCGTGATTTCAACAAACAACGGGCTCATCCTGTCAAGCCCCCATTTGTAATTGAGTTAATACTCACCACGGATCCACATGTCCAATGGCCACGACATACCTTGTGCCATCTATCCGTGTATTCTCGAACGGACTCCCTGTACTTAATTGCAAGTGAGAAGAGCTTGTCCATCCCTGTGTTCACAACTTTGTTGTACATGTAGGTGGCCAAGAACTTTTCGGTGAGCTGATCATATGAATCAATGCACCCTGGCTTGAGGTTATCAAACCAAGATAACGAGATCCTTTCGGGCTTGAAGGAAATATCTGCATAGTATAGCCTCGTCGTAATCTCACCTGGCCATTACCTGTTGTAATATCGTAGATGAGTGAGGGTCCGCGGACCCGTCGTAACATTCAAAGGTCGGGACCAGGACATTTTTGCGGAATGGTAGCCGTAGCCAATGGCCCATCGTGCAAGGGGGTAGTGTTGGCTTCCTTCATAATCTGTTCTAGTCTTCCACCTCCTTGCCTGGTCTTGAGTTGATTGATCTCTGCTAGCATTTCCGCGCGGAGGTTTTCCATTGCCAAACAGTGCTCGTCTTGAATGGAAGACCGTGTCTTTCTTGTGGGTTGTGACGTTGTGGCCTCCTCCGTGTCGTAGTAGTCCGGAATTTCTGGTTGGTAGTCTGGGTCAGACCTTCTACTGTTCCGCGCATCTCTTTGGGGTATCCTTCTTCGGTTAGTTGTTGCAGGGATGTTTTCGAAGATCGTCCCTCGGTCCCTGTACCGCTGAGTTAGCTTCGTCGTGCTGATTCGCTAGTTCGGAGCTTCGGAGGATCTTCTCTCTTAGTTGCTGGTTTTCTTGAGCTAACAGGGCCACCGCATCCGCGTACGTTAGTTGATTCCTCTGTAGCTCCTCCAGTTGTGCCAATATTTGCGCTTGTTGTTTGGTTCGATGCTTGATTGGGATTCCTTCTGTAGTTGAGCTTGTCCCTCGGGGATCGTGGTATTGATTTCTTCTATCAATGGCATGCCCGGCTCGATTATTCCGTTGGATCCCCGCCGGTAGTTGTTCGTCTTGTTCATTGTCCCGGCGGCATTCCGTAGGGATGGTTCGGATCACCGATTCGGCTATAGCCTCCCGAGGCTCTACCGGCCCGGTTGTAGCCATTGTTACTTTGGAAGCAATCACTTGAGAAACCCCCTTGCTTGGTGCAGCGGCTCTTGCGGCCGACCTTCTTTGCCTCCATTGCGATGTTTCCCGCATCTAAGAGCCACGTGCTTTCCGCCCTGGCTCGCATGTTGTCCATGGTGTGCGTCCTTCGCCCTTTTGTCTGCTCCTTGTTATTCTTTGGTGTGGTCCTTGGAGTATCTCTTGGAGTTATCTTTGTCTTCCCAGTATCTTTGTTACTTTCCATTGCAATAATCTGCACAAAGGACATGGGAGGTAATCCGAGACCCAAAAGTCCGCGGGTTAGCCGTTAGTTCAACTTTGACTTCATAAACTAGATTTCTAGCGGTAATGAGTGTACTCGGGTTGTTAGTTTGGTGAATAGTACGAAAGACATAGACGGATGCGGATTTGACCGAGATAAAATCCATGGGTCGTTATTTGCAAAAAAGCCCAAATCTTTTGGTGGAAACTTTGTTTGAAATTCCAGTTAAAACCTAGATGTATTGGTAGAAAACACAATAGTCTAAGAACAGATCTGTTGGCTAAAAATGAGAAACGAGTCTAAGAACAGATCTGTTTGCTAAAACCCAGATCTGTTTGTTTAAAAGTCATATAATGCTCGGATTCGTTGGTAGAAAACACAAGAGACATAAATGTGTGCGAAAAACGAATCCAAACAGACATTTGCGTTTTTAAATAAAATTTTTGAGGTTGAGGCTGTGAAGTCACAGGAAAAGATAAATCTTTTTTACCGGGACAAGGTCCCTGTTTCTAGCGCCAAATTGTGAACACGTGAATCGGGTTTCGGTTCCACGTGATCACAAACAATCTTTATAAGAGTTGAATACGTGCACTGAGGTGTGAGAAGTGTAAAATATGCATAGGTAGATGATAATTCATAGATTCCAAACCCCTCTAGTTTGTCATGATCTCATTATCATCCCCCGGGGATCCAGATAGATATGAGATACGAGTATGTAAATGAAACTATCGGTGCAAAAGGTAAAAGAGACAACGATATACGTGGTTCAGCACTAAGGCCTACATCCACGGGTCTGAGGAGATTCACTATAAGATAAACAGTTACAAAGATGATCACAAGATCTTGTGATCATCGAACACTTGAGCTAAAACTCACTTACTTCTCCCTATTCTCTCTCCTCTCTTTCTTTCGATCCCCCTCTCAGTGGAGGGGGTATACATATTTATAGCTAGATTGGGTGGGTCCACTGACAATGAGTTGCTGAGATCTTATCTTCTCGTACTCTGTGCGTGGTCCGCGGGCTCCTATGTCACCCCGCGGCTTATACTGTATCCGCGGCTTCTACTGCATCCCGGCTTCTACTGGGTCCGCGGACTTCTATGTCAACCCTCGTTTCCTCCGTTGGTCGTCCGACACGTGTTCTCTGAGCCGCATTAAATGCGGGTGGTTGGGGCGTCCGGTCCCGCGCCGAGTGGTGTCGATCCTCTTGTCGCGTCGTGTCGGTTAGACTACCTCGGCCGTTGATCATACCTTACCTCGTGATGGGTTAAAGCCATCCCTTGGTGCTACGCGGGACTACCTATCTCGGGTGCTCCTTCATTTCTGACCGTTGGTCTTGACAGATGACACGTTGTCTAAGTGCCACGGATGCCCCTATGTGTCATCCTTTGGGTAATGACCTCCACGTGGGCTCTGTTAGTGCACGTGGCAATGGAGATAAATAAGTGTACTTACAATAATTCTTCTGGCATGATACAACTTTCATATTTCCTATTTAAATTATTTATTTGGGAAGTAATTTTACCAAATTAGTCAATATTTTCATTTATTTGATTTATGTGATGAAGTGTAAATTGGGAGAGAAAAATTCCTAGAAGTAAGATATTAATGAGAAGTTTAAGGCCTACAGTTTTCATTCTTTACACTAGTAAGGCCACATGTGCGATGCACATGCTTGAATTGGATTCTTTTAACAACACAAAATTTGATAATAATGGGAAAAAAAATCTTAAAATAAAAATTTAATATCCTTGTTTATACTCATTACATAGATAATTTAAAGAGCTTTCCAAATATATCAATTTTGCAAAAATCCGATGTGTATTTTTAAAGATATTTAAGTTTTAATTTTTTTGATCTATTTTTAAAACAATGGCATTCCTGTAAATATACAAATATTAACTAAAAGCTTAGTTAATGGGGTATTATTGTCATGTGAAAAAGCTTCACCAAAAGAAGGCTTCACCAAAAAGGGGTCTTTTCTTTATTATAGTAAGATGGCTAACAGTTGTAATGTTGCTATAATTTGGTGCTTATTTCTCAAGGATGTAAAGCTAGTTGGTTTAAGAAATTAAGGAAAATGTTTATGCCGTAGTTTTCTTATATCAAACTAAGTACAGGGAAACATCTTAGATTTTTGCTCCGGGGCAGCAAATTATCATGGTCGGCCCTACATTAACCAATCCTGGATGATCCCTTCCCTTGTATTACCAATTTTTTTTTTCTTTGTGAATAAGGAATTGCATCGAAAGAACTAGCACTCCAAAGGAGGTACTATTACATCCGAAGTAGAGCCATCTAATGTATAGAGTTGTATGGTTCTCCTTATATTAGATTTATCTACTGCCAGTTTTTTTAAGATACAAGGCGGAGGGGTCGTATTAATCCAGTAACAAAAGATAGAGTTTTAGCATACTTAGCAAAGAGAGTCTCGCTACTTCATTTCCTAATCTAGGCACAAAATGGAAACCCAAAAATTATGACTTTCTCTAATGATTTTAGAGGCTTCGTCAAAGAGAGTTTTGCTTCTCCATGAAACCTCGTAAATCTTACCTTGTAAGTAGTTGAAACTTGACTTTCGTAATCCCTTCTATGCTAAATTTTTGAAATTCTTTTCCTTCGCCCATCTCTGCTGCTCGGTACCTCCTACTTCTTCTGCTTCTTGAGGATCTGTTGAGAGTGATGGTCCTTCTCTGCCTCCTTCGAAGATTCCTATATCATTGCGCAGAATTAAAACAAAACTTGAGGGGGTTATAGTTGATTCCCAAGCTGCATCAATGTTAATTTTTTTTGTGTTATCCTCTGAGGCCATCCAAGTAGGTCTGGGAGTAGATGTTTTCTTGTTCTGCTTAATAGGTTTAGAGTGGTTCCTAGTCCAAAAAAGCAGATATCTTTGTATATCTTGAGATAATTGTGTTGTTGTTCTAGTTTTTTGATTCAAAAACCCTGTTACACCGTTCTTTCCAGATCATCCACATTTTGGTTAGATTTAATTCTAAAGATATCTCATGCCCTGGGTTATTAATCCAGTCTTTACAGGTGTTTAATAAAGAGATAGAGGGGTCTAGTTGAAGTGATATAGGGTTTGGAGCCATTTCCTAAATTTCTCTAGCATATGGGCAATGAAAAAATAAATGCTTAGTTGTTTCTAGGTCTTCACCACACATAGTACAACTAGGATTGATATCATCTACTTTACCATAAAGATTCACATTTGTCGACATTTTGCAGACATTTCCAAAGAAACACTTTGATTCTCTGAGGCATTTCTAATTTCCAGATAGATTTCCAAAATGAGTCTGGTAAAAGGAGACTAGTTATTTCTTTTCCTGGTTCATTCAATTTGTCATACATAGATTTAACAGTGTAGTCTCCATTTGTAGTTAGTGTCCATCTTAGTTGGCCTTGTTTTAGGTTTCCATCTATATCAAGAAAAAGGTTCAGGTTAAGAATTTTATTTGCCATGGTCTCAGGGAAGGAGTTCTTAATAAGGGTAATGTTACAGGACAGAGAGTTAGGAAGTAGAAGATTAGCCACTAAGGACATGTGATTATTAGACGAGTTCTTAAATTCTAGCAGAGAAGTAGTTAGGCCTGTAAGCCAATTATCCATCCAGATGTTAACACTTAATCCATCTCCTATTTCCCAAATGATATACTTTTGGATTAGATCAAGTCCTTGACAGATACATCAAGAGCTTCTAGTAGAGGGTTTAATTTTGAGAGGAGATTTTTTATTTTTGAAGTACCTATTTCTCATGGTTTTTGCGCAAAGAGAGTCTTTTTCTTTGATCAGTCTCCATGCCAATTTAGCTACTATTGCAAGGTTAAATTTATGGGCATCCCTTAAAGCCTAAACCTCCCTTATGGATGGGTTTGCACAGACTTGGCCAGGATTTCGGATAAAATACTCCTGAATTAGTATCCTTGCCCCACCAGAAGTACCTCTGAATAACATCTATTTTCTTAGCTAAAGTTTTGGGAATGATGAAACATCACATTTGAAATGTTGGAACACTTGCTACGACAACTTTTATTAACACCATTCTACTGGATTGAGGAAGAACTTTTCCTTTCCAGCCTTTTAACTTAGATTCCATTCTTTCTATGATAAAGTCAAATGTTTTAACTTTTGACTTGTCAATGAACAGAGGTGCACCTAAATAAAGATCCTTGAGGTTGATATGTTTAATTTTTAAAATTTTCGTTATCATTCTTTGGTGTTTCGGTTCAACTTTTTTACTAAAAAGACCCCTGATTTCTCAAAATTGATTAGCTGTCCTGAGGCTTTACTGAACTTGTCAATGGATTCTAGAAGGTTTTTGCATTCCACTAGATTAACTTTAACAAAAAGCAGACAGTCATCAGCAAAAAAAAAAAGATGGGATATCGGTTCGCTTTTTGGTGTTATTTTAATACCATGAAGAGATTTATTGTGTTATAGGGAAAGAAGTTGTCTAGAGAAAATCTCCATACACATAATGAATAAGTATGGAGAAATGGGATCCCCCTGGCGTAATCCTCTAGAAGGTTTAAAAAATCTACCAGGCGAACCATTTAGAAGGACCGCAATCGAAGTCGTAGACTAGCATTGTTCAAGGATATTGCAGACCTCATTACTAAATCCTAGTGAAGAAAGATCTTTTAGAAGGAAATTCCAATCTACTCTATCGAATGCTTTAGACATGTCAATCTTACTTCCTAAACCCCCAGTTTTGATTTTTTTTCTTTTTAAAGGAATGGATTATTTCATGGGCTACAACAATATTATCTGAAATTTTCCTAGACGAGAGAACAACAGACTGGAATGGAGATCATTTTATTTAACAGAGGCTTAATTCTATTGGCTAGGATTTTTGCTATTAGTTTATATATAGTATTGCATAGTCCTATAGGGGGAAACTGACTAGGGTTTTTTGGTTGTTTCAGCTTAGGAATTAAGAAAAGGTGGGGTCTTAATCAGGTCGGGATTCATGAGTTTGGTTTGAAAGAATTCCGGAACAGAGGTTATAACCTGAGCTCCTACTAATTCCCAATTGTTCTTAAAAAAGCTAGCTGGGAAACCGTCAGGTCCAAGCGACTTATTTGGTTTCATATTTTTAAGCACAAGAAAAATCTCCTCAGGAGAAGGAATTGCAATAATATTGGCATTATCTATGTCAGAGATACCTGAAGAGATATTTTCAAAGATATCATCAGAAGGATTCGGGGAAGAAGCAGGCTGGGTAAAGAGATTTTGGAAATAATCAAATAAAAGTTCACTAAATTCTTCTCTTTTTCGGATGACTACGTTTTGGTTATTTGTTACACTCTATATTATTCCATTTTCGCCTTCTCAAGGTTATTGTGTGGAAGTACTTAGTATTCTTTTCTCCTAATTCTATAACATTGTCCCTTGATTGCTGTTTCGCAATAGCTTCTTGTGTTGCATATAGTTTTTCTAGTTCTACATATTTTCCTCTTAGCTTTTGTTGTTGATAATCGGTGGTTCTACAGGCCTTTAGTCTTTCTATTTCTTTTAGAAGTTTATTAATTTGTTTAGAAGGAATACCAAAAATGTTTCTCTTCCAGCCTAGAAGGTTGATACCTAGGGTTTTTAAGTTAGTCACCAAGTCTATTGAAGGTTCATCAGTGGCGTTCCTAGACCAAGAGTTATTAATAAGTTCGACACAAGATTGTTCTTTTTGCCAAGTGTCATAAAATTTAAAAATTCACTCTCCTTTCGTTTGAATACTATCCAAATTTAATAAAATTGGAGAGTGGTCTGATCCTACTGCTACAAGATGGGTTAAAGATGCATTAGGAAATTGTAGGTTCCATTGTGCATTTTGGGAGGCTCTATCTAGTCTTTCTTGGATATTTTTATCTACTTTTCTATGATTGTCCCAAGTAAACTCATAACCTAAGAAACCTAGATCAAAAAGCCCTACTCTTTCAAGGATTCTATGATAATATTCACAATCTCTTTTGTTGAATAGGAGACCTCCTAATTTTTCAGATTGATCAAAGACCATATTGTAGTCTCCTATTACTAGCCAAGGCATGTTTCTCATATTAACTTGATGTCCTATATCTTCTAAGAAGTCCCAAGCTACATTTCTATTAGTTGGGTAAGGGCTTCCATAGAAGCCGGTAAGGACCCATTTACTAGAATCAAAATTAGTTTGGACTATAATGTTGATCATGTTGATATTCCATTGCACAATATCAAAATGAAATCCATCAACCCAAGCAATGGCCAGTCCTCCTGCTAAGCCTATAGGGTCCACACAATGTGTATTACCAATTCATTGTATGCTTTATGTGTTAATTTCCATCTCCTTGTAAACCAAATGAGTAAGCAGGCCGTGAAACAATCTTGGACTAGTGAATTTAAGTCTCAGTTGAGAGTAGGAAGTGGGAAGGGATTAGTCCCACATGTATTAAGACGCACCACTCAACTCAAAATGCTCTGTATAAAAGGAGCACTTCACTCTTGGAAATGAATTACGCAGCCGTGCGGTAAGCACAAAGCGAACTATTCTTTCGCCTTTTACTAAAGAATACCGTGTGCTTGCCGCTTATAAGCGGCATACGCCTCTTTTTGGAGGGTTTCTCTTTTTAAGGGGAACCCAACAAATTCCAAATCAAAGTTTTCTACCATTACCATAGACAGTGACGTATTTGTTATGTTTGTCACAGATAGGAAATGTAGATTTTTACTAAACACTCTACATTGAAAAATCTCTGATAGTGGATTTTAGATCCATGAAGTTACAATTTTGTAGGGTAAATTATTATGGACAGATGTAGGTCTTCTGATAACAAAATTTACTTACCTTGAAGAGTAAGAGCAAAAAAGGTACTGAATTTGTTCAGGTTAGAAGCTTCTATCTGAATGTTCTTTTCTTTTTGCAGCTATCTGATTGTCTGCCCAAGTCACTCCATTGCTTTAATCCAATGGGAGTCCTTATTTTGTATCTGCCATTGCTTTAAGTTACTGAACCAAACACAAAACTTCCATTACTAGGCATGCTTGGTGTAAAAGAACATTATAGGAAATTTTTTCTTTCTTTCTCCAGCTTCATTGAACTTAAGCTAATTGGTTTCAGCATGACTTTCACACCTGTTGAAAACTGTTGAGCCATGACCATAGTATGTCACTGTTCGTAGAACTGTTTCAACTCGTTCATATTAGTCACAGCAATAGAAGGATAATTGAGATTGTAAGTGGGAACTAGTGGTTTTTTTTTTTTCTTTCAAGTAATTGGTTCTGTAGTGAAATCCCAGGAATATGCAGAAGTGGCACCATAAGTGCATATGAAGTCATTTATGTGGTTGGATCTGAAGTCGTTAATTCGTCCAGGATTTAGTACTGCCAAAGGATTTACGTGTTCAGATCCATAGTCCAATGGTGTCGTTGGAGAACCATTTGGATCTTTTCCTGTGGGTCTCCACCATCACTGTAGTTTGTACAATGGCAAGCATAAAATGGAGTCAGAGTAATGAGTTTGCGAATGCAAGATCCACTGAGATAATCTTGACCAATTTTATTGCTGAAGGAATCCAAGCAATCAGCAATCCTGTAAATGTGTTTTGTGCACTTAACCGAAAAACTGTTGCGGTAGATCCTCCCATCAAGCTAGTTACTAAATTAGACTCATTTTAGATCAAATATGTCTGCTTAAATGTCAATTCGAAATATTAAGCTAATTATTCTGCTCCAAATAAACTAGACTCATTGTAGATCAAATATGTCCTCTAAAATCTTGATATTGTCAGACAACGAATATTGCTAATGGAGAACTAGTGTATATACGGAATGACAAATGGATTTCTAGACAACAATCTTTGCTCACCAGACCTTCAGATAAAGCACTGTTTTTTGTTAGTTGCACCTTGTCTTCAGGTGAATCAGGTAAAAGCTATAGTGACTCTTATATTGAAGTATCTGAGATGAGTTAAAAATCCATGGAATGGACACCTTCAACGAAGATCGTCAATTTCATTAGAGATATGGAATGGGGAGGTTCAACATCAAAAAAATGCCATGAGTGACATAGTTCTCGCGAGGATTTGCGGGAGAAAAAAAAATCAAAAAAATTTGGACCATTTCTCGATTTGTGCGTGTCATCCTTGCGCAGGGGCCATGCTAATCTTCTCTGTATAGTTCCAATTTTATCAGATGTCCCCGGAGGGACGAGCTTAAGTGGAAGTTAAGGCTATTTAAACGGATTCCTGTTTTCTAATATAAGCGGTGTGGGACTAATGCAACCAAAGCCCATCACGCACAGATATTTAAAAGGCACTAGTCCCAGTCTTTCTATATTCCTTCACAGAGGCAGTTATGAGTTCGAATCTCTGTGGTCACAACTTTCAACGACCCCCTGATAGTGTCTTCCCGACATCCTTGCCTGAACCTCAACTATGGTTGTATCTTTTCTTTCCATCACATAAAACCTAGAACAACACTATGGTTTCTCTTTCTTTGAACTAAATAGGAGAATCGCGTAAGACTGAACTTGAAGTACTTGCTTTCTCCCCTTGTTACTACTGATCCTTCTTGTGACTTGGACTACCAAAAGCAGGGTTGTGGAGGGTTGTTGATTTCAATGGACCTTCTGATTAGGTTTCGACTCTTAAGTTAAGTATGAGTGGAATCTGATAGTTGAACCTACTGTTCGTACTATTGACCCTAATTCGTCAGAGCCAGCTTTTAAGCTTGAGGGGGCTAAAACAACATCTTATAAACTAGGTGGACTAAACTTTAAGAATTTTAAAAATGGGGATTAAACTCTAAAAACTAGACGATTAAACATAAAAATTAAGAAAATAAACGGCTAAACATGAATTTTAAATTTTTCTTGGGACCAGAGCAAGGATTGGTCAACCGTTGGCTCCGCCCCTTGTTCACCGTGTGGTTGTAAAACTTTGCCAGAAAAACCGTAATGAAAAATGCCACTTGACATGTATATCTTTTTCACCCAATAAAACAATCTGTTGATCTCATCATGAATTTGAGCATACCATTGCATATTAGATGATGCAACTACATTGCAATGACCCTTCTGGTTCCCGAAAATTAGATGGAACTACCTAACGTGCATTCCATATTATATTTAGATTTATAGGATAAAGTTACGCCTGTTTTGTTCAGCAACATTTTAATGATTACCCTTTGGTCAAATTTGAATGATCGAAATCGATCCCACACATATATGTTGTAAAAAGAAAATATGAGCAGTTGCCTAGTTATAATGCTTTTGGCATGATACATTTTTCATAGTTCTTATTTGAATCATTTTGGAGAATATCTTTGCCTAATAGTTCATTTCTTGATGAAGTGTAAATTTGGAGTGGAAAAGCCAGAGATAAGATATTGGAGTAAACAAATTGTTATATTTAGGTTTTTTGTGGGGAGTCGATTTCATAACTTAAAAGAAAATAAAACAATGCAAACAACATTGACAAAAGACGGGAGTAAACTTTTATTTTACTTGAGAATTTATTTGGAGCAGTTATTTACCAACTAAAGGATAGTTTTGGATGAAAATCAGCATGGAGTGGGCTTGTCTGGCAGTAGTTACCTCCCATTCTAAAATCTTTAGACAAATTAAAAATACATTTGAGTTATTTGGCTAGTGTTGCATCTAAATTTTGGAGTTTATTAAAACATAATTTATCGCATATCTTCTGAACCAGTGGATTACCCGTGCCATAATGGCACGGAGGCGGAAGGGGTGTTGGTGCTATGGCTAATGCCTTCGTCGGTGTATTGGGTCGATATTCACAAATTTGTAATGAATATCACCAGGATATTTTCTTACCAACAAAATAATTAAAAAATCAGGTTTTATTAAGAAGTAGGTCGCAACAACTTATTTGATAGCAATTCAATGATCATCAATACTTTAGGGGTGTGCAACGGACGGACGGATGCGGATTAGGGGTCACCCGCGTCTAATCCGTCAAAGTTGCGGATTTGGAAAATCCAACCGTGTCCAATCCAATCACCCGCGAATTTGACATCCGCGAATCAGCGGGTGATACGGGCCGGATGCGGATTAACCGCGGATCTAGTAAAAAAAAATCGGTAAGGGACAAGTGCCCATCCTTTCCTAGTCAAAAAAAGGTTTACAAATTATAAATTGGCTCTTTGGATCGGGACTTGGCAGGTTTTTTGTTACATGGGCTTTACTGACCTAACCCAAATCGGTTGCTCATTTCTTAAGGCCCAATATGGCTAAACCGTCGGTCTCTTATAGCCAATCATAAACCGACATGAATAAATCGAGATTTCACCACGCACGTTCAAATCATATCACTGTTGTTGTCCATGATGAGAAGAAAAGTACCATTTATTGTTTCTACGTAGAGTTATTATTACTTGGTGGCTACTTGCCATCTTTATCTTCGGTTCCCAATCATCGATCGCCATAAACCATTTTCCTTACTCCAAATGATGCGGATGAATCCGCGGATTTCAAAGTCCAACCGCAACCAAACCGTTAAAATCCAACCGTGTTCGGCCCATAGATCTTGCGGATTGGGTTTCACCCGCAATTTTGCAGACGAATACGGGTAAAATCCGCGGTTCCGGACTTTTTACTCACCCCTACAATACTTGTGCGTGTCAGGTCCGGAGGAAAAGAAGTCAAAAAAAATTGGACCATTTCTCGATTTGTGCGTGTCATCCTTGTGCAGGGGCCATGCTAATCTTCTCTGTATCGTTCCAATTTTATCGGATGTCCCCGAAGGGACGAGCTTCAGTGGAAGCTAAGGCTATTTAAACGGATCCTTTTTGTAATATACACAATGTGGGACTACAACAACCAAAGCCCATCACTTACAGATAATCAAAACGCACCAGTTACAGTTTCTAAATACTAAATTCCTTCTGGGAGGCAGTTAAGAGTTCGAATCTCTCTGGTCACAACTTTCTACGACACTGATACTATCTTTCCATCATCCTTGCCTAAACCTCAACGTTGGTTATATGATTATATCTTTTCTTTCCATCACTTGAAATCCAGCACAAAGCTATGTTTTTTCTTTCTTTGTTTCTATATAGACTAGTGGACTAAGTTTCACAAGTATAGGAACCAAATACGAGAATCACGTAAGGGTATGTAAGGGGTTGTTGATTGTGCTTGAAAATCCTTTTCTACACCCCACCAAAACCAACTCGTGGTTGTCTGTCCTCTTCTTTTTCATATGAAAGAAAAATACCCTTTTTGTTTCACAAAATTGGTTAAAAAGACCAAAATTAAAATTTCCTGGGTGAAAAGGACAGTTAGATTTTGATATTGTTTAAATGGATAAAAATTTAAAAATAGGCAGGATGTAACCAGTTTCATCCTGCCCATTTTCAAATACTTTTTCTTATTTTTAATTTACACAGGATGCATCCAGTTTCATCCTCGCTATTTTTTAAGTTTAAGCGGGATGAATCCAGGTTTCATCTTGCTATTTTTTTTGTGTCCATTTCACCCATAAAATTTTTTTACTCGTCCATTTGAACCGTGTTTTAAATTTTTTTGGACAAATGACCCATTTTCCGTTTTTGTTTCTCAATTCTTACTTTCAAATGTTTAACTACAAAATGTAAACTCTACGTGGTTTCAATGGACCTTTTGCTTAGGTTTTGACTCTTAAAGTTAGATATCAATATCTCAGTGGAATTTGATTGTTGAACCTACTAGATAGAAAATATACACTTATAGAGTGCATAAAAAATTGTTTGCAGTTTTCGCGTTCCTAGATAATTTTCTGATTCATATAGACCCGAATTCGGTAATCTACTAAATCCCTACAAGAAAACTACAATAAAAAAATACTAGTTGACATGTACATCTTTTTTGCCCAAGAAACATCCCGTTGATCTCGTCATGAATTTGAGCATACAATTGCACATCTGATGGTGCAATTATATTTTTAATAAGTAATAATCCTTCTGGATAATCTGATGGAACCATCTAACGTGCAGTCATGCTGTTAGGGTTCTAAACCAAAACACATAAACAGAACGTAAGAACCTAAGAGAGAATCCTTTTTTATGAGAATTAGCCACCTCTGCTGTGAAGAAACAATAAAAGAACTTACGTTTTGTATTAATTGAATGCCGAAAACAAACTTGGCCGAACGTATTTAAAGCTATCTGGACTTGCATAGCAAGTAATATGAGTTTCCTAAATAAAGAAAATAACTAAAGGAAACAGAGTTTAAGTAATTAAGGAAAGCTAAACTATTGTGGTGTTGGCACCGCAGCATCCCACCCTGCTCGAAAAACTGCTTGTCCTCAAGCGTCAAAATCTGGAAAACGAAGTAGTAACTCATCAGCATCTTCCCAAGTAGCTTCTTCTGCTAGATGATCCCATTTGATCAACCACTTTGTTCCTGCATGAGTTCCTTTTTTGAACATTTTCCGTTCCAAAATGGTATCTGGTTCCCAGTTATATCATAGTCAACAGTAATTGGTAAATTTGTATCAACCAAAACTGAAGAACCTAGTTTCAACCTTAGTTGTGAAACATGAAATACTGGATGAATACGACTTGTACTAGGTAAGTCCAACTTATAAGCAACAGTGCCAATCTTCTCTAAAACACGGAAAGGTCCATATAATTTAGGTGAAAGTTAAGAATGAGCTTGAGTCGCAATAGTGCTTTGTCTATATGGTTGTAGACGAAGAAAAACCCAATCATTTACTGCAAAATGACGTTCAGTTCGATTGGAGTCAGCATAATTCTTCATTCTTGTTTGAGCAGCTTCCAACTGTGACTTCAAAATTCTAAGTGTGGGGTCTCGAGCTCTGAGAGTAGTATCAACATCATTAACAGATGTAGACCCCGGAAGATAAGATGAAAGTGTGGGTGGAAATCGACTATAAACTGCTTGATATGGAGACATCTGTTTTGCAGAATGAAAACTTGTATTATACCACCATTTTTCCCATGGTAACTATTTAGACCACTCACTTGGTTTAGTCCAGCAAAACATCTTAAGTAGCATTCCAATGTTCTATTAGTAACTTCTGTTTGTCCATCTGACTGAGGGTGGTAAGCAGAACTTCGACATAGTTTAATGTTTTGTAAAGCAAAATAAGCTTCCCAGAAATTACTCATGAATATTGGGTCTCGATCACTTACAATGCTTCTTGGCATGCCATGCAGACGTACAACTTCACATACAAATAATTCAGTAAGAGCTAGTTGAATATGGGTGTTTAAGTGCCATAAAATGTGCATATTTAGATAAGCAATCCACAACCACAAGAATAGAAGTCATACGGTTTGAAGGAGGAAATCCATCAATAAAATCCATGGAGATATCTAACCAAATATTAGCAGAAATTGGAACAGGATTTAATAATCCAGGCAGATTAATTGCTTCAGATTTATTTCTTTGGCATATATCACAATGAGAAATAAACGCCTTGACTGAAGATTTCATACCTTTCTAATAGAAGTTTTGTTGTAAACGTTTGTAGGTGCGAAGATAACCAGCATGGCCACCAATAGGATTGGGAAGAAATTATTCAAGTAGTTTATGGCACCATGAAGAAGACGGAGGCACTACAATACGACCTTTATAACGTAAAACACCATTGGTATACGAAAAGTGTAGCTTGTAGTGAGGATTGTCTCCTAGCTGTTGAATTAGTGTACTCAGCTCTGTGTCATTGTGACATTCCAGAATGATGTCATTAATACCAGAAAAAATGGGCGCATATAAAAGAAAAACAATGCCTGAAATACGTGACAAAGCATCAACTGCAATATTTTCCTTTCCCTGATGAAAAATGATCTCATAATCATATCCTAATAGCTTAGATAACCATTTCTGCTGTTCCATGGAAGATAGCTTTTGGTCCAAAAAATATTTGAGACTGTGAATGTCTGTATAGATCTTATAATGTCTCTCAAGTAAATAAGGGCGCCATTTTTGAAATGCAGAAACAATGGCAAGCATCTCCTTATCATAAATAAAGAGATTTAAATTCTTCCCAGATAAAGGCTTACTATAATACGCAATTGGTCTCTTGGATTGCATAAGAACAACAACGAATCCATTGCCAGAAGCATCACATTCCAACATAAATTCTTTCAAGAAATTTGGAAGAATCAAGACTGGTGTGGTTGTGAGAGCATGTTGGAGTGATTTAAAAGCTGCAGTGGCTTTGTCGTTCGACAGAAAAACATCTTTCTTCAGCAGTTGAGTTAATGAAGCACTAATTTTACCAAAATCCTTTACAAACTTACGGTGATATCCAGCTAAGCCCAAGAAACCCCGTAACTCCTTAACTGTAGTAGGAATTATCCAAGAAGAGATGTATTGAATCTTCTCATTATCTACCGAAACACTTTCAGAAGAAATAATATGACCAAGATATCCAATAGATTGTTGTTCAAAAGCACACTTTGATTCTTTGACAAAGAGCTTATGCAGACATAAAAGTTCAAACACTATAGATAAATGCTTGTCATGATCAGCAAGACTTTTACTATAGATTAAAATGTCGTCAAAGAAAACAAGCACGAACCTGCGTAAATAAGGCCTGAAAATATGATTCATGAATCTTTGAAAAGTGGCTGGTGCATTTGATAATCCAAAGGCCATAACAAGAAACTCATAGTGGCCATCATGAGTGCGAAACATTGTCTTTGAAATATCTGGTTTATGGACTCTTAACTGATGATAACCATAACGAAAATCCAACTTCGAAAATATCATGGCATCATGTAATTCATCTAATAATTCGTCCACCATAGGAATTGGAAAACGATCTTTGATTGTTAACTTGGTTAAAGCACGATAATCTACACATATCCGCCATGAACCATCCTTTTTACGTACCATTAAGATAGGAGATGAATAAGGGCTGGAGCTAGGTCGAATAAAACCAGATTGTTGTAGCTCAGAAACAATCTTTTCGATTTCATCTTTCTGAAAATGTGGGTAGCGTACGGGTGAACATTTACAAGAGCAGAACCAGGTAGCAAAGGAATACAATGGTCATGCATACGTTCAGGAGGAAGAGAAGTTGGAAGCTTGAAAAGATCGGCAAAGTCCGAGAGTAATTGTTGTACCTCAGGTGGTAAAACTTGCGTAGTAGTAACAACAGTATTCAATGATGATAACTGAAGAAAATACCATAATTCTCTCTGCACAATAAACGTTGCATGGGAATTGTATCCATAATCATTACTGATGAAGAATTGTCTCCACGTAAGACAACATCGTCATTGTGAAATTTTAACTTCATTGATAACTTGTTGAAATCCCAGATAATTGGTCCCAAAGTACGCAACCATTGAACACCTAAAACTGCATCACAACCACTGATGTCCAAAAGATGAAAATTTCCCGTAAAAATATAATCTTGCAATTTATTTGGTACATTGAAACAAGAACCCTTAGTGTGTAATTGACCACCATCACCAAATGTGACACTAAGTGATGAATTCTTAGACTCAATGGAATAACCACACTGCTTAGCAAGATTTGGGTGAAGAAAATTGTGAGTAGCTCCTGAATCAACTAAGATGGTAAGAGGTCGAGCCTTTGTATGACCTGAGATGCTCATTGTATTGGGAAAAGTAGAACCCATTAAAGAGTTATAAGAAATATTAACATCTTGGTCGGTTTGATCATCAGTACCTTCAAAAGTGATAGGTACAACTTCTTCCCCAAAAACTTGAGTGGTAGATTTACCTGTAACATCTAGGAACAATAATCTTGGCTTAGCACACAAATGACGAGGCTTATAATATTCAACACAATTAAAACAAAGACCCTCGTCTCTCTTTTCCTTTTGTTCTTCCCAGGATAATCTCTTAGCTCCAGGAGGTAAAATGCTCTTTCTGGGTTGTGAATTTGTAGCTACTGCTGGTTTGAATGGACGAAAGGGTTTCGAAATAGAATAAACTGCAAGTATCGAATCCTCTTGTTGTATTGCCTTTTTGAAAGCCTCAGACAAAGTCTTAGGTTCAAACAAACTCACACTAGTACCAATCTCAACTTTTAAAGCAGCAATAAATAAATCCACAAGATATTGAGTAGGAAGATCATGCACAGTATTAAGTAATTTTTCAAACTCAGAAATTAATTCTCGAACCGTACATGTTTGAGTTAACTTTGTTAAAGCAATATGAGGATTTATAAATTTGTGATCAGCAAATCTATTACGTAGTAAAACACGAAATTCGTCCCAAGCCGGTGTAGGAAGAGACTGTTTAATCCAATGGTACCAAGAGTTTGCATCACCCTTCAGATGAGCAGCAGCCACTGGAACTTTAAAAGCTGTAATTATCCCATGCAAATTTGAAATATTGATTAGCTTGAAAAATCCAATCGTCGGGATCGACACCGTCAAATGTTGGAAATTTGAGGTTGATTGTACCGGTACGAATAATAGTTTCACCACCATTACCATTATTATGGCCATTATTAGTATGCTGGTGATGACCAGAAGGAAAACCAGTATCGCCATTTTTTGCCGTACCAAGAGCATCAGTAACAACGTCTTTCATAGCAGTTGATAATACGGTTGACAAGGATGTTGTCAAAGCTGTTGATAAAGATGTTGTCAACGTTGTTGTTAAGGCAGATATATCTTCTTTACGATTAGCCCTATCAACTCATTCGTTAATCTCAGCTTTTTGAATCTCATCGAGACGTTGTTTTGCTAAACCATCTATTAATTCTTTAATCTCGTTCTTTAAACCTTTAACTTCATCAGTTAACTCCGCAATCGTCATGAATTTTTGTTGTTGTTGAAATTCTATGAATATAATTAACCTGCTCTGTACCAAGTGTTAGGGTTCTAAACCAAAACACATAAACAGAACGTAAGAACCCTAAGATATAGAATCCTTTTTTATGGGGATTAGCCACCTCTGCTGTGAAGAAACAATAAAAGAACTTAAGTTTTGTATTAATTGAATGCCAAAAACAAACTTGGTCGAACGTATTTAAAGCTAACTGGACTCGCATAGCAAGTAATAAGAGTTTTTTTTCCTAAATAAAGAAAATAACTAAAGGAAACAGATTTTAAGTAATTAAGGAAAGCTAAACTATTGTGGTGTTGGCACCGCAACACATGCATCATGTTAGATTAACATGATAGAGTTATATCTGCCTGCAGCCTACCTGACCATCTTCTATTTTGTATCTAACCACATTGCAATGGTAACTCTTCTGGTTGGGTAAAATATGTCTGATCGATCTTTTCACACATCTATGTTGTAAAAAGAAAATATCAAGTAGTTGTCAAGTTATAATGCTTCTAGCATGATACATTTTTCATATTTCTTATTTAAATCATTTTGGGAAATAACTTTGCCTAGCTAGTCTGAATATTTCCTTTCTTAGTGAAGTGTAAACTTGGAGTGAAAAGCCAGGGATAAGATATTGGAGTAAACTAATTATTGTACTTTGGTCTTTCTTTGTAGAGTCAATTTCACAACTTAGAAAACATAATACAGTGGAAACAACATTGACAGGAGAGTGGAGTAAAAGTTTAGTTTAGTTGAGAAATTATTTGGAACAGTGATTGGCCAATCGAACGTTTGTTTTGGGGAAAGATTTCTATGAAGTTTGTATGACAAAGTAATCACTTCCCATCCTAGGATGGACAACATGATGTCACTTGTAAGGCCAAGCTCCCAGAGACAATTTTGTGATTCCGCACGTGTTACATGCAAATATTTGGAGTGTTAAAGCATAAATCATGACAAACTTATGTACTATCCGGGAAGAAGATCTGTGAATCCTAAAACCTTTGCTGAACATGAACGGTGGGTTATTTATCACTTCTCCACGTTTTTCCTGACAAAATGAGATACACTCTTTTGAGATTAAATAAATCTACTCCATCAAGTCTTGGCAAAGAAAATGCCTTTACCATGGGCCACCATAAAAACCATCACCCTAATTGGGTTCGTTAATATACAAGAGAGATCTTGCTGAAGAAAGACTTAGAAGACCCTAATTGGGTCACTCAGAAACTCTTAACTGACCGAGAAAAAAACAACGCAAGAAAATCTGCCTCTCACAGCCCATACCCTGCACGTCTTCCGAGGGCGCGGGCCCACTGTGACCCACAAAAAAATAATAAGGAAACTGTGAGAGGCGGTTTGAGCCTGGTTTCTTCTCTCCGTATGTAGAGAAGCACTGTTTTTGAACTTAAAAATCCTTTTCTACGTACAAAATATCTCTGCCTTATTACATTGAATGCCGTGTTTGAAAATAGAGTAAGTCCCAATGGACAGATGACAAATGCTTAAAGAGTAAGAACAATGGATATTTTAATTTTGGGTCCCAAAAAAGTGACCAGCATTGCGTTTGGGTCCTAGAAATATACTAATTAGAGTTTGGGTCCCAGGACTAAGGTTGACCATATTGAAGTTTCTATCTGAATGTTCTTTTGTTTTTACAGCTATGTGATTGTCTGCCCAAGTCATGCCATTGCTATTTCTAGTCATGCTTTGTATCTGCTATTTCTTTAAGCCAAACACAAAACTTCCATTGCTAGTCATGCTTGATGTAAAAGAACACTATAAGACAATTTTTTTTCTCCGGCTTTATTGAACTTAAGCTAATTGATTTCAGCATGACTTTCACACCTGTCGAATTCTCAACAGATGCTGCAAAAACTGCTGAGCCATGACCATAGTATGTCACTGTTCGTATTGGTCACACCAATTGAAGGATGATTGAGATTGTAAGTGGGAATTGGTTGGTTTTTCAAATAACCGGTTCTGTAGTGAAATCCCAGGAATATGCAGGGGTGGGCCGGGTGGCACGATAAGTGCATATGAAGTCAGTTATGTAGTTGAAGCTGAAGTCGTTAATTAGTTCAGGACTTAGTACTGCTAAAGGATTTACGTGTCCAGATCCATAGTCCGATGGTGTCGCTGGAGAACCATTTGGATCTTTTCCTGTGGGTCTCCACCATCACAGTAGTTTGTACTATGGCAAGCATAAAATGGTGTCAGAGTAATAATTTTGCAAATTTAAGATCCACTGAGATAATCTTGAATATCAAAATAGATGGTCATAATCCTGTCGCCATAATTGCCGATTTCATTGCAAAAGGAATCCAAGCAAGGTTGTGTCTTTTTATGAATGCAGCTATCCCGGGTAACAATGATGCAGAGGAATCCATTAACTATATTACGAATATCAAAATATATGCAGCTATCCCAGCAATTGATGCAGAGGAATCCATTAACTATATTACATTACTTCAGGCACATATATTTTAGCTTGTAATGCAACTTTTTCGGATTGAAAAAAAAAATAATTACAATTTTTCGTTCTGTACATATATAATGTAACAACTTAGCATAAGGCAACAATGAAACGAAACAAATAACCAAGAGAACTTCTATGAAGAAAAGAAGTTCTATTTGCATTCAAATGATATTTTTTTTTTAAGATAATGACAACTCCGCGTTAGCAGATAGCTAGAGGAAGACTAGAACGCTGATTGTTAAGTCCTGGCGAAAGTCTTGAACTGGAGCCTGTGACCAGTTGCTCTCAATCCAAGTGCTGACTAACATTTCCCTGTTTCTAAAAATCTTAAGGAGAATGTTGTATCCCTTGTTTTGTCGGGTAATTCTTTCTCGGAAGAACTAGAGATGTGTCAGGTGAGCTCGAAAGCTGTTCCCGTCCCTGTCAGGGGAGATACCAACTGTCTCTCCTTTTAACTAGATGACCGCTACCACGGTGGAAAGGGCCGACCGAAAAAGAACAAAATACCACTGCAATGGGACTTGAAAAACGAAAGTACAAGCAAATTTGATCACCGGAATAAGCTGCTGCCAGGGTAACGTTTCTTTTGCAGATAGCTTTGTAAATACTTTTGCTTCTTAATATATTGGACCTAAACCAAAAAATAAATGCATCTTTTAGGGCTGCACAGAACCAAGATGTACCAAAGAAACCGACTGGAACCGGCTAAATTTGAACCAATGTGAGGCTAACCGTTGATCTCGGCTAGGAATTTCAAGAAGTCATAACCGTTGGATTGTCAGCTCGGTCAACGGTTGTATTGTCAAAACCGAACGGTCAAACCGGTTTTAACCCATAGTTTACAGCCGTCCATCTTACTAGATCCTGACCATCCATGTCTTACCTATGCATAAGAAAACCTAGCTCCTAGACTAAGTCTTATGGGGTGCTAGTCTAGCACCTAGATTAGCAGTCAGGACTACCTCCTAAGTCTTATGGGAGTGCTAATCTAGCAGCTAGATTAGCAGTCCACGTCGACTTAGCGTTGAACCATTCGCGCTAAGTTTTGAACCATTCCGCGTAAGCGGCGAACCATTGAAGACCTGGCGCTAAACCATTGGGCCGCTTTAAATCTCGGTGATCGAGATCAAAAATAAACCTCTGTTTGAACCATTCCGCGGAAAGGTAGTTTTTCAAGCGCCGAATCATTCAAACGTAACTATCTAGCATGCTAGTTCACATGCTAGCAACTGGTAGGAGAGAGAACTAGTGTTAACTTTTTTGCTACGCTTTTTTTTTGAATTGCAACACTTAAGTGCTAATCTAGCACCTCCAATCTAGCCCATAAGACTTAGTCTAAACAGTAACGATCTCGTCTGTTCTATATTCTTCCATCCATAGAAACACAACCTCCGTTACCTATTTGCTGGTTTACAGCCGTTCATCTTGCTAGATTTACAAATTACAATCACACCACCTTCTCCTCTTTCTTCTTCTTTTTAACATTCACCTATGGATCAGCATGATTGATAAGTTCAACAACAAATTATGTGAAGTATTTCCCTCAAATCGAAGAAATTTCGTTCTCTAATTTATTATGAATCAATATCATGTATCATTTTATGTTCGTTTTCTTCTCCAATTTTGATTTTGTTCATATAAAATTACAAAATTGAAACCTTTGATTTTTCTAATTTTTTTTTTTATTCTATTGATTTCATTGAGAAGTATTGACCACAGCAAGTATGGCAACTGCACTGGGGGGCTATTGAAATTTTAAATTTAGAGAAGATGAAGAAATGGGAAGAATAGCAGTGGTGTGTTACTGTTGTAAATGGGGTTCTATGTTGTTGTGTTTGTAACTTCGTACTGATGGGGTTTAATTGAAAATAAGAAATGTTTTGAGCTCAGTTGAATTTATGCATGAATTGGTGACGGAGGTGCTAGGTGACAAATGGTGTTTCCGGTGGTGGTGGTGACGGCGGTAATGGTTGTGGTTGGTGAAGAAATTAGCTAGCATGTCGCTAGAGTTGGTGGGTGATGATGTGATGGCGAATTAAAGAATGAGTGCTTTAAATTTAGGGTGGTGATGGTAGTGGTGGCGACAGCGGAGGTGGTGGTAGGTGAAGAGAGAAGCTGGTGTGGCGGTGGCGGCGGAGCTGTTAATGATTGTGGAGTTTCTGGCGGTGGTAGCAGTAGCGACGGTGGTGGTGGTGTCGGTATCGCTGATGGTGATTCGGTGATGTCTTCTCTGAGAAACAAAAGAAATGAAGGAGGGCTATTTTCGTCAAGTGACGAAAAAAACCCGGACGGAAATCAATTTTTTTTTTGAAATTTGTTGTAGTAATATGAGTGGTTGACCACTTGAGGTGGCATTGTGCATGTAATTTTATCTTCATGCTTAACACATGTAATACTTTCTCTATTACCACCAACACATGTAACAACACTAATTCCTACATCTCTTCTTTGTCATGTGTACTTAAAGAGAAACAAGAGAATGAATAAAACACTTACTGATTCTTCTTCTCTTCTCTTTACTACTATATTCTCTCTTTTGTCTTACCATTCTACTTTATCACGTTATCACCACCTTCTTCTTTGTTTCTAATTGAGCATTAATCCTTCACAAACAAAAAAAAATAATTGTTGGCTCCATTCTTAAAACAAGTAGGATTTTTCCAAAAGAAGGAGGTATATCTCAACCATTAGTATTTATTTACTCTTTTTGAAAGTGATATATTTGTCTCATCTATCACATGACATGATAATATTATCTCATACTCTTTATCTTAATTACACCAAAAGTTAAAAGAAAATAATCCATTTCATTTTTACTAAGTTGATTTTCAACTTGATAGTGATAGCCAGGGCCGTTCCTGAGAACTTTTTGCCCCGAAGTGAACTTATTTATTTTTGCCCCCTACAATTTTCTTTAACACAAACTGAAAAACTGTACCTATCAACCTATCCTATAATCAACCAAAAGCAAATTGAATTACCAACTTCAGAGCTGTTTTAATGGCTAAATTATAAAATTAAAGAGCTTTAGATCCATTTCATCTGATTATAAATTTTATTAACATCACACGTAAAGAACCAAGATGTAGTGCCTAGTAGAGGTGGTCTTTGGGACGGATATGGTAGGAAGAAAACTAGAAACACAAAGAGAAGAAATGAGGTAAAGAAAGAAAAATTAAGCACAACCAACTATTTAATATTTCTTCTTAGATCCTCCTAATATTTTTAAACTTTTATCCCTATCATTTATGTTAATTATTCTTTAACCCTCAAAATAACTTCTCTTTCAAAAATACCCCAAACATAACAAGGCTTTTTGTTGCCCCTGGGCCTTTGTTGCCCCAAAGTGGGGCTTGTCCTGCTTCCCTATCAGGACCGGCCCTGGTGATAGCTTATTTGTTTCTTTATGATCACATGCTTGTCTTCTAACATGAAAGTGACATTTTTATCTATAGTTTAATTAATTAAAATCATGTGATACACAAAAGTGTAGTTTGCTTTACTTTTCAAAAAAAAAACCTCACTGATTTTGTTTCAAACTCCCCATGTGATGTTGTACTTCACCTTTCATTTTTTTTAATAAAATAAATAAATAAATACATGTATGGATACCACCTTTGAAGAATATCATTTCATTCTACTTGATAGAAAATATATTATACCCATGATGCATATATATATGTATGTTAATAATTTTTCTTTTAAGCCATGAACATTCTAGTATTTTATTTTTATCAAATATTTATCATATATGTATGCATAAATGATGTTATCCCCACCAAATGTTATAATTTACCATACATATTTTTTTAGTATGTTAAACTATTTTATTTAGACCTTCCTAAAAATAATTTAAATTTTTGACATATACTTTATGTTTAGTATTATATCTTAGTTTGATATTACTCATGCATGTCACAAATATTAACCAAAATTTATTTTATCCCCAAACTGTTTGCTACTAAATAGGCAAACGAATTGCGACTTAAATTCCATAATTTTATATACGTATATAAATGATAAATGGGCATGCGCTTTATTTTTTTAACGAGACCTATTTTCGGTTGACTATTTTGTCAACCTTATTACCAAATTGTTTGCAATTTTTAACCATAAAGAAATTTGGTTTGCAAACAGAGTTCCTTTGTTAAAAACCATAAAGAAAGTTGGTTAATTAATTTTGCGGACTGGGTTATGATCAGAGATTGGACTATATGACATATCCGTATTACCCACAAAACCATAAAGAAATTTGGTTTTGGTATCCATCTTGGCCATAAAGAAACTTGGTCACGGGAAAATAATACCGGGATTTGTCATGGACTCAGAAGGACTTGAGCACCATATTAATGTCCTTTATTTTGTCTATGTAGATGGACCCAATTCGACCAGAATTCGAACTTTTGGACTCAGCAGGACTTGAGTACCATCGTTGGGTATCTGATGTGGAAACCACCTTCGTGGCAAAGGACTACACTTCCACTATCAAACCATCTGCCGACGCTGCTCCGCAAGAATCGAGAAAGACAAAGCTCATGCTCTTATGTTTCTTAAGAGGCATATCGATCCTAACCTACGTTGGGGTTATCATCACTTGAAAACGCCAAAAGAGCTATGGGATGCTCTAGATAGCCGTTTTGGGAACATTCATGATTCCTTAATACCACAATTGAACGCCCTGTGGAACGAAATCCGCTTCCTCGATTATGTAAAGGTAAATGATTTCCAAAAAGACATGCCGCAAATTCGAGGCACGTATGGACTTTTGTGGAAAGAAACTTACGGATGAGGAAATGATTCGTAAAACCCTATCGACCTTTCCCACCTCGTCCATGATACTAGCGAACCAAGATCGTTTAGAGGTGGACAACAAAAGAATCACCACATTCGGTAGGTTGATAAACTTATTGCAAGTGGCCGAAAGGCACAATGAGATTCTTGTCAATAATAATGCCGAGTTTGTCGGGAAAAGAAAGTTCCCGAAGCTAACCATGGCAAGGTCAATAAGGAAAGAACCCCAAAGGAAAGAGGGATCGAAATTCCGATTCACATTCCCATGATCCATACCCACGTGGAGATAATGCCTCTCGCGGAAGAGGACGTAAGGGACATAATCGAGGTCGAGGACGTAAAGGTCACTCTAATGTTTGGCACGGAGAAGGAACTTCGGCCATACAGGTGGTGATCCTAAGTTCGAGAAAACACCTAAAAATCCCGCTAACAAATAGGTCACAGACGAAAGTGCGCCTTGTTTTAGGTGTGGATTTACCGGACATTGGTACAATCATTGCAAGGCTAGTGCCAATGTAGCTGCGAGCTACAAAAAGTACCGGGAAACTCTCGAACAAGAGGCTAACTATATGGAAGAAAATGATGTAACCCCTGACGTTAACCTCACAATTTCAGGACTTCTGGGCAATGAGGACTTTGCCCCAACTATGGATGTGCCTGATTTTGCTTGGGCCTAAGAATTTAGTTTCGGCTTGCTAGACTCTCGTCTGGTTTTAGATGCTTTGAAGTTTTTATGTTATCTTAGACTATCGTTTGTTTAATAGTTTGAGTAGGTGTTACCGTTCTTTGAACATGTTCTTACCATCTTTATGTTATGTGTATGGATTATCTATAAGTACTTATTTTCTATTATGTTCTATAGAATCTTACTTTGCTCATGATAATCATTGTTTAGCATGTAAATTAGAATGGAAAGGAAGCCATTCTAGTAGAACAAAATTCTCTAAAGGAAGTGAGATAAATTGTTCGTTTTTTCTTTGTTTGTAACATTCCTATCTAATGTACTTGTAGGAATGTCTCCGGGGAGAAATTGAATGTCTAGTTGATAGTGCAACCACCCACACTATCCTAAGAAATAGACAATTATTTGTCGATTTTACTCCTTATAATACATTCTGTGACTACGATGATTGGATCATCGCAAGTAATAATTGGGCGAGGTAACGCTCAATTCTTGTTGCCAAACGGCACAATGATTAAAGTCACGAAGCTCTATATGCACCAAGAGCTCATCGCACTTTGTTAAGTTTCAAGGATATCCGTGCAAACGGTTATCACTTAGAAACTCACCGTGAAAATGGAATTGAGTACATATATGTGACCTCTAGTGAATGCGGAAGGAAGCGCATCTTAGAGAAACTAATAAGTCACTCTAGTGGATTGTATATCACCACTATTAGGATTATCGAATCCCATGTGGTTGCCAACGATGAAGCTGTTGGCCGGTGACTTATATAAGCTTTGGCACGATCGACTAGGCACCTGAAGTCGTGATATGATGATCCGTGTTTCAAGAACTCACACGGACATCCGTTCTTTCGAATGAAAAAGAAAATGGGACAAAAGATTGTTACAATGCAAAGTAACAATGTGCATTCTAAAGTAAATGATGCACATTTTATGCCTTCTAAAGCAAGAGAAGTGCAACCTTCGTCTTCCAAAGTAATTGAAGCGCACCCACTATCCCATTCTTCTTCGTTGTCCTTATCGAAGGCACACGCTCATTCTCGCAAAGCTTGTTCTTTAGCAAAGACAGATCGAGACCATCCTATGATAAAGATACCAAACAAAATATTCCATTTTTACAAAGAATACAAGGTGATATTTGTGGACCTATACATCCGAATGCGGACCATTCGGGTATTTTATGGTTCTCGGTTGATGCTTCGACCCGTTGGTCACATGTTGCATTGTTGTCCACAAGAAATGCTGCATTTGCAAAGCTCCTAGCACAAATTATACGACTAAGGGCTCACCACTCGATCATCCAATCAAGTCTATCGACTTGATAATGCCGGAGAATTTACATCTAAAGGATTTGATGATTTGTATGTCTAATGGAATTGACATAGAGCATCCCGTACCCCATGTACACACTCAAAATGGTCTCATGGCTACCATCAAAAGGTTGTTGAGATGATAGCTAGGGCATTGGTTATGCGTTCCAACCTCGCCTATTACGCCTCTGAGGGTACGCCATATTGCATGCAACATTACTTATTCGCTTTAGACCCATTGCTAGCCAACCATTTTAACGTACCAGGTTGGTAGCTGGAAATGAGAGCCTGATATTTCACATTTACGCATATTTGGTTGTGCCGTATACGTGCCTATTACGCCCCACAACGTACTAAGATGGGTCCACAAAGATGAGTAGGTATTTATGTTGGATACGAATCCCCAACAATTATCCGCTACTTAGAACCTTTGACGGGGCGATCTCTTTACCGCTAGATTTGCGGATTGTCACTTTGATGAGACAACCTTCCCGTCGTTAGGGGAGGTATGGAAAAGGACTTCAAAGGGAACGACAGAGAATTGTCGTGGTGTGTTCCCACGTTGTCTCATCTTCATCCCCGCACCCCACAATGCGAAAGTGAAGTGAAAAGAATTATCGATCTTGAGAATGTGGCAAATTCAATACGATGCATTTATCGATATCGCTAAAGTGACGAGATCACATATACCATTTCCAAACGTGCCCGCAAGGTTGGAAATTCCCGACAAGGGAAAAGGTACCATAAATATAGGTACCAAGGCTACACTTGGTGGAAGTGTAGTGAGGCCGTGGCCCCAAAAAAGGAGAGGGGGAGACCACTTGGTTCGATCGATACTCACCAAGGAAGAAAGGGCGAGTAAGGTACAAACCGATCCATATATCATCAATACGGATAATCCATCTCATGAGATTGTCTACGATTACGATTATGTCCATGAATCATTACTGGGGACGCCCGAAGTTTGAATTGATTCAGAGAACAAAGAAATCTCTATGGATTGTGAAAGTTCATACGCGTTGATGGAAAGATCCTCCACGCATATTGATGATATATTCGCATATACTGATTGCTCGAGAGATTATAGAGCACGATGATATCGAACCACGCTCTATTGCGAGAATGCCAAAAGAGAGCGATTGGCCTCAATGGAGAGATGCAATCCGTGCGAATTAAATTCACTGGCAAAGAGGCAATTATTTGGTGCGGTAGTGCTAACCCCACCAGGTGTAAAGCCTGTAGGACATAAATGGGTATTTATCAGAAAGCGTAATGAGAAGAACGAAGTCTTGAGATATAAGGCTCGCCTTGTGGCGCAAGGTTTCTCACAACGCCCTGGGATTGATTACGAAGAAACGTACTCTCTGTAATGGACGTCATAACATTTCGTTACTTAGTCAACTTAGTTGTTTTGAGAAGGACTTGAAATGCAACTTATGGATGTGGTTACCGTGATATCTCTATGGGGATCTTGATACGAGAGATATTCATGAAAGTTCCAGATGGACTTCCATTGCCCAAATCAAGTAACTCTAAACCACGGAGTGCGTTTGCAATTCGATTGAAAGGCTCACTTTACGGATTAAAGCAATCGGGGGCGGATGTGGTATACCCGTGCAAGTGATTATTTGATTGGGAAGGGATATACAAATAATGAATTGTGCCCCGCGTGTTTATAAAGAAAACAAGTTCGGATTTGCTATTATAGCCGTCTATGTCGACGACATGAACATAGTAGGTACTCTTGATGAACTAAGAGAAGCGCAAGCTATTTGAAATCCGAATTTGAGATGAAAGATCTTGGGAAAACTCGAATGTGTCTAGGACTTGAACTAGAACATCGAGCTTGTGGAATATTAATCCACCAACCGCATATGTCCATAAGATACTCGGGCAATTTAATATGGACAAAGTGCACCCTGCTAGCATCCCATGGTTGGTCGAACTTTAGATGTACATAAAGATCCATTTCGTCCAAAGGAAGATGGCGAAGATGTATTGGGAGCCGAATATCCCTATCTAAGTGCAATAGGCGCATTATTGTACTTAGCACAATGTACTCACCGGGATATCTCATTCTCGGTGAATTTGTTAGCTAGATATAGCTCGGGCGCCAACGCAGCGTCATTGGAATGGTATAAAGAATATCTTTAGATACTTAAAGGGAACCATTGACTTGGGTTTGTTTTATCCCTACGAAGACGAAAGGAGAGATGCTAATGTGATTGCGACTCCTTATCCGGAACCCCCAAATAATGTTTTGGTTGGTTTTTTGATTTGGGTACCTCTCGGACCCACACAAAGGTCGATCACAAACCTGGATACGTGTTCACTATCGGAATACAATGATATCTTGAGATCGACCAAGCAAACCTGTGGCTACCTCCACGAACCACTCGAGATCATTGCCCTACATGAGGCGGTTCGTGAGTGTATATGGTTAAGGTCTATCATTACACACATTCGAGGGACATGTGGTTTGAGTTCTACCACCGAAGAGCCAACTTGCATTTACGAAGATAATGCGGCTTGCATCGAACGGATGAAGCAAGGGTATATCAAGGGTGATAATACGAAACATATATCACCAAAGTTCTTTTACAATCAGCAACAACAATGTCTTCTAAACATTCAAGTCGGAAAGTAAAATCGACGAAAATGTGGCGGACTTATTTACTAAGTCATTACCTAAGTCCACATTTGAAAAACATGTGAGAAGTATAGGACTAAAGAAATTGTCCGAACTTCCGTGACTCCATCGGACTAAAGGAATTGTCCACTCCATGATTGTATTAGACTAAAGAAATTGTCATGCATTAGGGGGAGCATCAAATGGTACGTTGAACTCTTTTCCTTCACCGAGGTTAATTTTTCCCACTGGGTTTTGTTACTCGAAAAGGTTTTTAATGAGACAACAATAATACCATAAATGCAAATCATGGAGAGGTGTCGACATCGTGGGGAGCATCCAGAGATGCAACGAATGACATCAAAGTGTGTCGTACTCTTTTCCTTCATCGAGGTTACTTTTTCCCACTCGGGTTTTGTTACTCGAAAAGGTTTTTAATGAGACAACAAAAACACTAAAGATTCAACTTCGGTTGAGGCTATTCTTCTCCTTACAAGTGTTCAGGTTTTTGTGCGAAATATTTTTCCTGACACGGTTCTACAAAGGAGAAGAGTCCTGACAAGCGACGCTATTTCAGAAGCTCAAGTATTTTTCTCCTTTGACCAGTTTTTTCATCAACGGATGTTTTCTGGAAAGGTTTTGACAAAGCAATGAGTTTATAATGGTGGTCATCCAAGGGGGAGTGTTGTAGTAATATGAGTGGTTGACCACTTGAGGTGGCATTGTGCATGTACTTTTATCTTCATGCTTAACACATGTAATACTTTCTCTATTACCACCAACACATGTAACAACACTAATTCCTACATCTCTTCTTTGTCATGTGTACTTAAAGAGAAACAAGAGAATGAATAAAACACTTACTGATTCTTCTTCTCTTCTCTTTACTACTATATTCTCTCTTTTGTCTTACCATTCTACTTTATCAAAATTGAAATTTTATGTTAGGTTTCAATTGACAAAAAAGTGGCCATAAAATGGTCTCCCTCCCTACGGGCCCTTCAGGCCCTCCGGTCGGTCGGCCCAATGAAAATAATAGTGTGATTCAACAAAAAAAAAATTAAAAAATGTATCGTCAGCAGGACTCTTTTGTGAGTTGTCCGAGACTTTTCACACTGTTTTTTGTGAATCAGATGAAAAGTATTGTGACTCATATATTGAAGTATTTACTCATATATCTAGCACACGATATTGGTGAAAAGCTATAACAGATCATTGCAAAAACTTATCTTTGCAGAAAACTAGTTTTCTATGGTTTCAGTATACTTCCCATATTGTAAATTGAAAATGACCAAATATTCAGGAAACAATTCTAGACGGTGACCTTCCAGTCCAGTATCGATTGTAAACCTAGCGCCATTAGCATTGTCGCAGTTCTAGAGTAACTTATTGCGTAGATTCTATTTTTCAGAGGTTACTATTCAAAAGGAATCATCTCACACCCAATTTTTTTTTCCAAAGAGATGCATGCTGTACATACTGCTTTTAAGCGCTGTGTTGGCAAGAAGATTAGAGGCTCAACTTTAAGAAATAGTAGTCCCACATTAGTTGAATAGGAGAAACGATAAAGAAAACAACCCTATAAGAAAAGTTTGAATTGCAACTGTAAATCATACTTACCTGGACGGGGTCTATGGTTGATCATTAAGGATCATGGCCTAGGTTAGTGACTTCCATTGCACTTTGGAAGGGCGCTCGTCTAAGATCTCCCCACTGAGGGAGAGTCTACGTCATAATTTGTTTCTGAGGGGGTACGCGTCCGCGCGGCCCCTGCCAAATTCACAAACCCAAATAATTTTCTTCATTCGTTCAACTAATAGTCTTTTTCAATGCCTACCACCAAGTGGCGGAGCTAGGATTGTAACACAGGAGATTTCTATAGCCCTATCTGATTTTAAGTATTTCTAAGATTAGTTTGGCTTCGAAAAGGTGTCCGTCTTTCAAAAAGGCTACTCTTTCATCTGAAAGTATTTCTAGAAGATTTTTTCTGCGTAATTTGTGTCCTGCGTATGAAGGTGTTAAGGTCATTATGCTTGTAAAATTCGTGATAAGCGACAGTATTTGGTTCCGCTTCGTGAAGTGTAGGAATTTCCTGAAGTTTATATTTGTTCTAAAATGTGAGTCTTTGCCTTGTAATCGGGTATATGAGTTTAATCAGTCTTTGCGATGAAGAAGTATAATAAGAGTTTTTTGAAGAACACGATAAAGAAAGGTATAATCTGTATTTAGAGAGTGTTAGAAAAGAGAGACAAAGATTGCTGCTGCTGCATTGTTATCTCATTGCTTCTTTGGATGATTAATATAAAGATGGTGACTGTAATTTTTGCGGAGCTGCAATGGTCAAAAAAATTTGGACCATTTCTCGATTTGTGCGTGTCATCCTTGCGCAGGGGCCATGCTAATCTTCTCTGTATCGTTCCAATTTTATCGGATGTCCCAGAAGGGACGAGCTTAAAGTGAAGCTTAGGTTATTTAAAGTAATCTATCTCTTGTAATGCAGGCTATGTGGGACTAAAGCAAGCAAAGGAGGCGGTTAAGAGTTGGAATCTCTGTGGTCACAAGTTTCTACGACCCTGATACTATCTTTCCGACATCCTTACCTAAACCTCAACGATAATTATACCTTTTCTTTCCATCACATAAAATAAAATCTAGCACAGCACCATGTTTTTTCTTTCTTTGTTTGTTTCCATATCGTGGACTAAATTTCTAAAGTACAGGAACCAAATAATTACGCAAGGGGACGACATCAGAATTTGACCTGAACTAGAAGTACTTCCTTTCTCCCCTTGTTACTGATCCCTCATGTGCCTTGGACTTTTTAAATCGATCCTCGGTTGTTGATTTGTGCTTGAAAACCCTTTTCTACTTGCCACCAAAACCAACTCGTGGGTTGTCTGCCCTCTTCTTTTTCATATGAAAAAAATTGAATCCTGATTTTCCACATAGCAAGGCTTTGATCACTCAAAGGGATGTAAATACCCTTTTTGCGTTTTCAATTTTTATTTTCAACTGTTTAACTACAAAATGTAAATCCTACATGGTTCAGTGGACCCTTTGCGTTGATATGAATATGACTCAGTGGAATTTAATAGAAAACATACACTTATACAGTGCATAAAAAATTGTTTGCAGTTTTCGCGTTCTTGGAGAATTTTCTGATTCATGTAGACCCCAATTGGGCAATCTATATGCTTCAAAAAATAAATAAGTTTGGGCAATCTATTAAATCCCTACAAGAAAACTACAATGAAAAATGCATGTTGACATGTACATCTTTTTGCCCAAGAAAAGCATCCCGTTGATCTAATCATGAATATGAGCATGCAATTGCACTGTAATAACCTTTCTGGTTTTGCATAATTAGATGGAACCTTCTACGTGCAGTCATGCATTAGATTAATATGATAAGTTGCACCTGCCTAAAGCCTACCTGACCATCTTATATTTTGCGTCTAACTACATTGCAACGATAACCCTTCTGGTTGGGGTAAAATATGAGTGATCATTCTGATCACACATATATCATATATGTAATGTGTTGTGAAAAGAGAATACCGAATAGTTATCTGGTCATAATGCTTCTGGGATGATTCATTTTCATATTTCTTATTTAAGTCATTTTGGGACATCACTTTCCCTAACTACTCTGTATTTTCATTTCTTAATATTTTGTGGAGTGAAAAAGCCAGAAATGAGATATTGGAGTAAACTAATTATTGTAGAGTCAATTTAGTAACCTGAAAACAATACAATGGTGAAAACAACATTGACCGGATAAGGGAGTAAAATTTTAGTTTGGTTGAGAATTTATTTGAAGCAATGATTTACCAATCCAATATTTGTTTTGGGCAAACATTTGTTTTTTGTATAAGTCATAGTAGTCACTTCCTATCCTAGGATGGACAATATGCTGCCAAGCTCCCAGAGAGAGTTTTGTGATTTCGCCTGTGTTACATGCAAATATTTAGAATGTTAAAGCATAAATGGTATTTTCCGCAATTCATGACAAATATGTACTATCAGGGAAGAAGACTTGTGAATCCTAAAACCTTTGGCAAACATGAACGGCCAGTCCTTTAATTCACTTCTCCGCAATTTTTTTTTTTTTTTTGACAAAATGATATACCCTTTCAAGATTAAAGCACCAACAAAATGCATTACCATGGGACATCAATAAAAAGCAGATAATTGATTAAGGAAATCTTAACAGTCTAAACAAACTTATTTCATTAACTATATAACCATACCAAAATTAATTAACTTGAAAAGTAATTAGGATTCGTTAATATAGGAGCATCTCCAATGCTAGAGGTCAAGGTCATCTTATGTGGATGTCTTATTTATACCTTTTGGTTGTGGGTCATTTACTATAGGACAAAAACTAATAAAGTGAAAGGCTCTCCACCTAAAATCCATCTCCAATCCCCAAGGTTCTATTTTACATTTTTTGTCTAAATCTAGACACAAAAGATGATGTGGACTTATGACCCAAGGTCATAAAGAAAGTCTTATTTAGACTTTCTCTTTTACCCCAACTTTAGCCATGTCATCTTACCTATGACCCTCACCTTTGCATTGGAGATGAAATTTTGGTGAAAAAAATATTAAATACTATGTGTCATACTAATTTAAGACCTCTACCCCTTGCATTGGAGATGCTCTAGGAGTAGTGAGATCAGAAAGATCCCCTTTTCTTTTATAATAATTATGGGCGGACTGTGAAAAAAACTGCCCCGAAAAACCACCTCTTCACAGGCAGGTGGGCTCCGCCCGCGTGGACTGGTATGGATGGGGGTTTTGGGTCCCACTTGTGTGAGAGGGCGATTTTTCACACGGTTTTTTTGAGGGTTCATTCATGTTTTCTGTTTTTTTCTTTTTATAGTAGTTAAAATTTTGAGCTTTAAAAATCCTTTCTACTTCCCTTTTTGCTTTCTTATCACTTTCCAGTCCCCCCAGACTAAATACAGTTGAAAAGTGTAAACAACATTATTGCTTTCATCGTTCTCCTGTGCGTGTGAAGTCTCATGGGACCATCATTTCCATGTATTTGGAAGGCAATTGTTAACGTATGCATACATGCATAGCCCACAACTCTTTTTTTTTTTTTTTTTTTGAAGTATGTAGTTTTATTTAATTAAAGCGGAATTACACGTGGGAATATTATTCCCCCGGTGTCACTTAATACATTTTGTGTCAAGAAATCGGGAATTGTATATTCCCAAATTTTAGTTTGCAATACTCCCTGTTGACTATTATCCGCCACATGATTAGTGAGAGTGTCCGCTGCTTGGTTTGCTTCCCGGTAATTGTGTAGAATTTTGTGATGGGAAATTTCCTCTAGCCTTTTGATGATCTCAATAATCATGTCTCGCAGGTACCATGGAGGATCTGCCCTTTGTTTGACGAAATGAACAAGGGTCTGTGAATCTGATTCAATGTAGATTTTAGTCCATTGGTAGAGCGTGACTGTTCTCAATGCCATGAGTAGAGCCCATGTCTCTGCTAGCAACGCTGTTGTGATCCCCAAAGGTTGGGCCATTGCGACAATAACTGTGGTTGTCGAGTCTCTGCAGATAAAACCTCCCCCCGCGGGTCCCGGGTGGCGCGAGCGGCTCTATCGATGTTGATTTTGATCCAATGTGGTTAGGTGGTTTCCATCCAACTTGAATTGTTGTAGCGATCATGCCGGGGAGTGGTGGAGGTAGCATCTGAAGTTGCCCACTTGTATTCCGATGCATGTGGTTTGCCATTTTGACTACATCGGAAGGAGGCTTATGTTTCCTTCCATAAATCAGATCGTTCCTAGCTAACCAAAGTTCCCACAAGGTGAAGCAAAAGGAAGTTGTTGCTTCTGAAGTTTGTTTAATTTTTAGTAATTGGTTTATGGTGGTTGATGGGTTTAGCGGTTGAGGTCTTTGGTGTTGAAAGGAAGGTTCTGTTTCATGACGGTTGAAGAGAATGTCCCATACTTCTTTGGCGAACCGACATGTGAGAAGGATATGTTTAGCTGTTTCTGGAGATAAATTACATCTACGACATAGGTTGGAAGTAATAAGGTGAATTTTATATAGTAGAGTGAAGGTAGGTAAGCCTTCATTAATAGCTTTCCACAAGAAAAGTTGTATTTTTGGGGGGCATCTTAATGTCCAGATGTGGGTTGAAGGTTGTAGCTGATTCATAGAAGGGTTTGTATTGGTTTGGTGAGTGAGCATACGGTACCCTGAGCTAACTGCATACTTTCCAGATTTTGTGTAAGGCCAGACAATTTTGTCTGGGGGACCATCTTGCGAAAGGTGAATGTTGACAATCCGGAGTCTAGCCGATTGTGGTAGCTGAGTCAATCGGTCATGGATCCAAGAATTTGAAGTGGCATGTATAAGATCAGACACGAAATGGAAATTCTGGCATTGAATTTGGTCGAGGGGTGGATGATCCGGTATCCAATTTGAATTAGTCCGGATTGAATTTCCTGTGCCTATTTTGTGAAAAAAATGTGGTGTGATACTAGAGAGAAGGGAAAAAAGTTGCTTCCATATTGGGCTAGCCGAGGTAGGAGGAATGGTTGGATTGGAGAATAGGTTCATTGTTGAAATATTTTTCCCGGCACATTGATGAGTAAATTGAATCAGGTTGATCATGAATTTGCCAAACTCGCTTGAGCAGCAGAGCTTTGTTGTGGTCTAAGCTTTTCCTAATTCCCAATCCCCCCTCGACTATGGATTTTGACAATTTATCCCATCCCATGGGGTGTAGTTTCTTAGTAGAGGCATCATGGCCCCAGAAAAAGTTCCTAGTAATTTTATCTACTTCCTTGTTAACTTGCATCGGTAGAATGTTTGTCTGCATAACGTGATTAGAAGTAGGTAATAGAGAAGTTTTTATGAGTACTAACCTTCCTTTTTGATTAAGGCATTTTGTTTTCCATCCCTTCGCTTTGCGGGCCATTCTTTGTAGTAATGGACGAAAAATATGTGCCGATGTTCTTCCACTTTTGAATTGAACTCCCAAGTACAGTGGTGGTGTTGATGTAGCCGGCATGTCGAAGAAGCTTTGGATTTCACCAATGGCATTGGGGTCAAGTCGAGGATGATGGATTATACTAGATTTGCTGGGATTTATGTGATGTCCAGCTGAGTCCGAATAAGCATTAAGTAGTTGTTTGAGTTGAGTACAATTTCTTCTGGATGCTTTGAACGTTAGCAGTAAGTCATCAGCATACATCAAGTGAAGTATTGGTGGTGCTTTCTTGGAGATACTCAATCCTGAAATGTTGTCTGTGTGTTCCAGGTGCGCCAAGTTTGTTGAAAGGATCTCCGCACAAATAATAAATACATAGGGTGATAACGGGTCTCCCTGTCTTATTCCTCGAGAAGGTGATATATATCCATGTGGAGTGCCATTAACATTGACGGAGTACGTTACTGTGGAGATACATAACATAATATATTGGATAAACTTCTCTGGAAAACCCAATTCTGTAAAAGTCCTTTTCACGAATCCCCAATCCAAGCTGTCATAGGCTTTCTGAATATCTAATTTAAGGCCTACTTTTGGTTCTTTGGTTATGGGGGAGGTTCTGATGTAATGGAAAAGTTCCCCTGCTATGGCTATGTTATCCTGAATCGATCTTTGAGGTACAAAGGCACTTTGGTAGGGGCTAATAAGAAACGGCAGTAGTGGTCGTAGCCGGTTTACCAAGATTTTGGCTATGATTTTGTAGGTAACATTGCACAAACCAATAGGTCTAAATTGGGATGCAGTTGTTGGGTGTTCCCCTTTTGGTATGAGTGTGAGGTTTGTGTGATTCATCAGGGGATGCATATTAAAATTCTCAAAGAATTCCCGGACCATTGCAATAAGTTGGAATTTAGTGGTATCCCAAAAAACTTTGAAAAACTTACTTGTGAATCCATCCGATCCCCGGGCCTTTTCTGATCCAATCGACCAAAGTGCCTCTTTTATTTCCTCTTCAGTTACAGCTTGGTCTAGAGTAGTGCACCGGTTTGTTGTTAACCGAGGGGAGATCATGGAGAATAACCGCTCATCTAGCCTGGTACTTGGTGCCGTATATTGATTGGTGAAATGTTGTAACAGCAGGTCGATGATCTGGTTTTTTTCAAAGACCCAATTACCGTTCTGATCGCGCAGTTGTTGTATGGTGTTGCAACTTCGGTGTATAGTAGCAGTTGTGTGGAAAAAAGATGTATTTCTGTCTCCAGATTGGAGCCATTGAATTCTTGCCCGTTGTTTCCAGTATGTGGCGTGATACTGCAATAGGGATATGTGGGCTGCGCGAAGTTCTTTTTCCTGTTGTATCCAATGAGTTAATATCGTACCTATTTGAATTGCACATTGATGTTGCGAAAATTGTATCTGTGCCATGGATGTTTTTATCATGGTGGGGAGAAGACCAAAAGTTTCCTTATTCCATTGCGTAAGGATGTTTGCAGTATTGATGAGTTTGATTTGAAGATTGGTCGTCGGCTCCTCATCAGACACTCTTGCCCAAGCACCATTGACAATGTGGTGGATATTAGGGTGGGATAACCAGAGGTGTTCAAATTTATAAGTCCTCTCATTTCTCCAATTCAATTGTTTGGTTCTAAGGAGGATAGGAGCATGATCCGATGCGATTCGTGGAAGATGTATGACAGCTGCATGAGGGTTTGTCATTCTCCATCTTTGGTTTGCCATGGCTCTGTCTAACCGTTCCATACATAGCCAACAACTCACTAATTAGTTATTTCAAAAGTTGAGCACACGTAACACATTTTTAACTTCCATGGATATTTGTATGTGTGGAAAATCCATATACGCTTGTTTATGGGTGAAAATCGTTTCTGCCGATTTCAGTAAATTCGGTGGGTGAGTGGCTTGGTTTAAACCTAAACAAATGTCTTTGCACGTGAGCACTTTATAGATTCGAGAGATCAATCTGTACAAGTCCGGCCTAAACCAAGAAATGGCCGTTCCAGGACTTGCTTCGGTCCTGCAAAGTGAAGGAGAAGGGTTGATTTGGGAGGAAGCAAAGAAAGGTGTTGAGACCAGAATAGTTCTGGGAGAGTAGTGTCTCGACTTGTATCAGAAAGTGAAATCTTGGGAAGCTTGCAAGAGATGAAAGCTTTTTGGAGAGCTTGCAAAGTTTCCTTTTTTGAGAGTGTAGTATTTTTCTCCTGACCGAGACTTGTTGTCTGGTGGAAATAGGTAAGACCTATTTATACAAGTCGAGATTGAAACGTACCCTGGTCTCATGAAGGAAGAGAGTAAAGGGTGAAATAATGGGAGGAGGTGGTAACCGCATGGTGTTAATGGGTGAAAACGTTTTCACCATTATTTCCTCATTTATTTGACCGCTTTATTCCTTTTCACGCTTTCTTAATGTGAGCGTAGTGTACGCTGCAAGCTATGACCGCCAAACCAAAACCCTGGAAAGCATCCCCAAGTTTGTGTTGATATCTCGTTGGTTGCACCTTAAGTGCAAGTGGCGCTGCTAGTGGCACGTGTGGCATGTGCCATTGGCATGTGCGGAATGCCCTTGTTGCGGGTTGTACTTCGAGCGCAAGTGGCAATGCCAGAGCTGCTAGTGGCGTGCGTGGCATGTGCCAATGGAATGTGTGGAATGCCTTGGTGGTAGGTTGTATGTTGAGTGTAAGTGGCAATGCTGAGGCTGCTGTGGCGTGTTGGCATGTGCCAATGGCATGTCTTGGAATGCCTTGGTGGTAGGTTGCACGGTTTGCAAGTTAGGCTAGCGTGTGTGTTTGGCATGTGCCAATGGCATGTGCGGAATGCCTTGGTGGTAGGTTGCACGGTTTGCAAGTTAGGCTACCCGCGTGTGTGTTTGGCATGTGCCAATGGCATGCGTGGCCATTAGGTAGTGGCCTTGGTAAAAAAGCTACTGCGCGAGCATGTTGGAATGTGCCAAGGCATGCGTGGCCGTTAGGGCAAGTGGCTTTGGTAAGAAAAGCTACCGACGAGCATGTTGGCATGTGCCAATGGCATGCGTGGCCGTTAGGGCCGTGGCTTTGGTAAGAAAAGCTACCGAAATATGGCTGAGCATGTTGGCATGTGCAATGGCATGCGTGGCCCGTTGACCTAGGTTGCATGGTTTGCAAGCCTAGGGCGCTATATTTGGCGTGTGCCAATGGCATAGCGGCTTGGAAATATAGCTTGTGGTGCGTGTTGGCATGTGCCAATGGCACGTGCGGCCATGTTGACCTAGTTGCACGTTTTGCAAGCCTGGGGCGCTATATTTGGCATGTGCCAATGGCATAGCGGCTTGGAAATATGGCTTGTGTTACGTGTTGGCATATGTGCCAATGGCACGTGCGGCCATGTTGACCTAGTTGCACGTTTTGCAAGCCTATGGCGCTATATTTGGCATGCGCCAATGGCATAGCGGCTTGGAAATATGGCTTGTGGTGCACGCGTTGGCATGTGCCAATGGCACGTACGGCCATGTTGACCTAGTTGCACGTTTTGCAAGCCTAGGGCACTATATTTGGCATGTGCCAATGGCATAGCGGCTTGGAAATATGGCTTGTGGTACGCGTTGGCATGTGCCAATGGCACGTACGGCCATGTTGACCTAGTTGCACGTTTTGCAAGCCTAGGGCGTTATATTTGGCATGCGCCAATGGCATATCGGCTTGGAAATATGGCTTGTGGCACGTGTTGGCATGTGCCAATGGCACGTACGGCCATGTTGACCTAGTTGCACGTTTTGCAAGCCTAGGGCGCTATATTTGGCATGCGCCAATGGCATAGCGGCTTGGAAATATGGCTTGTGGTACGCGTTGGCATGTGCCAATGGCACGTGCGGCCATGTTGACCTAGTTGCACGTTTTGCAAGCCTAGGGCGCTATATTTGGCATGCGCCAATGGCATAGCGGCTTGAATGGCATGGTTGCCAATGAGTGTGATATGTAGTTTGGTTTGGCGTTGCTGCCATGGTGCGCAGTGTGCGGCTTGGTTTTGGGCGTTGTTGCATAGCGGCTTGGCGCATTGTTGCCATGGGTGGCATGGCTTGGTTTGGCATTGTTGCCATGGCGCGCGAGTGTGCGGCTTGGTTTTTGGCATGGTTGCCATGGTGCGCTGATCTGCGGCTTGGTTTGGCATTGTTGCCATGGTGCGCAGTGTGCGGCTTGGTTTGGCATTGTTGCCATGGTGCGCGTGTGCGACTTGGTTTGGCATTGTTGCCGTGGTGCGCGGTGTGCGGCTTGGTTTGGCATTGTTGCCATGGTGCGCGGTGTGCGGCTTGGTTTGGCATTGTTGCCATGGTGCGCGATGTGCGGCTTGGTTTTGGAATTAGGGTTACGTGCCGAAAACCTAATACGGTATTTTGAAAAAAATACCCCTATTAATTATTTACACCTGAGTTAAATGCTCTTAGTTAATGTGTTGCGGGTAACACTAGGTCATGGGGTTTTACGATTTTACCCCTTGTTTAAAAACCACCATCAACATTAAGTCCCTGCTTAGCTCGGAACAGGGGCTTTGTTGCGAGGTAAGCATAAGATGGTGACAGACTATCAACAACAAACCGTAAAGAAAATTGAGGGGCTTGTCTGACCTTTTATAAATAGGATTTGGAATCCTTGCCTGCGGGGAGTTTTGCACAAATCGGGAGGGTGGCACAATTGGTGGGGCCGGTGCAGCTTGGGCGACGTTGGGAAGTTGGCGTGAGTTGGGAAACTGAGTGTGTGCTAGGCTGGTGGGGCCGGCGCAATGAAATGCGTGGAAGTGGGGCGCAATGTGTGCGTGCTTGCGGGCGTGACTTGGGAAATTTCGTGTCTTTGGCTGGTGGGGCCGGCAAAGTGTGGAAAATTGTGCGTGCTTGCGGGCGTGACCGATGTAAACAAGGGAGGGAGTTTCTTCCGATAGCAAAGTTTCCTTATCTTGCTTTCCTTCACGTGCGGCTTCAATTAGGGAATTATTCATGCTAAAATCTGGAAGCGTTATGTCTCTCATTGCTTCCTTTCCCTTTTTAAGATTAGTATTCATATCCAAAAATAATTGCATCGTCTCCTCGTTTGAGAAAAGGGTTCTTCTTGTTGGATTTCTCTCTTTGTCATGTCGCGCAGATTGAATCATCTTCTAACCATCGGAGTTCTCCGGATGAAGGTGCGAGGTCGACTCTCGTATGAGCATCCCAACAAAGGTTATTCGGGTTAAGAAAATCATACCCGGTATGTTTTCTTCTTCTTTGTGCAGTGACGTACACTTTAACGCTTGTTGTATAAATGGAAAATTTCCCTTTTGTGCAGAGATATCCTGTTGGAGCATGCGTTACTGTTATCGACGAGGATGACCTAGTCGTTCCCCTTCCTTCAAGCCCGACCTTGTTGACTGCTGCAGACTTGGAGGATGCTGATTTAGGGCTCTCTTGTCATGAATACCCTTCCTCAGATTTGTCGTTTGGGACTCGTATGAGGTGTCTCTCCTCCAATTATCGGAATGTTGGTGGTTTCCTGGTGCGGAAAGAATTCGTGGCCCTTTATACGAGGATATGGAAAACATACGGCCATATTGCTACCAGGAGCGTGGTGAAGTGTTGTTCGTCCGCTTTGGTTTCCGTAGTGAACTGTCTTTTGCCAATGATTCTTTGAGATGGAGAATGTGTCCATTCATCTGCTGCGGAGTCAGCCATTCAAAAGTGGGAGAATATGGTGTCCACTGCGAATCCTTGGAGTTTAACGTTAGTGGTTGCGGCATCGCCTCAATATTGTGAAGGTCGGCGGGGTTGGTATTCTTCTTTGGTGTGATTCATACAAAAGCCATCTTTGGAAGAGGAGGAAATTTTGGCCACTGGAGTCTCGGAGGATTGAAGAGTTAACTCAAGATTTGAAGAGTATGACTGAAAGATATCATGGTCGATTGAAGATGATATTTTGTAGGGATTATAATTTACTAGATGGGCTTTTCTGATTTGTATTATGAGATTTAAAGGCTCCTCTTTTTTTTTTTTTTTTTTTTTTTTTTGAAGAAATAAAGAGATTATGTTAATCTGTTGGATTGTATTTAAATTAAATAGCTGGTAAGAAAGAAAAAGCGAGAGAGAGTGCACAGTCGTTCACACTTTTGATGTAGCATGTTGCGGGGAAATGATTAGGCGTAGTACGCCTTAAGCCACTTTCAGTTGATGACCGCCTCTAGCTTTCCCCATCTTCTTTGATAATCTTGTAGTAACCTTTGTTATATGCTTTAGTGATTATGTACGGCCCTTCCCATTTGGGAGAAAACTTGGTGCCGCGCATCTTCTTTGGATGTGTTTGGCGGTTTTTAGCACTAGATCTCCTTCCTTGAAAACCACAGGTTTTACATGGCATTATGCCATGCAAATCCTATTTTTGTATGCTTGTGCATGTTCCTCTGCCCGGGATCTTAAGGAGTCGAGTGTCTAGTTCCGCAGTCTGGCATTGAGTGATTCGGCTTCATTCCACCGGGGTCCACTTGCTGCGGCAATTCGGGCTGACGGGATCTTGATTTACACGGGGAGGATCGCGTTTGTGCACGTAGACGAGGGAATAAGGAGACATGCCGGTGGAGCTTCTAGGAGATGTTCATACGCCCCAGTGCCATTGGCAATTGCTCGTGCGATTCTGGGATTGTCGTGTCTTGTCCGGTGAGGATTCGGATCGAGTCTTGTTGGTACTTTCGGCTTGCCCATTTCCTTGGGGATAATAGACGGTAGAGAAGACTTGTTTGATTCCGTACCTCTCAAGCGGTTCTGTACTTGCTTGTTAGCAAAAGGCGTGCCATTGTCGGTGATGATGTGTTTTAGTACGCCAAAGCGGCGAGATGATGTGTTCCTTGATGAATGCGCGATTGTGGCTCCAGTGGTCCCTTTCGGTGGGACGGCTTCAACCCACTTGGTAAAGTACTCGGTCGCGGTTATTATGTACTCATCTTTGTTTTGAGGACGGTGGGTTGATCTTCCCAATGATGTCGAGTCCCCAGCTATAAAGGGTCACGGGCTACTTATCGCGTGCAAGGGTGTTGGAGGCACGTGGATGAGGTTTTAGTGAATCGGCATTCTCGGCATTTACGAACGAAGGTAGCGCGTCGTCTTCCATGGTAGGCCGTAGTACCTCTCGTGTATCTGCAGGGAATAGTTTTGTTTCCCTTGGTGTTCGCCCGTGCATTTCTCTTAACATAACTAGGATTTGTCCGCTCAAACACCTTAGTAGACTTCCCAGGAAACTCTTGCGATATAAAACCCCATCATGGAACACGAATCTTTTGGACTTCTGCCTTAGCTTGGACGCATCCTCTTTGTTAGTAGGAAGAATGCCATCGTGAAGAAAACGATGTACGCTCTCACTTGATCCCAGTGTGGTGATGTTGAGGACTTCACATCGACATGGGGCGCTGGCAATTTGGACACGCTTTTTGGAGTGATCGTGATTGGGTTTCCATCTCCGGCCAATAGTATCCAAAGTCGTTGTAAACGACGGTAGAGGGTTACTACGATGTTATTCCACGAGACTTCGGTATGAACATGTTCAAGTCGTTGTTGTGCTTCCTCTTTCGAGACACCTTGTGAGAGAGGCACATGCGGATTTCGATGATCTGAGAACACCTTGAAGCATAAAGAAATTCCGCAAAGTCTTGAGGTCGACTTTCCCTTGGAAAAGTGAGTTGTTGAGTTCTTGAATGATAGGAGTTCTCCGATCATCGTCTGCGGATTTCTCGAGTTGTGAAAGCCATGTTGAAGCTATGGTTCGCCGTTTTCTTTGTCAAGGTTTCCTCGGTTCCTTGAACTGTAGCTTTGAGGCTAGTGTAGCTAAGAAGTCGACATGCTTGTTGCTGCTACGGCCGACATGTGTGATGGTTGCTTCGGCCAATTAATTTAGTAGTTTTTGTGCTTCAGACCTGTATGGTGCCAGCGTTAGTTCTTTCAATGCATAGATCCCGTTTACCTGGTTGATGAGTAATTTGGAATCTCCTCTTATCTCCAAACGTGTGGCCCCGACTTGTTTAGCTAGTGATAGTCCAATGAGGAAGGCTTCGTATTCAGCTGAGTTATTGGTGCACGGAAAGTCTAGCTTGAAAGAGTGCGAGAAGACTTCTCGGCGGGAGATACTAGTACAACACCGCTCCTCGGTATTAGTCTTTGGGGTGGAAGAGCCATCGAAAGAACACAGCCATGTTTCTTCTTTGACTAAAAGGATATCTGGAAGGTCTCCTGGGAGATCTTCTCGTAATTCTGCGGTGTTTTCTCCTGGTAATGCTGCTAACTTGGTCTGCAACGGCTTTGTCCTTTTATGGCCCTTGGGGAGACGCACGTTATGTCGAACTCGGCGGCTGCGGGAGCCACTTGGCGGCCTCCCTATCGGGCAGGTTTCGAGAGGAGAAACTTTCTGAGGGTCGATTTGGACACTAGCACCACCTTATTGGAGAGGAGGTAGTGCACAGAACTTACGGATGGAATGAATCGGTGCTAAACACGCCTTTTCTTGGGGTATACGAGTTCGGCGTCTCTCAACGTTCGGATTGAAATAGTATATGGGGTATTCCATTCCTTTGTCGTCCTCTTGCGTGAGAGAGCTCCGATGGCGATATCGCTAAAGGCTGTGTAGAGACATAGTGGTCTCCCTCGCATAGGAGGCTTCATGACGGTTGGGGAGGACGGTGTTCTTTGGATCTTCTAAGTACGCAGCTTTTTCTTTGAGGCGTAGTCCATGTGAAATTTGCTCCCTTTTTTAGCGAGAGGAGTAAGCGTAGTGGTGGTGTGCCGATCCGGTATGAAGCGACGAATGTAGTTTACCTTGCCCATGAAACTGGAGCTCCTTCACGGTTCGTGGTGGCGGCATCGTGAGGATAGCTTGCGTTTGGTGGATCAACTTTTATTCTGCGTAGTTACTTGGAATCCCAAGAATTTCCTAGAAGAGACACCAAAGGCGCATTTCAAAGGATTCATCTTCAACTTGTATTCGCGGCATCTTTCGAATACTTGTCGCGGCGTTCTGGATGATCGCTCGAGGTCTTCGATTTAACCACCACATCATCTACGTAATCTTCGACTTGCTTGTGCATCATATCGTGGAAGATGGTAGTCATGGCGCGTTGGTAAGTGGCGCTAGCGTTCTTCAGACCGAAAGGCATTACGGTGTAATAGAAGTTTCCAAGAGGGGTTCGGATAGCAGTCTTACTCGCGTCGTGCTCATACATCTTTATCTGGTTGTAACCGCTATATCCATGCATGAAGAGAACATACCATGTCCCTTTGGTAGCGTCTACCGGCATGTCGATGTTAGGTAGCGGGAAATCGTCTTTAGGGCGACACTTGTTCGGATCTCGAAATCGACACGACATACGATCGACCATTCTTCTTTTTAACGGGAGCGATATTGGCCAACCAAGTAGGATGGTGAATAGGTTTGACAAAGCGTGCGGCTAGTAATTTACGGACCTCGCCTTGATTTGTTCTTACGTCGTGTCTGAATTGTCTTGGAGGCTGCTTGACCTGGTTTGGATCAGGGTATCACATGCGAGATGGTGGGTGACGATTTCCCATCCAAGCCAGGCATTTCTTCGTAAGTCCATGCGAAGACGTCACGGTATTCTTTGAGTAAGTCGACTAGCTTTGAGCGTTAGCAGGATGTAGAGTCGGCCCGATCGGAATGGGTCGCGGAAATTCCTCATTCCCTATATTGTGGTTTCGAGTTCGTCGGTGGTCAAGTCGGTCCCATCTTGTAGCTTCGAGGGCGTGCGGAACTTCCTCCTGGTTATTGTGAAGACATTCTTTCGGGCGGAGAGGCCGGGTCATGGTCTCCCCTGCTAATTGCTAACAGCGGTGATAATGTGTGAGCTTTCCCCTTTTGCTTCGTCTTGCGGTAAGGGTGCACTCTCGCTTGGTGCGGGCACGGGTTACGCCCGGTGGCGAGAGGCTTGCGGGTCTTTCTTCTGAGGAGATGGTGGAAGGACGGTCTCCTCTGCGAGTATCTCCGGTTGTCGCTATCTCGAGCGATGTCCATTTTGGTAGTGGCTGTGAATCTTGGTCGCCACGCCTTTTGAACCCTCCTTCGGCCCATGTGCTTCTACGCGATGGCTGGTGCATAGGGGGACAGTGGCGCGGGAATGCGAACAATTTCTCCGTTCAATCATTTTCGAGGCATTGGTGGTATGTTGAAGGGACGATTTTGAGATTGTGCAGCCACGGCCTTCCCGGTATCATGTGGTAGTACGGTTCTTTTTCAATCACTTCAAACTTCACGCTTGATTGGATTGGCCCTCTGCCCACTCCAAGTTTATGTAGCCGTATGTGCTAGTTTGGTTGCCTTGAAATCCGTCATCGTAGTGGGTTGTCGTACGATCTCATTAGGTCGCACCCAGCGGCTTTGAGTGTCTTGAGAGTGATGACATTGGAAGATGCACCCGTGTCAATGAGTGCTCTTGAAACTCCATGTTCTTGGCGAGGCCGTAACATGCAAGGCCGGTTGTGACCGTCTTCTACCATCATGTCGTCATCGGTGAAAACAATATTGTTGGCGGATCTTAGGGGATCCTTGGAGTCCCCGTGGGTGCGAGAACTAGTGATGCGTTGAGTGCTATTCGGTTGATAGCGAGAGAATGTTTTTATCCATTTGGTCCTTGGAGAGATGCGGCAATTCACATAAGTTTTCTACCAACATGGTCGCCTCTGGTCCGTGGCTTCCGGTCGTGTGGCGAAACCATTGATTTGAGAATGCTCATTCGGGATGTTAGTCCCCTGCTCTTGATCTCTGGGGAACATGAATCACTTAGCCCCGATGTTAGATTGATGAGGAAGTCGAGTATCCGTTAATCGCATCCTTCATTAGGTCCATGTTTTTGGCGTGGATCTCCTGAGCACGCATCAGGTCGACCAGTCTTGGGACCTCTTCATTGGTGGTATTGCTTCCAGAAATTGAGAGTTATCATGACCTTGAGCGGGATCAGCGTTTGTGGAGATCGCCTGATAGCCGTCCATGCTTGCGCGAAAATTTGAGGATGGAAGCTAGAATTTGATATTGTAACCGAAAGATCAATCCTCATTTGTGGTCGCCAATTGTTTATGGGTGAAAATCGTTTCTAGATTTCGGTAAATTCGGTGGGTGAGTGGCTTGGTTTAAACCTAAACAAATGTCTTGCACGTGAGCACTTTATAGATTCGAGAGATCAATCTGCACAAGTCCGGCCTAAACCAAGAAATGGCCGTTCAGGACTTGCTTCGGTCACAAAGTGAAGGAGAAGGGTTGATTTGGGAGGGAAGCAAAGAAAGGTGTTGAGGAGAATAGTTACGGGAGAGTAGTGTCTCGACTTGTATCGTAAAGTGAAAGCTTGGGAAGCTTGCAAGAGATGAAAGCTTTTTGGAGAGCTTGCAAAGTTGCCTTTTACGAGAGTGTAGTATTTTCTCTGACCGAGACTTGTTGTCGGGTGGAAATAGGTAAGACCTATTTATACAAGTCGAGATTGAAACGTACCACTGGTCTCATGAAGGAAGAGAGTAAAGGGTGAAATAATGGGAGGAGGTGGTAACCGCATGGTGTTAATAAGGTGAAAACGTTTTCACCATTATTTCCTCATTTATTTGACCGCTTTATTCCTTTTCACGCTTTATTAATGTGAGCGTAGTGTACTGGCCGCATCTTTGTGACCGCCAAACCAAAACCGGAAAGCATCCCCCGGTTTGTGTTGATATCTCGTTGGTTGCACCTTAAGTGCAAGTGGCGCTAACTAGTGGCGCGTGTGGCATGTGCCATTGGCATGTGCGAATGCCCTTGTTGCGGGTTGTACCTCGAGCGCAAGTGGCAATGCGAGCTGCTAGTGGCGTGCGTGGCATGTGCCAATGGCATGTGTGGAATGCCTTGGTGGTAGGTTGTATGTTGAGTGTAAGTGGCAATGCCGGAGCTGCTAGTGGCGTGTGTGGCATGTGCCAATGGCATGTGCGGAATGCCTTGGTGGTAGGTTGCACGGTTTGCAAGTTAGGCTACCAGCGTGTGTGTTTGGCATGTGCCAATGGCATGTGCGGAATGCCTTGGTGGTAGGTTGCACGGTTTGCAAGTTAGGCTACCAGCGTGTGTGTTAAGCATGTGCCAATGGCATGCGTGGCCATTAGGGCCGTGGCCTTGGTAAGAAAAGCTACCAGCGAGCATGTTGGCATGTGCCAATGGCATTAGTTAGCCAATGGCACGTGGCTTTGGTAAGAAAAGCTACTAGCGAGCATGTTGGCATGTGCCAATGGCATGCTTGGCCGTTAGGGCCGTGGCTTTGGTAAGAAAAGCTACAAGCGAGCATGTTGGCATGTGCCAATGGCATGCGTGGCCGACTTGGCCTAGGTTGGATGGTTTGCAAGCCTAGGGCGCTATATTTGGCATGTGCCAATGGCATAGCGGCTTGGAAATATAGCTTGTGGTGCGTGTTGGCATGTGCCAATGGCACGTACGGCCATGTTGACCTAGTTGCACGTTTTGCAAGCCTGGGGCGCTATATTTGGCATGTGCCAATGGCATAGCGGCTTGGAAATATGGCTTGTGGTACGCGTTGGCATGTGCCAATGGCACGTACGGCCATGTTGACCTAGTTGCACGTTTTGCAAGCCTAGGGCGCTATATTTGGCATGCGCCAATGGCATAGTGGCTTGGAAATATGCTTGTGGTACGTGTTGGCATGTGCCAATGGCACGTACGGCCATGTTGACCTAGTTGCACATTTTGCAAGCCTAGGGCGCTATATTTGGCATGTGCCAATGGCATAGCGGCTTGGAAATATGGCTTGTGGTACGCGTTGGCATGTGCCAATGGCACGCACGGCCATGTTGACCTAGTTGCACGTTTTTGCAAGCCTAGGCGCTATATTTGGCATGCGCCAATGGCATAGCGGCTTGGAAATATGGCTTGTGGTACGTGTTGGCATGTGCCAATGGCACGTGCGGTCATGTTGACCTAGTTGCACGTTTGCAAGCCTAGGGCGCTATATTTGGGATGCGCCAATGGCATAACGGCTTGGAAATATGGCTTGTGGTGCAGCGTTGGCATGTGCCAATGGCAACGGCCATGTTGACCTAGTTGCACGTTTTGCAAGCCCTAGGGCGCTATATTTGGCATGCGCCAATGGCATAGCGGCTTGGAATGGCATGGTTGCCAATGAGTGTGATATGTAGTTTGGTTTTGGCGTTGTTGCCATGGTTTGATGATGTGCGGCTTGGTTTTAGCGTTGTTGCGGTGGTGCGCGGGGTGCGGCTTGGTTTGGCATTGTTGCCATGGCGCGCGATGTGCGGCTTGGTTTGGCATGGTTGTCGTGGTGCGCGAGTGTGTGGCTTGGTTTGGCATTGTTGCCATGGTGCGCGATGATGTGCGGCTTGGTTTGGCATTGTTGCCGTGGTGCGCGAGTGTGCGGCTTGGTTTGGCATTGTTGCCATGGTGCGCGATGTGCGGCTTGGTTTGGCATTGTTGACATGGTGCGCGGTGTGCGGCTTGGTTTTGGAATTAGGGTTACGTGGCCGAAAACCTAATCTGGTATTTTGAAAAAATACCCCTATTAATTATTTACACCTGAGTTAAATGCTCTTAGTTAATGTGTTGCGGGTAACACTAGGTCATGGGGTTTTACGATTTTACCCCTTGTTTAAAAACCACCATCAACAACGCTGTTATACAGACGCTTGCACTAGAACTTGCCTATTGATTACACTTGTAACCTAGAGTGCCTTCCGGGCCGGGATACACTTGTAACCTAGAGTGCCTTCCGGGCCGGGTGTCCGATGGATGGGTGGCGTTTCATCTGCATTTAACCCATGAAAATGAGGAAATACACCCAAGTCCAATCCCCCAAATTACGGACCGTGTCCCGCTAAATTATGGATTGGGCGGGGTGAAATCCACAGATTTGGACGTTTTGCATTGGGTCAAAAAAAAAAAAAAAAAAAACTGTGGTGGTGCACATGTTGACGGGCTTCAAAATTGGTCCTGCCTCGACAAGCTCTTCTTGGCAACCCACTAAGAGATGAACACCTCAATCGTCATACTGTCCGTTCTTTGTTGTTACACTAGCGTTGTCATGCCACATTGACGAAATGAAAGAGCACTACAAGACAGCAAGTTGCAATATCCTATAAGTAACGCAAAATTTTGGACATTCGGCATCATTTTGATACTATACACTTCTAGCAGGGACAAACGATACTTGTAAGTGGGATTTGATGAGATGACGTCGAATTTATCCTCCAAAGCAACAACAAATCATTGGCATCAAGAATAAGGAAAATAGTGGCGACTGGCCACGAACGCAATTCCTCTCTTTTAAAACCAAATAATGGAATACTGATCTCATCGATCGGTTGTTTTCCTACTATATTTTCTCCAAGCACTTTAGAGATTGTTTCAAGGTTTGAAAAACGATTTGGAGTCTCCATTTGTCAATTGAACACCTCAGTGATCCGTGGTTATCATATAGGGTTGAATGAATGATAAGTGTTGTACTGTTGTGTTATCTTTAGCTAGACAGCTAAGTCTGTTTTGATAATCAATGCATTGGATCTCAACTTATTTGCATGGATCTACGGAAGAGATCTTGTGTTTCCTACCTAAGATTATAAAATGGTTAAGAGTCTGAGTGTGGGCACTAGCTATCATATGCTTGTTTGTTGCGCAACATCCTGTAGATACCAGGAAAATACAAAAGGGGAGGGTCAGCATAGGACCGGCGGCACGACACCAGGAGCCATGAGAAGCCAGCGACGGACCCAGAAATGACGCCTACATGCAGATCACCCTCCGAATCACATAGCATATATATATATATCTTCAATCATAGAACGTTCAAGAAAATCAATCTCCCAACGCAAGATCCCAGTGTAATATTTGTGTCTACGCAATTTCCATTTTCGACACTTAACTGACTTGACAAAAACTATTTTGAAATCCTTTCTGGGTTAACTAGAATCTTATAATTTTATCAGCTCTATAATTAACATGATGCCACTCTAATTCTTGATTATACACTGATATCATCCACAAGCTAGGGATATGCCATCCTCTACCTCTCTAGATACCGATTTTCAACTACATCAAGAATATATTGTCCGCTCTTTTTCTTTTAAGAATCTTAAAACTCCGGGAGGACATCACATCGGTACATCTTGTCTTAGAAACACAATTAGCTAAACATTGAGATTAGTATCTTTATTAAATGTGATGATATTGATTTGATTGCTGACTATGTAAGAGTGCTTTGATAGTACTGTATACAGTTTAACAAAGCTAAGTTAGCTAAACGCCTAAACCCATTTCCTAACCCTTTCTCAGTTTATTTATTTCAATCACACGTAAGATTACGTACATTGATCAATACGATCCATAACATTCACATGCCCGAATAAGTTGAATTCAGAAAAAAGAAATAACAATGCTAACTGTATGTTAGTACCGATTAATATTCGTGGTAACTAATCAAGCACTAACTATACTTTGATCATCGACTCGGTACATTTATTGCTAAACTGGAAAGAATTTGACGTACTAAAAAGGAAAGAATTTGACCTACCAGCAAAAAGTCTCTGGTATGGTGCAATCTGTCGATGTATTTGGAAAGGGAAATTGGTGTTTGATACCGAGGTTTTATCCACTACCAGCAAAAGCCTCTGGTATGTTGACCCACATTGGCTAGGTTAAGTCTAAATTTCTGTTTATGTTGTAGGAGAAATATAGAGAAGAAAGAGATCTTAATCATTAGATATCAATGCATTATATATAGGCTAGAGTATCAACCTTGGTTACATATAGATGGGCCGCACACATGGTCCAAAGGCCCTACAACACTCCCCCTTGTGCGGTCCATTAGTAGTGCTTCATATGTAGTGCTTCACATATAATGCTTCCGATGTAGAGCTTCAGATATAACTCTTCAGATCTAGTTTCTCTCCTCGATGACCACTTTATCTAAGTCTATTGCCTCATTAAAACCTCGCCAGGAAAACCCAGAGGGACAAAACTTGAACTAAGGAAAATAGTACGATATTAAGAAAACTTAGAACAGAGTTGGACTCTCATATGTTGCCTCGTTAAAACCTTGACAAGCAAAAACCCATTGGGATAAAACCTTGACGAAGGGAAAAGAGTACAACGCGATTAAATCCGGAAGTATGCCTTTGCTGGATACTCATACATAACATCTTATCTATGTCTATAAATGATTGATGAACTCCTATTACTGATACGTAATAGTATTATCAATACTACTAGTTGACTTGTTCCGAAAACTGTTGGCGTGTAATCCTTGCTTTGTTGTGCTGATTCCGGCATTGGTTTCACTTGACAAACTATCGAGTTTCGTTTCTTTGATTCTGATATTGTTCAGCAAGCAATCTGCAGATCTTCGTCATTTATCATGTAGTTGGTGTAGTTATGGTTGCCTCGTTAAAAACCTTGTCGAGTAACAAAAACCCTGTGGGAAAAACTAATCTCGGTCGAAGAGGAAAAGAGTACAGCATAACTTCACATTTCAGAGTCAAATATGTTGACATCATATCCTTGGAGCCTCCCCCTGATGTCGGCATCTTCCTCTGATTACTTTCAGAGTTGTTCCAGATAGTTCCTTCAGTCATGTAATTTTCGAAATTGAATATCGGTAATGACTTAGAAAATAATCTACCATATCTCCCTCTGATTACTTCCGTTAGAGAAGAGATTATTATTCCTTCATAATCAACAACTTTTGGATCGCACTTTCATTAGCATTCCTTTTTATGTCTTTATAGGGATAAAACAAATTTATGTCAATGGTTACTTTTAAGTACATGATTACATTCACTGTACCATTCCAATGACGTTGCGTTGGCGCTAAGCTATATCTAGCTAACAAGTTCCATGAGGATGTAAAACTTAATCGATTCTATTACTATACTAAGTACAAAAATGCGTATATTGTACTTAGATATGGGAATTTCATTCCCAACACATCTTCATCATTGTAAAGACCCTCAAGATCGTCAACGCTATTAGACTAGTCAAGAGACGATTTAGGCGCTAAGGACTCGATTAGTTTAACATGAACGTTAATTAATAGAAATTAATCTAACAACGATTTAAATATGAAACTAGTATCATTAGATAGATCTCGAAAAGTTACGCGGAATGGAATACTCGAACGTGTCAATCGGAAGAGGATATCATCATTTTTATGAGGAGGGAAAAATAGTCTTTTTGTAGACACGTTGTGGCTACCCTTATCAAGCATGTGGGTATCCTAGTATTTTCTCTTTGGTCTTATCTTTACCGATCGAGAAGATAAATTTTCTTTTCTTTTCTTTCTTTGTTCTTCTTATTTTTCTTCTTCATTATTCTTTTTCCTTCTTCTCCTTCTCTGCTCGTTCTTCTGCTGAGAGTCAGTAAGAGTAAATCGAGTATATAAGTTGTTTACTCTGTATGGTTGATGAAGGATGATGTTGCTGTTGTCGAATGAGTTATGGAGGAGGCAAAAAGTTAGGGTTGAGAAATAATCGAGTTACGGTTTCAATTGAGGTTCAAATAAGAATTAGAAGATGAAGATGACGGTTTAGGGGATTGAATTAATATGGGTTTGTCACGAATTAGGATATGAGGTTGAAGAGTGGTTTTAATTTGATAATTAGGGTTTATGTGTTCTTCCCCAAAAAGAATTAGGGTTTGTTGATCGATTGAAGCTGAACTAGTTAGCAGAAGAAGATGGGTTTCAAGTTCTAATGGATATCAGCTGAGACGAACTGAAGGGATAACTGGTGTTCTTGAAATAGATGAATCAATTCAGAGGTAATTGTTGTTATTCAATTTCTTAGATTGAGTTTATGAGACTGTAAATGAAATTGAAGTGGTATGATAATTATGGAATTGTATATGTAGATTAGGGTTGTAATGAAGTACAATTGAGGAGTATGTGGTTGAGATGTAGAAATTGATATTGTTTGATGTGAAAGATGTATTGGATGGTGGTATTCTGGTATTGCAGGTTAAATGGTTACTGGTGGTATTGAGTTGTGGACCTGTAGTTGTGTTTTAAGATTATGCTAGTCACAGAGAATTGGTAAGTACAAGAATGATACATGAAATGAGTTTAAGCAATGGAATGATGATGTTGAATCTGGCAGTGATATGGCAGGTAGTGGTGGTGTTATTAATGGAGGTGTTATTATTGTTGTTGTGGGTTAAGGAATGCAGAGAAGCAGTTGGAAGTGTGTTAATAGAGGATATGTGAAGATGAGTGTTAAGAATTTGGAGATGATGATGATATTAAGTTAACTAGTGATTAGAGTATAGAAATGGAGGTGGAGATGAATGAATTAATGGTGATAACAAATTGAGAATGAATGTGCAGATCCGGAGTTGGTGTGGTTATTGTTTGTTAAAGTTTAGTTGTTGTTGCTAAGAAAACTGAAATGAGGTTGATGTGGGTATGGTTTTGTAAGTGAACTGGTGGTGTTGTTTATGAAGATGAATGTTGGGTTTTGACTGAAAGGGAGAATTCATGAGGGATAGTCTGATGTGGTGAATTGGTTTCGTAGTTGGTGGTGTTGCTGCTGAGATGAGAGGTTGTAACTGAAGTTGGTATGGTTGTATTATTGAAGTTACAGATGTAGTTCAAACTGTATGTAGTGGTGCAAGTTCTGTTATTGGGATGATGAGTGAACTGGTGTAAGAAGAATGAGTTAATAGAGTTGTAGATAGTGTTCCAGTGAAAGCTTGGGACTGCTCTTGCAGGTAAGCTGTATTTGTAATTTGAAGTGCATTATAGAGTTGTCATGAATGAACAATTTGTGTAATGCTTTAATGTATAGAGTTAGGCCTGTTTGATGTTGTAATGCATCTTTGTCTGAGTTGCACCACTATGTCATAACAAAGCTTGTAGCTTATACTGATGGCCTAGCCTTGAGCCATTCAGTTTTGTCAGATGAACTGACTCACCTGAATTAGGTTGTCTGACTGAGTTGAGTTAACTCACTAAACCCTGATTCAACTCACTGAGTTGACTCGTCTGACCAAATCGTTGACCCAGTTGACCTGACCTTAATTGTTTGACTTGATTTGACCAGACTAGACTTTGACTATTGACCAGACTTTAGATGTTGACTGTTAGTTGACCTGTGACTGTCAGTTTGACCATTAGTGATTGTTAGTTGACTCATGGACTGGACCTTAGTTAATGGGCCTGTTTAGGGAACTTGGGCTTAGTACCATGTATTCTTAGTTTGATATTTTGGACCCTTATGGTCCGAATTGACCTTTGATTCCTTCTACACAGTTGTAGATATTCATCAGACTTAGTCGTGGACTAGAGAATCAATCTAATTGGATTAGTAAACTCTTAGTTATGTTAAAAGTAGAGAATGAGATACTATAATGGGCTTAGAACCATTAGATAGAATTGTATGATTCTTGTGTGAGCCTTTTGGATAAACTCTTAGAGTTCTTGTATGATTAACAGTTAGTCTATTAACAACGATCGGTTAAAGGATGAACCAGTGGATCATGGATCTCGAGGTAGGCGGGGCTTGTCATCAAAAGAGGTGGGAATCGATAACGAACTCTCTTGTATTCATTATTGTTTTACAAATCAATCTTGGTGTTGTGAAATTTATGCATATCTTTGTGTGCTTTGTGTGGTATGAGATGTGTGCCGATACATATCAGTATTCTATGGCTATGGAGATACACCGCAATATTACATGGCTAGGGCGATACACCGCAATATTATTCTTCCTTTTTATATATCAGTATTCTATGGCTAGGGCGATACACCGCAGTATTACCTATTCGGTGTGAAATTGGCATCAATATTACTCTTCCCTTATGTGCGGCAACACATATCTCATACATGGATGTTTACTGTTATTTATGGATGTCTTTGAAGAAGTTTCTACTTTGTGTTTTACTGTCTTTCCGTGTATTAACGACTGTCGATAAAACCTGCATTGTCTTCGAATCATACTAATGTTTACTTGAAAGCTAGTTGTTATTCCTACTGGGCACCCCTTTTAGGGATGATGTGCTCACCCATTCCCACTTTCACTTCAGAGACAGATCAGAGTTGCGCAACGGAAGCTTTGTGGCGTTGAGTCTTCTATTATGTTTATTACGTTGTATATTGTATTCGCAAACCAAATGACTGTTGTATATGTATCACTTGAGAGGAGTACTTGTATATATATTTCTGAGCGGGGTGAGTTTTGGGTTAAGTTTTTGTAGCAGATTTTTAAATTGAATGTTTAAGTAAATGATTTAGATTCTTAGTGCCTCTTTATTTAGCTAATCTCTTGAATTAGTTAGCTACTAGCTTAGGGGGGCGCTACAGTCATCTTCCTTTAGAAGAAATGGTCACTTATTTACATTTGAACCTCGACTAATCATGGGAGTGCTATCAGGATACATGTCTTTATTAAATTTCCTCAACTTTAGACATATGCAAACTGGTGGAATAATATACCACAAGCTCAGTATTCGGTCGAGCTTTCCCCAGATTATTCATCTCAAAATTCGGATTTAAAATAGCTTTTAAGGTCTCTTATTACATCAAGAGTACCATCATGTACAGTATCATCAACATAGATAGCTACAATTCCAAATCAGGAACTTTCTTGTGAATACGCAATGAAAATAACTTACTTGTCTATCCCCTCCAAATCAAATAGTCACTTAGACGGGTATACCACATCCGTCTGATTGCTTCAATCTATAAGTGAGTGTTATATCTAAATGTAAACGCACTATGTGGTTTAGAGTCACTTGATTTGGGAAACAAAAGTTTATCAAGCACTTTTGTAAATATATGCTATCTCTTGATTCTTTTAGAGATTCGTAACAACCACATACATATGTTGCATTTCAAGTCCTTTTGAAATTACCAAGATAACTAAGTAGCGGAACGCTATAATGTTCATTACAAGAGAACAATTCCAGGGCTTTGTGAGAAACCTCGCGCCACAAGGAGAGTCTTTATCCTTTAAGACTTTTTTCTTCTCATTATGCTTTGTGACAAATTAATCATGTATGTCCAATAGGATTTACACTTGGTTGGTTAGCACTACCACACCAAATACCTGTATATTTGTCAAAGAACCAAGTTTTACCTAGATTGTATAGGCCAAATATGCTCTTCATTGACATTAAGCAACAAGGAGCTTGGTTCGATCTCATCTTTCTCTATTTCCTTAAGAAAATGTATATGAAATTAATCATCAATATGCTTGCATGATCTTTCCATTGACTCGTGCGCATTCTCATAATCCACTTGGGATGTCATTGTTCTCTGGAATCATTAAACTTCGGAGCGTCCTCTAGTTTGATTCATGGACATATTCAGAGACAATCTTATGAGTTGATTTCTGATGATATAAATAAGTTGTGCCTTCTTCACCTACTTCCGTTCTAGGTGAGGATTGATCGAACCAAGTGGTCTCTCCAACTTCCTTTATGGAGCCACGGCCTCAACCACACTTCCACTAAGTGTAGTTGGAACACCTTAGTCTATGGTGTATATCCCTTATTGAGGATTTGTAACCTTGCGGGTAGGTTTGCGGTGGTATGTGTGATCTCATCACTTTAGCGACATCAATGTACATTCTGAAAATCGATTATTTTTTCACTTCACATTTACATTTGTGGAGTACAAGAATCAATATGAGACACAGTGGGAACACACCACAACAATTCCTGTCGTTCCCTTAGAAAATACTTTTTCTTATCTCCCCCTAATGACGGGAAGACTGTCTCATTAAAGTGATAACCCGCAAATCTAGTGGTAAGATATTACCTTCCAAAGGTTTTAAAATGCGGATAATTATTGAGAGTAAATATCCAACAAAATTACTTAATCATTTTCGTGACCCATCATAGTACGATGTGGACTCGTAATGGCACATATATAGTGCAATCAAAAATGCGTAAGAACACAAATGTTAGGCTTATAACCGGTTACCAACTGGTACGCAAAAATGGTTAACTAATTGTGGGTTCTAAAACGAATAAGTGAATATGCGTATAATATTGCATATCCCCCAAGCATTTGTAGGAAGGTTGTTATGCATAACCTATCCTTAGACACCATATATAACCTATGGTGGTAGCCTCTGCGAGACCATGGGGTATAGGATGCTCTACAATGATCTTATTAAACATGTAATATCCATCAAGTCCTTTTGATGTAAAATATGTAGCAATAACAAGGATGGTGAGACTTTAAATTGTATAATATGTGCTAGAATTGTTTCAAAAATGCATAAACAATAATTAATTCAACACTTCGAATTATCCATCGAGCCATAAATCACTTGAATGGGCGCATTATCTCGTATGGATATGCCCACAAATATAACCTTGTTTCTTTTGAAAAAATGGGTTGTTTACCATTTGCATCTTAGGATGGTCTCAATCCTTTTTACTAAAGAATGACTTTGTAAAATAAGTTACATGCTTTATTACTTTAAAAGCATAATGGGAGGTGGTATTTTGGTACTTTAGAAAAAGTTGATTATGAGAGATGCCGTCACTTTGCATTCTTTCCAATTTTCTTTTTAACTCAAATAAAAGGATGTCCATTTGAGTTATTTCAAAACAAAACATCATATCACAACCAAAGTGTCTTTATGGTTATGTCAAAACCTGAGTGAGTCAACTCCCAACATTATATTGTCAATTATCCAAGTATTAGTGATTTAGAGTTCACTAGACTAATTGACTCATTATTTTCTCTAAAATGTGATTCCTTTCACATTCATTGGAGGTAATTTGTAGATGCATTCCCATTCTCACAATGAATTTTGTACGATAACCGCTCGCACTGATTTCGTAAGAGATTGAGCATTTATTCGCTCGGATATTACCTGTAATGATCTAATCATCGCATGATATTATATAAGGAAACTATTCAACAATCAGTTTAATATATTTCCTTAATAGTTTTGTGTAATAAGTGGTGTGGCCTTATTATGTAACAAAAAGAAAATCTATCTCATTTACTTTAGAGTGTTACAATTCATGAGGATGATATACTTTTCATCATAATGTACGAATGATCCTTTTAACTCAAGTACTTATGAGTATATCTCAAGAGCTTTAGAGTAAATCAGTCTCATGGAAATGATATACTTTTCATTTCATAAGTACAAACTATAAATTTAGTTCTTCACATAAAAAGTTCTTTATTTTAACTTAAAAAAAATGTTTACTAAACTACCATACAACCAATAGTCCAGGATCAAATCATACAAAATTCAGTTGAATAAAGATAATTAATAAAAACTTACCAAAATGTAAGTGTATTAATTGGGCAAGTTTCTTGTTGCCACTGAAGTTGACAAGCGGGGGTATGGCCTTCTTTTAACATATAGTGAGTTTGTTTTCATTTAAACTCTCTATAATCTTGTAGTTGGCTGCTATTGTATGATACCTGCATTCCATCACTTGTACCATACTCAGTAAATGTTTATACCAAGCGTCCAACTCTTATTCCAATGAGTCAGAATTATGTCTCTGTCTCATGCTCAGTAAATACATTTACTTTGTATTGTTACTACTTGAGCCAATATAACAAGTGTTTTAAATTCCAATGAACATTCAAATTTTTGGGGGAAAAATTTCAAGAATGTTTCAAAAACTTCCTTCAGAGCATTCCATCGTCTGAAATCAATATGTCGCCTTAAAACGTAGATGTTATTCCTTCATCTTTTGAACAATGCATCGTCATTGGTTGAAGGTTTTCATGATGGAAGTAAATACCTCGTAGACACAATTGACTTCTGTATCAGAGGCTCTTTAATGGCGTTCAAGTACTTCTGAGTCCAAAAGGTCAAATTTTATTCGAGTTGGTTTAATCGAGAACCTAGTCGATGGATTGGTCAATGCCCGGTCCATTGGGTTGACTACGTCATGGTTTTAAAAAAAGTCCACATATATGTTCTATTATATATGAAGTGCTCAGGCCCATTGGTAATAAGCTTGAAACTATTAGCATATGAGCCCAAAACATATTGTTAACCCTAAAATTGGAAATTTCATCATCCAACTTTATTGATCAGAAAACATATGTAAGCATCTCCGATGATTATGAAAATTTTACAGTAACTTCATGATAATGTTTTGACAAACATAATAAAATTTCAACTCAATCCAACGGCTAGATAAAACATTATCCATGACGCCGTATGACTGTTCTAATTAGCATTTCTGTGGACACTGTTGGAAATATCACGTACTTTTGAGTATTTCCATGATTGGTTCTTTATGAAATTTTTACAGTATCTCACCAAGAACAATATACAAAACATACCAAAAATATAGAATAATCCAACGGTTTAAATTCTCAAAACTTAGGTTTTTCGACGATGTTAAAAATTAGGGTTTTTCTGAACGTACACAGTTTTATTAAAAGCAGGTTTTGGAGATTGCATCATATTCCGGTTTTATTGAAATTTTAACATAGTACGTAAGTAATGACTGATTGGGTTGAACATATTAAAATTGAATGAAAATCTAACGGTGAAATCTCTATGTTTTATAATCATACGTTTGTGGAACCCTAATATATACTACAAAAACGAAATTTCTTTGTTCAAAAGAAATACCAGGTAACGCATCCATGATGATAAACAAATAGGATCAGAACCACGTTAATCTTCAAGGAATAATCCATAACCAATCTTGAACGAAGAGAAAAAAAAATCGCACAAGTTGGTAGAGTCGTGCATGATAACGTGTTGTAGGAGAAATATAGAGAAGAAAGAGATCTTAATCATTAGATAACAATGCAGTATTACATAGGAATAAGCCTTTATTTATATGCTAGAATATCAACCCTGGATACATATAGATGGGCCACACACATGGGCCAAAGGCTCTACAACAGTTTAATAATTATTAAAAAAATTATTTAAAATATAATTATTAATGAATTTACTATCATACCCTTCAGTCTTCTTAATATTTACAAAACTCTCATTGTAAATAACGTTTGGAAAATCTTTCTCATCCTTCTCCAAATGTCTAGCAAACAATGATGTTTCTCCACTCTCTATCTCTCGGGCAACTAGCTACCTATGTAAACTTTGCTTCTTCTATAACAATAATAATAATAATACTTAAAAAAATTATTAATGAATTTACTATCATACCCTTCAGTCTTCTTAATATTTACAAAATTATTTGTATTTTCCGGGCATATATATCTTAGCTAATTCTTTGACAATATGTATCGATCCCTCAAATACCTAATATCCCCTTCTGATTATTTGGATTACAACATCCTTCACCACAACCAAACCCTAATTTTATTAAATTACCCACAAAAATCTTACCAAACAGAAATTCAGTGAAAACCCTTTTTCTTAAACACATATAAGATTTTAATCCTTAAAAGAATTTATTCAAAAAATTAAGATTGAGATTTTTAATTCAAAAAATTAAGATTTTTTTTCACCATCCTTACAATCATTTCCAGCAGAAGCCATTAGTTTTAGATATATATCATCGTCGAATTTGCTTTTGGCTCGATTTTTTATGGTTTTGGAGAAGGTTTGAACTACCAAAAATCAGTGAGATTGAATAACTGATGATGTCGTTTTCCACTTCATGGGTAATTGATAATACTAATGAGTGTGAGGCTGTTTTTCAGGAAAGAAATGGGTTAGTGGTGGAAATGGAATTTGAGCAAGAACAAAGAAGAAAGCTGTGTTGCTGTTGTTGAAGGTGGGAGCTATTCCGATGACTTTTAGAGATCAAAGCGAAGAGATGTGTGAGTCTGTCTAGTTTTACAGTGATGGGTAGATTGAATGTCTCGCAGAAAAGGATATTTGGAAAGCTTACAAATAGTACACCTGCATATCCATTATCAAAATCCCAAACATCAAGTGTTTGTGAAAAGGTTAGAAAGAGAGAAGAGAATGGAGAATCATGATCGTAGGCTTCTTTTTTTCTTTACAACCGTTGGATACTAGACCCCCTTCAAGAGTATACTTGTAACCTCGGTAATTCAAAATATTTTTATTTTATAAAATTGATTAAAGTATGGTCATAAACAGTCAACGAGAGTCAACATCCAGTCCAGGTACCAAGCACTAACATTGGACAAATGTTAGACCAAAGCCTAGTGTTGGTCAAAACCCGAGTACCAAACACCAATTATCCCATTTGGAAATGCCGGAAGGCCGCGAACAAAATAGATTAAATTTATCTTAAATTCCAAATGAGAGTACGCCATTGCATGAGCAGTGTGGAAAGAGGGGACTCGAGGGCATTCTGGGGTAGAGTTGGCCGCATCCAAGAAGCTCTTCAGATCTTGTGGTCATTAGATGATATACTTCACTAAATCCTGGTAAAAAAAATTTGTTTGGAAGGGTGTTGTAAACTAGATTTATGTTAAACAGACGGTGGTTTTCTCTTTTCTAATTAATATATAATTTTTTCCTAAATCATACCAAAGAAATCTCCGAGAAATGTACCTAGAGGTTCATTTTTTAGAAGCCACATGTGTTGAAGATGAAAGATGAACATCGGATGTATGGTGTGTCCAACTCTACCCATGGTTTAACGAAATTTGAATGATCAATCTCACACATCTACGATGTAAACTAACAACACTGAGTAGTTGTGGGGTTATAATGCATTTGGCATGATACAATTTTCATATTTATTATTTAATCATTTTGGGGAGTGACTTTGTCAAGTTAGTCGGTGTTTTTATATCCTTTAGTATTGTGATTGTGATGAAGTGTAAATTTGGAGGAACAAGTCTGAGACTCTGAGCAGTAAGACACTAGAGTGAACTAAATATTGTAGTAGGTTTTTCTCTCACGATTGCAGAAATTTTAAACCAATGAAATCCATGCACTAATGCTAGTGTTGGTTTTTGGATTAGTGGCTAAGGTAATTTGCTCGTTGGTTATGTCTTATGATCCGCTATCAATCATACTTTGGGTGATTTGCATTAAAGTACACTGTATATATTAAATAAACAAAAGACTTAATAATTTTTATCGGTCCTTTTGGACCGACTTCATTTTAAAGAAAGCTGAGAAGGCGAGAAACCATATTTATTAACTTTTCATTATTGAACTTTTTGGTTTTTAATTTTTTTGTTTCTTTTGCTGCTGATCTTTGAAATTCCTATTCAGACAGCTAAATTTGTTTCCTCGATTAACAAGAAACTAATGTACTAGGCAAGAGGAGTTAGAGAATCCTAAAACCTTGGTAAACATGAATGGTCGGCGTAAAATAAGTCACTCTTTCAAGATTAAATCTACTCAAGTCTTAAGAAAGAACGCGCAATTGGGGGATAAAAAAACTAATTTAGGATAGAGAAAAAAGACAAAAACTGGATTTAAATATCAAATCAGGGTCACCCTTATCTAAGCATTTTATCTAATTCCTAATCTACCCCTTACTATCATGTTTAGTGGTTAAATATAATTAGTTAAGCTAATAGATTAGTTTGTGAATCATTAGAATAAATCATTATCATTGAATTTGTTGATGCAACAACATCAAATCAAGATATTTATGATCATGAAGGTTTAGGTGAAGAACCAACCCAGGAAAGTAAACTAGCTGAACATATAAGTGCTCCAATTACTCATATATAGGAATTAATATATTGAAATTTGATTTTTTTTTTCATTGAATTCACCATTGTTGCTGAAAAACTTCGGTGCCGGCATGGTAAAAGTATGAATACCATGCCTAAGTGACCAAACCGGCATGGTATTCATACTTTCACCATGCCGGTACACAATATCCCCCAATTTTGAAAATTGGAAGTACACTACCTAGGCATAGAAAGTTCATTATCGAGCATGCCGGTAGTAGTGCCGGCATGGTTGATTCCTAGTGTACCGTGCCGGTTTGAGGACAAAAACATACAAAAAACTTGTCCGAGATAGAAAGTACCGGCATGGTATTCATCTTAAAAAAATCATGCCGGAACTAGTACCGGCATGGTATTCATCTTAAAAAACCAAGCCGACACTAGTACCGGCATGGTATTCATCCTAAAAACTACGCCGGAACAAGAAAATAGTAGGGTATTCACCTTAAACACAAGCCGGGAGTGGATTGAAAGTTTATGATTCTAACCCAAACGAAGGTTTAAAACAACAACACTTTAAATATGATTAGGTATCATGTACCTTCTCAATAAAGCCATTTCTTCTTCTTCTTCTTCTTCTTCTTCTTCTTCTTCTTCTTCTTCTTCTTCTTCTTCTTCTTTATCAACAACAATTAAATTTAACCTATCTTTAAGAACTTGTTAGGGTTTGATTTTGATTTTTAGTTTTAAATTTTAATTTAGATAGAAGGGTATTTTAGTATTTTTGCCTCCAAAAACACCCCTTAACGGATATTATTGGATGGGGTTAGTAAAACATATCCCATAATTAGTTTTTTTATCCCCCAATTGCGCGTTCTTAAGAAACCAAGGACGCCTTAGGCCACAGTAAAAACCAGATAAACGATTGAAGAACTCTTATGATCCCTAAATGATTTATTTCATTAAACATAAGCTGTTTAATTAAGAGAAATGGGTCAATTGCCCAAATATTTTTAAAACATGGTTCTACTTGGACAAGTAAAAATTAGTATGGGTGAAATGAACACAAAAAAAAATAGCAAGAATGAATCTGGATGTATCCCGACTTAAACTTAAAAAATAGCGAGGAGGTAAACTGGATGCGTTCGATGTAAATTAAAAATAAAAAAAATATTTGAAAATGGGTAGGATTAAACTGTTGATATCCCTGGTTATTTTTACATTCTTGTTCATTTAAACAAGATCAATTTACCATGTCTATTTAGGAATTATCGTTATTGGATTAATTGACTAATTTTGTGTTTAATTAACTAATCAACGTAAGTAAGTAGGATTGGGATATTGTCGAAAGACTTGACAAGACTCACTTTGTCGAACGTTTGATTTGAGCTTAAAAATCTTTTTTCTACTTCCCACCAAAACCGACCGTGATTGAACCCCGCCCTCTCTTGTACTCTTTTTGCTTTTCAATAATCACTTTCCACTGTTTAGCGACAACATGTAAACCCTACCTGATTTGAGTGGACCATTTTGCTTAGATTTGATACCCAATAATGTAATCGATACAAAATCATACAATTTTTTTTTGACAGATTTGCATCTTTTGTTGTCTTTTGATTTAAAATTTAGCTCCGTCGACGATCTGATCTTAGAGTCTATTTGGGCATATATAAATGACGACATTCGAAGGGCCGGCATTTGATGATATTTCTTTGTGGTCATGTCGGGTACTGAAGGGATGCTACTGTCATGTCACCTCCTTGGATAAACAGCCAAGTCTGTTTTGTTATTTGCGTGGAAGAGATTTTGTGTTTCCTACCTAAATAATCTCAAAATGCTAATAAGATCGTACATCTCTACTGTGATATCGTATCTCTGGTATGGTTCGCCTGCACTATCCAACAAGATGATAATTGAAACTGAATACTCAATTCCTATTCATTTTGGCCCAACTTTTTGATGATGTGGATGGATGTGGCGAAGTATTTCAAAATAGAGCTCTCTCATTCATTATGACCCATCCAAGATACATACCATTGTTTACACCCTATTTACACATTCTACCTTAACCCCACTCTCCTCGACCACTATCTATCTAACTGCCATTTCTCCTATTCACATCCACTGGAATAAAAAAATAAGCTTGGTAATGAAAGGAAATCTATAATGAAGAAAGTTCCTACAGAGAAGCAATCAAAGTTTTAAGGTAAGTTTATTTTTGATCTCTCACAATTTTTGGTTTCGCATGCTTAATCAACTAAATTAAACAGCCTTTACAGATTTCAAGAACTCATTACAGGTGATGATTCTGCATTCTTCTCCATTATTTTGGTAAGCCTAAGGCCATAAATCTACTGCCAATAGATTGTTACTTTAAGTATTTCAATAAATATTTCATTGTATGGGAAACTGATTCTAATCGCATAGTATCTGTTTGTGTTAATGTTATCAATGTTTCGTATGATGTTTTTAACTGTTAAAGATTTCTTTTTAATTTTTGCACTTTAAGTGTTTGTTAAGTTGCTTAAACAAAAAAAAAAACCGCCACTGTTTGCACTTTAAACAGCCTATCTACAGTCATTTAGTGCAATCGATGGTCTTGCATTTTTTTTAATCGATGGTTTTGCAGAACTTAATTAGATGACTTCAGAGACGAAACTGAAATTAGAAAAGCCCGGTAAAGTGTGATAGTTAAGGATGGATATCTAAAGCAAAACCTTCTTGCAAGAGAGACATTGGAAAGGGTTACACAAAATTGGATTCTGCATGTGATGATTCTGAATTTTCTACACTATTTTTTGAGCTAAGCTCAAGAGTTTATTAAATTTCTTCCGTGTTTACGCTTTCAATTGCTTTTGTGCTTTTGTGTTCACTGTAATCAAATTCATGACTAACAGGAATTCTTGGATTTTGGGAGTGCAGAATGGAAAAAAAAAAAAAAGACTTCCGTGGGAATTAGGCCCGCAATTGTTAGAACCAAAATCGTAAGAAATTATATTTTCTTATGCTTTGATTTTTTTATAATCCAAATCCAAACTGTAATCATGAGTTGAATTAGGGGTGTTTGGCTTATTAGTGAGTTCTTTTTTTGGTCTTCCGTACTCACTTAAATTGTTGAAGGATGATGATTATACTTCTTTGAGTATGAATGTTTTGACTGTGATAATAATCATATTAATGGCTGTTTTTGGATTTTAAATAGTTATTCTAAAATACAATATATGCTTCATGATAAAAGAGCTAACTCTTCATTTTTTACCCATTATAGATCCCTGAAACCTTATACTAAAGGTTGGATACAAGCACTGGACTCAGTTCTTTGTACATGGTTCCTACTGGGTTTTCAACATTCAACTCTATAGGTTAGTTGTTCGTCACTCAATATTTATACTCTTTTATCTTCCATGGTTCCTTTGTGTTGCCAAAACTTTTTTTTTCCAAGGTTTGGGCTTAGGGCTTAGGGCTGGTGCTTCCACCATGGACAAGTCAACCAAGACTAATCTTTTTGCAAAAAATTCTTTTAAATTATTTCCTAAACGTTTTGAAAATCAAAATAAATTTTGTCTTAATTGTGGGGGGCGATCCGTTGGGAATTATTTCTTTCCATTTTTTCTTGTGTCGACATAATGTGCATGGATGTTTTATTACCGTTTTGAAAAAATCTTGAATTTATTCGAATTTATTTTTGTCTTTAATTCTGATTTATTCTCTCATTAATTCGCTCTTAATGCACAATCAATTCGACCTCTCTCTTCTCCCATATATAAACCACTCGAGTTCTTCATTTCAATTTGTGTCCAGAAGAGCTACTATCTTCTTCTTTTCGTCTCTCTCCCTCTGTGTGGTTTTCGCATTCTTTGTGCCATTGTTGTTGAGTTCGTAAGAGTGGGCAAGTACTGTAGTGCTAACAATGCTTGCATCGGGAAGTTTTATCCTGGATACGACTTGACCACAGGGTATAGGCATCACTCATTCTTGAGGCGTATCGGTCAACTATCATGTTAAGGACAGCGTGTTGAACACGTGACTCTGTCCTCTGTTTGCTATCAATTGAGTGTTTATTTACCTTTCAGAAATTTATTTCTAACATCTTCTTTTAGTGTTTTATTATTACAGTCGCAACATTTAGTTTGGTTAGTCATTGTATGTTGAAATATATGTAGATTTTGACGTGTTTGCGTTTACCTGCAGCAAACCCACAAGGAGTTCAAGTCGGAAGAGGGAGAGGTCGTCCACGTCGAAGTGTTACGGGAAGATCTTCATTTACGAATTGTGCGAGGAGGGACTACCTACCAAGTTGGATTAATGAAGTATCATTTTCCACCATCAGGGACATGTACAATGTGCCAAGCGATGATTTTTTATCGTGAACCAAAAGGCTTTTGTTGTTCAGATGGGAAAGTTTTTTTACCGTTTGTTGCCCCACCGATTGAGCTTTTGGAGTTGTTTGATGATCAAACGGACGTAGGTGTACACTTTCGGAGGTACATACGACACTATAATCAGTGTTTCTCATTAACGTCGATTGGGGTGAATTATGACTGAGAATTAGCTGATAATAGAGAAGGTGTATACACATTTCGTGTTCAAGGTGATATCTACCATAGAATAGGAAGTCTTTTACCTCATGTGGTTGAAAATGAAACAAATCCTCCAACAACATTTCGTCCCAGATATGTACAGATGTATATTTATGATACAGATAACGAGATTAATTGGAGAATGGAAGAAGGTGGTGATGATCTAAACAGAGAGGTGATGGAGAAGTTGAGGATAATTCTTGATACACACAATAGGTTCGTGCATGTAATCAGGCCGCTTGCAGAATGAGAAGACATCCAAAGGTGCAAGTTGGTGATTAAAAAGCAACCTAAGACCGATAAGCAGTACACGATTCCAACTGCTTCACAAGTCGCCGCAATTGTAGTTGAAGGAGATGGGTCTGAAAAACCTGGAGAGCGAGACATTGTAGTCCGAACAATGGAAGGAACGCTGTTATTTATCAATGAAACATCGGGTTGTTATGATCCTCTCCAATATCCGCTTTTGCTACCATATGGGAGTTATGGATGGGATCTGAATAGTATGGATGACAACGGTAGACAGTTTACATGCCTCGAGTACTACTCTTACATGCTACAGGTATATATGATATAAATGTTTAACAACTACATCATTATGCGTGTTGCTTACTTGTCCATTCATTCTCTCTCGGCTCCGGAGAAATTTCTCTGTTCAGATTCATTCATCAACAGTGAAAGATCGAGATGACTTCATCACCGGAAATCATCAGACTTGATTCATGATCGAGGAGATCTGTTTTGGATGAGTTTTTTGTTTGTGTTAAAGAAGATCGAGAAAGCAGCAGTGAAAGATCGAGAAGACTTCATAACCGTAAATGATGAATAGGTAAATTTATTCTGTTGCAATCATTTTAATTCGATCTTTTCTAGGGTTTTCTTTCTTCTCCATAGATTACATCTCAGATCTCCAAATACACTATGACCTCAACATGGAGGATGGAAGACAGGCTCAATGGTTTGTTAATGGACAAGCAATTCAATTAGTCGTTGATACCGGGTAGTATTCCTGCCAAGAGGTTAGGATCGGGTAAAGCAGATTTCTCTTCTTGAAATTGATTGATTATAAAAATTATAAAGGAATTGAGATTTCTGTGTAGGTATTCACTACAAGGATGGTTGTGTGCCCAATACTGTATTTAAGACGAGAGTCTTCTTGACTTGATGCGATAATTCAAACAAAAGAAAAAATAGTTCAGGTATTTTCCCCTCACACCTAGAAATCCCTTTTATTGTTGATGTTTTTTTTTGTTTCAAAGTTTGCGGTAAAACTATCCCATGACGTGCTTGCTGGGAAGGGAATAAAAATTTCTGCTCATTTTCTTTGTACTATGAGAAACTTCAACAATCTATCTCTTTGTCCAGGATAGCAAAGATGCTTTCGTATTTTTTTTCTTCTGATGGCTTACAACTGGAGTCTGGCTATGGCATCAAAATGATAAAAAAAACTCCAAATAAATTTCTGACAAAAATGGTAAACTGGCTCATGCATGCCATCTATAATGTATTCCAATCACCGATCCAGTTATTATGTATCTGTGTAGCCTTTGGTTCTTGAAATCATTTTGGAAGGATACTAACTGATGCTTTGATTTTGTTCTTTACGACTCAGTAGTTTTTTATTAGTGTCATTTTTACGTAAATTCTCGCATATTTCAGATGTAAAAATATTTAAGGTGCACGCGTAACGATATCATGTAAAAAACGCACAGGAAGGAAATAATGTTACAACCGGTGCGAAGCACGGGTTACTATCTAGTTGCCATTAATTTGGTCGAGCCATATAAGGAAACTACTGCTTATTTGAAGGGTGAGACTTTAGCCGCATAATACAACGATTTCTTCATTGGTTGGACTATACCCCCTTGACTCCAGAGTGCGGACACATATTTTGGTTATGCATTTACTAATTTAGTTATGCAACCACTAAAACGATATATACGCCTAAAAAAATAACATCACAAAAAAAAAGCATAGTGAATTATGCAATAATTTTTCTCGACTACATAACAAGTTATGCATCCATTGTTTTGGTTAATTTAAGTGCTTACAAAAAAAAAGTTGATGCATAATGCGTTATGCAACCATATTTTCGGATGCATATCAAGTTATGCATCAATTGTTTTATTTCAGTGCTTACAAAAAAGTGGTTGCATAATGCTTTATGCATCTATTTTCATGAATGCATAACATGTTATGAAGATATCATTTTAGGTGCACGACAATTATGCATTCTTTTTTTTTTGGTTTCAATACCAACAAAAAAGTTGTTGCAACCATTTTCCGGACTGCATAACAAGTTATGCAACAACTTTTGTAGATGCATAATAGGTTATGCAACCATTTTCGCAGCTGCATAAAAGATTATTCAACCATTATGACCGACACCAACACCAATACATCCACAGCTTCCAAACCAACGACACCAACTCCTCAACCTCAGCTTATCCAACCATTATCCTCCATCCGTAGCTTCCCAATCCACTACTACAAATTTCTTAAATCTAGAACATTTGAATCCTCTCCTTGCACGACTCTTAACAACTCAATCATCTCCACCAGTTATGGCCGTAACCACTGAACTCTATCTCCTCACGTTCTCTCTAGTGCAGAGAGCTTTCATACATCTCAAACCTCGACGAAATCCCAACGGATGTCAGAGAAGAACTTCTACATAAAGGGACTTCCTGCTGTGTAACTACTGAAAATCCAGTGGTACACCCAAGTATGAAACAAAAAGATCTAAGACATAATAAGTGTTTTGGATAAGAAATTCTTTAATGAATAACCACAATGTAGTTGCAGGAAATCCTACAATACACACCTCACAAGAATTCATAATATCTAACACATATTTAAGATTAATAACCAATCTCTTTATTAATTGAGTTAGAAATTTTACAAGAAGGAAGTGAAATCAAGAATGTTATTGCTACTCTAGACTTTCTCTCTCCTCTGAACTTTCTCTCCACTCTCTAAAAAGATCTCTCTCTTTTCATAAGCCTATTCGGCTCTTTATATAGGACATTACATAATGGATGACAGCTAAGTTGTCCTTTATTTTCGGATCTGACTTGCGACATTCTCGCAAGTGTACAAATGTAAAACCTCGCAAGTTGTCCTAAATCTCGCTAGGTCTTCATACCTTTCTCGTGTTCTGGATGTCGTCATCCGTTGCGTCATTTATATTACTCGTCTGCGATGTCTTCGCAATGTGTTGTTTATGGATTTCGCAAGGGCGTCGATGTTGCGATATTCTGATCCTACACACAAAGTAGTAAAAATACAAGCTCTTGAATACAAGGGAACCCTAATCTCATACTCTATACCGTAACTCTCCTCTCTCCCCAGAATACGACCCCTCATACATTGCCCAAGGGCCCCTATTTATAGACCAATCAACCCTAATGGTGTACAACTCATTTTACTTCGTCAGATTCTCGTGGAGGTGCTTTATACTTCGCCCAGATCAATTTCCATAAAGTTTTCGCCTTTCTTTCGCTGACAACCTTGGGTGTTTGTCTGGACAACTGTCTCTTTTCTTGTTCCATAATCTACTGACTTCGCAATTTATCTTTTCATACAAGTAACCTTATTTCGCCTATCTTTACTTCGTGATTGGTAATTTGCCTGGTACTCTAATTGATCCTTCGTGTTTTAGATTCCTCATGCGAGTTACTTCGTTTTAGGATGCCTCCTCTTCGTGCTTTGCGCTATTAATCAGTAGCGAGATAATTCTGACATTTGATTTGACAAGTCATTGACGGGGATCTTTGAGTGAGATTCTCTTAGACCTATTTCGTGCCTTCTTGTGTGACCACTTGGCGAGCGTATTTTGTGTACCTACATTTTGTCTTTTCTTATTATGTTAGAGCCATACAAGAATAGAATAAGAACTTCTCGATATTTCTTGGATGCCACGTTCTCCACTCTCCGTTTTCCACGCGACCACGTTCTTTTGGTAATCGGTCATTGTCGGTTAGGATTCCTCGAACATGCCGCCAACCTGTTATGCCGGTCACCTTCTTCGTACTATAAGTATCATGTTTGACCCTAATTTGGGTTTCTTCTTCTCTCTCCTCTGCTCTACATTCGAGTTGATGTTGTCCTTGTTCCTCTCTCTGCCATTGTTGTCTCTTCTTTTTCCCACCTTTCTTCTTATCATCATGGATCCAGAGAAGGTATCGACCTCTACTCTTCTCAAAACTTATGAGGAATTCCAAGCTGATTTCCAAAAGATTGGCTTAACCTTAACCCCTGCTTTTGATTCTTCCGTGAGTCCTCCCATTATTGAAACTCAAGACATTGAGTTGAACTATAGATGGATTCAGTCCGACACTTGGTCTGCAGACAAGATGATTGTCACCGAAATCGGCCGAGTTAAGAGAATGTTTTTCCTTTCCCCTCTACAATCTTTCTAACCACTGTTTTCCTCGAAATTTTGAACAAGCTTCAATGCGCAGGATTTTTCGGCTTTTTCGTAATGCAATCCGAATCTCAACGAGTTGGTGATTCGCTCGTAAAACCGACACTTCACAAGTTCCGTCGGTGCCATTTGAGGAGTTCGACTCTCATGATTACAACATGGATTCTTTTGTGGCCAACTATTCTGCTAGGTTTACGAGCACGAGGAAACACCAGGAGTGGGCTATTGAGCTTATCCGAAACACCATCTCCGCTCCAACCAAAGATCTTTTATTAGATGTGGATCCCCTCAAGCCAAAGCGTGGTGACCATCTTCGCCTTTCTTGTGAAGATGACTGGACGATGTTTCCTTTGGTGGTGGGGGCCCTTTCATCTGGGGTGTTGACGAGAAGGGGATACCTCGCCAGGGTCCTTTTTCCGAACACTGTTATCTCGCTGGATGCGATCCCTGGAAGCTTCGGTGGTCCGTGCCAACTTAGGTATTGTTTCATCCTTTAAGCTCTTGCCACATCCTGGGTTCAACCTGTTCTCATGCCCCTTTTCTCCTTTATTTAGTTCGTGATGCCTGCTGCTAGCCTTTTCAAAGAGTGCAAGGAATGGGATGTTACTGCTGAATCTCCTACTTCCAAGCAGGTAGCCACCTCGCCCACTACTTTCTTTTTTGCGTGATAACCTTAAATTCTAACCCTTTATTCTTTGTAGGATAATACGCTTCTTGTTAAGCAACCCGCTTCTGAGTTAGCTAAGGGACAAAAAAGGATTGATCATCCTACTATGCCTCCTCCTCCTATTCAGGTATTTTACTTCGTCCAAATTGTTATCTTGTATACTTCGTCCCTTTCATCTATCGATTGTATTGAACTTGTTATTGCGCAGATTGATGCCTTACACGCTCCACCTTCAGGCGAGCCCAAGAGGCGGTGTAGGGTTTTGGACTTGGCGAGATTAACTGCGGTCAGGATCTCTGTTGATGCTCCAAGTCATCCTACTCCTCCCAAGTATCAATCTTCCTAGCCTCGTATAACTACTTCTACTAAAGTCGTTGACTCTCTTATTCCTCCTCCTTTGGGCGAGCATCCTGAGAAATCCACGACGAAACCCCCTTCTTGTGAAAAGGGGAGGCAAACGGCTTCTTCCGTGATGTCTAACCCCATCTATGATCCAAATATGAAGTTCCTTCAAGATATTTATAACAAGGCTCGTGAAGATCCTGCTACGAGGTCTCGTGCGCTTGAATCTTTGGTGACTTTCAGTGCTGACGACTTTCTTTCTCAAGATTCCTCCGTGTTATTGAATGCTTCTATGAATTTGATTCTCCAACAACATTCCGCTTTAATGAACCTGGTAAGCTCTGCATACCTTTTCAACTGCATCTTTATAGTATTTCATGCTTCACTCCTAAGTTCTGCCTCGTCAATTCGCAGGGAGTCAACCGTCATATAGCTAGCTTAGTGGAGGCTAGACTGGTTCGCGAGAAGATGAAGAAGGATAATGCTCATATCAAAGCCCTGAAGAATGAGCTCAAGGAGGAGAGGGAGTATTCCAGCAAACAAGAGAAGAAAGTAGAGAAGCTTCAGAGTAAGTTCCCTCCCCTTGCAGATCCATTCCTTGCCTTTGCTTTTACTTTTGTTATTTTCTTATTTTGTATTTCGTCAAGTTCGATGCATGCAACACCATCTGGATGCTTCCGAAGCGTCCACCTCGCTGGAAGATATTCGTGTAGATAATCTGAACCTCGTGACTCAGAATGATTGTTATGTGTCTGAAAACCATATTTTGAATGAGAAGGTCGAGACCCTTTTTTCACAGGTGGACCGTCTGTTTATCATTTGCTCTCGTAATGAGGAACTAAATCTTCATCTTCATGACGAAAATGAGCGCCGTAAGTTAGAACTTCAGCAGGTTAACAATTCCATTACTACTTCGAGGAATCTTCATTCCTCGTTGTTAGCTGCTTATAAGAGTCTGGAGGAAGATAACGAGCGCGTAATCAATAGAAAAAATCAGGTGGTGGTTGATCTTCGTAAATCTCGCAAACAAAGCAAACCGGGTTTAAACGAGGAGACTGATTGTCTGAAGAAAAAGGTGGAATTTCTTCGGGCTCAGCTGGATAATTCATCACGCTCGAAGTCTGTCAAATCTTCCTCGCAAATCAAATCTGCAGATTTTCGCAAGAACAATGGTGCTCTTGTCATTCAACCCAGCAAGGATACTTCGAAGTTTGGTCATGGTAAAGGCTGGGACAATGTGTATCACGAGCTATGCGTTCAACTCCATGAGTCGGATCTAGCAATCTCCCGGCTGGATCATTTGTATTCCGATATCCAAGAGACTTTGAACACCACTATCTTACAAATGGAAGGTAGCTTTAGGTGTAATGCGAGATACTATTGGTTATGTCAAATTTCAAGTTCTTGACAAAACCTCATTTTGTTTTTGCAGAATCCGAAGAGCATTATAAGAATCAAGTCCTTCACCTTTCCCACGAAAGGGATGAGTCTCGCCTAGAGGTTTCTCACCTCAAAGATGAAGTTAAGAATTTGAATATCGACATCGACGAGATGATTGAACATGCGGTAACAGTAGTGAAGTTAGCTCTCAAGAATACCCAGAATACCTGGTCCCTCTCTTCAACAATTTCTGCGACGAGCATGGCATTCCTCATCCTACTTTTCCTCTGGAGGTTTTTTCTGACGACGAGCAACCAGTCAACCGCGGAGTTATTTCAGGTGAAGAAGAGAGGCTCACTGAAGGTGACGAGGAGCAAAAGATCGATGAGACAAAGGTCGAGGAGGAAGAGTCCAAGGGTGCCTCTGCTTCCACGAGTTTTCCAAGGCAACCTTCGAATCCTGATGCAGATACTGGTGGTGGTCTTGGTGGGGCTGGTGATGAGATTCCTGAGACAACAGTTACTGATGGCTTTCCTCTTTAGCAACAATCTTAGTTTTTATTCTTCCACATTTTAGTCTCATCTTTAACTATTTTGGAAACCATTTATCTCTCAACTGGGCACTCGCAAGCTTGGGGAGCAAAACACCTTGACTCCCTTGATTGTTTTTTAGTAATACTTTGGTTGATTTTCATATTAATATTATGATTTTCCATTTCGCCGAGTATATACTTGCCGAGGGAATACGCAAAAGAATAACAAAATTTAAAGTATATACTTGCCTCTTATTCTTGTGTATTTCCGAGGTATGAGATGAAGGGTTAATATTTTGCTATTTTGACTTCGCACAAGCTTTGAACCTTATTACTTGCCTCACTACGTGTTCTTATTTTAAGTTCCCATCTATGCCTCTAGCATCGTCCTCACCCTTTGTTGCTTAACCTTTCTTCATTTCCTTATTTTGCCTGCCCTTATCTTTTTTACATGCTTCCTGATAATTTTGTTTTATATATTGTTCTAGTGTTGCTCATTCATGGTTACTTTCCGAGGTCTTATTGTGCCTCTTACTTAAGATCTTATTGCGCCTCAACCTTTTTGAAGGATCTATTTCGACGAAGTATCAGGCGCTTATTATTCCTTCAAATAATATTCCATCAACCTCGTCTTAACATTTGCTGTGAACCCCATCCCGCGACAATGCGACAGGCCTAATCATTCCCATGAATGTTAGTCCCGTGACATTGCCGTATTTTTTGGTCACACAGCTCCCTAATATGGAGGGTTCCATCCCTTTATATTCCACCTGATTGCCCGTTCAAGGAGGTTAACCCTAACATGCATGTTGGTCTCCTCACATCCGATTATTACGACATTCAGTTGTTTTCGTGACTTCTTATCCCCTTCGCCGATATGGCTTGAGGTTACGAAGTCACACCCTAAGTGAAGATTATTTGGGATCAAGTGCATTTGTAGCCAAGACTTGCCATACGGTCATGGCCGGTAACGCTCCAGACGTCCCAGGCACCGCAGCTCAAACGAATACGTCGGCGCCTTGGTCATACTTCTGCACTCCTTACCGAAGGCCATCATAAAAGGGACCCTCAGCGGATAGGTCTTATTCTTGCCCCTAGCTTATTTCTCTGAGAGTTTTTCACGACATGCGTTAGGTTTTGCCTCTTGCATTTTCATGCGAACTAGGGTGCATGTCGTGGATTCTCAGCCTTCCTAGGTAAAGGGTTTAAGTTTCCCTAGAAACCATTTATTTCGTGGGTCTTATTTGCCTCCTAATCTGAGGTCTTACCTGCCTGTGTTGTGGTTTGTTTGGTTTTAAATGCCTTATAAGTATGTAAATCCGTATATTTGAATTGGTTCATCAAACTTCAAAATATTATTGCTATTATTTTGTAAATCTGATACATTGACAAATGATAAGTTCACAAGTATATTTTCTCGTCTCTATGACTCTTCCTGTGTATCAGCGTTCTTCTTCCACGCGGATGTGCTCGGACTGGTGCCTCTTCAACTCCTTCATCTTTACCTCGTTCCTGATCTTGAACAACGTCGAAAATAAGGGGTGTCTGGCTGACAGCGCATAGATGAACAATCGTACTAAATCTTCTTCTGATAGCCTTCATTTTAGTTCTCTGCAAATCATATCCCATCTTGCCACAATACTTCGCAAGCTTTCATTTTCCCTTTGTTTAAACGAGAATAGTGCCGCTATTTCTGGCTTGCATGGCTCGTTTCTAGCACATTTGTTTGTTTTTTCTGGCTGCTCCCACACTCCAGATTCTCTTCCTGCCGCTGGGTCATTACTCGTTGTCCCTTTTCTTCCAGTTTCCTACAATTGCTGCATCCGATATTCCTTCTCTCTGATATCCCTCCTTCTACTTTCTATAGCTTTCTTTATCGGTAATGACTTAGAAAATAATCTACCATATCTCCCTCTGATTACTTCCGTTAGAGAAGAGATTATTATTTCTTCATAATCAACAACTTTTGGATCGCACTTTCATTAACATTCCTTTTTATGTCTTTGTAGGGATAAAACAAATTTATGTCAATGGTTACTTTTAAGTACATGATAACATTCACTGTACCATTCCAATGACGTTGCATTGGCGCTAAGCTATATCTAACTAATAAGTTCTATGAGGATGTAAAATTTAATCGAGTATATTACTATACTAAGTACAACAATGCGTATATTTTACTTAGATATGGGAATTTTATCCCCAACACATCTTCGTCATTGTAAAGACCCTCAAGATCGTCAACGCTATTAGACTAGTCAAGAGACGATTTAGGCGCAAGGACTCGATTAGTTTAACACGAACGTTAATTAATAGAAATTAATCTAACAACGATTTAAATATGAAACTAGTATCATTAGATAGATCTCGAAAAGTTACGCGGAATGGAATACTCGAACGTGTTAATCGGAAGAGGATATCATCAGTTTTGTGAGGAGGGAAAAATCGTCTTTTTGTAGACACGTTGTGGGTGCCCTTATCAAGCATGTGGGTATCCTAGTATTTTCTATTTGGTCTTATATTTACCGATCGAGAAGATAAATCTTCTTTTCTTTCTTTGTTCTTCTTCTTCTTCTTCTTCATTATTCTTCTTCCTTCTTCTCCTTCTCTGCTCGTTCTTCTGCTGAGAGTCAGTGAGAGTAAATCGAGTATATCAGTTGTTTACTCTGTATGGTTGATGAAGGCTGATGTTGCTGTTGTCGAATGAGTTATGGAGGAGGCAGAAAGTTAGGGTTGAGAAATAATTGAGTTACGGTTTCAATTGAGGTTCAAAGAAGAATTAGAAGATGAAGATGACGGTTTAGGGGATTGAATTAAGATGGGTTTGTCATGAATTAGGATATGAGATTGAAGAGTGGTTTTAATTTGATTCTTAGGGTTTATGTGTTCTTCCCCAATTTAATAATTAGGGTTTGTTGATCGATTGAAGCTGAACTAGTTAGCAGAAGAAGATGGGTTTCAAGTTCTAATGGATATCACCATGAGATTTTAATTTGAAGGGATAATCTGGTGTTATTGAAATAGATGAATCAATTCAGAGGTAATTGTTGTTATTCAATTTCTTAGATTGAGTTTATGAGACTGTAAATGAAATTGAAGTGGTATGATAATTATGGAATTGCATATGTAGATTAGGGTTGTAATGAAGTACAATTGAGGAGTATGTGGTTGAGATATAGAAATTGGTATTGTTTGATGTGAAAGATGTATTGGATGGTGGTATTCTGGTATTGCAGGTTAAATGGTAACTGGTGGTATTGAGTTTTGGACCTGTAGTTGTGTTTTAAGATTATGCTAGTCACAGAGAATTGGTAAGTACAAGAATGATACATGAAATGAGTTTAAGCAATGGAATGATGATGTTGAATCTGGCAGTGATATGGCAGGTAGTGGTGGTGTTATTACTGGAGGTGTTATTATTGTTGTTGTGGGTTAAGGAATGCAGAGAAGCAGTTGGAAGTGTGTTAATAGAAGATATGTGAATATGAGTGTTAAGAATTTGGAGATGATGATGACATTAAGTTAACTAGTGATTAGAGTATAGAAATGGAGGTGGAGATGAATGAATTGATGGTGATAACAAATTGAGAATGAATGTGCAGATCCGGAGTTGGTATGGTTATTGTTTGTTAAAGTTTAGTTGTTGTTGCTAAGAAAACTGAACTGAGGTTGATGTGGGTATGGTTTTGTAAGTGAACTGGTAGTGTTGTTTATGAAGATGAATGTTGGGTTTTTGACCTAAAGGAGAATTCATGAGGGATAGTCTGATGTGGTGAATTGGTTTCGTAGTTGGTGGTGTTGCTGCTGAGATGAGAGGTTGTAACTGAAGTTGGTATGGTTGTATTATTGAAGTTACAGATGTAGTTCAAACTGTATGTAGTGGTGCAAGTTCTGTTATTGGGATGATGAGTGAACTGGTGTAAGAAGAATGAGTTAATAGAGTTGTAGATAGTGTTCCATTGAAAGCTTGGGACTGCTCTTGCAGGTAAGCTGTATTTGTAATTTGAAGTGCATTATAGAGTTGTCATGAATGAACAATTTGTGTAATGCTTTAATGTATAGAGTTAGGCCTGTTTGATGTTGTAATGCATCTTTGTCTGAGTTGCACCACTATGGCGTAACAAAGATTGTAGCTTGTACTGATGGCCTAGCCTTGAGTCATTCAGTTTTGTCAGATGAACTGAATCACCTGACTTAGGTTGTCTGACTGAGTTGAGTTAACTCACTAAACCCTGATTCAACTCACTGAGTTGACTCGTCTGACCAAATCGTTGACCCAGTTGACCTGACCTTAATTGTTTGACTTGATTTGACCAGACTAGACTTTGACTATTTACCTGAGTTTAGATGTTGACTGTTAGTTGACCCGTGACTGTCGGGTTTGACCATTAGTGATTGTTAGTTGACTCAGATGGACTGGACCTTAGTTAATGGGCCTGTTTAGGGAACTTGGGCTTAGTACCATGTATTCTTAGTTTGATCTTTTGGACCCTTATGGTCCGAATTGACCTTTGATTCCTTCTACACAGTTGTAGATATTCATCAGACTTAGCTGTGGACTAGAGAATCAATCTAATTGGATTAGTAAACTCTTAGTTATGTTAAAAGTAGAGAATGAGATACTATAATGGGCTTAGAACCATTAGATAGAATTGTATGATTCTTGTGTGAGCCTTTTGGCTAAACTCTTAGAGTTCTTGTATGATTAACAGTTAGTCTATTAACAACGATAGGTTAAAGGATGAACCAGTGGATCATGGATCTCGAGGTAGGCGGGGCTTTTCATCAAAAGAGGTGGGAATCGATAACGAACTCTCTTGTATTCATTATTATTTTACAAATCAATCTTGGTGTTGTGAAATTCATGCATATCTTTGTGTGCTTTGTGTGGTATGAGATGTGTGCCGATACAATATCAGTATTCTATGTCTAGGGTGATACACCGCAATATTACACGGCTCGGGCGATACATCGCAATATTATTATTCCTTTATATATATCAGTATTCTATGGCTAGGGCGATACACCGCAGTATTACCTATTCGGTGTGGAATTGGCATCAATATTACTCTTCCCTTATGTGCGGCAACACATATCTCATACATGGATGTTTACTGTTATTTATGGATGTCTTTGAAGAAGTTTTTACTTTGTGTTTTACTGTCTTTCCGTTTATTAACGACTGTCGATAAAGCCTGCATTGTCTTCGAATCATACTAATGTTTACTTGAAAGCTAGTTGTTATTCCTACTTGGCACTCCTTTTAGGGATGATGTGCTCACCCATTCCCAGTTTCAGTTTCAGAGACAGAGATCAGAGTTGCGCAACGGAAGCTTTGTGGCGTTGAGTCTTCTGTTATGTTTATTACGTTGTATATTGTATTCGCAAACCAAATGACTGTTATATATGTATCACTTGAGAGGAGTACTTGTATAAATATTTCTGAGCGGGGTGAGTTTTGGGTTAAGTTTTTGTAGCAGATTTTTAAATTGAATGTTTAAGTAAATGATTTAGATTCTTAGTGCCTCTTTATTTAGCTAATCTCTTGAATTAGTCAGATGCTAGCTTAAGGGGCTCTACAGTCATCTTCCTTTAGAAGAAATGGTCACTTACTTACATTTGAACCTCGACTAATCATGGGAGTGCTATCAGGATACATGTCTTTATTAATTTCCTAACAACTTTAGACATATGCAAACTGGTGGAATAATATACCTCAAGCTCAGTATTCGGTCGAGCTTTCCCCAGATTATTCATCTCAAAATTCGGATTTAAAATAGCTTTTAAGGTCTCTTATTACATCAAGAGTACCCATCATGTCTGTATCATCGACATAGATAGCTACAATTCCAAATCAGGAACTTTCTTGTGAATACGCAATGAAAAATAACTAACTTGTCTATCCCCTCCAAATCAAATAGTCACTTAGACGGGTATACCACATCCGTCTGATTGCTTCAATCTATAAGTGAGCGTTATATCTAAATGTAAACGTACTATGTGGTTTAGAGTCACTTGATTTGGGAAATAAAAGTTTATCAAGTACTTTTGTAAATATCTGATATCTCTCGATTCTTTTAGAGATTTGTAACAACCACATACATATGCTGCATTTCAAGTCCTTTTGAAATTACCAAGATAACTAAGTAGCGGAACGCTATAACGTTCATTACAAGAGAACAATTCCAGGGCTTTGTGAGAAACCTCGCGCCACAAGGAGAGTCTTTATCCTTTAAGACTTCTTTCTTCTCATTATGCTTTGTGACAAATTAATCATGTATGTCCAATCGGATTTACACTTGGTTGGTTAGCACTACCACACCAAATACCTGTATATTTGTCAAAGAACCAAGTTTTACCTGGATTTTATAGGCCAAATATGCTCTTCATTGACATTAAGCAACAAGGAGCTTGGTTCGATCTCATCTTGCTCTATTTCCTTAAGAAAATGTATATGAAATTAATCATCAATATGCTTGCATGATCTTTCCATTGACTCATGCGCATTCTCATAATCCACTTGGGATGTCATTGTTCTCTGGAATCATTAAACTTCGGAGCGTCCTCCAGTTTGATTCATGGACATATTCAGAGACAATCTTATGAGTTGATTTCTAATGATATAAATAAGTTGTGCCTTCCTCACATACTTCCTTTCTAGGTGAGGATTGATCGAACCAAGTGGTCTCTCCAACTTCCTTTATGGAGCCACGGCCTCAACCACACTTCCATTAAGTGTAGTTGCAAAACCTTAGTCTATGGTGTATATCCCTTATTAAGGATTTGTAACCTTCCCCAGGTAGGTTTGCAGGCCGGCATGTGTGATCTCATCACTTTAGCGACATCAATGTACATTCGAAAATCGATTATTTTTTCACTTCACATTTACATTTGTGGAGTACAAGAATCAATATGAGACACCGGTGGGAACACACCACGACAATTCCTGTCGTTCCCTTAGAAAATACTTTTTCTTATCTCCACCTAATGACGGGAAGACTGTCTCATTAAAGTGATAACCCGCAAATCTAGTGGTAAGAGATCTCCTGCCAAAGGTTTTAAAATGCGGATAATTATTGAGAGTAAATATCCAACAAAATTACTTAATCATTTTCGTGACCCATCATAGTACGATGTGGACTCGTAATGGCAAATATATAGTGCAACCAAAAATGCGTAAGAACACAAATGTCAGGCTTATAACCAGTTACCAACTGGTACGTAAAAATGGTTGACTAATTGTGGGTTCTAAAACGAATAAGTGAATATGCGTATAATATTGCATATCCCCCAGGCATTTGTAGGAAGGTTGTTACGCATAACATATCCTTAGACACCATATATAACCTATGGTGGTAGCCTCTGCGAGACCATGGGGTATAAGATACTCTACAATGATCCTATTAAACATGCAATATCCATCAAGTCCTTTTGATGTAAAATATGTAGCAATAACAAGGTTGGTGAGACCTTAAATTGTATAATATGTGCTAGAATTGTTTCAAAACGCATAATTTCTTGTGAACAATAATTAATTCAACACTTGAATTATCCATCGAGCCATAAATCACTTGAATGGACCGCATTCTGTATGGATATGTCCACAAATATAACCTTGTTTCTTTTGAAAAAATGGGTTTTTTACCATTTGCATCTTAGGATGGTCTCAATCCTTTTACTAAAGAATGACTTTGTAAAATAAGTTACATGCTTTATTACTTTAAATGCATAATGGGAGGTGGTTTTTTGGTACTTTAGAAAAAGTTGATTATGAGAGATGCCGTCACTTTGCATTCTTTCCCATTTTCTTGTTAACTCAAATAAAAGGATGTCCATTTGAGTTCTTTCAAAACAAAACATCATATCACAACCAAAGTGTCTTTATGGTTATGTCAAAACCTGAGTGAGTCAATTCCCAACATTATATTGTCAATTATCCAAGTATTAGTGATTTATAGTTCACTAGACTAATTGACTCATTATTTTCTCTAAAATGTGATTGCTTTCACATTCATTGGAGGTAATTTGTAGATGCATTCTCATTCTCACAATGAATTTTGTACGATAACCGCTCGCACAGATTTCGTAAGAGATTGAGCATTTCTTCGCTCGGATATTACCTGTAATGATCCAATCATCGCATGATATTATATAAGGAAACTATTCAACAATCATTTTAATATATTTCCTTAATAGTTTTGTGTAATAAGTGGTGTGGCCTTATTACGTAACAAAAATAAAATCTATCTCATTTACTTTAGAGTGTTACAATTCATGAGGATGATATACTTTTCATCATAATGTACGAACGATCCTTTTAACTCAAGTACTTATGAGTATATCTCAAGTGCTTTAGAGTATATCAGTCTCATGGAAATTATATACTTTTCATTTCATAAGTACAAACTATGAATTTAGTTCTTCACATAAAAAGTTCTTTATTTTAACTTAAAAAAAAATGTTTACTAAACTACCATACAACCAATAGTCCATGATCAAATCATACAAAATTCAATTGAATAAAGATAACTAATAAAAACTTATCAAAATGTAAGTGTATTAATTGGGCAAGTTTCTTATTGCCACTGAAGTTGACAAGCGGGGGTACGGCCTTCTTTTAACATATAGTGAGTTTGTTTTAATTTAAACTCTCTATAATCTTGTAGTTGGCTGCTACTGTATGATACCTGCATTCCATCACTTGTACCATACTCAGTAAATGTTTATACGAAGCGTCCAACTCTCATTCCAATGAGTCAGAATTATGTCTGTCTCATGCTCAGTAAATACATTTACTTTGTATTGTTACTACTTGAGCCAATATTACAAGTGTTTTAAATTCCAATGAACATTCAAATTTTCGGGGGAAAAATTGAATGAATGTTTCAAAAACTTCCTTCAGAGCATTTCCATCGTCTGAAATCAATATGTCGCCTTAAAACGTAGAAGTTATTCCTTCATCTTTTGAACAATGCATCGTCATTGGTTGAAGGTTTTCATGATGGAAGTAAATACCTTGTAGACACAATTGACTTCTGTATCAGAGGCTCTTTAATGGCGTTCAAGTACTTCTGAGTCCAAAAGGTCAAATTTTATTCGAGTTGGTTTAATCAGAACCTAGTCAGCGGATTGGTCAATGCCCGGTCCATTAGGTTGACTACGCCATGGTTTTAAAAAAAGTCCACATATATGTTCTATTATATATGAAGTGCTCAGGCCCATTGGTAATAAGCTTGAAACTATTAGAATATGAGCCCAAAACATATTGTTAACCCTAAAATTGGAAATTTCATCATCCAACTTTATTGATCAGAAAACATATGTAAGCATCTCCGATGATTATGAAAAATTTTACAAGTAACTTCATGATAATGTTTTGACAAACATAATAAAATTTCAACTCAATCCAACGGCTAGATAAAACATTATCCATGACGCCGTATGACTGTTCTAATTAGCGTTTCTGTGGACACTGTTGGAAATATCACGTACTTTTGAGTATTTCCGTGGTTGGTTCATTATGAAATGTTTACAGTATCTCTCCAAGAACAATATACAAAACATACCAAAAATATAGAATAATCCAACGGTTGAAATTCTCAAAACTTAGGTTTTTCGACGCTGTTAAAAATTAGGGTTTTTCTGAACGTACACAGTTTTATTAAAAGCAGGTTTTGGAGATTGCATCATATTCCAGTTTTATTGAAAGTTTAACATAGTACGTAAGTAATGACTGATTGGGTTGAACATATTAAAATTGAATGAAAATCTAACGGTGAAATCTCTATGTTTTATAATCATACGTTTGTGGAACCCTAATATATACTACGAAAACGAAATTTCTTTGTTCAAAAGAAATACTTGGTAACGCATCCATGATGATAAAAAAATAGGATCAGAACCACGCTAATCTTCAAGGAATAATCCATAACCAATCTTGAAAGAAGAGAAAAAAAAATCGCACCAGTTGGTAGAGTCGTGCATGATAACGTGTTGTAGGAGAAATATAGAGAAGAAAGAGATCTTAATCATTAGATAACAATGCAGTATTATATAGGAATAAGCCTCTATTTATAGGCTAGAGTATCAACCCTGGATACATATAGATGGGCCACACATGGGCCAAAGGCCTACAACAAGACGTTTAATAATTATTAAAAAAATTATTTAAAATATAATTATTAATGAATTTACTATCATACCCTTCAGTCTTCTTAATATTTACAAAACTCTCATTGTAAATAACGAAAATCTTTCTCTTCCTTCTCCAAATGCTCTGTCTCCACTCTCTATCTCTCGGACACTAGCTACCACTGCAATCATCAGCACAATCACGATCTGATTATTTGTATTTTCGGGCATATATATCTTCAAGTTGCTGTTATGTATCGATCCCTCAAATGCCTAATATCCCCTTCTGATTATTTGTATTTCAACATCCTTCACCACAACCAAACCCTAATTTTATTAAATTACCCACAGAAATCTTACCAAACAGAAATTCAGTGAGAACCCTTTTTCTTAAACACATATAAGATTTTAATCCTTAAAAGAATTTATTCAAAAAATTAAGATTGAGATTTTTAATTCAAAAGATCAGGGTTTTTTTCACCATCCTTACAATCATTTCCAGCAAAAGCCATTAGTTTTAGATATTTATCATCGTCGAATTTGCTTTTGGCTCGATTTTTAATGGTTTTGGAGAAGGTTTGAACTACCAAAATCAGTGAGATTGAATAACTGATGATGTCGTTTTCCACTTCGTGGGTAATTGATAGTACTAATGAGTTTGAGGCTGTTTTTCAGGCAATAAATGGGTTAGTGGTGGAAATGGAATTTGAGCAAGAACAAAGAAGAAAGCTGGGCTGCTGTTGTTGAAGGTGGGAGATATTCCGATGACTTTTAGAGATCAAAGCAAAGAGATGTGTGAGTCTGTCTAGTTTTACAGCGATGGGTAGATTGAATGTCTCGCAGAGAAGGAGATTTGGAAAGATTACAAATAGTACACCTGCATCTCCATTATCAAAATCCCGAACATCAAGTGTTTGTGAAAAGGTTAGAAAGAGAGAAGAGAATGGAGAATCATGATCGTATGCTTCTTTTTTTCTTTACAACCGTTGGATACTAGACCCCCTTCAAGGGTATAATTGTAACCTCGGTAATTCAAAATATTTTTATTTTATAAAATTGATTAAAGTCCGGTCATAAACAGTCAACGAGAGTCAACATCCAGTCCAGGTACCAAGCACTAACATTGGAAAAATGTTAGACCAAAGCCTAGTGTTGGTCAAAACCCGAGTACCAAACACCAATTATCCCATTTGGAAATGCCGGAAGGCCGCGAACAAAATAGATTAAATTTATCTTAAATTCCAAATGAGAGTACGCCATTGCATGAGCAGTGTGGAAAGAGGGGACTCGAGGGCATTCGGGGGTAGAGTTGGCCGCATCCAAGAAGCTCTTCAGATCTTGTGGTCATTGGATGATATACTTCACTAAATCCTGGTAAACAATTTTTATTTGGGAGGGTGTTGTAAACTAGATTTATGTTAAACCGACGGTGGTTTTCTCTTTTCTAATTAATATGTAATTTTTACCTAAATCATACCAAAGAAATCTCCGAGAAATGTACCTAGAGGTTCATTTTTTAGAAGCCACATGTGTGGAAGATGAAAGATGAACATCGGATGTATGGTGTGTCCAACTCTACCCATGGTTTAGCGAAATTTGAATGATCAATCTCACACATATACGATGTAAACTAACAACACTGAGTAGTTGTGGGGTTATAATGCATTTGGCATGATACAATTTTCATATTTCTTATTTAATCATTTTGGGGAGTGACTTTGTCAAGTTAGTCGGTGTTTTTATATCCTTTAGTATTGTGATTGTGATGAAGTGTAAATTGGAGGAACAAGTTTGAGACTCTGAGCAGTAAGACACTGGAGTGAACTAAATACTGTAGTAGGTTTTTCTCTCACGATTGCAGGAATTTTAAACCAATGAAATCCATGCACTAATGCTAGTGTTGGTTTTTGGATTAGTGGATAAGGTAATTTGCTCGTTGGTTATGACTTATGATCCGCTATCAGTCATACTTTGGGTTATTTGCATTAAAGTACACTGTATATATTAAATAAACAAAAGACTTAATAATTTTTATCAGTCATTTTAGACCGACTTCATTTTAAAGAAAGCTTAGAAGGCGAGAAACCATATTTATTAACTTTTCAGCTATTGAACTTTTTGGTTTTTAATTTTTTTGTTTCTTTTGCTGCTGATCTTTGAAATTCCTATTCAGCCAGCTAAATTTGTTTCCTCGATTAACAAGAAACTAATGTACTAGGCAAGAGGAGTTATAGAATCCTAAAACCTTGGTAAACATGAATGGTCGGCGTAAAATAAGTCACTCTTTCAAGATTAAATCTACTCCACCAAGTCTTAAGAAAGAACGCGCAATTGGGGGATAAAAAACTAATTTGGGATAGAGAAAAAAGACAAAAACTGGATTTAAATATCAAATCAGGGTCACCCCTTATCTAAGCATTTTATCTAATTCCTAATCTACCCCTTACTATCATGTTTAGTGGTTAAATATAATTAGTTAAGCTAATAGATTAGTTTGTGAATCATTAGAATAAATCATTATCATTGAATTTGTTGATGCAACAACATCAAATCAAGATATTTATGATCATGAAGGTTTAGGTGAAGAACCAACCCAGGAAAGTAAACTAGCTGAACATATAAGTGCTCCAATTACTCATATATATAGGTATTAACATATTGAAATTTGTTTTTTTTTTCATTGAATTCGCCATTGTTGCGCCTGAAAGTTCATTATCGAGCATGCCGGTAGTAGTGCTGGCATGGTCGATTCCCAAGTGTACCGTGCCGGTTTGAGGACAAAAACATACAAAAAACTTGTCTGAAATAGAAAGTACCGGCATGGTATTCATCCTAAAAAACCATGCCGGAACTAGTACCGGCATGGTATTCATCCTAAAAACTACGCCGGAACAAGAAAATAGTAGGGTATTCACCATAAACACAAGCCGGGAGTGGATTGAAAGTTTATGAACCCAAACGAAGGTTTAAAACAACAACAACACTTTAAATATGATTAGGTATCATGTACCTTCTCAATAAAGCCATTTCTTCTTCTTCTTCTACTTCTTCTTCTTTTTCTTCTTTATCAAGAACAATTCAATTTAACCTATCTTTAAGAACTTGTTAGCGTTTGATTTTGATTTTAGTTTTAAATTTTAATTTAGATAGAAGAGTATTTTAGTATTTTCGCCTCCAAAAAACACCCCTTAACGGATATTATTGGATGGGGGTTAGTAAAACGTATCCCCTAATTAGTTTTTTTATCCCCCAATTGCGCGTTCTTAAGAAACCAAGGACGCCTTGGGCCACAGTAAAAACCAGATAAACGATTGAAGAACTCTTAACAGTCTAAACAGATTTATTTCATTAAACATAATTGTTTAATTAAGAGAAATTGGGTCAATTGCCCAAATATTTTTAAAACATGGTTCTACTGGACAAGTAAAAATTAGTATGGGTGAAATGAACACAAAAAAAATAGCAAGAATGAATCTGGATGTATCCTGGCTTAGACTTAAAAAATAGCGAGGGTGAAACTGGATGCATCCTGATGTAAATTAAAAATAAGAAAAAATATTTGAAAATGGGTAGGATTAAACTGTTGATATCCTGGCTATTTTTACATTCTTGTTCATTTAAACAGTATCCAATTTACCATGTCTATTTCACCCAGGAATTGTCGTTATTGGATTAATTAACTAATTTTGTGTTTAATTAACTAATCAACGTAAGTAAGTAGGATTGGGATATTGTCGAAAGACTTGACAAGACTCACTTTGTCGAACGTTTGATTTGAGCTTAAAAATCTTTTTTCTACTTCCCACCAAAACCGACCGTGATTGAACCCCGCCCTCTCTTGTACTCTTTTTGCTTTTCAATAATCACTTTCCACTGTTTAGCGACAACATGTAAACCCTACCTGATTTGAGTGGACCATTTTGCTTAGATTTGATACCAAATAATGTAGTCGATACAAAATCATACAATTTTTTTTTTTTTGACAGATTTGCATCTTTTGTTGTCTTTTGATTTAAAATTTAGCTCCGTCGACGATCTGATCTTAGAGCAACTGCAGTGGGACGAGTAAAACTAAAGACTAAAAACCAAAAAAAAATAAAAGAAATGGGTTTAGTCCGTGGTGAGACGCTACGTTGGTAGAGTAAATTTGGTGGCGCGGAGTCACGAGAGGTTAAGTCTGTCTCGAAATGGGGCGTAGATGTTAAATGCGTTTGGGTTGGACGTAACTTTAATGTACGCCCGATGTCGAAGTGAGTCTAAAGTTGCGTTTGGTGTGGAACGTAATTTGTAAAACCGCCCCATGGAGAGACGTAATCCAAAACTACGCTCGACAGGCGCAAACTCAAAATACGCACGGTGGGACGCAATTATTACGATCGCTGATGGGCGTAACTCTAACTACGCCTGATGGGGCGTGACTTGTAACTACGCCAAATGGGGCGTAATGTTTAAACTACGCCTGGATGGTATTTTTACTCTGTTTCTTTTGTCAATTAATGGTTTCTTTTTGGATGGGGGGAAGCAACAGAGATTGAATCACTACTTGATCATCATCATAATCATCATGAGTATTATGCTTGTTTACCACAGTGGTTAAAATCACTACTTGATGAGAAGTTCTTTGTTCCATGTTACATTCATGAAGATGCAAGGAAGAATGAAAAGAATGTCTTCTGTTTAGATTGTTGTACTAGTGTTTGTACTCATTGTTGTCCTTCTATTCATGAATCTCATCGCTTTTACAAGTTAGAAGATATATTTACAAAGATGTTCTCAGACTTGATGATATTCAGAAGCTCATTGATTGTTCTCGTGTTCAAGTAAGTAGTCATTTAATCATCACCATCTTCGTCAGAATCATCTCTGTTTTGTAGAAATTAACCTTTTTTTTTTTTTTTTTTGATTTTGCAGAGTTATCTAAGTAATGGAGCAAAGGTGATATTCATAAATCAAAGGCCACAATCAAGACCACATAGAGTTTCAGGGAATACGTGCAGCACCTGTTACAGAAGTCTGCAAGAGAGATATTTCTTCCGTACACATTCTGGTTCCAGTACTGCTAGTGGTAATTGGGGAGTGGATTGCAGAAAATGGTGGAAGGATTTATTACAAATAATTTGAAATTTCGAAAATACATCAAAAACGGTGGAAGGATGGGGCGTAGATTTAAATTGCGCCCCATGTGGTAACATGCGAAACTATAACTTGCGTCCGTAGTCAGGCGGACTTTAAAATCACGCCTGGTCAGACGTAGCTTGTAACTACGCCTGGATGAGGCGTAATATAAAAATACCGCTTGGTATCAGGCGCAAATGTATTCAATCTTTCCCATCGGGCGTAGATTAAAGTTGCGTTTCAACCAGGCGTACATTAAACTTGCGTCTCATTACCAAACGCAATTTACAGTTCCGCCCCAATCAGGCGTAGCGTCAAATTACGCAGAACCAAAACTAAACCAAAGACCAAATATAGTTTGGTTTTTGGTTATAGTCTGATATTTGATCGATACTCCTCTCCGTAGCGTCTGTGTTTTCGACCAAATTTTTAGGTATGATCGATGACTGTGGATGCTCTTAGAGTCTATTTGGGCATATATAAATGACGACATTCGAAGGGCCGGCATTTGATGATATTTCTTTGTGGTCATGTCGGGTACTGAAGGGATGCTACTGTCATGTCACCTCCTTGGATAAACAGCCAAGTCTGTTTTGTTATTTGCGTGGAAGAGATTTTGTGTTTCCTACCTAAATAATCTCAAAATGCTAATAAGATCGTACATCTCTACTGTGGTATCGTATCTCTGGTATGGTTCGCCTGCACTATCCAACAAGATGATAATTGAAATTAAATACTCAATTCCCATTCATTCTGGCCCCACTTTTTGATGATGTGGATCGATGTGGCGAAGTATTTCAAAATAGAGCTCTCTCATTCATTATGACCCATCCAAGATACATACCATTGTTTACACCCTATTTACACATTCTACCTTAACCCCACTCTCCTCGACCATTATCTATCTAATAAAAACTAATCTACGATAATTCAAACTGTCCATTTCTCCTATTCGCATCCACTGGAATAAAAAAAATAAGCTTGATAATGAAAGGAAATCTATAATGAAGAAAGTTCCTATAGAGAAGCAAACAAAGTTTTAAGGTAAGTTTATTTTTGATCTCTCACAATTTTTGGTTTCGCATGCTTAATCAACTAAATTAAACAGCCTTTACAGATTTCAAGAACTCATTACAGGTGATGATTCTGCATTCTTCTCCATTATTTTGGTAAGCCTAAGGCCATAAATCTACTGCCAATAGATTGTTACTTTAAGTATTTCAATAAATATTTCATTGTATGGGAAACTGATTCTAATCGCATAGTATCTGTTTGTGTTAATGTTATCAATGTTTCGTATGATGTTTTTAACTGTTAAAGATTTCTTTTTAATTTTTGCACTTTAAGTGTTTGTTAAGTTGCTTAAACAAAAAAAAACGCCACTGTTTGCACTTTAAACAGCCTATCTACAGTCATTTAGTGCAATCGATGGTCTTGCATTTTTTTAATCGATGGTTTTGCAGAACTTAATTAGATGACTTCAGAGACGAAACTGAAATTAGAAAAGCCCGAGAAAGTGTGAGAGTTAAGGATGGATATCTAAAGCAAAACCTTCTTGCAAGAGAGACATTGGAAAGGGTTACACAAAATTGGATTCTGCATGTGATGATTCTGAATTTTCTACACTATTTTTTGAGCTAAGCCCAAGAGTTTATTAAATTTCTTCCGTGTTTACGCTTTCAATTGCTTTTGTGCTTTTGTGTTCACTGTAATCAAATTCATGACTAACAGGAATTCTTGGATTTTGGGAGTGCAGAATGGAAAAAAAAAAGACTTCCGTGGGAATTAGGCCCGCAATTGATAGAACCAAAATCGTAAGAAATTATATTTTCTTATGCTTTGATTTTTTTTATAATCCAAATCCAACTGTAATCATGAGTTGCATTAGGGGTGTTTGGCTTATTAGTGAGTTTTTTTTTGGTCTTCTGTACTCACTTAGATTCTTGAAGGATGATGAGTATACTTCTTTGAGTATGAATGTTTTGACTTTGATAATAATCATATTAATGGGTGTTTTTTGATTTTAAATAGTTATTCTTAAATACAATATATGCTTCATGAAAAGAGCTAACTCTTCATTTTTTTACCTATTATAGATCCCTGAAACCTTATACTAAATGTTGGATACAAGCACTGGACTCAGTTCTTTGTACATGGTTCCTACTGGGTTTTCAACATTCAACTCTATGGGTTCGTAGTTCGTCACTCAATATTTATACTCTTTTATCTTCCATGGTTCCTTTGTGTTGCCAAAACTTTTTTTTTTCCTTTTTCCCTATAACAATTTCCTTTTTTTTTTCCTTTGCAAGCTTTTTCGGTTGAAATGTTACCCACTTATTGTATTTCGATTTTGTTATCAGGTAATTGCCATTGGGGGACTGTATACATATTATATCATTGTTAATTTTGTAGGCCTTATTGTGTCACTAATCTGTCAACAATTGGTTTATTTACAGGTGAACATGCTTATCTAGCAAACTGGGATTAATTCTGCAATACCTTGGATGGCACCAGAGGTAAGGTCTGACCCATGCCATCTACAGTACCTTGGATGCCTATAAGACGTTCATGAGTTCACATTTAATTTGTTTTCAAAGTATGGCAGTAGTATTATTATTCCATGACATGCTTTCTTGGTTTAAGAAATGCATTTCATTTGTTTCCATTATGTGGATGTGAGATGAGATAACAACTGCTTCATGCTCCTTATTTAATGTGTGTGTGGTATCAACTAATTTTTAGTTTTATAAGGTACACAAATACACTATGATCTCAGCATGGAGGATGGAAGCCATGCTCAATTTTTTGTTAATGGACAAGCAATATCTCAAGCAATTCAATTAGTCGTTGATACCGGGTAGTATTCCTGTCAAGAGGTTAGGATCGGGTAAAGCAGATTTCTCTTCTTGAAATTGATTGATTATAAAAAATTATAAAGGAATTGAGATTTATGTGTAGGTATTTACTACAAGGATGGTTGTGTGCCCAGTACTGTATTTAAGACGAGAGTCTTCTTGACTTGATGCGATAATTCAAACAAAAGAAAAAATAGTTCAGGTATTTTTCCCTCACACCTAGAAATCCCTTTTATTGTTGATGTTTTTTTCGGTTTCAAAGTTTGCGGTAAAACTATCCCATGACGTGCTTGCTGGGAAGGGAATAAAAATTTCTGCTCATTTGCTTTGTACTGTGAGAAACTTCAACAATCTATCTCTTTGTCCAGGATATCAAAGATGCTTTCGTATCTTTTTTTCCTGATGGCTTACAACTGGAGTCTGGCTCTGGCATCAAAATGATAAAAAAAAACTCCAAATAAATTTCTGACAAAAATGGTAAAATTGCTCATGCAGGCCATCTATAATGTATTCCAATCACCGATCCAGTTATTATGTATATGTGTAGCCTTTGGTTCTTGAAATCATTTTGGAAGGATACTAACTGATGCTTTGATTTTGTTCTTTACGACTCAGTAGTTTTTTATTAGTGTCATTTTTACGTAAATTCTCGCATATTTCAGATGTAAAACTATTTAAGGTGCACACGTAACGATATCATGTTAAAAACGCACAGGCCGGAAATAATGTTACAACCGGTGCGAAGCACGGGTTACTATCTAGTTGCCATTAATTTGGTCGAGCCATATAAGGAAACTACTGCTTATTTGAAGGGTAGGACTTTAGCCGCATAATACAACGATTTCTTCATTGGTTGGACTATACCCCTTAACTCCAGAGTGCGGACACATATTTTGGTTATGCATTTACTAATTTAGTTATGCAACCACTAAAAGGATATATACGCCTACAAAAATAACATCACAAAAAAAAAAAGAAGAGTGAATTATGCAATAATTTTTCTCGACTACATAACAAGTTATGCATCCATTGTTTTGGTTAATTTAAGTGCTTACAAAAAAAAAAGTTGATGCATAATGCGTTATGCAACCATATTTTCGGATGCATATCAAGTTATGCATCAATTGTTTTATTTCAGTGCTTACAAAAAAGTGGTTGCATAATGCTTTATGCATCCATTTTCATGAATGCATAACATGTTATGAAGATATCATTTTAGGTGCACGACAATTATGCATTCTTTTTTTTTTTTTTTGGTTTCAATACCAACAAAAAAGTTGTTGCAACCATTTTCCGGACTGCATAACAAGTTATGCAACAACTTTTGTAGATGCATAACAGGTTATGCAACCATTTTCGCAGATACATAAAAGATTATTCAACCATTATGACCGACACCAACACCAATACATCCACAAATTCCAAACCAACGACACCAACTCCTCAAACTCAGCTTATCCAACCATTATCCTTCATCCGTAGCTTCCCAATCCACCACTACAAATTTCTTAAATCTAGAACATCTGAATCCTATCCTTGCACGACTCTTAACAACTCAATCATATCCACCAGTTATGGCCGTAACCACTGAACTCTATCTCCTCACGTTCCTCTCTAGTGCAGAGAGCTTTCATACAGCTCAAACCTCGACGAAATCCTAACGGATGTCAGAGAAGAACTTCTACATAAAGGGACTTCCTGCTGTGTAACTACTGAAAATCTAGTAGTACACCCAAGTATGAAACAAAACAGATCTAAGACAAAATAAGTGTTTTGGATAAGAAATTCTTTAATGAATAACCACAAAGTAGTGAAAATACAAGCTCTTGAATACAAGGGAACCCTAATCTCACACTCTATACCGTAACTCTCCTCTCTCCCCAGAATCCGACCCCTCATACATTGCCCAAGGGCCCCTATTTATAGACCAATCAACCCTAATGGTGTACAGCTCATTTTACTTCGTCAGATTCTCGTGGAGGTGCTTTATACTTCGCCCAGATCAATTTCCATAAAGTTTTCGCCTTTCTTTCGCTGACAACCTTGGGTGTTTATCTGGACAGTTGTCTCTTTTCTTGTACCATAATCTAGTGACTTCGCAAGTTATCTTTCTAGACAAGTAACCTTATTTCTCCTATCTTTACTTCGTGATTAGTATTTTGCCGGGTACTCTAATTGATCCTTCATGTTTTAGATTCCTCATGCGAGTTACTTCGTTTTAGGATGCCTCCTCTTCGTGCTTTACGCTATTAATCAGTAGCGAGATAATTCTGACATTTTATTTGACAAGTCATTGACGGGGATCTTTGAGTGAGATTCTCTTAGACCTATTTCATGCCTTCCTGTGTGACCACCTGACGAGCGTATTTTGTGTACCTATATTTTTCCTTTTCTTATTATGTTCGAGCCATACAAGAATAGAATAAGAACTACTCGATATTCCTGGGCTGCCACATTCTCCACTCTCCGGTTTCCACGCGACCACGTTCTTTTGGTAACCGGTCATTGTCGGTTAGGATTCCTCGAACATGCCGCCAACCTGTTATGCCGGTCACCTTCTTCGTACTATAAGTATCAGTATCCAGTTTGACCCTAATTTGGGTTTCTTCTTCTCTCTCCCATGCTCTACATTCGAGTTGATGTTGTCCTTGTTCCTCCATCTGCCATTGTTGTCTCTTCTCTTTTCCACCTTTCTTCTTATCATCATGGCTCCAAAGAAGGTATCGACCTCTACTCTTCTCAAAACTTATGAGGAATTCCAAGCTGATTTCCAGAAGATTGGCTTAACCTTAACCCCTGCTGTTGATTCTTCCGTGAGTCCTCCCATCTTTGAAACTCAAGACATTGAGTTGAACTATAGATGAATTCAGTCCGACACTTGGTCTGCAGACAAGATGATTGTCACCGTCGGCCAGTTAAGAGCAGGTTTGTCCTTTCCCCTCTACAATCCTTCTAACCCTGTTTTCCTCGAAATTTTGAACAAGCTTCAATGCGGGATTTTTCAGCTTTCTGGTAATGCAATCCGAATCTCCAACGAGTTTGTGATTCGCTCAGAAAACGACACTTCACAAGTTCCGTCAGTGGCTGAGGATTTCGACTCTCGTGATTACAACGTGGATTCTTTTGTGGCCAACAATTATGCTAGGTTTACGAGCACGAGGAAACACCAGGAGTGGGCTATTGAGCTTATCCGAAACACCGTCTCCGCTCCAACCAAAGATCTTTTATTAGATGTGGATCCCCTCAAGCCAAAGCGTGGTGACCATCTTCGCCTTTATTGTGAAGATGACTGGACGATGTTTCCTTTGGTGGTGGGGGGCCCTTTCATCTGGGTGTTGACGAGAAGGGGATACCTCGTCAGGGTCCTCTTTCCGAACACTGTTATCTCGCTGGATGCGATCCCTGGAAGCTTCGGTGGTCCGTGCCAACTTAGGTATTGTTTCATCCTTTAAGCTCTTGTCACATCCTGGGTTCAACCTGTTCTCATGCCCCTTTTACCCTTTATTTAGTTCGTGATGCCTGCTGCTGGCCTTTTCAAAGAGTGCAAGGAAGGGGATGTTACTGTTGAATCTCCTACTTCCAAGCATGTAGCCACCTCGCCCACTACTTTCTTTTATGCGTGATAACCTTAAATTCTAACCCTTTATTCTTTGTAGAATAATACTCTCCTTGTTAAGCAACCCGCTTCTGAGTTAGCTAAGGGACGAAAAAGGCGTGATCATCCTACTCCGCCTCCTCCTCCTATTCAAGTATTTTACTTCGTCCAAATTTTCATCTTGTATACTTCATCCCTTTCATCTATCGATTGTATTGAACTTGTTATTGCGCAGACTGATGCCTTACACGCTCCACCTTCTGGCGAGCCCAAGAGGCGGTGTAGGGTTTTGGACTTGGCGAGCTTAACTGCGGTCAGGAGCTCTGTTGCTGCTCCAAGTCATCCTACTCCTCCCAAGCATCAATCTTCCCAGCCTCATATAACTACTTCTCCTAAAGTCGCTGACTCTCCTATTCCTCCTCCTTTGGGCGAGCATCCTGAGAAATCCACGGCGAAACCTACTTCTTGTGAAAAGGGGAGGCAAACGGCTTCTTTCGTGATGTCTAACCCCATCTATGATCCAGATATGAAGTTCCTTCAAGATATTTATAACAAGGCTCGTGAAGATCCCGCTACGAGGTCTCGTGGGCTTGAATCTTTGGTGACTTTCAGTGCTGACGACTTTCTTTCTCAAGAATCCTCCATGTTATTGAATGCTTCTATGAATTTGACTCTCCAACAACATTCCGCTTTAATGAACCTGGTAAGCTCTGCATACCTTTTCAACTGCATCTTTATAGTATTTCTTGCTTCACTCCTAAGTTCTGCCTCGTCAATTCGCAGGAAGTCAACCGTCATATGGCTAGCTTAGTGGAGGCTAGAATGGTTCGCGAGAATATGAAGAAAGATAATGCTCATATCAAAGCCCTGAAGAAGGAGCTCAAAGAGGAGAGGGAGTATTCCAGCAAACAAGAGAAGAAAGTAGAGAAGCTTCAGAGTAAGTTCCCTCCCCTTGCAGATCCATTCCTTGCCTTTGTTTTTACTTCTGTTATTTTCTTATTTTGTATTTCGTCAAGTTCGATGCAAGCAACACCATCTGGATGCTTCCGAAGCGTCCGCCTCGCTGGAAGATATTCGTGCAGATAATCTGAACCCCGTGACTCAGAATGATTGTTATGTGTCTGAAAACCATATTTTGAATGAGAAGATCGAGACCCTTTTTTCACAGGTGGACCGTCTGTTTATCGATTGCTCTCGTAATGAGGAACTAAATCTTCATCTTCATGACGAAAATGAGCGCCGTAAGTTAGAACTTCAGCAGGTTAACAATTCCCTTACTACTTCGAGGAATCTTCATTCCTCGTCGTTAGCTGCTTATAATAGGCTGGAGGAAGATAACGAGCGCGTAATCAATAGAAAAAATCAGGTGGTGGTTGATCTTCGTAAATCTCGCAGCAAAGCAGCTGGATTAAACGAGGAGATTGATTGTCTGAAGAAAAAGGAGGAATTTCTTCGGGCTCAGCTGGATAATTCATCACGCTCGAAGTCTGTCAAATCTTCCTCACAAGTCAAATCTGCAGATTTTCGCAAGAACAAGGGTGCTCTTGTCATTCAACCCAGCAAGGATACTTCGAAGTTTGGTCATGGTAAAGGCTGGGACAATGTGTATCACGAGCTATACGTTCAACTCCATGAGTCGGATCTAGCAATTTCCCGGCTGGATCATTTGTATTCCGATATCCAAGAGACTTTGAACACCACTATCTTACAAATGGAAGGTAGCTTTAGGTGTAATGCGAGATACTATTGGTTATGTCAAATTTCAAGTTCTTGACAAAACCTCGTTTTGTTTTTGCAGAATCCGAAGAGCATTATAAGAATCAAGTCCTTGACATTTCCCACGAAAGGGATGAGTCTCGCCGAGAGGTTTCTCGCCTCAAAGATGAAGTTAAGAATTTGAATGTCGACATCGACGAGATAATTGAAGATACGGTAACAGTAGTGAAGTTAGCTCGCAAGAATACCCAGAATTACCTGGTCCCTCTCTTCAACAATTTCTGCGACGAGCATGGCATTCCTCATCCTACTTTTCCTCTGGAGGTTTTTTATGACGACGAGCAACCAGTCAACCGCGGAGTTATTTCAGGTGAAGAAGAGAGGCTCACTGAAGGTGACGAGGAGCAAAAGATCGATAAGACAAAGGTCGAGGAGGAAGAGTCCAAGGGTGCCTCTTCTTCCATAAGTTTTCCAAGGCAACCTTCGAATCTTGATGCAGATACTGGTGGTGGTCTTGGTGGGGGATGGTGATGAGATTCCTGAGACAACAGTTACTGATGGCTTTCCTCTTCAGCAACAATCTTAGTTTTTCTTCTTCCACATTTTAGTCTCATCTTTAACTATTTTGGAAACCATTTATCTCTCAGCTGGGCACTCCCATGCTTGGGGGGCAAAAAACCTTGACTCCCCTGATTGTTTTTGAGTAATACTTTGGTTGATTTTCATATTAATATTATGATTTTCCATTTCGCCGAGTATATACTTGCCGAGGGAATATTCAAAAGAATAACAAATTTAAAGTATATACTTGCCTCTTATTCTTTTGTGTATTTCCGAGGTATGAGATGAAGGGTTAATATTTTGCTATTTTGACTTCGCACAAGCTTTGAACCTTACTACTTGCCTCACTACGTGTTCTTATTTTAAGTTCCCATCTATGCCTCTCGCGTCGTCCTCACCCTTTGTTGCTTAACCTTTCTTCGTTGCCTTATTTTGCCTGCCCTTATCTTTTTTACATGCTTCCTGATAGTTTTGTTTTATATATTGTTCTAGTGTTGCTCATTCATGTGTTACTTTCGGAGGTCTTACTGTGCCTCCTACTTAAGGTCTTATTGCGCCTCAACCTTTTTGAAGGATCTATTTCGACGAAGTATCAGGCGCTTATTATTCTTTCAAATAATAATCCATCAACCTCGTATTAACATTGCTTTGAACCCCATCCCGCGACAATGCGACAGGCGTAATCATTCCCATGAATGTTAGTCCCATGACATTGCCGCATTCGTGACTCCCTAATATGGAGGGTGACATCCCTTTATATTCTACCTGATTGCCCGTTCAAGGAGGTTAACCCTAACATGCATGTTGGTCTCCTCCCATCCAGTTATTACGACATTCAGTTGTTTTCGTGACTTCTTATCCCCTTCGCCGATATGGCTTGAGGTTACGAAGTCACACCCTAAGTGAGGTTTCTTTGGGATCAAGTGCATTTGTAGCCAAGACTTGCCATACGGTCATGGCGTGTAACGCTCCAGACGTCCCAGGCACCCGCAGCTCAAACGAATACGTCGGCGCCGTGGTCATACTTATGCACTCCTTACCTAAGGCCATCATAAAAGGGACCCTCAGCGGATAGGTCTTATTCTTGCCCTAGCTTATTTCTCTGAGAGTTGTTCACGACATGCGTTAGGTCTTGCCTCTTGCATTTTCATGCGAACTAGGGTGCATGCCGTGGATTCTCAGCCTTCCTAGGTGAAGGGTTTAAGTTTCCCTAGAAACCATTTATTTTGTGAGTCTTATTTGCCTCATAATCTGAGGTCTTACCTGCCTGTGTTGTGGTTTGTTTGGTTTTAAATGCCTTATATACGTATCTTTGAATTGGTTCATCAAACTTCAAAATATTATTGTTATTATTTTGTAAATCTGATACATTGCCAAATGATAAGTTCACAAGTATATTTTCTCGTCTCTATGACTCTTCATGTGTATCAGCGTTCTTCTTCCAGGAGGATGTGCTCGGACTGGTGCCTCTTCAACTCCTTCATCTTTACCTCGTTCCTGATCTTGAACAACGTCGAAAATAAGGGGTGTCTGGCTGACAACGCATAGATGAACAATCGTACTAAATCTTCTTCTGATAGCCTTCCTTTTAGTTCTCTGCAAATCGTATCCCATCTTGCCACAATACTTCGCAAGCTTTCATTTTCCCTTTGTTTCAACGAGAATAGTGCCGCTATTTCCGGCTTGCATGGCTCGTTTCTTGCACATTTGTTTGTTTTTTCTGGCTGCTCCCGCACTCCAGATTCTCTTCCTGCCGCTGGGTCATTACTCGTTGTCCCTTTTCTTACAGTTTCCCACAATTGCTGCATCCGATATTTCTTCTCTCTGATCTCCCTCCTTCTACTTTCTATGGCTTTCTTTAAATCTTCTCACTCATTTCGTTCCCCTTGCCCCTTTATTGCTCGCCAGTATTCATGATGCCCTTTAATCGCCAATTTCCTTCCGGATGCATTCTCTCCTCTTTGGGCGTTGTGCTACGTTTGTTTTCTTTTTAAGTGGTTGTTCTTGACCAAAATTTTTTCGTTTTACCTTTCTAGCCTTATTCGTTCTCTTACCAATTATTCCTTCTTCTCCTTTCTTGATGGAGCTCCTCCTTTAACTGTTCCCTCTCTTTGTCTTCGTTACATGCTTCTTTCTCCTTAGCAAAAGGATCGTGCAATTCCACACTTTCCTCATTCTCTTGTATCGATGTCCTTTTGCACATAGAGATATTTGCCTTTGCTTCGCCTCGCGGGGTTCGTTTTTCCTTGGTGACGGGGGTTTCTTTCTCGCTTCTTGTTACTTCGATTCCTTCAGCTATTTTTCCTTTCTTTGTTTTTCCACTTTGCTTTATCTCAACTTGGCTTTCCTTCTCCGAAGTTATCTCGCGAACTCTTTCATTAGAAACCATCATTTTATCTGCCTCTTATATGCCCTTCTGTGTCGTATTCTGCTCCTCGCTTACCCCAATTGTGAATACCATCAGCTGCTCCGCCCTCTTTTCTTCGCAGACCTTCTTTTTTTTGTTCTTTCTTTCTCCTTAGTCTTTCATCGTAATTATGGAGATCCTTTTCGACATAATCTCGCGCATCCTTTAAGTCTCCTTTGATTTTGCCTATCGAACTTGGCATAGGGAACCGTATGGCCTGATGATATGTAGACGCAACCCCTTTTATCCCATGTATCCATGGGCGTCCTATGAGAGCATTATAGGGCGATTCTATATCTATCACGCATATTGTAACTTTCGTTTCCAACTCGCTCGCGAAGATTTTTACAACTAGTTCTCCTTTTGGCCTTGATGTAACCCCGTTAAACCCATATATATTGTACGTCGATGGCACAAGGTCAGAATGCTTATACCCCATAGTTCTGAATGTATGATAAAAGAGTATGTCGACTGAACTCCCGGTATCTACCAAGATCCTGTCAATTGCCCAAATCCTTTCTTTCTTGACTTCGTCCTCATCCCACTTTGAGTATTTCCCAAAGTTCAAGGTTATGACCAAAGGGTTTGTGTGTGAAGCTCCTCCCTCAGGTGCATCCTTTGCTGAGAACGTTATCTCCTTATTTTTCCACTCTTCTAATGGCTCCTTCTTCGCTACGCTGAATATCTCGCGTCCTTCAAAGTCCCTCTTATGCACTCTCTTGAGTATGTTATCATGGAAATTTTGGATGCTCTTGGCTGAATATATTATCGAATTACAGTTCAACTTTTTGGTTTCACGATCTATTTCGATTCGATACACTTGTTGATTGTCACGAGGTGGGGGTGGCGGCGGTGGCGCGTAACCCTCCCGAAAATGGGAGAGCTTCCCATGTTCTATCAGACGAAGTATAATCCTCCGGATGTTTCGGCAGTCATTCGTGTGATGTCCATGAAATCTATGATACATGCAGAACTCATGATTCCTATTACTCGATGGCGGTTCTCTTCCCAAATTTGGTGGGGGTGGGATTTCTTCGGTTAATACTATGGCTTCACATACCTTCTCCATAGTTGTATTGAGTCTAGGAAGCTTTACATCCTCAAAAGTTGGTGCATTCGGTCTTCGCTCTCCAAACCTAGGTCCTTGATTGCCTCTTTGCTAATATCCTGCGTTATAACTTCGTGGCTCATAATTCCTTCGTCTTGACTCCTCATATCTTTGTTGATCGATCCATTCCTGATCTCTACTTGACACGGCCACAAGTTTCTTCGGGACTGGAGCTAAAGGCTCCCGTTTTTCGTATTTTGGATCACCCTCCATGTTGTTCACTGTTCTCGGTAGTAACCTCGAGTTTCCTTCCTTCGCTGGAATTGGTGGTACTTCGATGGATTGCCTCTGCTTTTCCTCCAACGCTATGTACTCCTCTTGATACTCCCTTAATTCATTTATAGTCAAGGAGTTTCGGATAATGAATATCTGGGTGTACAGCAGATCGGTTGGGAATAATGCGTTTACAAAGGCTAAGATAAAAAATTTCTCATCAACTCTCCCTGCTAGCTCGCTACATACTGTTCTCCATCTCGTTACCAACCCTAGCAAGATTTCGGTCGGTCTTCTCCTCAGGTTGAACAGAGTCTCAATTCCCGGCCTCAGCATAATTGTTACTTATATAAGTGGTCAGAAATATCCTCTGCGGGTCTTTGAACGACGAAATCGATCTTTCAGGTAACCCATCAAACCAAGCCAATGCTTCCCCGGTTAAGATCGCGGGAAAGTACCTACAGAGTACTGCGTAATTTCTCCCCCATTGCATCAACGAAAGAGTGTACTGCTTTAAGTGCTGCACAACACTTTCTTACCCGCTGAATATGCCTGCGAGCGTTGGTAATACGCACTTCTCAAGGATGTACGCATATATTATCTCGTAGGTGAATGGAGATTTGTCAGCCTCCTCTATTGCCTCTGCCAGCTGCACCCTTCCTCCTCTTCGAGAATTGTTTATCAATGTCCTCATATCTCGCAGTTCGTTTAAGACTTCTTGGTTCAGGTTTCCTCCATTTTCTTCGTGATGATAGCCTCTCATCACGCCAAGCCTTCCTTCTCTGTGCCTGATTGCTTCCTCGTGTCTCCGGTTTACATCGCGTTGCCTCTCCTCTTCTTGCCTCATTTCGTCTTCGTATCTCCTTTCTTCTTCATACCTCCATCTTTGATCTTCCCACCTTGTTGCCTCCAACGCTCTCCTCAGATCTCTTTCTTCACTTCTATCCCTTTGTTGTCTTCTTCGTCGCTCTCCTCCGTCGTCCTCGCGGGCATATCTCCTCTGTCGTGGCTCTTCTACCCCTGACAATATCATGCTTCCTTCTGCGTCCATGGCGTCAGCCGCTGCTTCCTCGTTAAGTTGGCGATTTTTTAGCTTCAACCTAGCGTTTTGCCTCATCAGTCGATCATGTTGCTATGCTAGATCCCTGTGTCGTTCCCTTTCAAGGCGAAGTGTCTCCCTTAGTTGTTCCAACATCATATCTTCTTCACCGATATTCTCATCCATCTCTTCACGGGTCAGTTCTTCCTGCAATGGTGTCCGTATCAAAAGTATGTACAGAACCCTCCCTGAAGTCATCTTCACTGGCCCCTTCATTCTGCCGTTGATTCACGCCCTACCTCTCTCCTGCAGTCGATGTTCCTCCTTTTTCCATTCTTCTCCCTCGTTTCGCCTCCAAACGCTTGCTTCTTCTCATTGCTATCAAGTGTGCCGCCCGATCTGGTGTCCTGGCCATCGATTAATCCTTGGTTCGACGTTTCCAAACTAGCTTCTGCCTCTGAACTTTAACCAACCTATCGATGCAACACTCAGGGATCACTTTTCTCCTAAATCTCTGGTTTTAGTTATAAGTAAACCGCTCCAAATCTACAAAAACCTAACCTCAAAAGAATGATTCGCCCAGATCTCTTACTTTGCAACTTTTAAGACGACTTCAAATTTTCCCCAGCTCTTAGATGAGGATAAATCCTCAATCTAAAGTCCCTGTTTCTGGACGCCAAAATGTAACTACTAGATTAATAAGGGTTTTGGATAAGAAATTCTTTAATGATTAACCACAAAGTAGAGAAAATACAAGTTCTTGAATACAAGGAAACCCTAATCTCACACTTTATACCGTAACTCTCCTCTCTCCCCAGAATCCGATACCTCATACATTGCCCAAGGGCCCTTATTTATAGACCAATCAACCCTAATGGTGTACAACTTATTTTAATTCGTCAGATTCTCGTGGAGGTGCTTTATACTTCACCTTGATCATTTTCCATAAAGTTTTCGCCTTTCTTTCGCTGACAACCTTGGGTGTTTGTCGGGACAGCTGTCTCTTTTCTTGTTCCATAATCTACTGACTTCGCAAGTTATCTTTCCATCCAAGTAACCTTATTTCTCCTATCTTTACTTCGTGATTGGTATCTTGCCGGGTACTCTAATTGATCCTTCGTGTTTTAGATTCCTCACGCGAGTTACTTCGTTTTAGGATTCCTCCTCTTCATGCTTTGCGCTATTAATCAGTAGCGAGATAATTCTGACATTTGATTTGACAAGTCATTGACGGGGATCTTTGAGTGAGATTCTCATAGACCTATTTCGTGCCTTCCTGTGTGACCACCTGGCGAGCGTATTTTGTGTACCTACATGCTGCTTACGAAAACGTTAGCCCTTCAAAAAGTTACAGTAGCAAGAAGTTTATGCATGAGTCAGATTCTACATAATTTGAGTAGGCCCACTGAACAAAAAATTATTCAACATTCCCCTGAATTAGTTTATGTAACCTTTCATTGTCGTCTGTCATCAGTAATAGCTTCTCCCGGAGATCCTCTTTTTCTGCTTCTAGCATTAGTAAACTCTCTTTAGTTAATACATCGTTTGCATTGTGTTCCACAACTTGTTGGTGAAGACTTATAAGCTCTTATCGGATTTGTTTATTGTTGTCAATCATCGTAGTTAGCTTCTTCAGAAGATCGGCTTTGTCAGTTTCTAGCACCATCAAACTCTCTTTAGCTTCTACCTCTTTCACATGCAACTCCATGACCCGTTGTTGTAGAGTCATGAACTCTTCTTCGAGGCATACAATAACCTCCGCTGTTTCCGCCTCAACCTGTCTACGAACTTCTTCTGTTTCTTGTTCATTTGATGCCTGAAATGCCCGATCACTTTTGTACCACAGATAATCTATCACTGCATCCATAACTAGCATACTCCATTTCAGCACCACAATCAGTTCATTCTTCCCTAACTCCAACAGCATCTCAGCGCCAACACTACCATATCTGCAATTCAAAATCAAAGGAAACCCATCCATTCAATTTTCAATTACCAGCAACAAACCCAATTCCTTGTTCAATTTCAGATTCTCCAAAACCTCCATCAATCTCTCGAATCTTCTCATATAACATCGAACCAGAACTAACCCATCTTTGTAACATCTCCACACATGAATTTTTTAACATCTCCATTTTTTATCAATATTGCGGAAAAATAATATGGAAGACAAGTCAGCACGGATCAAGTACTTCGGAAATGCTAAGATTTCAAGGGTTTACCATATGACATTGCATTATCTTCTATACATATAGGGAGATGGTTATCCCAAACACTAGATAGCTAGGATTTCCTAGCTAACCTATCCTAAGTATATGCTACCCCATTCAGTTTATGCAATACATATTTACAAACTGGACTACCTAACAAAGAAAATCGGTTTCCAATGGATATTAGAAAGATCTTTATTAACAACATTAACCAGTGATATGATATTTTTGAAAATATCACAGGCCTCTTCAGTATCCTCCACAAGAGCCTGAGCTTCTGCATAATTTGTAACTGTTTTCCAGCATCTAGCTGCTCAAATCTTCTATTGGTTCGATAGAAGACAACTCTATAACTTGCAGAGGCTAAAAATTTCCCCAAGAAGGCATCAACAAATATTAAAGGGGTAATTTGCGTTACCTCCCCTGGCGAAGATTATAATTTGAGTTACCTCCCCTACAGAAATAAAATTAGTAAAACCTCCCCTCGTTAAGAATTCCGTCCAAAGGTCAGTTAGCTGAGTCACCCACTATGTACAGGTGGACAAAAACAAACACGTGGCCCTTATCTACTAAAAATACCCTCACCTTCTCGATCTCCGTCTTCTTCTTTTTTGTGAACAAAAGGGAAAAAAGTCATTTTCTTCCCTAAACCATCAGCCTAACCATCGGTAGCAGCCATAGGAGAAGGGAGGGTAAACCAACTGCGGTTAGGACTTTGGAACCCATATTTTTCTCCACTCCCATTATTGAACCTTCCGCCAATACCACCAGATCCTTCTATCTGGACAGAAGAAGAAAAAATGGCAGATTAATGGAGGTCATGCCGCCCAACATCAAAACCAACAACATTAGAATAGTTATATATATAAAGGAGCAATATATTAAACACGAATTTGAGGTGTGATTTAATATTAATTTGAAGATTTAATTTTAGGAATTTATTTTTCTTAAATTGATGAATCTTCAGACATCATCAACATCAGTGAATCATAAAATCCAACACACGTAACTTCATCCACAAATATTTCTTCAGGTAATTTGATTGCATGGATTTTCTATAATTTTTACTACTAAAGGTTTCAACGAAAATTGGGTTTGTTGGTTTGAATTTTTTTTTTTTTTTTTATCAGCAAAAATAATTATATAGATAAAATAATATTGAATTACAAGGAGAAATTTGGGAACCGATTAAGGAATTTGATTTGATATAGAAAGGGTCTGTCAATAGACAATGGGTTACCTTCAAAATCAACAACATCAAGATAAATCCTTCTCGCCGGCTAGAGATTGGGTCTTATGGCTCATTGATTTTTGGTCGGGTTAAACTTCTCAGGAGAAACTCAGTTAAGACTAGGAAGAACATCAACAAGAGAAAATCAGGGAATCAACCGGTGAAGATTAAATTTAATGTTCTCTGTTGTTGATTGTGGTGTCGATTGTGAGTGGAAGATTATGGCAGAGTTTCACAACAAGAAAATAAAGTAGAGATTTGAGAAAGTTTCACATCGTGGTTTGCTGGTGTTAGAGAAATAATTGTTCTAATCTCATATTGATGTGGGTGTATTTTGATGGTAATTGGCTAAGCTTGTGCATCCCAGTGATGACGAGCTTTAGAATGACAAATGGAAATTGGTTCAGTTCCACCGGCGGAGAAAGAGGCTGATACAGACAGAAACTAAGTAAATGTCACGAAGAAGATAAGGGCCACGTGTTTGTTTTTGTCCACATGTACATAGTCGGTGACTCAGCTAACTGACCTTTGGACGGAATTCTTAACGAGAGGTAACTCAAATTATAATCTTCACAAGGGAAGGTAACGCAAATTACGCCAATATTAAACTAGCATTGGCATATTGATTTAAATCTGAGTAGTTAAATTGATAATTATCAGAGATAGTAGCAAAAAATTATTTTTTTATTTTTATTTTTATTTTTTTGGTAGGTGAAAATACAAGAAGTAATTTTTTTTTTCTGAAGACTAGAATAAAGGTTTTGTGATTGAGTCAGAGACTGTAACAGAATCTGAATTTTATGTATAGTAACAACATGGCAATGCCTTTTGTTTTCCATACCAGCACTGCAGCGTTCTTTCCAAATTTTCCACAAAATAGCTATGTAAACATTAAAAGTTTTCTGAATGTTAGAAGTGGTGTCCGCATTAAACTAATGAAGGATCCAGTCCCTTAGATAATGAAAATGATGTACAGTAGTAAACATTTGAGGACATAAGTGAAACCAGATGGCTCTAGCAAAATCACAATGAAATAATATGTGATCAAAGGATTCTGGATGTAAACAACAAAGAGGGCAAATGGCATTGGACACAATTCTAAGTTTAAATAGATAATCCTTTAAAGGCAGAATATTTTGAAGGCACTTCCAAATAAAATCTGAATTTTGGTAAAATATCCGTATGCCATAATCTGAGCCATTTTTTTTTATCACCGCATACTAGCTGAGCACTAATTATTTAACAAAACTTTGTAGACAGATTTAGTTGGGAAGTTACCAAATTTGGAAAGTGATCATCTAATACAATCAACTCTAGATCAAGGGACGAAGTGACGGTTCTGTTCTATTTTCCAATTAATATATAATTTTCTCCTTTAAATAATAATAAAAGGAAACCAATAAATATATAATTTTTCTCCTCTAAATAATAATAAAAGGAAATTTTCAAAAATTTACCCATGGGCTCGTTTTCTAAAGCCCACATGTGTCGAAGATGAACATTCATTGTATGGTGGTCAACTACACTGCATTAACCCTTTCTGGTGCAGCTGAAATTGAATGATCAATCTTATACATCTATGATGTAAAATGAAAATACTGAGTGGAGTTAAAATATTTTTCGCATGCATGATGCGTTTTTTATATTTCTTGTTTAAACCATTTTGGGAAGTAACTTTGCCAAATTAATTGGTACTTTCATTTCTTTGATTTTTGTGATGAAATGTAAACAATAAGACATTGAAGTAAACTAATCATGCTAGTTGAAGAAATAGTTGATCCTCCTGAGTTTGAAGACCAAACATAACTTTTTACTATGCTTATGAGAATCAAGATGTAAAAATAGATATTACTATTACAGTTGAAATTGTTTATAGTCTCTTAAGAAAATTGAAGCAACAAAAGTTTAACTCATGACTGCTATTACAAATCAAGATTTCTTAATATCTGAATTAGACATATTTTCGGCTGAACTTGATCTCATGAAATCTCCGTTAATGAAATTCTACTGACTAACAGTAACCATTCAGATGAGTTATCTTCTTAGGAGTCTGCGAATTGGGCGAAAACGAGTCGACTCACCTTCCTAAATTTTACCCAAATCAACTCCTTCTGCAACCCTAATTCATCTCTAATTCATAAATCATCTTCAATGATTTTCTCCTTTTCTGCTAGCTAAACCCCTAATCCACCGGCCCGTTAAAGATGTAGCCTTTAAAAGCGTTGGGTACAGTTCTGATTAGATTTGGTGTTAACCTTAAATTTCGGTGATAAAAAATGGTGGTTCATGGCTGTGGTCGTTTTTCTTTTCAACTATCCGTCGATTCTTCCAATTTTAAAGCTGAAACGGTGATTCGTCTGATTTGATGGTACCTTTATCGATTCTATTTCTTCTTTTTGATGCTGTCTACGCCTGCGGGAAGAACTCAATTCATCATGAGCCCTCAACCTTTCCTCTCTGTTATACGGCGAATTTTCAATTCAGAGGGTCCTCTCTGCAAGTTCCAAGATGTACTGTTCATCCTCACAGTTGCTGCTGTCTGCTCAGATCAATTTTAAATTCCTTTTAGAGATAAATAATTTGAGGTGGCAATCGGAAATTTGAACAGGTAACCCTAAGCCTATTTTCTTGTTGCTGTCTGCTCAGATCATTCTTCACATGCCCACCTTTTCTGCAAAACTTTTCACAATTTTCTGAAAATCAAATTTTAATTATAAATTAAAACCTAAAGCATTATCTTTTCCCTTTCCACCTATAAATATGGCTCAAAACTTTTTTTGTATCTCACCCATTTCATGTTCTCCTTAGCTCCTTGCCTGTCTTCCATTTCATGTAATGTTCAGTTCTTCTTTTAGCTAGTTTTTCAATGTCTTCTAGTAGATTTAGAGATGTTTAAAGCTCTGGTTTTCTTTTGTCTAATGCTAGGAATGCTTTTCTTCCTGATTCTGATTGGCAGCATCAGCTGGTGGGTTGTTTTTTAACTAAAATGAATAAAAACTTCTTTTTCTTAAGAAATGCTCTAAAATATAGATGAAAGCTTGCTGGTAAACTATCAGTTAGCAAGCTTGGTAGGGGTTTTTACTTAATCAAATTTGAATCTAGCTTTTAGTATTTTGTTGTCCTTAGGCAAGGAACTAGGGTGATTTATGGAGACACTTTCATGTTTCAACCATGTAGCTTCACTTCTCTCCCTGACAACTTTGAAATCACCTATGAGATTTTTGAGATTACACTTCAAAATACAATCTAGAATTCTCAATGTCATAGAAAACACTGAGAACTTTGGAGTTCTAGTAGCTTTTGATGACCCTATCCACCATAACAATGGTTACAACACCACGAAAATTAGGCTTAGAATAGATGTTACCCAGCCACTTTATTTTGAGACTACTGCACCTAATGATCGTAGAAGCGTCAACAGAATTGACTTTGTCTATCAAGAGCTGCCAAGATTGTTTTGCAGACATTGTCACAGACTAGGACATGAACAACAAAACTGCATTGATATCTATCTGCTCAACCACCAAGACTTGTCACCGCAAAACCCACCTCAAGTTCCTATACATAATAATCTTCATGCTCTAGGACCTTTCATGGTACCTGAGTATGATGATGACTACCATCAAGAGATGCTTTACAATGTAGATATTGATGAACCAGATACTGATTGGAGTGATTGGGTTTCAACCCCTATTGAATCCCAGGCTATCTCTGATCAAGACAGGTCTGATATTTCATTCTTCATAGAGGAAGCTTACCGGCAAGAGGGTTTTCATTCTGGAACCAGCTCAGACTCTTCAAGGTCCATTGTAGAAACATGGCTAGTTGAAGAAAATGGTACCTTCGAGACTCAAAGTTCTGAACTGTTTGCTCACTCCCCCCTCATCTTACTGAAATACAGCAACCATTCAGTCATTCAACTTTCCTTATCTCAGACATAGAAGAAGCTGAACTCATATCAGACAGTAACTTCCCAAGCCCAGCCATAAAGCGACTAAACCCCGAGCAGCAATCATATTTGAACAGCACAGACATTGGTTCATCTTCTTCTCCAGACTTTTCAAGAATTGTAACTAATGAAGAACTGGATCAATGGATAAATGTATTTCAACCGGAGAAAAAATTCAAGCCTGACATTTTGGACCTTCCAGCACTTTCTCCATCTGTCAGTTCCATCATTTGCAATCTCAGCACTGCTTCTATTGAAGACACTTCGTCACAGCCAGCCATCACTGCACCACCTTCATAATATCAAGATGAACAACACCAACATCTTCTTTAATCGGACATACCCAATGCAACAAAGTCACATTCAAGGGCCGGTGGATACCCCCTACATATTTTGGTTCACTGTCTATAACCCATACATATGTTTAATATGCTTGCTTGTATCTCAGTTTTTTTGGTACATCATGTTAATATCGATACATCTATGTTCTGTATTTGCTAGTTACTAGGTTACCTTCTAGATTGAGCTGGTGATTGACACCTTTTGTTTTCTCACTCTGCTTGTTAATAGTGCTTGCTTATATAAATAATTCTATGCTCTCTCTGCTTGGATAAATTGTGTGTTGATATTATAGTTATTTGCATGGTAATTTTCTCCTTTTAACCACTCTGTGAATGCTGCCCCTTTAGTGGTATAAACTGCAATCTTGTTAAATTTTAGTCCATAACCCTGCCTTAGCCTACTATCTGATTTTACACTGTTTTGGTTCGGCACAATTCTAGTTTAAACTTTTCTGATATTGCACTTTGTTAACTTTCTTGGTTTTGGTTTTACTCTGTTTTGCATTAGCTGCCATTGTAGGTTAACTGCTAATTTTAATCTACTTGTATATACTTCATCTTAGTCCTCTCTTGCCAGTTTTAATTTTTAGTTTCCCTGTGTTATAGTGTAAGTTAACCTTTAGTTAATCCATCTGTCTATACAGTTAGCACTTGTTGGTGTTCTTTAAAAACTAGTTTACTTGCATAATATGCATCTCAGTATTCACCTTAGCTGTAAGTCTTTTTTATTTATTTATTTATATATTTACAGATTCATTTGCATCATTACATAGTGTTTCAGTAAGGATACCTGCATCCTTGCATCATCTCTTCAATCTACTTGCATTCTATTTCCTGCATTCTCATAACTGTACTAATGACTTTTTATTCTTTTTGTCATGTATCTTATCAGCTCTATAAGTAGTCATATAGGAGTCTGTAAGTTCAGTTTTTATTACTTATTGTTGCTTTGTTAAGAATTGTTGCCTTGTGATTAAACTGTGCATTGCTAACAATTGTTAGAATTCAGTCACCTGCACTTAAACTTTAAACCTGCAAGCTACATTTATACCCATCTCCAAATTTGCTGATAATTTTCTATAGTGCTGGCTAAGTCTTGTCTCTTAATTGGTTTGAACCTGCTTGAGTCTACTTCTCTTAGGCTTCCTTACAGCCACATTTTAATATGTCATGTTTCATCTGAATTTGGAATTTGAGTGTTACAAACCATCTTAATTTTACAAGATAACTAAAGTATCCTTTACATTGATCTATTCTGGTGTCTCTAACATATACTCATTTTGATACATAAGTCTATATTTTATTCTTTATAATATAAGGTTGTTCTGTAATATTGAAGCATAAGTCTATATTGTACTCTTACCATGTATTTGTATTCTTTACAATATAAGTCTGTTCTGTAGTATTGAAGCATAAGTCTATATTGTACTCTTACCATGTATTCACATCTATTATGTTCAACCCTATAATTCTTCTCTGTATAGTGTTTGTTCTGAAACATTTTCTGTGTAATAAGTAATTGCTCTGAATAGTGTTTGTTTTGAAGCATTCTTTGTGTAATAAGTAATCGCCCAGAATACTGGTTTAGCTGATATATCACCTTTAATCATTCTTGGATGTGTTTTACTCTCTGTTAAAAGGTTCATATTCTTAGTCTAACCATTTCTTTTCTTATTCCACAAAAAGCCTTCTCTACTCATAAAGCCCTATAAAACCTAAATATTCCATCTCTTCAAAAGCCCATTGAAACTTATCTTCAAAACCTTCTTAAACTTCCCTAACCTCAGACTGCAAAGCCCACCAAAAATATTTCATAAAAATCTAGTTCGTCATTTTCACTAAGACTATCCTTGCTTGGAATTGTCAAGGCATAAACCTACCACCCTCAATTCAGCATTTAAAAGGACTAGTTAATCTTCACAAGCCTAGCATCCTTTTTCTTTATGAAACACTTGCTAACGTTCAACACATAAGAAGATTAGCACAATACCTTCAATTCAATAATTACTTCAAACTCCCAAAAACTGAAAGACGAGGGGGACTTTGCTTAATGTGGGAAGATAACCTAAATATCCAAATATTACTTCAATCTCAAAATTACATCCACATAAAAGTTACCCCACCGCCGCCGGCACAACCATGGTTCTTCACGGGTATCTATGGCCCTCCACATCCGGATATAAGGAAAAATCTTTGGCAAGAATTTCCAACAATCTTCAACAATAACGACCCGTCTACACCCTGGATATTAATAGGAGATTTCAACGACTTCTTAAATCAATCGGAAAAAAAAAGAGGAAGGCAAGTGACATATGCTCAATCTCAACCTCTACTCACCCTGATGGATCAGATGGGTTTTATAGATCTAGGATTCCGAGGAGACCCATACACTTGGACAAACAACCAACTAGGGCAAGATAATATTCTAGAAAGATTAGATAGGGCTTTATCAAATAAACTATGGAGGACGGCAAACCCACATGCAACAGTTACTCACCTTCCAAGAATAGCATCTGATCATACCCGGATACTTCTACAGAAGAAAGCAATAAACTGACAAGGAACAAAAACTTACAAATTCGAACACCTATGGCTCTCTCATCCCCAACTCAAACAGATAGTCGAATTGGCTTGGGAACAACAACAAGATAATGAACCTACACTCAACCTACAGCTAAAGCTAATCACAACATGACAAACTCTCATAGAATGGCACAAGGAAACCTTTGGACACCTACCAACTAAGATCAAGAAATCAACATCCAAGATAAAGAATGCCCAACACCAATGTGCTTCCCAAACTGGATCAGATCTAGAACTTTGGCTCATTCAAGAAAAACAATTGAGAATAGAATATGAAGAATTATTACAATGTCATGCGACATATTGTCAACAAAGATCTAGAATTCATTGGCTTCAATCGGGAGATCTTAACACAACTTTTTTCCATACGAAAGCTACCATTCACAGAGCTTGTAACAATATACAACAATTACAAGACTCACAAAGCAACTGGATTAGCAAAAAGGAAGACATCATTAAACTCATCCTACGATACTATTCTCAGCAATATACGGCTCCACCGACTGTAATAAATGAAGATCTATTCACAAACATCAAACCAAGGTTGACTCCTAGACAATCAGACCAACTTACGAAAGAAGTAACTACAACAGAAATCAAACAAGCACTTTTCTCCATAAATTCCGAAAGTGCCCCAGGTCCGGATGGCTATACAAGTAAGTTTTTTAAAGTTTTCTGGGATACAACTCACCCTCAATTGATAGCGATGGTTAAAGCTTTCTTCAATAACCTTATTATACACCCTCTCATGAATCACACAAACATAACACTAATACCTAAAGTCGACCACCCTTCAAAACCTTCAAAATTGCAGACCAATAGGACTCTACAACGTCACATATAAAATTATCTCAAAAATATTAGTCAACCGGATTAGACCTATTCTGCCCTTTTTAATAAGCCCTTTCCAAAGTGCTTGTGTTCCGCAAAGATCAATACACGACAATATAGCCATTGCTGGGGAACTCTTTCATAACATTAGAACCTCAAAACCCACCAAAGATCCAAAAATAGCTCTCAAACTAGATATCCAAAAAGCCTATGACAGCCTAGACTGGGGATTCATCGAAACTTCATTTACAAAACTTGGATTCCCATCATCCTTTATAGACTACATTATCCTTTATACACCATAAAAATTAATGGTACATAAGGAGACTATAAGGATTCCCATCATCCTTTATAGACTACATTATCCTTGTAGTCTATAAGGATTCCCATCATCCTTTATAGACTACATTATGCTTTGCATCACAACAGTTACTTACTCCATAAAAATTAATGGTACACCTCATGGATACATCACCCCAAGTAGAGGCATCAGATAAGGAGACCCACTATTGTCATATATTTTTATCATCTATGCTGAAATCCTATCCACAAACCTGGGAAACCTTCAAAACCAAAAATTAGTTCCAGGAATTAACATTTCACAAAAAGCACCTCCCATAATACACCTAATGTATGCAGATGATCTTCTGATCACTTTTAAAGCATCAACTCAGAGTAACCATCACCTTAAAACACTTCTACAGTGCCTATAGCTCCTCTGCAGCAGGCAAGTAATTAACAACGCCAAATCGTAATCATCCACCATCCTAATCTAGACCCAATCAAAATAAGTGATCTTCAACAATTCTTTAATATGCCGACCACAGCAAAACCGCCAACCTATCTAAGCATACAATTTAAACAAGGAAGAGCATCAAATCGCACCTTCGCTCCTCTCCTACAAAGATTGGCTAGAAAAGCAAAAGGTTGGATAACAAAATGCCTAACCCCGACCGGAAGACTCATACTCATCAAAACATCCCTAACCCCTACCACAAATCACATAATGCAAACACAAAAACTTCCCAAAAATATACACAAACAAATAAATCGTATAACCAGGAATTTTTTCTGGGGACATGACTCAACAACCAAAAAACTACACCCTATAGGATGGGATAAAGCAACAAAGCCATTATCCGAAGGGGGATTATGAATAAGAAAAATCAGTGATCATAATACATCCCTTCTATTGAAAAGAATCTGGAATTTGCATGAACAACCTAATTCCATATGCGGAAGTCTTTTCAGTGCAAAATACCTCAATGAACAAACAATTCTACAAGGAAACGTTACCATTCCTTCCTCTTCCAGTCCTCAATGGAGACAACTAGCATCAATTATCCCTACCATGCAAAAATTAATTTTCCATCATATTGGAAATGGATTATCAACTCCGATAGAGGCTAATTGGATTCCACACTCTACCAATCTAGATCCAACACAATGCTACCCAATCCAAATGGTAGCAGATATCATCGACCCAATCTCCCACTCCTAGAATCATGAAAAATTGAACACCTTTCCCAACCCAACAATTCAGAAAATCATCAACATCCACCTACCCCAAAACAATACTCCAGATAAAATTATCTGGCCTCACTCAAAATCGGGAAACTACACCACATCTTCAGGATACAAATGTCTAACCCATGGTCATCCAACCCACACACCTCTACCACCTACCAAATTCTTATGGACCTTACCATGTCCACCAAAAATTCGGATTTTCTTGTGGAAAGCCATCAATGAAGGATTACCGACCGTCTCTCTCTTACACCTAATCCATTTGACCAACTCAGACATATGCCCTAGATGCAATACTGATACGGAAGTAGCAGACCACCTTTTAATTCATTGTCCAACAGCGGCCTCTTCTTGGAACATCTTATTCAACCAACTTCAAAATGCACCAAACACCAACCCCAACCCAAACTTCACTTTTAACTCCACAAACAACCATATCCCAAATCCTCCAGCATCCAACATCAACATCTTTAATCTCCTCAGTATGTTTCTTATTCTGGACCCTATGGCTATCCAAAAATGATCTAATTTACCAACAAAAACAAACAAATTCAGACGAAATCGTGGCCTGGGCACAAAAACTACAACAAGAATTTTCTTGGGCACTGCACACTTCACCACCAATCATACCAGGAGATACACCGACACTCAACAACACGATAACAAATAAAAGAACATCAACAATATTGGTAGGTTGGTACACTCCGAATATCAACTGGATTAAGATTAACACAGATGGAGCAGCCAGAGGACATCCAGGATTTGCGGGCAGAGCCGGATTCATTTGTAGAGACTCGATGCACGAACTTTAATAGCTATGGCTCAACCACTAGGAATTACGACAAGCACTAATCGCAGAAACATGGGCCTTACTATTGGCTTCAAGAACAAGATCGAGAGACAATGGCCTAGAATCCTATTTGAAACAGACTCGGAGAACCTCCTGAGGTTCATCACATCAACTACCTCGCTACCTTGGCACATAGCAGGAATGATCGAAGACATAAAAATGAGACTTAGGCAAATCCCGCAAGTCGCTATACAACACAACTACAGGGAAGGAAATCAAGCAGCGGACGGATTAGCAAACCATGCAGCGGATGGAATCCAAGCAACAAATTTTTCAACCAAAATTTGGGACCAGGCAATCCCATCCTTTATCAGTCACATTTTATTTCAAGACTCCCACGACAAGTTGTAAACTAAACTTATTATAATAAATTTTATGCTTCAAAAAAAAAATGAACTTCTAAATGAGGAGATTTTTCCCGATAAATATTTTAAAAATTTAACCATAAAAGAGGACTTTGTCAATGAAAGTTCTCAAATTTATTTGTCCATTTGTCTATCCTTTGATTATTTAAATCTTGGTCGACATCAATCAAGATGTCATAAAATGGAAATGCTGGATAGTTATTATGTTCATGGCATGATACATTTTTTTTTCTTATTTAAATCTGTAGGGGAAGTAACTTAGCCAAGTTAGATTTATTTTTATTTTTTTATCATCAAATTATAAGTGTTTTATTTCACAAGAAACGTGTACATGATGGTGTTAGAGCACTGCTCGGTCGAACTCGCAAGCATTGCTATCTCAAGCATGTTTGTCAAGTTAAGTTGGCAAAACTATAAGTCTTGATTTATAGTCTATTTATAGATAAGTCTCGGACTAGGATAGAAAGTGTAGTTGAGCTCTAGACTCCACGGCGTTCATCATGCAAAGACGAAGAACTACTCAAGGAAATGGTGGAACTTCATCGACTAAAAGGTATGTGGAGACTTGAACTTATCTATCACTCAAAAGTCTATTTACTATATCTCATATCTTGAGACAAAAGTCGTATTGCTATATAGACTTCGATTATACACATTTTCTATTTCGAGCCGAGTTTATCTCACTTATCTATTTCTCGAAATATGTGTTGGTAAGCTTTCGCTTTGGCCAAGTTCATCTTTACAAGAGACGAAAGTCATGTTGGTTATTTCAATATCTTGAAAATCACTTTGATGAAAAATAGTGTGTGAATAACCTCTATTTAACATCCTGTAAGAATGTTTCAATGATTGAAATGAGAGTTCAGAATATATAACCTTGAATGGATATAAACATTGTATGTGAACTCATACTTGTGTAAGTCCAAAATCCTTGAACTAAAGTATGCGTACTTTACTGGTTCAGGAAGTCCGGAAGCTAAGTCCGCGTACCCGTATGCGTACTGCCGAAACTTCACATCCCGTGAATTTCTGAACTCAATCCGGGTACTTAAGTATGCGTACTTGAGTGGGTTATTTTCTAAAAACGGTTTATTCGTAAACTAAGACATATATAAACTATGGAATGCATATTTGCAAACCGTGGCTATAATGTTCGTGAATCGATTCAAGTGAATCAAAATAATTTCTGCTTCGATTGTGTCTTATATAATTCTATGAGATCTAATCAATTGAACAACTCTCTAGCTAGTTCTTTTGAGTCATTTGAACTAGTTATGGTGAAGATGAATAAGGTTGATATGAAAGTGCTCATATGGCTAACCATTTGGTTAGCTACTGCTGAACCAACTAGGTGTACACATTTAGGTAATGTTACACAAACCTAAATGAACGTGCATTTCATTTGTGTATAACAATCTATGTTCGATCTAACGCTTGAAAGATATTAGCTTGAATCTATTCAGGTTTTCATCTAACGGTGAATATTGAATGCTTTGTTACCAAGGTAACTTAGATTGCAAACCCTGATTTGGAGACTATATAAAGGAGAACTCTAGCAACTGGGAAACCTAATCCCCACACCTTCTGTGTGATAATAGTTGTATAAGCTAGAGTCGATTCTCCTTTAACCTTAGGTTTCTACAGAGACCCCGTAGGTTAACGACTTGAAGACATCATTGGGATTGTGAATCCAAACCCAACTATTTTCTCTGTAGTTGCGTGATCTGATCTTGATTTTTCTATCGTGATTGAGTGCAATCGCAAGATTGGCTTGAGATTAATTTCTTTGATAGGAAAGATAGAAAAGTAGTCACAAACATCTTCGTCTCATCGTTTGTGATTCAACAATATTTTGTTTCGCTAGTCGATTAAGATTATTGTGAGGTGATTGATATTTCTAGGTTGTTCTTCGGGAATATAAGTCAGGTATATCAACTGGTTCCTGTTCACCTTGATTTATCAAAAGACGAAAAAAAACTCGTAGGTATTTCTGTGGGAGACATATTTATCTATTCTTGTAGACTTTTCTGTGTGATACAGATTTGTTTTAAAGTCTTCGACTTTGGGTCGTAGCAACTCTTAGTTGTGGTGAGATCATCTAAGGGAATCAAGTGCGTAGTATCCTGTTGGGATCAGAGACGTAAGGAGCGCAACTGTACCTTGGATCGGTGTGAGATTGATTGGGGTTCAAATACATTCCAGACCGAAGTTAGTTTGTAGTAGGCTAGTGTCTGTAGCGGCTTAATACAGTATGTGTTCAATCTGGACTAGGTCCAGGGGTTTTTATGCATTTGCGGTTTCCTCGTTAACAAAACTTCGGGTGTCTGTGTTATTTCCTTTCCGCATTATATTTTGTTATATAATTGAAATATCACAGGTTGTGCGTTGAATCGATCAATTGGTAAATCCAACCTTTGGTTGTTGATTGAAATTGATTGATCCTTGAACATTGGTCTTTGGTACCGTTCAAGTTAATTTCTCTTGTATTCAATTAGATTCACAGATTTATATTTGCTTGAGTAAGTATTGAATCGAGATATTGAGATATAACTCTTTGATATACTTTTTATTAAGATTGAGTTTGACTGTCTAGTTGATTCTCTTAAAAGTATATTGGAGTTAGTCCATACAAATTGCTAAGAGAAATATTGGGTGAGGTTGTTGTACCCCACTTTTTAAGATGGTTTTAAAGAAATCTGCGAAGAGAAAGAGCGATCTACCATGATAGCACCCCTAATCTTGTACTCTGAGATTGGAGAAGAAATGGTATTTAAAATTATAATTCGACCATTTTGATAGATTTTCTTCTTGGAACAGGGATGCTCCTATGACAGAAGTGATATGCCCAAATATTCTTCATGTGCAGCGACTAACCTGAAACCCTAGATTTATTTTTCTGATGAAGAAGAAATTGATCTTCGCCCTTGCCAAATCGCCGATGTACTTTTATCAAAAAGACCAAACATGAACAAATCGTTAGAAAGAAACACTATAAAGTGTAGATAAAATCGCCCAAATAGCGAAGACAAAAATCTCTCTAATAGCGAAGAAATTATTTGAAACAACAAAAATAACTCCTAAACCGAAATCAACTATATATAATATTACTAAAAACAAGAAATCTTTGCTCAGACCTAACACCTAAAGGACAAAATTTGATCAAAGGAAGAAGAAGAAGTTGATGGGGTTTTCTCTAGTTTTTAAAAAGCGACAGAGAAGAGAGAGAAGCGAAAAATCTTAGCCTACTTAGTCAATAATCAACGTTTTCTTTTCTTTGATTTATTTATATGATAGGTAGGTTTTTCCTCAATTAATAAAGATGATATCAATATTAGCGTGGCTGGTACCAATCCAGTGGTCAGGATTACTTTGTTTTATATGGAATAGTATCCCCTCAATTTCTAGTATCAACTTTATAAATTATGGGTTTTTATTTTATAAATTGAGAACTAAAACAAGAAAAACCATTGACCAGTGTTGCCTTTTGGGTTCCGGGCACATGACCAGAGTAATTCGTTTGTTTTAATGTGTTATTATTCGTATTTTGTGGATCTGGCATTTGAAGTATTTCACTATATTTATTGAGGAACGATCCCTTCACACTCCTATTATAACACTATCTTACAATTTGGACGTTTTTTAAACCAAACGATAACGTATTCGAAGCTAAGATTTTGGGGATATGTTCCTCTTATAAAGATCTGCATACCCACTAAAAATGAGCACATTCCGAAACGTATAACTCCACCATATATTACTTCAAAATCAGTCGTCGAAAGTCCAAATTAAGATTAATAAATGATGAGGTTTGGTATTTCACAATGTGCTCATTTTTTTTTTTTTCCAATTTGGCCTATTTTCAAAGAAAAATGGAAAATGGAAATTATCAAATTTTCTAAAACGGGTAGCAATAGGTGAAATACCGTCTTGCCGAGACAAAAATCCTCATCTTGGCAGTGGACTGAGTCCGACGGTCTCCGCAAAATCTTGTCCGAGATTCATAATAGTGACCCAGAGGCTTATAATCTAGAACCTATATTTGTGGAAGATGAATATTTGATTCATGGTGTCCAACTGCATTGCGATAAACCCCCTGGTTCGGCAAAATTTGAGTGATCAATCTCATACATCTATATGAATGAAAATACAATGTACTTATGGTTGTGGAGTTATAATGCTTTTGGTATGACACAACTTTCATATTTTTCATATCCTTATTTAAATCATTTTCAAAAGTAAATTTGCTAACTTAGTTAACGTTTTCATTTAATTGATTTTAGTGAAGAAGAATTTGGAGAGAAAAAGTTCAAGTAGAAGACATTGGAGTAAGCTAATCATGGTACTTAGGTTTTTCTTTCACAGTTGATTTCATAGCTTCTTTTCAAAAAAAAAAAAAAAAAAAAAAAAAAAAAAATCATAGCTTGAAAAAACCGAAGGCGATAAAATCCATTTCTACCGTTGGACATGAGTTCCGCATTTTCTGTAGTTTGGCACTTGAATTAAAAGAAAAACGAGAAAGCTGGAACCAAATTTCGACTTTTTCTTTTGTTATATTTTTATTTTTATTTTTTTCCATTTTTTTTTGATACGTGAAAGTCGGACTCAGGCCCCTACCTAACTTCCTCCTTTCTGGAGTTGATGGGATATCGTTGAGCTATGTTCTTCGAAGTTGGACCCTTATATATTCATATTCAATCAGCTAGTATTTTTATTCCCCAATTGACGAGAAAGTACGTATTAGGTCAAAGGAGCATAAATAATCACTTTCCACTGTTTGCAGGTGGGGTTCACAGGTTGCAGTTAAACAGTGGAAAGTAATTTACCCTTTTTCGCTTTTCAATAATCACTTTCCACTGTTTAACTGCAACCTGTGAACCCCACCTAGGTCCTACGTAATTTCAATGACCCTTTGCTTTGATTTGGCTCCAAAAAATCATCTCAGTGAATCTCATTCTTGAAGTTGGACCTACCAAGATATAAAACATACTTTTAACTGGTGCATAGCAATTGTTTGCAGTTTCCGTGCTTCCGGAGAGTTTTCACTCGTGTATATTGGACAAATTGTAACCCCAAACTCATCCCATGGGGGTTGATCCTCATGTGGTTAAGCATATACTTTTTCGAGGGTGAAAAGCCTCCTCTCTTTCTTCTCTCTTCGTTTTTTCCGCCGCCCCTAATACAACAAAATATTACCAATAAACACCATTTTATTACCAGTAAATACCATTTTATAGCCAGTATCCGCCGTCTCCGACGGTGATGACCATCGAGAACCACCATTGATTAAAACAACCTTTAGATCTGCTTTCTCTAGTTTTTATTACACCAAGTTATCGTTGATTCCTAAGTTGCAAAGACTCCAAAACTCCAAGACTCGAAGACACAGAGACACCGAGACACTGAGACACCATTTTCCGAAGCTTCTTTGAAACCAAGAGCTGTTTTGATCTCTATCTGTTACAAGCCACCGTCATCTTTTCTGGGTTACAAAGCTTTGTTCCCCTTCTATCCAGAAGTTTAAGAAGATTTCATCACCACCTTTTCATACTTTATTTCTTTATATCTTCAATTTTATATGCTAGTCTTAATTTAAGCTATTAATGTGTGATTTGTTAGAAGTTATTTGCGGTAGAAGTTCCGATCTATAGATTAAATTTTGAGTTGTCCTTCTATTCCACCTATTTAGTTCCTTTACTTACCCTAAGATTAAATTTAATTTGGGTTGCTAGATTATGCTTAATTAGTGAATCATTAGAAATCCCCTTTGTGTCTCTGTTTTGGTCTTTGGATTCTTATCCAGTTGCAAAGACAATTGATTAAATTGTGATCATCTGAAAATTAGTTTTTAAATTTGATTAATTTGTGGTCATCTGATAATTAGTTTTTAATTTTGATTCTTATCTAGTTGATTTGGTTCAATTCATAATTCAATTGATTTTGTGTTTCTGTTTTTGATATTTGGATTGTGGTCATTTGAAAATTATTTTCTTAATTTTGATTCTTATCTAGCTGATTTGGTTCAATTCATAATATCTTTGAATCTTATCTAATCACTGTAGCAAGTAATATGAAGCGACCTAACTTCTACAAAGGTCCTTTTGAACTAGTAGCAAGACTAATGCTCTCTTGTATCCCAGGTACTTCTTGTTACAATTGGAAAAAAAGAAAATTGAGAAAATCAAGGATTCAAGGAAATGCACAAACTATACTGCTGACCAGAACTAAGCCCAAAAGATGGGAGACAAAAGAGGATGGTGATAAATCAGTAGCAAAAGAGATAGTTGCGTCAACAAGTGAGTTGAAGTTTCGGTGCCTCCCACATCTGGAAGAGAGAAAGAAAACTGAAGACCTGCAAATGGAAAGCTCTAAGAGGACTAGGACTAGGGAGGAACAAATGGAAGAAGAAGAAGAAGATAAACTGCAGGCTAAATCAATCTTCAACCCTAACAATGAAATCCCAGTGGAAGCTTCAGAACAGGTAAGTAACCATTACTCTCAGGATATGTCTCTAAAATTCTTATTGAATATGATTCTATATCATATGTATTTTAGATCCCTTGTTTTATGCTTGAGAAGTATCCATATGCTAATTAAAAGCCTTATGTTAAGAAAATTTAGATATCCCGAAATTTCATATTTCTGGCAATTTGTAAGCATGATCTCCTGAAATTGCCAGGGCTTAGGTAAACTAGAAACTCGACATAGCCTGTTAGATATTTTAAAAAAGGAAAACCCTGATATCCTGTTTCTATCAGAAACTAAACAACAAAATTCTGAGATGAAAAACATTATGAGAATGGTGAATGTGCAAAAAAAAATTCTTGTACCTCCTACAGGGATAGCTGGAGGTCTCTGTCTTATTTGGAAAACCAATGTTAACATTAAAATTGAAGATCATGATTACAATCATATAAATGCTACAATCACTAACCCCATAAATAACAGTAGTTGGCTTCTAACCTGTTTTTTATGGAAGCCCTTATAGGAAACTAAAACTTAAGTCTTTGGACATAATAAAACAATTGGCTAATACAGTAAACAATCCATGGATAATCATAGGTGACTTAAATGTGGTTCTTCATGAGGAGGAAAAGAAAAGTAGATTTGCTTTTTAGAAAAATGAAGCCAAGATCTTCAACAACCTAATAAACAAATGCAACTGTAGACCTTGGCTTTACTGGCTATACTTATACTTGGAATAACCATAGACAGAATGAGGAAAACATTGAACAAAGACTAGACAGAGCCATAGTGAATGACAAATGGAATAGAAAATACCCTAACTCTAGCCTAAAACATTTAGGCCCTTTAGCTTCAGACCATGTCCCTATAAAACTTAATTTGCACAACCACTGGGATGACGGGCCTACACCTTTTAAATACATTGGGGAGTGGATAAAGCATGAGGATTGCAAGGCTCTAATTCAGGAAAGCTGGAACTCCACTGTTAGAGGGTCACCAGCTTATAAGATTAACAAGAAACTTGGTAATGTTAAACATCTCCTCAGACTGTGGAATAAAAACAAGTTTGGGAACATAAATAGTAATATAGAGAACATAAAGAAAAAGTTGGCACAAAATAACACAACAGATAACTACCCAAATAAGACTGAATTTTTAGCAAACCTAAGAAATGAACTTGCAAAATGGTACGCAATCAAAGAAAAATTTTGGAAAGATAAAAGTAGAGATCATAACTTAGCTTTAGGAGACGTAAAACACTAGGTATTTCCACACAAAATCTAAGCAGAGATTTAGAAGAAACAGAATTGATATGATAAAGACTGATGAAAATGTTTGGCTAAATACTAAAGAGGAGATTGCCGAGTGCATAACTCAACATTTTCTCAAAATCGCCACTACTGTTAAGACTGACATTGATCAAAATCTGATAAATCTAATACCAACTAGAGTCAATCAGACTGATAATGACATGTTATGCGATATACCCCTAGAGAGTGAAATAAAAAAATGTACTTTTCTCCATGGAACCGGATAAAAGCCCTGGCCCTGACGGCTTTCCACCCAATTTCTTTCAACAGAATTGGGAAACCGTAGGCCCTGACCTGACCAAAATGGTCCAAAACTTTTTCGAAACAGGCCATATATCTAAAGAGATGAATGCCTCTTTCATCTCTTTAATTCCCAAGACTTTGAATCCCACATCCCCTGTGGAATTCAGACCCATAGCTCTAGCGAATACTAGCTATAAGGTGATTTCTAAACTCATGGCAGGCAGAATGAAAAGTCTGCTAGATAAAATAATTTCGCCATGCCAGTCTTCCTTTATCCCTGGAAGGCAGATTGCTGAAAATATTACCCTAGCTCACGAAATTATTCACAAGATGAAAAACTCTAAATCCAAGAAAGGATTCATGGGTCTTAAGATCGATATGTCTAAAGCATTCGACTGAGTCGAATGGGATTTTCTAATCAAGGTCATGACTAGAATGGGGTTTAACAACAAATGGTGTAATTTGGTTTTTCAGTGCATATCGACTACTACTTTATCTGTTTTACTTAATAGTTCACCAACAAGTTTTTTTAAACCTACAAGGGGATTGAGACAGGGAGATCCAATCTCTCCCTATCTCTTCCTATTTTGTATTGAAGCGCTTTCTAGAACAATTCAGAATGCTGAAAACACTGGCCTGATCAAAGGTATAAAACTGGTTCACAAAGCTCCACCTCTAAGCCACCTCCTTTTCGCTGACGACTGCCTTGTCTTCTGCAAGGTTAGTGAAACTTCCTGTCAAAACCTGGTCAACTTGTTCAAAAATTTCATCTTAGCTTCGGGACAACTCATTAATTTGAGTAAGTCTGGGGTATTTTTTAGCAAAAAACTGAAACTAGTACTCGAAGAAAAGTTAAAGAAATTCTAGGAGTCACGGCGATTCCCTTAACTGACAAGTACCTGAGATCCCCCTTGTTCACTAACAGATCTAAAATACAGTGCTTTGAACCCTTACTTGAAACCTTAAGAACTAGAATGACAGGGTGGAATGGAATTAACTTAAATAACGCGGGAAAAACTGTCATGATAAAAAAATGTAGCCTCATCTGTTTATGTGTATCAAATGAATTGTTTTAAAATCCAAGTAAAAATATGTGATCAAATAACTAAACTGCAGAGAAACTACTGGTGGGGAAAAAATGAAAAGGGTTTAAATGAAAAAGGGAAAAAGAGAGTTTGCTTAAAAAACTGGCCTTCTATTTGTAAAACCCTTGAAGAAGGGGGACTAGGTATTAAAAATGTCATAAAATTTAAGATAGCTATGATAGCTAGGATGGGATGGAATCTCAATCAGAAACCTGATTCCCTATGTGCCATTATATTGAAATCTAAATACTACCCTAACTGTGACCTTCTCCATATAAACTGTAAACCTAAGAAGACTGATAGTTGGCTGTGGAAAGGGATGTTAACAGGGATTGAACAAATAAAAAAATGTTGCTTCTGGGAATTAGGTAATGGAAGAAATATTGACATTTGGCAGGATTGTTGGATTCCAGGGGTTCAAACACCCCTTCATAGAAATCTTACTACTACTGAGGGCATTAGTAAAGTAAGTGATCTAATAACAGAAAAAAAAAAACTTGGGATCTTGATAAACTCGCCAGATGTTTTGACAACCAAATGATAGAAAAAGTCAGGGAAATTAGAATTCCAACTGAAGAAAAAATGGATACTCCAAGATGGACTTTAAACAACAAAGGTACGTTCTCTGTAAAATCTTTATATAACCACATTAACTCGAATGGAAATGCTGAGCCTAAATGGAATAGAATCTGGAAAATGAAGACCTCACCGGCTGTAAAGCTGTTTATTGGGAAGGCTGTCCACTCTATCCTTCCAAATAGTATGAGAGTGGCAGCAATTCTCCCTGACATTGATACAAAGTGTAAGTTATGTAACGAAAGCTAAGAAACTCTAAACCATTTATTCTTGCACTGCAATTATGCAACACAGGTATGGATGCACTTCAATTTTGATATGGAATTCATTAGAAATGGTGCTACCTCCTTCCATGAATGGTTATCCAATTGTTTTGAAAATACTTATAGGGGAGTATATGATATAGATTGGAATGTTCTTTGTAGTATCATAATCTGGTTTATATGGAAAGTACGATGTGATGTGGTTTTTAAAAAAAAGAGACAAAATAGTGTTTTAACTGCAAACAATGTCATTAGATTTATAAACAGTTACAACACTGTAAACAAACAAGGCCATAACATAATGGATGATCTTTATTATAACTCCATGAATGATGTTGTTCTACAGATTAAAAAGTACCCTGCAGAATCATCAAACAATGACATGACACTGAAAATACATATTTCCCTAACTATGACAGACTCCAACTCAAAACAAGGCATTGGACTAATGCTGATTGATCATACAGGTACAGTCAGAGAAGCGAGAGGCCTCTCTACAAACAGTACAACTTTAGAAGAGCTAGAAAAGGTTGGAGCGGAAGCAGCTTTCCAATGGGCAACGTGTTGGAGTGGCCACAGAATTTCCTTTACGAGTGATTCGGAACCGACTCTAGTTCTGCTGGTGGGCTTGTATGAGGAAGCTCGCAGACAAAGATATCTGATCAGCGAAGATTTTGGAAACACAAGAAAGTTTGAAATGAATTTCATAGCCCGAGATTTCACGCTAGTTAACACAATAGACATAATGTGGGCAGTAAAACTATCTATATTTTGTAATCAATTTAACATTAATCACTGCTGGATTGATCATAGCCTGTGGGCTTTACTAAACTACCTGAACGTGCAACATTGGAACTGTAATGTAATATCAATCCGTAATTCTGTTTATAGACCTTTAATATCAATGTAATGAGGTTTTTTAACCTCTTTTTCTAAAAAATAAAAAAAAAAAAAAAAAAAAAAAAAAAAAAAAAAAAACTCATCCCATGGACCGATAACTTGGCAGTTTATGTGTTGATTATAAAATCCTGCAATAATGGAAAACTGCCAGTTGATATGTTACATTCTCTTCAACAGGAAGCATTCCGTTGATCTTGGCAAGAATTTGAGAAGGCCATCCAACGTTTCAGAAAATTCAGAACCCCTTTTTTGTTGAACTTTCTTGATTTAATATTTTCATATGACATTCTCTGTTACAGAAATAAAAAATAGTACTAGTACAAGATGAAATGATTTATTAATTTTATTTTCCGTGGAGAAAACAACCTTGACAAAAGTGATAATCTCAAAGTGACAAAAGTATCTTCTTAAACAAAAATTCTTAACATACCGAGCATTTAGACAAAACTAAAACCGTATACACACATAGTAGGTCCCATAAAACTAGGGCCCCTGCAAATCCCCCAGGGTGTTGTGTCTGCGGTTTTAATTCTGTTCAAAAATACGGTTTGTTTAGAATGATTGGTTCTTAAATCCATCCAAGACCCCGCTTTTACTTGTCTTCATTTGTTTGTAAAATCTGTTGAAGTAGCAGTCAAAGCAAAAATCAACAACTTTGATACCTTGTTGGAAAAAGATTGAATACCCGACATAAATCTTTGGACATTCGGCTACACAATGTGAACACCTTAATCGTCAAATTGTTATTTCCTTGTTGTTACACTTGGCACGTCATAGTGTTGTCATGCCACATTGAACATATGAAAAAGCAGTAGCAGAGTTGAAGACAACTAGTTGCAATATTCCATTGGTAATCGCAAATTTGGAGTTTTCTTTAGTAAAAAAATTGAAACTAGTATCCGTAGAAGGGTAAAAGAAACACTAGGTGCTACTGCAATTCCACTAACTGATAAATATCTAAGGGCTCCGCTGTTCACGAATAGATCCAAAATAGTTTAACCCTTATTGAAAATTCTGAGAACTAGAATGTCAGGATGGAACGGTACTAATCTAAACAACGCGGGAAAAATTGTTATGATAAAAAAATGTTGCTTGTTCTGTGTATGTCTATCAAATGAACTGTTTCAAAATCCCAGTAAAAATTTGTGATCAGATAACAAAAATTCAGAGGAATTTTTGGTGGGGGAAAAACGAAAAGGGTTTGAACGAGAATGGGAAAAAGGGTGTGTGCTTAAAAAACTAGACCATATGTAAAAGTCTGGAGGAAGGAGGATTAGGCATAAAAAAATGTAAAAAAATTTAACCTAGCTATGATAGCTAGAATGTGATGGAATTTAAACAAAAACCCAGATTCTCTCTGCGCTACTATTATGAAAGCCAAATATTATCCAGATGGAGACATACTCCATATAAACAACAAACCAAAAAGGAACGATAGTTGGCTATGGAAAGGATTGTTAAACAGGTATCAATCAAATTAAAAGATGCTGCTTCTGGGAACTAGGCAATGGTAGATACATAGACATTTGGGAAGATCATTGGATCCCAGAGACTGATGCTCCTCTCAATGGAACACAGTCTAGGGAGGGGTTAAAGAAGGTCAGTGAGCTGATAACTGAACAAAAAACATGGGATTTAAAGCTTGTCAGATGTTTTGATAACAAAACTGTAGAAAAGATAATGAAAATTAGAATTCCTGTAGAAGAAGTTATGGACATACCAAAATGGACTCTAAACGAAAAGGGTAACTTTTCTGTGAAATCTCTACAATTATTTGAACTCTAATAGTAATGCAGACAAAAAGTGGAGTAAAATATGGAAAATGAAGACCACCCCAGCTGTTAAGAACTTCATATGGAAGGCGGGTCACTCTATACTTCCCAATAGTATGAGAGTGGCAACCATCATCCCTGATATTGACACTACTTGTAAATTATGTAATGAAAGTCAGGAAACCATGACACACTTGTTCCTGCATTGCAATTTCGCTTCCCAGGTATGGATGCATTTTAATTTTGACATGGATTTCATTAGAAATGACACTCTAACTTTCCATGAATGGTTAACCAATTGTTTTTCTAACCCAGAAAGATGGGAGGGGAGGAGCCAGCTTTTGAGAATTTGGTCGACAGATCATGAATGGGTGACAAATTAGGGGGTGCAAAATGGATAAAAATGGATAAATTTGGCTAAAATATGAAAAATTGGGCTTGGAAACCAGATGGGCTGGGTGGGCAATTGCACACCCACCCTTCCATGTGGCTACGTCCCTGGGGATTATGATATAGATTGCCAGGTTCTGTGTAGTACTACAATTTGGTTCATCTGGAAGGTAAGGTGTGATGTTGTTTTTAAAAAGAAAAGACAGAATAGTGTTGTAACTGCAAACAACATAATCAAATTCATAAATAGCTATAAAACTGTCAACAAAATTGGCCATAACATAATGGATGAACTATTCTACAATTCTAAAAATGATATAGTTCTCCAGATAAACAAATACCCAAATGACAGTGCAAAAAGAAATATGGCACTTACAATTAACATTGCCTTGAATAGGACTGTTGATACCGTTACAGTTGGTATTGACCTAACTTTGGTTGATTATACAAGTACAGTCAGAGAAGCAAGAGGCCTCTTTACCGACAATACAAACATAGAGGAGATAGAGAGGGCTGGGGCGGAAGCTGCTTTCCAATGGGCAACATGTTGGAGTGGACACAGGATATCCTTCAGGAGTGACTTAGAGCCGACTCTAGTGTTGCTGGTAGGAATGTGCGCAGAAGCTCGCAGACAAAGATATATACCTGATCAGTGAAGACTTTGGTAACACAAAGAAATTTGAGATTAACTTTTTAGCTCAAGACTTCAGTCTAGTCGGGGAGCGAGAAGTTTTTTGGGCAGCAAGTCTATCCTTATTTTGTAATAAATATAAAATTAAACATTCCTGGATTAAACAGAGCTTAGAGCAACTACAGTGGTGTGAGTAAAACCAAAGACCAAAGAGGGAAAAAAAGACCAAAATTTGGGTTTAGTCTGGTGTGTGACGCTACGGGTGGAAGGCTAAATTTTGGTGGAGCGTAAACTATACCAACGCCTGGTATGGGGCGTGAAGTATACGTTCGCCTGGTTCCGAAAATGTAAAAAAGAAAAAAGAAAAAAAAACAATGGGGCGTTAGTATAATCCACGCCCCATATAAACTGCCTAAAAAAATGAGTGGGGCGGAGGTATAAACCACGCCCCACATTAAAGAAAAAAACAAAAAAAAAAAGAATTTGGGGCGGAGGTATAAAGCACGCCTGGCGTGGGGCGTGGGGCGTAGACTTTACGTTCGCCTGGTGTGGGGCGTGAAGTATATCAACACCTGGTGTGGGGCGAACACTATATCAACGCTCGACTAAAATTTGGGTATAGTCTTGATCGCAGACCAAATATAGTCTGGGTTTTAGTTTTGGTCTGGGATTTGATCGATAGTATGTCCCGCTACGTCTCGTTCTTTTACCAAATAAATGGGTTTAGTCGCCCACTGCGATTGCTCTTATGGGCTATATTAACTTATCTAAATATTCAGCAATGAAATCAAGATGTGATGAACTCCAGAAAACAAGCTGATGGTAACAATGCAAGAACCTGTTAAGGTATTCCAAGTTTTATTATAAAAAAAAATCACAGATTTGGACGTTCGGCAGCATTTTGTTACTTTATTTATAATTTAGCAAGGCCAAATTATAATTTTATAAGCGGGATTTGTTGAGAAGACGCCGAATTTATCTCCAAAAACAGAAAGTATCAAGAAAAAAGAACTAGTGGCCAGTGGCCACGAGTGCCATTTCAATTCCAATTCTCTCTTTTAATACCAAATGGAAAAGTGTTGTGTCATCTTACTAGCTAGACAGCTAAGTGTGTTTTTGTTAATACTCCACATGATCAATGCATCCCAATGTGGCAATGTGTATCTAAACTTATTTGCAGGGAAGAGATCTTGTGTTCCTACCTAGAATTATAAAATGATTAGAGTCTAAGTGTACATCTACTGACTACTGGTATAGTCCGCAATCCGCATGGACTATTCCCATTGATTTGGTCGAGCCCAGGGCCGTCTTAGGCATGTGTCGAAACGGTCGACCGCCCTAGGCCCAATAATCGTAGGGGCCCGATTTTTTTCTTCGTATATCTACACTAGATTATGTTTCCAAAACGTGTCATGTGGTCGTCAAAAATAAGGAGTAAGTCAGCAAGATTTCGTGTCATGTGGGCACAAAATTGCCTCTCGAGTCTCGATTGATTATTTAGGTTTCAGGTAAGTTTATCTCAATGTGATCTTTCCCTAGTTTAATTGAATAGTTGATGCCGCCTTTTACACTAAACTTGGAATTAATTGAAGTATTTTTCCATTTACCCTCAAGAGTGCGTTGAAATTTCAGAAACATTTCCAATTAATTCTTTTGGGGTGGGGTGGTTTTAAGAAATTAGACATGATTATATGATTCATATCTTTTTGATAAATCTTAAACTTAAAACATGAAATGTGATGATCTGTCTCATATCTTTACATGCGAATTATGCTTCAAAAAAAAAAAAAAAATCTTTACATACGAATTAGATGATTATTTTTGGGTGTGCAATGCTGAGCCAGCCAAAACTGCCGATATTGAAACCAGTAAGGGTTTTGACAGTCAAGGGTCTCACTCAGGAAAAATTATGGACGCCTAATTTTCTTCAAGAACTTGAGTATACTCTCTCATAGTTTAGCAAAACTGTCACGGAGATGCAATCAGTTCCTGTTGATCATTAGGTAGAATAATGTAAATAAGTAATTATAAACAACCGGTTGGACTTAGTAGATATCAATGGTCATTAAGATTGCTAAACATGATCATACTTTGTTAGATATAACTGTGTATCAAAGGCGTTTGTAGCTGTGAGCTGTCTATTAATAATTATAGAATGAAGGAGAGGGAAAGAAAAGAAAGACTTGTCACTTGTGTATATGAAAAAAGGCCCTTTTATGATTGCTCGCCCCGAGCCTCTGAAACATTAGAGACGGCACTGGTCGAGCCACATAAGACAACCACTGCTTATTTTTAGCAATTCGGGATTCGGCAAACGTACGGAACGACAAACGTACGAGTATTATACGGTTTTGTAAAACCCAAATTCGGTCCAAAATTCGGTCAACAGGACGTGATTCGTCAGTAATTCGGAACGGCATACGTACGTGTATAATTCGATTTATAAATATGAGTTCGGCTCTGAAAATTCAGTATCTATTTTAATAAATAATTATTATTTATAAGGATATAGACTAATTTTTATGCATATTTGAGAGTTATTTAAAAAAAAAACTTAATATGATGATATTAATAATATATACAATATTAGTCATCCAAGAGGACGTGGTATAGTTGTTTAGATGCACCTTCAAATCTTTTCAGTCATTTTTGTTTCATAAAAGTTACAACAATGTCTAATATTGGGTTGTGTATGCTCGGAAGGCAGTAAAGCCCAAAAAGTGAGGCCTTTAAAAACGTAAAAGCTAAAGAATTTCTGGCGAATTAAGCGGACGTATTATTCGTGATATGTAAAGTTCGTGAACGATTTGCGAATAATCCGGAAATACCATATAATACGCGTCTTGGATTCGGAGTTGCAAACGTACGCGAATAAGACGGTAAAATTCGTGATACGGAAAAATTATAGCCACATAATACAACGATTTCTTCATTGGTGGAATTATAGCCACCCTGTCACTAACTATCGTATGGTTGTTTGTTATGCAACATCCCAGACGAACCGCCTAATTCGGCATTCGGGACCCATGGAATTCAGATATCTCAATTTTCATGCAAGGAAATTCATGCAAGAAAATGATAACCAAATTGTTGTTACATGGTGTTTGGATAAAACTTAACCAAATGGCAACACAATTTAAGTTAAACAAATATCTAAATGAGCAATTTAACCTCCAGTCTACTTCTCCTTGTAAAACTCGTTGACTAGAGCTATTATATTTTTTTAGGTGTCTAACCACATTACAATGGCTTTTTTTTTCGTCCGGCAAAAAAAGGAAAAAGTTCGAAAAGAAAATATTTATATTAAAAGGGAAAAAAATCTAAGAATAGTAGGAAGGGAATTTACATGTTAATTGTATCCTCTCAGTTAAAAAGAATGTTATAATGAAAATCCCGGCTAAATTTGAATGATCATTCTAATTTTATGTTGTAAAATGAAAATAGTTATAATGCCTTTGCCATGATACATTTTGCATATTTCTTACTTAAATGATTTTAGGAACTAAGAATTAACTTCGTCCAAGTTAGTTGGTGTTTGATGAAGTGTAAGATTGGAGTGAAAAAGTACCCAGAACAAGACATTGGAGTAAACTAATTTCATAGCTTGAAAAATCTAAAAAAATGGGAATCTAGCTACCGGCTTTTATCTTGGGTTCTGCACGGGTGGCGAGAGCAATAAATTCCTGTGTGTTTCAATTAGCTGTAAGCCAAACTTTGTGTGATATGGCATTTGGAGAGCTTGATACAGTACTATAGAATTTTAAACAACTACAATTCTTTCTCTTTTTTTTTCACAAAATTGGTCAATTAATCCAATAACAACAATTCCTAGATGAAAAAGACATATAAAATTTAATATTGAATGGACGAGAATGTAATAATAGTCAGGTTGTAAATAGTTTCATCCTACCTATTTTGAAATATTTTTTCTTATTTTTAATTTACATCAGGATGCATCCAGTTTCACCCTCGCTATTTTTTAAGTTTAAGCCAGGATGAATCCAGATTCATTCTTGCTATTTTTTTGTGTCAATTTCACCCATACTAATTTTTACTCGTCCTTTAGAATCATGTTTTAAAAATATTTGGACAATTGACCCAATTTCTCTTTCTTTTTTTTTTGCCGTGTTTTTGTTATAAAAATTTAGCTGCTGATCTTTGAAATTCCTATTCAACAACCTAAATATTTTTCCACAATTGACGACAAACTATTGGTAAACATGAATGGTGGGTGTTGTAATTCATTTCCCCGCATTTTTTTCCTAACAAAATGAGATGCTCCTCCGTAGGGTCACAAAGGCGAGATGAAAATTCTTTTAACCGGACCATACCAAAATTAATTGACCAAGGAACAAAAGTTCAGCAAAATATAGATTAGAATATTTTGTATAAAGACTTGACAAGACTCACTTTCTGGGTAGAGTTAGAGCAGTTCCTATGGTAATGTTCAAACTCAAAATTTTGTTGAGCCACGTGGATGGTCAAACGGGTTTCGCCACTATAGTAAAACAGGTCAAAATGAACAGATTTAGTTTTCTAGGGTCCCAATAGTATTTCTTTTTAATATAAAATGTTTTGTAGGATAAAGATGAAAAATATAATATAAAATTTAAGTGAGATAAAATAGGATGAAGTAAGATAAAATAGGATAAAGTGAGATAAAATAAGGTTAAAAAGTAGTAAAATAATCGGGGATTGTACTTGGCGTCAATCCAAGTGTCGAACGCGCGTCATTTCTTCTGACGCCAACGTTGGTAGAAATATCGCACGTCGTTACCATAGATGCGCGCTGAATGTTCCGACTCGATGTTCAAATCAACAGATTTGTTGATTTAAACATCCATTTTTCATGTTTGTTCATTCCATAGTGGGTGCAAAATGAACAATCATTCCATAGGAATTGCCCTTAGAATATTTTGTGGTTACAAATCCTTTTCTGCTTCCCACTAAAACCAACTCGTGATTGTCTGCCCTATCTCATTTTCACCTATTCAACTACAAATTTTGTAAGACCCTGCTGGATTTCAGTGGACCTTTTGCTTAGATTCGACTCCAGTCACTCAAAAGTTAGATTTTTTTTTTTTTTTTTTTTTTTTTTTTTTGGCAAATAAATCAACTTGAGAACTTACAAACTGCCCCTCATCTGTCTGTGGTAACTACATAAAGTAGGCACAAGTCAGACCGGTGGAACTTACCACACCATGTGTGTAACATTAACCTTTGTCCAGTTAGCTAACCTATGGGCTGCTCCATTGGAAGATCGGTTGATATACACGAAAACACTAGACCAAAATTTGGGAATTAGGTTTTTTTATATCTTGATACGCAGAGTGAGTACGCAAATCTTCCATGAAAGTCTTCTGGTTGATTTGCTTCAGTATAGTTTCAGCATCGCTCTCGATAATGATCTGATCCTGTTTTTTTCCCGCAGCAAATTTCAGGGCATCTCTAATGGCGCCCACCTCTGCTTCTTCGCGAGAAAAACAAACGAGGTAAGTTGCTTGAGCATGGATATTCACAATCCGAATCTCTGATAATAAATTCCAATCCTCCTTCTTCCGAATTTGGATTCCAAGCCCCGTCAGTATTTATTTTAATCTAGTTACCATCTGGAGCAACCCAAGGAGAGGAATTTGGAGAAGATGTAATTACAACAATTCTGTTTATAATTGATGGTTTATTTGTATTAATCAACATTGAAATAGCTCTAGCAAGAATTGATGTAGGTTTTTCTCTTCTTTTTTTTATTATGGACTAACTCATTTCTGCTTTCCCAGATTGATCACATCGTACAAGCAATTTTGGGGAATATGTCAACTCTAGCAGAATTATCATTGTATGGGTAGAGCTGAAGCCAAAATCTGATCCACTGGTGAGAGGTAAAATTCTGAAAAACTATTGTTTTGGATATTCAGCTTCATCCAAACTCTATTTAGGCTAGTACAAGTTACCAAGGAATGCATAATAGTTTCACTTTTTAATTTACATCTAGGGCAGCTGAAGTGAGAAATTTTAATTCGATTGTGTAGGATTTCCATTACTGATAAAGCACCTTTTAGAGCTTTCCAGTCAAACAACTTTATTCTAGCGGGTAACTTATGTTTTCATAAGGTTAGCCAAAGGTCTGAATTAGTCTTATCTCCATTGATATACAAGGCAGTATATGCCGATTTTGTACTGAAATTACCATCTTTCGATGGAACCCACACCCTTCTATCACCAAAAGGTTTAGTACGTAAAGGGATTTGTTCAATCTTCTCTTTTGAAGCTTCATCAAAATAGCACTTAGTTTTGTTGTATCCCAAGTTCTTGTTTCCAGAATTATCAGGTCTTTGACTTTAAGATTCTTATCAGGAATGGAATCGGTTCTCGGTGTGGCGCTCCCTTTTCTAGGGATCCAATTATCACACCAAGGATCGATAAAGTTTCCTTCTCCAACCACCCATGAGATAAAAGGTTTTATCTTGCACATGGTGCGGTACTAGGAAAATTGGCATTTAATACATCCATCTTAGGATAATATTTTTCTTTCAGTACTTGTGCTAGAAGTGAGTCAGGGTTTTCCGCTAGTCTCCATACACTCCTTGCTAGCATTGCAAAATTATTCTTTTCGCTTTTTCTAAGTCTCAAACCCCCTTCTTCTAGTGGCTTGCAGATGTTATCCAAACCAAGGAGGCGGAGCTTTGTCTTGCTAGTATTGGGATCTTCTCCCCACCAATATTTATTCAGGTGAGTGTCTATCTTGCAACACATACTTTTCGGAATCAGAAAAATTGTCATTTCGTATAAGGACATAGTCTGACCCACATGTTTTACCAATGTTTTCTTTCCTGCTTGCGAAAGGAACTGGGTTAGCCATCCATTCACTCTCTTTTCTACTGCATTTAAGAGTGACAAATGGGTTTGAGTCTTAGCCCTTAGGATTGTAATGGGAGCCCCCAAATACTTCTCCCCCAAGCTAAGATTAGAAATATTGAGAATCTTAGCCAAAATTCTAATATGTCTTGGATGTACTTTCTTACTGGAGAAAAGACCCGACTTTTCAAAATTGATTTCTTGACCACTTGCTTTATAATATTTTTGCAGGTAACCTTTGATAGCATGGAAGTCAGGGAGGGTGGCCTTGGTGAAGAGAAGATTATCGTCTGCAAACAATAAGTGGCTGACAGGAGGGGCATATGCACATTTTATGCCATGCACCAGGTTAGAATCTTCTAAATAATTGATATAAGAGGACAAATCCTCAGCGAAAATTATGTATAGGTACGGGGACATAAGATCCCCCTGCCTTAACCCTCTTTCCGGTTTGAACTTTCCTATTGGACTCCCATTGAGGATGATAGAGTACGAGACTGGGTTTAGATAATTCATAATCAGTATGACCCACTTATCATTGAACCCCAATATAGACATTACTTTGGCCAAGAAAGACCATTCTAGCCCGTCGTATGCCTTAGACATGTCTAGCTTGATGGCAGCATATCCCATGTTTCATCTTTTATGCTTTATAGACTGAATGAGCTCGTGTGCTAGCATAATATTATCTGCAATCTGTGTTTTAGATACAAAGGAATTTTGATTTGGTGAAATCAATTTGTCCATCACAGGCCTCATCCTGTTTGAAATAGTTTTAGACTTAACTTTGTATACAAAGTTGCATAAGCCAATAGGCCTAAATTGATCCACAGAGTCAGCCATAGTATTCTTAGGGACCAAAGCAATGTTAGTGTGATTGAACTGAGTGAGTAGGTGTTCAGTATCGAAAAATTATTTGACCATCAAGATGACATCTTTCCCTACAATATCCCAATAAGATTGATAGAATAAGCCGGTAAACCCATCTGGGCCCGGTGCTTTCTTAGCCCCCATTTGGAATACAGCAATAACATCTCATTATCCGAGTGAGATAGTTTGGAGGTTATAGTATCAACCACGATGTCCTGATCATTGTCGCCAGAGGTACTATATAACTGTTGGAAGTATGAAATGAATTCATCTCCTATAGCCTCCCTGATAGTCAACCAAGTGCCATTTCTAGATTTTATCCAAGAGATATTGTTTCTGTTTCTCCTGAACATTGTTGATTTATGAAGTAAGGTTTATTGTTGTCACCTTCTTGCAGCTATATCTATGGACTTGTCTTTCCAAAGAATATCCTCTAATGAATATAGGTAAGTTAACTTGTCAGTTAACTCAGCAAGTTTCCTTGTCTCTCCGGGAGAGTTAGTTTGTGTCTCCTTGATCTGCTCTTTAGTTTCATGTAATAAGAAGTTTAGGTTTCCAAAAGAAACTTTATTCCAATGATTTAACTTCTTTTTGACGTGATTAAGTTTTTGTTTCAATTGGAAAGCCTTAGAACCTCTCACCATTATTGACCAGGCTTGTTCAATTACATTTTTGCCAGTAGGGTCTTTTGTCCACATGGACATAAAGTGGTAGGATTTATGGAGGTTTTCCATACCCAGACTTAAGGATATAAGGATAGACGAATGGTCAGATCTAATGCGAGGTAAGTGAAGGGTGTGGGTGTGAGGAAAGGCCAACTCCCACTCATTATTCACAACAACTCGATCAATTCGTTCCATAACTAAGTTATTTCCTTCTTGTTTATTTGTCCAAGTGAAGTCTGGACCAGAAAATGACATATCCTTTAAATCCCAATTACACATAAGATTTTCTAGGTCTCTAATATCACTTTCAGTCATCGGTCTCCTACCCTATTTATCTTGGGGCAACAACATACAGTTTAGATCACCTACAACAATAGTGGGGGAGGAGATATCATAAGGTTGGGCTATGAAGTTATTCCAAGAACTGAGTCTAAGATTTTTGTTAGGTTCCCCATAAACAAAGTACAAGTTACATAATGTGTTAGCCTTAATCGAGTTATAGGAGCATAGAAAGCCTCTTTGACTGGAATTGATGATCGATAAATCAAACCCATCTTTACAAGCCAGATCTAGGCCCTCTTTTTTAGCAATAGAAGGTAAGATAGTTGAGTTATGGTAACCCAGTGATCGAAATTTTTTTGTGGTAGTTTGAGCACTACTCATAGTCTCACAGATGAAAATTATATTAGGAGATTTAAGTTTAACAAGCTCCCGTAGTTCTCGAATTGCTTCTGGTTTCCCAAAACCACGAAAGTTCCAGCTTAAAATACTCATTGTAGTAGTTAATGAACAATTATTCCCTTAAAAACCAGAGAGGTTCCATAGGGATTTAATTAAACACTTACAAACGAGGGATGGAAGTAAGAAAATAACCAGCTAGCTTAGGTAAGAACTAAACTAGAGGAACGACTTACTAAAAAAAAAAAGATTAGCAAATAGTATTTAGAATGAAAACACCTGATTCGTAGAGGCAAATCCGTAAAAAAGACTGTTGAGATGATTCCCTTCTTCCAAAGGTAGCAGAACCAGAGGGACAACTTATTGTATCCAGTATACTAATGCAAGCTTTCCGCAGATCAGAAGATGAATTAAATATATTTTGAATAAATAAAACTTGGAGGTAAATCTCTGAGTGTCTTCAGAATCTCATTGTATACAGGGTGTCTTAGTGGTTTCCAATGTCTTTGTAGCTTGGAACTTGGTGTTTTTAAGAACTCTTAGTGTCTTCTCTGGTTTGGCTGGGTAGGTTGGATCTTTAGTGTCTGAGGATAAGTTGTAATTCAGGGTCTTTGTAGCTAAAAGTGTTTGATTGTATTTTTTTTATAAATGTTGCAGGTACTCATAGAGGTTGCTGCAAACACAGAGGAGGGAAAGGACTAGGATTGAGATGAAAAAGGCATGGAATTGAAGGTCGTTGGTGTTTTCGTTTTGAAATTGTAATGAACTTTTCTCAATTCAGGATCATGGGTATCAATTGTATCTTCAAAAACTGCTATTGAAATATTTTTCGGTATGACTATGTTAATCTACGGTCATTTTTCTGTATGGTATTGGAAGCTAACAGTCAAATAACGACTCTATTAGCAGTATACCGTTGATAAAAAGAAGTAGTTTACCACCCAGAGGGTGGCAAGGTTTTATTTTTTGAATTTGGGTACGAGAGAGAGTGAGTCGTAGAGAGAGAGAGAGAAAGAAAGAAAGAAAGAAGACCTTGCGTATTCTAACACAGAGGGTGGTACGGTTAGAATATGAATCATCTCCATGGAGTCTCATACTTGAACCCACTAGATGGAAAACATACTGGCTTAGTAGTTGTTTGAAGTTTTTCGTGTTTGTGGAGAATTTTATAATGTATGTTGGATAATTAATCGGAACCCAACCACTAGTTAAGCTTAGCCACACGTACTCATAATTCTGTAAATTACTCTATCGATAAATTGTAAAATCCTGCAGAGAAACTTTCATGAAAAATACTACATTCGTTTCTAAAAAGAGATACTTTCACTTTTTCAATTTGGCCTATTTTTTAGGCCAAATTGAAAAAGTGAAAGTATCTCTTTTTCAGAAACGGAGGGAGTACTAGTTAACATATTTTTACATCTTTCGGCCGATCAAAAAAGCATGAATTTGAGCATACAAAGATGAAGACAATTCAGAGGCCCATCTTTCCTCTATCAATGATTACATTTTTTTTCTTTTGTGTGTGTGAAGTTATTGGACCATCTCCATGTATTTGGAATTTGAAAAGATATTTCGTGTTCATCGTATTTTTGTGCCCAACTAAATTTGAATGATTGGTCCCACACATTATCTATGTGATGAAAGAACCACTATGAGTATTTCTGTTGTATTTGAGTTATAGTTACTTTTGGAATGATAAATCTTTTATATACTCTTTCCGTTTCTGAAAAAAAAAAATTATTATCAATTTTTTTAATTTTAACCTATTTATATCATTTGGTATATATTGGAAAGAACTTTTCCTAGTTAAAGTTTATCTCTTTTATTTTTGGAATGAAATGTAAGTTCAGAGTAAAAAGAACTTGGAGAAATAAGATACTGGATTAAAACAAATTATTGTAGATGGATTATTCTTTTGAGAATAACTTAGAATTCATTGCTGGTTTGGAGGTAATAACCTCTAAGACAAGGCTTATTGCGGCGGGACATGTACCTAACTTACCTTCATGGGCTGAAGAATTTGGTTGTTCAATCGATTGTATACCTTTCATGTATTTAGGAATGCATGTTGGTGCTAAGTCTGGTTCAAAAAGAATTTGGGATCCAATCATAGAGAAGTTTGATGCTAATTTGTCAACTTGGAGAAGAGTTTCTCTATCCAGGGGAGGTATACTTGTGCTTATTTTAAAGTGCATATTATCTTCTCTACCAATATATTATTTTATTTATTTATTTAAAGCTCCAATTTCCATCATCAAAATTCTTGAAAAGAAAATGCGAAATTTTCTTTCGGAGTACAAGGAGGGTACAAAAATCTCTCATTTACTTAATTGGGATCTAGTCTGCGCTACCAAGGAAATGGGTGGTTTAGGCATTTGCAACCTAAGATTGTTGAACTTAGCATATTAGCTAAATAGAGTTGGAGATTTGGTGTTGAAAAGAATAAATTGTGGTACAAATTCATTGAACAAAAATTCGGCAGTGATTTTGTATTGGATCCCTGGTAGCATAAAATGGTCTCATAGAGTCTCTTGTTGGCGTGTTATTGTTGATGCTGCTGCAACTATTCGTTAACATTTTATAAGTGCTTAATTTACATGTTTAGAATGTCAATTCCATACTTGTTTTAGCTATAATGCTTGCATATTACCTGTTATTATGATTATTTTCTAGTTTATGTGTCATATCAGATGAATCATTCGAAAAGGAGCTACGAAGTGCTTAAATGAGCAAGAAAGTGGAGTATATTAATGAAGGAAGGCCAAAGACGAAACTCAACTCATTCAAATCTAGGAGTTCTTAATACCATCTTGAAGAGAACGAGAATACGAAGTGAACACCAAAAGAATGTGGTCATTCCGAGATCGGACGAAGAAGTTATAGGCAAAACAAGATTGAAAGACTTGAAGTTACAGAGAGAGGTTCGACTGATAACTTCATCAACTCGAGTCTGCCGAACCTGGAACTTAAAAATCAAGATTTTCGAAGAGTATACAGTAGTATGTTCGGCTCAAAAGCAATTTAATCAAGTGAGCCGAACCTAACACTCGCCTGGAGTAAATTTCACTTGTGAGGTTCGTCCAGGAAAGGTCGGCAAGTTATGAGCCGAACCTGACAACTTCCTGAGACATATTTGGACACGAAATTGACTTGCAACTCAAGTAAACACGGTCCCGGGAGGATTCTAAAGCCTAACTTTGAGAGTTGTATATAAGATGACATCCATCTTTTATATCTTTTATCATCTCTCATATTTTTTTTATCATCTTCCACATCAAAACCTAGGGTTTACTCCTTTAGGGGGAACCCATTCTTTTGTAATCATGTGTAGCTAATCCTTTGATTGATTAAGGATGAATTCAATGTTCTAGGGTGAAGCTTATCAGTTATATAAATCTATTCGAAGTTTTAATCATCATCGATTGTCTTTTCTATATCTAATGTTTATGAGTGATTCTTAGATTGATTTGGGATGCATACTAGATTAGTCTATTAATTGTGCTATCGCTAGTAGAAGTTATGAGATAAATAATCGTCGATTGACTTTTTACACAAGTAGACATCGCGAGACCTTGCTGAGGGATTCTGTGGAGTAATTTCGAGTGAAGATAACATCATCAAGTGGACCTTGATCTAAGAGTTCAACTAATGGTATTAACCTAAATTCATAAAGCTTAAGGCGTTCGATTGGATTACACCTTGAGTGATCTACTACTTGGTGGTTCGTTGAATAAAATCTGGCAGTCGAGAACTTCCATATCCAGTGATAGAAGGAGTTTTTGGGATAACACTGATCTAGCTATTATTATACGGTTGGTTATGAATGGTTCTAACAAAGACATATAAGTATACTATTGAGCCAACACTTGGTAACGGCGAAGGACTCCTTGATCATCTTTCTTTTATTTGTTTCTTTTTATTTTACTTTAATTCAACGAATCCCCTTTGAATTTTATTATTTTGCTGAACTAAATAACCTATGAATTACACATTTCTCACTGCAAACGTACGATCTTTACTACCACTATATTATTATTTAATTAGTGGGAAATATCTTTATTAATTCGTTGTGCCTACGATAACCCATCAACATTCTGTTCTTTTTATCCATTTAGGCAGTTACATATCATTTTGGAATGATATTTGGTGTGGGCGTAATGTTATGACTAATACATTTCCCAATCTCTATAAGCTTGCCAGAGACAAAAATATCAAGGTTGCGGACATGATCACTCTAGATGAAAACTGGAAGTTCGATTTTACGAGAGTCTTATCAAGCTGATAAACAGATGAATTCACAGCTCTTATTTCTTTTATTGGAAACCCCCAATTTTTAATGGGTTACCAGATACAAGAAGATGAATATCGCACTCAGGTATTTTTTTTCTGTCAAACCTCTATACTCTAAGCTAGTTGAATCTGTTGGACTAGATGAATGCCCACACTATTCATCCGGAAAATTGTCATTCCACCCAAAATCAATATCTTGGTATGGAGTGTGATATATGGAAAGTTGAATACACTTGACTTACTTTTGCGCAAAGGCATCCAGTTATACAACTCAGGTGCCTTTTGTGGAGATAATCCAGAGACACAAGGGCACCTTTTTCTCCATTATAAAGTAGCCTTCAAAGTCTGGTCTATGTTGGTGTCATCTCATTGCTTTGCTTGGGCAACTCCCGGAAACATCAAAGTGTTACTTCATAGTTGGTACAATACTACCTTCTTAAGCAATGGAAACTACATTTGGTGTCTACCGCCAGTTGCGATTGTTTGGACTATGTGGAGAGAGCAAAACAGTCGCATATTTGAAGCAAATTACACCTTCAAGACAGATGATGACTTAGGTATTGATGCAAAAACATTTATTTTGTCTTAGCAGCAGCTGCTGGGGTAATATTTTCATGTAATTTTCTTTTCTTTTTGTCTACTTTATGTAGACTATTGTAAATTCTTCTCATCTAATACAATTCTCTTTTTGTCTACTTTTTGAATGATTGATCTCACACATCATCTATGTGATAAAAGAGTCACTACGAGCAATTCTGTTGTTGTTGGGTTATAGTTAGTTTTGGCATGTGATAAATCTTATATATACTTTTTTTAGTTTCTGGAAAAGAGTTACTATCATTTATTTAATTTTTAGCCTAATTATATCATTTAGTATATATTGGGATGAACTCTGCCTACTTAAAGTTTTCTTCTCTTTAATTTTTGTAATGAAATGTGAATAGAGTAAAAAGAACTTGGAGAAATAAGATATTGGAATAAACCAAATTATTTTAGGTGGATTATTCTTTTAAGAATAACTTAGATAATATATTTTAGGTGGATTATTCTTTTAAGAATAACTTAGATAATAAACTCCAAAATGATAAAATGAAACTTTGTCAAGTTAGATTATATGGTATTAAAGTTCAAAAGCTGTTTGGTTGCCTAGACAAGATCCTGTATTATTTTACGACACACTCCGAGGCAACATTGCATATGGAAATGAAGCAACCGCAACAGGCAGATATACTTCAGCAGCAAAACAAGTAAATGCTCTCACCATTTAAAATCCCAGTTACAAAAGTTAGTTGATAAACTTGGAGTAAACAAATCCGAGCAATATTTTCCCATGAAAATAAATAAATCATGTTCTCGGCTTCTCGGTTTTTGTTTAATTCAGCTCCCAAATCATAGAAAGTTTAAATAATAGTAAATCAAAAAAAGAACGAAATATGTTGACGACAAACTACGTGTATTGGGTAAAAGGAGTACGTGAATCCTAAAACCTCTGGCAACCATGAATTTTCGGTGCTTTCACTTCTCGGCGTCAAATGAGATACTCTTTTGGGTATTTACAAAAACAGTCACACTTCCTTAATCCGGTTTACAAATCAGTCCCACTGTTACAAAGTATTTACAGTTTAGTCACTATCCACCTAACTGCAGGGTTATGTCACTTGTTAGAGTTAACTCAGGTGTTGAAATTACTTCTTTATCCCTCAAATTATAAGAAAGGAAAAACCTAATTCGTTCTCTCCTATTGCGCCGCTGTTCTCTCGTCTCTCTATCTCATGCTCTGCAACTCCATCTACAAAAATAAAATAGCATCGACAGAAGGAGATGAACAATATTGATGGATAGTTTCCATTAAGTTTTGGTGTGTTGTTGATGTGATTGAAATTGTATGATTAAATATTTGAAGACGACAACTGAAGATGGGAGGTGGAAAGAGGTAAGATCTGAGAAACCCTAATTTTATTTTGTGATTTTGAATCGATTACTTAATGGTGTTGTTGCATGAGTTAAATAGATCTAGGGTTTTCTGTGAATTTTGATATGTATGGATTTTTTCAATTTACCCTAATTTAATCATTATTCTGCAATTTGATTTATCAGTGAAGAAGAATGGGATTATGAATGGATTTTGTGTTTAAGAAAGGTTTTGATGGAGTTGTTGTTGTTAAGAATGGTTTTGATGGAGTTGTTTTTGTGGTTAAGAATGATTTGGTGGTGTTGCTTTGTTGGTGGTGGTGGTGCTGCTGCTTGCTGCTGGTGGTGGTGCTGCTTGCTGCTGGTGGTGTTGTTGCTTGCTGGTGGTGAGGATGGGTATTTAGAATAATAGATGGCTGAAGTAATGGAGAAGATGGTAGTGATTCTATGGGTTGGAAGGAGCTGTTGTTAATTCTTGAACTGGTGTTGTAGTTGGTTGAAGCACTGGTGTTGATGAAATTGTGAAGCAGATGAAGAACTCAAGGTTTTGGTTGCTGTTGTTATTTGTAGAACAAGGCTTAGGACAGGGTATGGATTGTTGCAGATGGTTAGAACTGAAATGGTTATGAACTGCTGGCTCAAGAGGGTGCAACAACTCAGATGGGAATGGCTGTTGTGCAGTGGTGTTTGGTGGTATGGTGTTGCAGGAAATGGGTTATGCAATAGCTGTGGTACAGGTGCAATGGTTGGGACTCAAGAGTTTGCAGCAATGGTTAGGATTTGCAAGAAGATGGAGGACTTGAGACTGGTGGTGTGTAAGGGTTGCAGTTGATGGTGAGAGGGTTGGAGAGCTTGGTGTAGAACTGTGGTTGCAGATGCAGCTGAGATTGATGCTGATGTTTGAATGACACCGGAGATTCAACCCAGTTCAGGATCATGGCACCACATTCACTCAAGGGTTCACCGCTTCTTCACTTGGGGTATAGCCACCGCCGCCACCACCACCACCACCACCGCTATCACCACTTCATCACTATCACCTCAACAACTGAGGAGGGGTATTTAGGACAAAATTCAGACTGTTTTTGAAAAAATAGTCAAGTCGGATGGAGAAAGATCGTTTTGTAATCACTAATTTAAAGTATGATCATTTTGTAAAACAAATTAAGAAAGTGTGACCATTCTAAAACACCTTACAAGCTTAAACCTACTCCATCAAGCCTTAAAAAACCATAGGCCGCCATAAAAACGAGACACACGTGACATGATTAAAGAAATCTTGACAGTTTAAAGTTTAAACAAACTTGTTTTCCAAACTGTATAACCGACCATACTGAAATTAATTTAACCGAAACTAAGTAGGATTAGTGGGATCTTTTTGAAAGACTAGAGACAAGACCCGTTTTCATTTTATTATAGTACCAACTACTATCTCTTTTTGCTTTTTGAATTATCACTTTCCACTGTTTAACGACAAAATATTAAAACCCTACACGGTTTCAGTAGACCTTTTGCTTAGATCCGACTCCAAAGTTAAAACTTGAACATCTCGGTGGAATTTGATACTTGAATCTCCAGGATAGAAAACATACTTTTAAGAAATTGTTTACATTTTTTTTTTGTTCTTGGAGTCTGGAGAATGTTCTCATGCATATTGGACAATTAGGACTCCACCCAATATCGTTGTTATAACGTCGTCACCTATATATTTAATAAGAACATTAATTTACATGACTATAATTCAATTTTATATTTAATGGGCTATTTCTTTTTATTGAATAAACTTGTTAATTTTACTTGAAATAATTTCAAATGATATATTGTCTAATTAAATTCTTGTGATAATGTCCGACTTAATGTATACATCAAGTGATTTCAAATTGTTTATAGCATGTGTGCCAGCACGGCACAGCACAACACGTTTATTCGTGTGTTATGCCTAGCTTTTGACTAGTAAAGCACAGCACGGCACAACACGTTTAAATCGTTAGCACTGCATATCACGACACATGGCACGTGAAGCACGCGACTTCGTGCAGGCATCTTGCTTAGGCCAAGACGTTTTACACCTCTACTCAGCCGCATGTACCCGCACTTCGGCAGTTTACCAGTTTGCCGCATTAATTGTAAAAATACCGCATATAAAACGATAATGAAAAATACCAGTTGATTTGTACATATTTTTTGCTCAAGAAAGCATTCGGTTGATTTTTATCATGAATTTGAGCCGGCCACCATTTATCCTTCAGGGAGGGCAGTATTAATTATTCTACCTAGGGCTGCACACTAACCGAACCGTAACCGCAAATCGCACCGAAACCGCAACAACCGAACCGCAACCGATGATCCAACGGTCGGTCACGGTTTTCATTTTAATAACCGTTAGATCTACGGTTCGGTCAACGGTTTTACCCATAACCGAATAGAAACCGCACCGTATAACCGAAATAATATTATCCATTGATATAAGCTGTAATCAATCCTAGCCGTGTATTGAACTCATATATAGAATACTAACCTAACCCTAAAGCTAAAAGAAAAAAAAAACATCTGCCGCTCTACATTCTTCTTCTCTTCTTCATTTTCTTACAGCACCTCCATCATCGTCCCCTGCTACCTCACCACCGTTAATACCAGCAAAACTGATCTTCTTCTTTTCCTTCTTCTTCTAGTACAAGTGTACAACAATAATAATCAAGGGTTCCTTCTTCTTCTACATCAATACCCTATAAATAATGTTACAGTATATATTTTAGATGTTGGGGTGTTTGCTTGATTTTTAGAATCTAAGTTTAATGTTACAATGTTGTTAATTTTATTAGATTTGAAGTACACAGGGTTATAATTATTATCAGATTTGGGAAATCCTAGGTTTTGGTCTTCATGATAATGGAACCCTGGGCTTTTAATTTGGGGGTTTTCATGATAATTGCAGGTTCTCAGAGAAATTAATTGTTGTTACAGAGTTGTTTAGAAAGAAAAATCAAGAGAAGAAAGCTTGAAGGCAGCAGCTATTAGAGTTATTTTTGTTTCTAATTAAGCTTTGTTCTTAAGTTTTAAACTTAAGCTTTTTTAGAACCTTCATTTTAATTGTATAATGATTGAGTTTGTATGTATGATGAAATGAAGCTTGAATAGCTGTAGAAACTTAAAGTTGCAGATTTGGAACTTTGGATATTTTTTTTTTAATTCTGGAATTTTGGAACGGTTAAAACCGATTTTTTTTTGTAAAAAACCGTACCTAGTCGGTGCGGTTAAAAACCGAACCGCAACCTAACATTTCGGTTGAGGTTTCAGATTTAGTAACCGCACTATAAACGGTTATGTCAACGGTTTTACACATAACCGCAACGTGAGCCAGGGGCGGAGCCAGCCCATTGCAAGGGGGTGCACTTGCACCCCCTGCCCAGCTGGCTCCAAAGCCCATTTTAAGCCCTGAAAGAAATTTTTTTGACATACAAGCCCATTTTCACATTTTTGCACCCCTAAAATTATTGGTTGCACCCATAGCAAAATTTTGCACCCCTTCCCATGATTTCTGGCTCCGCTCCTGCCGTGAGCTGCCTTAATTCTACCCCCTGGCTAAATACAGTTTAAAAGTGTTTTCAAGTTTAAACATTAGTATTTCTTTCGTTTTTATCTTCGTGTGTGTGAAGTTATGGGAGCATTTCCCAACAGCTGCATAGCATCAGTAGTACGACATACGGAGTACTATAAACTAACGTACGTACCAGTAGCCAGACAGGCATTTGTACCCGAGATCAATTAAGAGTCATGTACCGACCAACACATAAAGCTGATTAAGGTGGTTCGAAAAAAGCGTATATTTGGAAGAAAAATATTGATAATCCTTTATCTAATTTTTTTATTTAACGGCTAAATTATCTTTGAGTAATTAATTTTGATTTGGGTGATTAAGTGATATTTAATCAAGTTAACCTTGAAATCAACTACTGTTAATTCATCATCAAAATTTGGAAAAATACTGATATTTTTTTTAAACTATACCCAAAATCATTTGATGTTAGTGAAATTTTAAACCGATTCAGAGTAGATTTTTTTCAATTGACGAAATAAACCCAGAATCAGTTTTTGCTAATATTTAAAGCCTTCGAATATGCTAAGGTATGGAGGCTTTTTCCATATGTCATTGCATGAGTTGTGTGGAAAAATGAAAACTAAAGAACATTGGGTGCATATCGACGATTGTCGTCCTCATTCAAGAGGTTCGACTGTTGTTGTGGTCATCAGTTGATTTATTTCACTTAATCCCACGGGAAAATATTTATTTGGGAGGGTGTTATAAAGTTGTAAACTGTAAAGTAGATTTATGCTAAAATGGTGGTTGTTTTTTCTTTTTCAATGGATATACAATCCTTTACCCCTTAAATAACTAATAAGAATATAAAATCTTTGGAAATGTACCTAGAAGCCCATTTTCTAGAACCGCATTTGTGTAGACATGAACATTGGCTTTTTGGTGTCCAATTACATTTCATTAGTCATTTCTGGTTCAGCAAAATTTGAGTGATCAATCTCACACATCTATGATGTAAAATAAAAATATTTAGTAGTTGTTGAGTTATAATGCTTTTGGCATGTTACATTTTATACTGTTTGTTTAAATCATTTTGAGAAGCGACTTTGCCAAGTTGGTCAGCGTTTTCACTTCCTTGTGTTTGTGATGAAGTATAAATTTGGAGTGAACAATCCAGAGGAATACGACGTTGGAGTAAACTAATTATTGTACTTAGGTTTTTCTTTCACAATTGCTTTCGGAACCTTAGGTTACGCAAAATCATGAAACCGAGAAACCATCGTTGGTTTTGGGTTCTGCACTGGTGGTTAAACTAATTTGTTCCTGGATTGTTTTAATTTGCTATTAATCATGATTTGGCGTTTGAAATATTTGATTATATTAATTAAATAAAAAATTTAATAATTCTTAGTCCAAGCATTAAGCATTATGGTCGTCAATTTTCCTTCCCTATCCCTAAGTGTAGGGAAATTCCTCAAAGTCCATCTACTATGGTCTCCCATATCCCTTAAAACAAGGGATATCCCTTCCCTATATTTGAAAATGGATCAGATTTGATCCCTTGAACATGGATATACCCAGTTTCTGTTTAAAAACCTACTTTATGAAAACTTTCCGTGTGATTTTAAACGGATATCGAGTATCCATTTGAGAACGTTATTAAGTTTTACTCTTGGTTTTTATTTTTAACTCTTTTATTTCTACTAAAACTTTTTATTTCCTATTATATCTCCATTTTTTTCTCTTCAAAATGTTTTTACCCATAAATAAATATTTTCCAAACCCGTGGAAACAAAAATTTGGGAGAAAAAAACCGGAAACTCACACGAAAACTGAATTTCCGTGCAGTTTAGGGAAAGGACAAAAACATACCATAGTGAGGTTGTCCTGTCACCCATATCCCTTTCCCGTATTTGAAAGATAGGGAAGGGATAGCCTATAGGCCCTGTACCATAGTGCTCGGCCTTATCGCTCCTTTTTAGAGAAAGCTTTCTCCGACTCCATTTTAGAGAAAGCTGAGAAGATGAGATTCATATTTACTAAGTTCTTATTAAACCTTTATCTATTGATTTTTTATTTATAAATTTTTTTCTTTGCTTTTCGTTCCTGGTGTTCTTTGAAATTCAATCAGTTAAAACAATGACAAACTATGTGGACGAGGAAGGAGCTGAAATCCTAAAGTAGGAAATACCATTAGGTCCTAGGAATAATATATTAGACAGAGTCTAGTCCATTTGACCCAGTCAAATGTCTGTTTGGTCCTATTTGGTAATATAAATTATAGTTTGGTCCTAAAAATTATTGTTTGGTCCTAGGCTGATGTCATGAATGATGTAATTGTTAATGTGGGGTGACATAAATATCCTTTTGGGACCACATATATAGAAAAAAATTCTAGAAAATATCTTATTTCTCCAATCTACATTCTCTCTCTTCCTGTTTTCAGATCTAGTTTTTTTTCTCTCCATTTTTTTTCTTTCCTCGCTCTTTTTTTTTTTTTCTCGATGAAGACGATGGTGATTTGATCTGCTATTGTTGTTGAAAGAAGACGATGGAGATGATGTTTTCGATGAATATGATGATGTTGCTACTGTTGAATACGCTGTTTTTGGAGGCGATGAAGATGACGAACAACAAACTGTTGAATACGTTGTGTTCTTGAAGACGACGACGACGAACAACAAACTGATGTTGGTGTTTTTGGAGGCGATGAAGACGACGAACAACAAACTGTTGCTGCTGTTCGTTGAAGATGATGAAGAAGATAAAGATCTGCCTTGTGTTAAAGATGTAATCAAGAACTGATGCTTTTGTTTTGAAGATGAAGATGAAGTTCATCAAACAAATGAAGCTGTTCTTTGTTGTTTTGAAGATGAAGACGAAGATGAGTTCATCTCTTTGTTGTTTTATATGGACTTCATTTACGGAATGAAGTCTCTGTTTTTTAGGTTTTTATATGGACTTCATTCAGGAATGAAGTCTGTTTTTTTAGGTTTTTATTTGGACTTCATTTTCTGGAATGAAGTCTGTTTTTTTAGGTTTTTTTATGGACTTCATTCTTGGGAATGAAGTCAGTTTTTTTAGGTTTTTATATGGACTTCATTTTTTGGAATGAAGTCTCTTTTTTTAGGTTTTTATATAGACTTCATTCCTGGGAATGAAGTTTGTTTCTTAGGTTTTTATATGGACTTCATTTTCTGGAATGAAGTCAGTTTTTTTAGGTTTTTATATGGACTTCATTCCTGGGAATGAAGTCTGTTTTTTTAGGTTTTTATATGGACTTCATTTTCTGAAATGAACTGCTACAAAAAAATAAGTAAAAATTAACACGGAAGGGTATTTTGTCACTTTAATATTTTTAAATAATTATGGACCAAACAGTAAAGGCGTTTGACCAAAGGACCAAACAAACATGGGCCCACCTAAAAAAGGACCAAACGATATTTTTCGCAATCCTAAAACCCTTGGTACACATGAAAGGTCGGTGCTTTAACCCACTTCTCCGCCTAAAACGAGATACTCTTTCACCCTTAAAATTAAAAGTTAAATCTACTCCACCAAGTCTTAAGAAATCAAGGAAAGTGCCTTTACCATAGGCCACCATTAAAAAGAGACACAAATGATTTAAAAAAATCTTAACAGTCTAAACAAACTTATTTCATTAACTGTTTAACAGACCATAATAAAATTGATTAAGTGAAAGTAAGTTGGATTAGTGGGATCTTGTTGAAAGACTTGACATGACCCATTTTCTACCCTTTTTGCTTTTCAATAATCACTTTCCACTGTTTAACTGCAACCTGTGAATCCCACCTAGGTCCTACGTAATTTCAATGACCTTTTGCTTAGGTTGGAAGCCGAAGTTAAAATATTTTGGAAAAATGAGGTTTAGTCCAAAACCCTATCCAAATATACTAGTTAGTCCTAATCCATTCAATTAGGTACAAATTAGTCCTTTTTTTTATGGAAAGTACACAATTAACCTTCCTGGTTTACAATTTAATCCAAATATTTTCATTTTAGTCCAAAATGACTCATGATGATGTCAGCAGTTTTAAATAATATAAAAAAAAACTAAAATCAATTGATCTTTCAAAACGTTTGTCCAAAATTCACAAAATTTACATATTCAGAAAGCTCTTTCCAACAACTACAAAAAGAGTACCATATGACTATATAATTCTCATTTTTTAAAAAACTTAGTTTACATTGGTGTACAAACATGTACACATCTACAAAAATACAACTTGTTTACAACACCAGCTCCAACACCCACTCGTAACCCTGCTTTTGCAAACAACTACAACACCTCAACCATTCAACTCAAATTTTTATCTGTTTCGGTAGCTTTCCAATCTTAGTTGCACTTCTCTGCAGCAACACTACCCATCCAACAAGTAACATAAATTCCAGCTCCTCAGTCCACCAACATCACACATTTCTGATTTTATCTTTGCAATTCCATCGGTATTTCATATTTATTCACCAGATCACCACTTGAGTTCTACCATCTCAATAACACCGATTACTCATTTGCACCATTCCTTGTCTTTGCAACATAGAAGCAAACCCATTCTTCCAAATCTCCCATAGCATCATCCTGCAATTGCTTCATAGCCGACTCTGACTTATCCATACCTTGTTATTGCTCGACCCAACTACAATACACAACGCTTCTTCATTTCGTTATCAGCTTACTCACTGCAGACTCTAACTCACACAAAGTAACAGTACTGTCTCCATCTCATACTTATCAAATCAACAGTTCTAACACCCTTGAAATCTCAGTAACATCATCTTCTTTCAGGCTCGAGCAGGCATAAACTCTAATCAAACCAAACACATCTTTCCTTCACAGCAGAAAATCACATCTTTTAATTCATGTACAATCATAAACTGCATCATGTTTCTAACCACAGATTCAACCCCAGGACAACCAGTAACAAGCATGAGACCTTCCATCAAATCGTCTGTATTAGCTCCATCGACATAATGCCAGCGTTTTCAGTCATAGTTCTATCATGTGAACTTGAAGCCTGTCCACCTCCTTTTTCTTCTGCAGCCCTTGTAGTAGCGTCCTTTCTTGCCCTCTCTTCCTCCATTGAATCTCTAAGAGCAAGAGTAAGGTGTACAAGCATATACACCTGTAACAAGCACAAAAAAAGGTGCACTTTTATATGCACCCATATATATCCAACAATAAATATAATGACGATCAAAGAATTGCAGTCGTCGATATTAGAAGACTGTTGTACATTATCCAACAAACATTTGATCTCAAGGATGCAAACCAGTAAGCCAAACCAACCTCTTGTTTTTTTTAAGATCACATTCACATTTGTCACTTTACCCTGTAAACTCAATCTTTACAATATCTTATGGATTGTTTTAAAATCTCAATCTTTGTTAACGGAAATCTCCTTTGGTTAAAACCAAAACTTTAGAACCTAAAGAAAATAAAAATAAAAAGCAAGAATGGGAGAGTAATAACGTTATCAAGCAACTGAACATGCTCATCTAAAGAAGTTCTTGATTTAGTAGTACCAGCAAAATATTTCCAAAATAAACTTTTAACGTAAGAAGTTCCTTATAATCGAAACATGTGTACAACTATGTACGCGTTAACAGTCAACAGGTGTATAACTATGTACACCTGTACTTTGAAGAAACATGCAAACGCCCACCGCCTTTTGAACAACACGCTTACTCAAAGGATGCGACTTGTCCCTTATGTAAACCCTACGTCAGTCATGCAATATAATTTGATCCTAACATGCTTAATTACTAATTTATGTATGATGTAGCGTTGACCGACTTAAGAGACCTGATTCTACCATACTAAGAGGCATGTATTATGTAGCGATGACCGACTTGACATGCTTAATTACTAGTTTCAAAGATTAAAAAACAAAAACGTGGTCAGATAACTTACGTTAGCCTCAGAATTCTGTTGTGATGGGCTACGAGAACGAGCAGGTTCACGCTGAGATCGGCTCATTTTGCTAGGACTTTCATGACTGCGTCTATTAGGGATTTCACCCCTAGATGGAGAAGTCATGCGAGGAGATGCACTCCTCTTCCCAGTACTAGGACTGCGCCGAACAAGAGAGGCACTGTAAAAAATGAGAATGTTTTCATCAATATAAGGTGCAGAGCCAGAGAGCATAAGAATCAAATATGTGTACATTTATGTGCACATTAACAATCAGCAAGTGTACATTTATGTGCACAATCAAGTTGTACATGGATTACACACTAACATAGAACCAACAAGTCAAAAGTGGTCATAGGAATACACATTAACTTTAATGTGTATAATTCAGCTTGCCCTAACAGTTACATGCAAATTCGTTATTCTTGCTTGTAGCTCTAAACATATGAGAAGCTAACCTTCAGTCAAGCTAGAAGTATGCAAGGCACTAGGATATTGACCTATAAAGCATAAACCACTATGTAGATGACTGAGGATCCTCTACACTTAGGTGTGGTATATGAATTTGAAAACCTAAATGCCGAGTATCATACATACAAGTATCGATAAGCAAGAAACTCAAGCACCATTACACTTTACTTGTTTAGTTTTAGAGTTGCAGTCTCATGAATGGATTTGAGGAACGCAAAGGCAAGGCTCATGGACAGTGGTAAAAAAACCTATTCGCACTTCCCTACGACTTCTTCATCAACCTCGTAATTCCAGACAAACAAAGATGGAAATTGTAATTAGTAAAACAACTTGCATGCAAGCATATAAAATTAAGTACACCGATCTTGTAGAAGTTATTAGTCACCTGTCTTATAGAAGTCATATAAAACACGAAAAAACCAGTGCACCGCGTATAACTGGTGTACAATTAAGTACACTTATCTTGTAGAAGTCATAAGTCATAGCTCGTTTTTTGCACCATTGGCCTTGAAAAAATAAAGTGCACAACAATGTGCACTTGTATTAAGGTGTACTAATATGTACACATGTAATTTTTATCACACATGCACAAAAACGTACACTTTATATTACATGTGTACCAATATGTACACATGTAATTTCTGTTATATGTTACTATGTAACAGCTTATGGTAAACGATAAAACTAAGGACTCAATTTAAATGTCGTAAAATACATCATTTACATATAACCAACATAATTGCCGCCAAACAATGAAATTATGAAAATAAATACTAAACTAAATTCATGTGAACTGTGATTTGACAAATGAGAGAACAAAAATTTTTAGAAGAAAAGATAAGTATCCCTAAATTTCTCTCTCCAAAACTGTCAAAGGTGCATCATACAGTTCTGTAACATTAATAATCAGCATGTGTACAACTATGTACACAATAACAATCAAAAACTGTACAACTATGTACGAACGAAGAATCAACATGTGCACAGTTATGTACATATTAATATTTTCATTTCATTTGGTCAAATGGTACTAGTGCCGCATTCCAAGGATTTAGGGAAAAAGATGGGAGTACTTTGATTGGTTTGAAAAGGTAAAGGAATTGACTTTATTTCGTATGAGCTAAGCATTCCAAGGATTTAGGGAAAAAGTGAAAGTTGCGCATTTCATATAAGCTAAGCATTTTAGACTAACATTATTTATACTATCAGTCCAAGTATCAATTTAAATATTCAAGTAACACTTGAGTGAGTAAAGATCCACAGAAAAGAGATGACTAGATAAGACCAACAGTAGCAAGACTCTGCTTGAACATTGTTGTCATCAGAATGGCAACGCTCATATTCACCCGCCAGTGGAGATAAGCACCTCTAATCTGGCAAATATGTTTATAGAGGTTAAAATATTATTAACAAGTAAAATCATATACAAGAGAGAAAATAAAAAATAATTTACCATGTCCGTGTTGCTAAGAAGAAACGTCGTAAAACAAAATGATACAATCACCCAGCTCATTGGAAACTACCACCATGGAGATGATGAAACTTGTGAACTCTTTCCCACTATCGCAACTCCATTTGCGGCTTCTAAAGCGATCAATGGATCAAAGTTTGGTAGTACGTGCAGTAACAGTTCAGACAATACCAGCGCATCCATGATATAACTTATGAGGCATACCCTTATGAACGGATGACTAGAAGGCATTTTTACTCTTTCTGTTTGATTTGGTTATCCCTTCCGCTTCTATTCTGGTAAAAAAAAAATCATTGTAAATTATGTTTGTTTCAGTCCATTCGAATTACGAGTAAAATTAACTTTCATGGGAGGTTAAAACTTTGAGATATGTATACACAAAAATGAATATTTGTGTGAACCGTTGCCTTTGACACCTTTGACATCGAAATCGTGTGTTATTAAAACCATATAAGGTTTCCATATCCAAGGAAAATGCAAACGAAATCAAGGAAAGCATGGTAGTTCTTTGCGTGATTTATATGGATATTGTTGATTACTATGATAGTAAGCATTGCGCAAACAAATACAAATTTTATCGAATCCATTTTTATAAGTAATATACATGAATCATATTTCCAAATTATTCCAAATCACAAAGAGATTGTCATTGATAGAAAAGATAAAAGCATGGTTAAAACTACTAGAGATAAATTCTCATGATAAAAAAAATTTTACATTCTTCACCATATGTAGACGCGTGATTTATATGCCAAACAAAAGAAAATAAATGTCATCAATATATAGAATTTCAAAAATTATGACATGAGCAATGACTTCTTATCGTATATTTTCAAATCAAGGAACCTATATTCATACAAAACATCTAAGATCATGAGTGACAACTTAATGCTCTATATATGTTTTTAAACATGGAAAATAAAATACAAATATCAATATGACTATGACTTGAGTAACACTAGATGTGAGAGCATCATTCATGACATAGTTGGTGTGAAATCTTTTTAACAAACAAAATGAATTGATCAATATTTTTATTTTTTTCATGTTGGCGCAACATTATTACTAAGTCGCCCAAATAAATTGGCGCAAAAACGAAAAAAAAATTCTATACTCCATTTGTTACTTTTAACTGTCTAAAACCAGGGGATTAGATAAGACATTTAACAATAAAATTAAAATCACCTAGGTTCCACTATGAAGTTAAAAATGAGCATAAGGAACCTAGCCAAGTCTGCCACATAAATGCCATCCAATAGTTTCCACGAGCTAATACTATAACGAGTATTGTTGATTGATTCATAGTGTATGTTCCTACCTAATTCACCAAATTATTAGGTAATACAAGCTTAAGGAATAAAGATAGTTTTACTTCTCCTCTTAGTTATTTCGTAACATCTTTTTGATTCTTCAAGCTCGAGTTTGTTGAGTGAGCTAACTTCAACCTCAAGTGCCATAACAAAAATTACAAGCATCCCATCCACAAGTCTGCAAAATGAAATTAAGTGAAAATTGTGTAAGATACTAAATCAAAAGATACATAATCGGTTAAACCAATTAATAAGCTAAACCTAATTAGATATTTATAGATCTAACTTCTTACCATCAATCGAATAAGAAACTCAAAAGATACATAATCGATTAAACCAATAAATAAGCTAAACCTAATTAGAAATTAATGTAATTAGGTTTTCGTAACCATAAAACAAATCTGAAAATCAATTTTGAAATCAATCAAATAATATAAAATGAAAGGATTAGAGCACTAACCTGAAGCACAAATCTCTGCGGAAGAACAACAACTCTAAATTGCCTCTGTTTCCATCTCTGTCTCCAAAATATTATGAGATCTAAAACAATAAACGTCGTAAAGTTGAGAAGGGAGATTAGGGTAAAGATAAAATGGTGTTTTTTTTTTGGATCGACTGAAATTTGGACCGACTCGTCCAAAGTTTGGACCGACTCGTCCAAAGTTTGGACTAAACTGTTAATGCGGGGGAATTTTGGACTAACGTGTACTGGGCTTAAGAGGGGAGGACTAGAGTGTCCAAAGCCCAGAAATAATGGGATTAAACGTTAATTTCTACAAATATGAATCATCTCAATGCCAGAGGAACCTCGGGCAACCGTATCTCCAGTCCATTTAACAAATCGTAACCTCGGTTTAAAGTACTCAGCCCATGTACTCGGCAGTTTACTGTGTCGATTGCAAAATCCCGCGATAATGAGAAAGCAGTTTTTTGGTTAAATAGGCCCTAGATTTGAATTCCTGAGCCTATAAGACATGTAAAATGTGAGAATTATTTTACTATCCAAAATCCAAATATACTGTTTATATATCCTAAAGGGGCTATTTGACCCAGTTTTTTTTCTTTTAATAACTACAACGGACTAGAGTACTCTTCACTCTTTTTCTTTTCTTCTTCTCCTTCTCTTTGTTCTTTCGTTTTTCTCATCATATGCGTAATCTACGTATCATGGATGTTGGTCATGAGAAATTAGCAACGTAATCGGATCATGTGTGGTGATGAGAAGATCATAGAGTTCATTTAGTTAGGGTTGGTGTGTATTGAAGAAAGAGTGAATCAGTGAGAATCAGAATTAGGGTTTCTTAAATTTAACTGAGAGTTTGTGAGAAATTGACGATGGAATCGAACAACTGATGATGGGTTTTCATCATTCAGAACACGGAAGAGGAAATTCTCAATTAACAAAGAAGAATCTAAGAACTAGGGTTCTGTTTTAGGTTGGAGATCAAGAATGTTGAGATTATTAGTCCCACATTGTTGGGCAATCTAAGATCCTGCTGTTTATAATCTCTTAGGGCCTATCCACTCATAGCCAATTGGTTTTGAGTTGGATGCCCGAATTATAACATGGTATCAGAGCAGGCTATTTGCCACGAGTCTTTGACCGCGCCTTTACTCCTCGTCACCCGATTTAATTGTACACGTGTTAGGCCCAACGAGGCTACACGTGAGGGGGCGTGTTGAGATTATTAGTCCCACATTGTTGGGCAATCTAAGATCCTGATGTTTATAATCTCTTAGGGCCTCTCCACTCATAGCCAATTGGTTTTGAGTTGGATGCCCGTATTCTAACAAAAAAGATAACTGAGAAATTAAGGGTTTGCTTGTGGTGTGATTGAAGAATTAAAAAGATTCCTTAGATGGGTTGGTTTTAATCGAGGTTTTGATTTGATTTCTTCATGGAGTGGAGTTTCATGAATTAAGGTTTCTGAAGATTGAGAAATAGGGGTTGGGATGAATGAACATGGAGTGAGACAAGGTTTTCAGGTTGTGATTGTTTTTAATTGAAAGAATAAGTAAATCTGATCATTCCAGTAGAGAAATTCAATTAATTTCTTGAAGATGGTAATTGATGTTTTATGAGTCAGGAAAGAGGATTAGAGAATTAGGAATCATGAAATTGAAATTGGGGAGGATGATAAATTATTGTTGGTGACGTAACTAGGGATTTTTGAAGATTGGGTATGAATCAGAGTTAGGAGTTATTGTGATTTGTACTTCAGTTTATGTGTGTGTGTCTATATTGAGGAAATTCAGAGAACTGAGAATGTTGCAAGGATTACTGATATTTTTGAAGTTTGGATGAGATAATTTGTTGGTTTTAGCTTATTACAGATGGGTGTGTGTGCAAGACATGGGTTGTTGCAATTGAAACCACAGAGATTATATGAATATTGCAGGTATTGAGCTATTGCTGGTATTATAGATTTCAGTTGGAATGAATGTGTAGAGTTGGTGGTGATGTTGTTGGTTCTACAGCTCTAGCAAAGACTAAAGGGATCATATTGAGAGTGTTACATGAGTTGAAGTTTAGATGAATGGCTTAGGGAAAATATATGAACTGGTGCAGGTAGAATGAGATGAATAAATGGTATTTGATTTTTATAATAACAAAAGTATTTTTCATGGTGAACATGTGAATGCTGCTGCCAAAAGTAGTGGGAGATTATTTTAGTGGTTGCGTTGAATTAGGATTTATGGATTTGTCGTGAATCATGTAGATATTTTGATTTTTCCCTTTATGTGATGGTTACTAGGTTAAACCTAAATTTATCCACAAAATACACAAGATGCACCTGAGTGCATAATGTATATTTATGACAGAAAAATATGTTTTGGCATAGATGCACCCGAGTGCATGATGTATAAATTTTTGTTGTTCCTCTTATTTTTCTTCTTTATTACTTGTTTTTTTGTTAATGTTTTAATGGTGAATGTGATGGTAATGGTGGTGGTTTTATCGCTCAAGATCATGAACTAGTGATTTTGGTTGTGCATAATATATGGAAGGTGATTATTAAAATAAACCTAGATTTATCTGTAAAGTACACAAGGTGTACCTGAGTGCATAATGTATAATTTGACGGGAAATAGATTTTTGGCTGGTTGCACCCGAGTGCATAATGTATGTTTTTTTTTATTCTTCTAGGACAAATATCTTGGTCGAGTTGCACACGGGTGCATAATGCATATTCTTATAGAAAATAAATTTTGGTTGGGTGCATATGCATGTTTTTATTGGAAATAATTTTTGGTCAGGTTGCACCTAGGTGCATAACGCATATTTTTATATGAAATAAATTTTGGCCAAGTTGCACCTGGGTGCATAATTCATATTTTATAGGAAACAAATTTTGGTCAGGTTGCACCTGGGTGCATAATGTATCCACGGCCTGGTTGAAAATAATTTTTTTTTTTTTCGAATTTGATATCAACAATGGATCTTGTTTTGTAGAGATTTTCTAGCCCTTTCCAAAAATATAAATTTTATTAAAATCCGACTTATATTTCGGAAGTTAAGACATTTCTCGCGATTAATTTTGATTGTAGAGAGAGAAAATAAATAGGAGAGAGAAAATAAATAGGAGAGAGAAAAGGATAAGAAAAAGAATAAAGTTTAAAGCAAAGGGTATATATGACTAATATTTCCCATGTCTTTTTCACCCAGGCATATATTTTACAAGTCTATTGCTCCCACACTTTATCGGTTGTGGTCATATGACCCATTTTCCGAAAGAAAAAGATGCAGTTGATATGTTACATCTTCTTCAACCAAGAAAGCAAGCATTCCGTTGATCTTATCATGAATTTGAGCAGCCCCGCATACCGCCACTATAACACCCCCGCCCTCCTCCCCCCAGCCCCCCTCAACCCAGCTAAAGTATCATGGATATAAGTATTTCTTTCTGTTGCCTTTTCTTGTTCGCGCCAGTTCCAATTCACTGATTAAAAAATTCACGCCCATCAAGGAGGGCAGTACTTGTCCTTGTTGTGACAGAGACATGGATATTTTTGGAGATCTCGCTCTACATTGTGTCAAGGAGATTGGGCTTAAATTTCGTCACAATCTTGTTCGCTGACATGTGTTACCGGGCAGGTGTTCCAGCTAGGAAAGAAGTCGACTTGGATCTCCTCTCCAATAATGGTTCGGACTTGAGACCTGCGGACATTCTAGTTCATAACTGGATTGATTGGCGTGATGTATGTATGGATGTGACAGGTGTCTCTCCCTTCACGGGTGATGGAGTACGGGCTTTTACCCCAGGGCAAGCTCTCACCAATGCTATTGTTAGTAAAAACGTTAAATATCTGGATAAATGCACAGAGCGTGGACTTGGTTTTGGCGTCCTTGCCTTCACTACATTGGGTGAGCTCAGCGATGATACTATCAAATTCCTAAAGAGACTCTGTAATTATATGGCCAGTAATGATGCAAATGTCAAAGTTGGAGATTTTCTTTTCCATAGATTAGGTGTTGTCATTCAAAAAGAGGTCGGGGCTCAGCTTGTTGCTAGACTCCCATCCAATTTCTTGCCACTTGATAAATGTAACTTCTAGTTTTTTATGATTAATATAAGCCTGTAATGGCCTCTTTCAAAAAAAAAAAAAAAATGTTAGCTCCTTTTCTCTACCCACACATTATGGGAGGAAATGACCAATGAGTAACTTTTTCCCGTGGAGAAAAAGACCTTGACAAAAGAGAACTTGAAAACGACGAGCAACTTGTTAACCAGAAAATGGGCTATATGCTCATAAGCCCGCTAAGGGAAAGGTTATAGAATGCGAGATTTTAACACTCATTCACTACCATTTTTTTTTTTTTTGAAGCTTCATTCATTGCCAAATGAACGAGGGACTGAATGAGTTTTTTTTTATTATTATTTATTTGCATCGTGGGAGAGATAGAGAAAAGAACTATTTTACACCCAAGAGGTTGATCATGTGCCTCTTAAAAAAAAAAATCACCAAAGAGGTCGACTATTTTCCTTTCTAACCCAGTCTTAGTTATTTTAATATATTTATTCGTCTTTGATTTCAAGAAGACACTAAATATTTTAGATAGTTTTTCCTTTCACTTAATTTTATTTTTTATTTTATCTTATTTTTTCACCTATTTACTTTTTTTTTCTCTCATTCAAAATTAACCACGAAAAAAGATCATAACTTCCAAAATATAAGTTGGATTTTAATGAAACTTATATTTTTGGAATATGCTTGAAACGATCTACAAAACAAGATTTTTTGATGATATTAGATTTGGGAAAAAAAATTATTATTTAAAAAAAGTCGCGTGATACATTATGCACTCAGGTGCAACCTGGCCAACACCTATTTCCTGTCAAAATGTGTTGGCAGGAAATAGAAAATAAATCCTACTCCCGAAAAAATTAAGAACCAAAAGCATTCTCCATCTCAGCATAAGAAGAAACCAGCATAGCTCAGGATTCTCAGTATAACTCAGGTACCAACATCGCACTATAACGATGCAGCTCCATTCATCAACATAGAAAATAACATTTTGCTGCAGCAAATGTAGTATTAGTCTAAAACTTCAACATTCAAGAGCTGAAGCAACTTATGAAAGCACTTATTAAAGTACCCATATTATTCGCAATCGAAGAAATAACTAAACCATCAAACAAGAGATGTTATGGCATTAATCAACAACATGAAAGACAACTAAAAAGATAACTAAATCAGGCTACATCAGAATTGAATGTAGACTCATCAAGGAGAACATCAACCTGTACTTAATATAACTCTCAAATTCCAATTCCATAACATCATCTTCAGTTGCATCATTAAACTCGCAAGCAAAATCACTCATAAAAAGAGGATTGTACCAAAGCCAGTACCAATGGGATGAACTGATAAGAAGCTAATTATGCACATATAGTGCAACAAACTTTCATTGCATACACACATCAATACACATATGTGATTCAAGAGGATATTTTCCTCACTTTCAAGTGGAACAAATTTAAGCTTCTCCGATCTAAACAAGGTGTAGAGGAGATTGGCATGCTCGGACTTAAAAGCGTCATGTATCAGCACAAGTAGGACTTGATGAAAAAACTAGTTGCCACAAACTAGTTATGATGAAAAGGCTTTTGAAGACATAATTGCCTGTTGTTGATCTAGTGATGTAGAAGCTGAACACATGAGGTTAAAACTAAAGTAATCTAAAGATAAAGTTGGAGATTACCAGCAGAGACTCAAGTTTTAGTTTATGAGGTAAGAGATTCCAATCCAAAATAACCAAACTGGAAATTGGAATAACTAAGAGCTCAACCCCAAAACTGAGTTTAAGATCCAAAATCATGCTTAATCCTCTTGACGACGTTGCAATACTAGTTTCAGGATCAGATACAACTTCACACTACTAACCTTCAGTAATCACAATTACATACTAGTTATATGAAATATTTGAAAACAAACTCTATAAGAAGCATTGATGAAATAATAAGAACTCAAACCTGTTGAGATGTACACACCAACTCCAATACGAAAATCAACCTCAGAAACATCATTTGAAAATGCAAAATTCTTCAACACATAGGTGAGGAATGCCTTGAAGTAAGATATGGGACCAATAACTTCCCAATCTTCTAATGAATCCAAATCGGTGGAACGACTTTAACTTTTCGCCCTAACTAAACCTTGGTGTAGTGGACTAGAACACACTCAGACTATCTCGGCATCAGGAATCAAGAACGACAGATCTTGATGAAGAAATTAGCAGAAAAAAAACAAGATAATTATGATGGAAATCTTTGTTTGAAGGTGAATTTGGAAGATGTTGTGGTAATAACTCTAGATCTGAGATTTAATTCTTTGTAAGATGAAGAATAATTTGTTGATTTTTGATGTAGAACAATCAGAGTTGTTGATGAACAGCAGCAGGAGACGAAGATTCAAGTTGAATTAGTGGAAAAATTGGATCGATACTCCTAAGAATTTGATTCTTAGGTCTGATACCATGATAAAATTCAAATGAATTGAATGCATAGACGGTTTGAATCAATGTTTTGATTAAGAGAAAGATAATTTTTACAGAGGCAGAGACGAGATTATATACTTGGACTCTTTCACAAACTCTCATTCCCTCTTACACCTCTCACACACATATAGTTCGCTCGCTTACAATCATCATATATTTAACTCTCTATTACATGTTATTAAAAAGAAGATCGAACACTCAATACAAATGTTTGGACATCCAGCAGGGTCTTGTCCCTTTTCAAGACTTCTAGCTACATGTAAGTAGCATTTGAATTGTATGTACAAACAAACAAGAGATTCATTAGTGATCACTCGTCTTTTTCTTGAATGTTGCTGATGAGTTGCAGTGGTCTTTAAAAAACTCCAAGTATTTTTATGTCAGTTTTGTTTATGACAATCTTTCCTTGGATGATACCTCGGTCTACAATGGTGCAATATTCAAATTTATATGGACACTAAAGTACCCTCCAAAAATCAGTTTCTTTTTTAGGCTCATTGCTCATGGAAGACTTCCTACAAGAGATATGTTAAGAAGAAGAATTGTGGTGCAATGTCCCTAAATGTCATATGTCTTTTTGATAATCTTATGAATGTTTGTGATGCTCTACAATCTTGGAAGTTAAACCAACATAGTCAAGCCTGTTCGATTGTTTGGGATTTGATTCCAGCTGTTATCATTCGAAGCTTGTGGAAAGAAAGAAAATCAGAGTGTTCTAGTAATGCAAAAGTTGTCGCTAACAAAGCCATCTTTTCACCGATAAAAAAAAAACAAAAAACAAAGCCATCTTTTTAAAATAAATAGAATAGGTGGTATAATTATATCATCTCTTTCTCGATCAATATAATCTTTTTATTTGCCGAACAAAAAAATAAATAAAACAATGACCACCCATGATATTCTAGACAATTGGAATCCTACTTATATCAAACTAATTAACGTTTGTGTTCCACTTTATTTTCTCTGAGCACTTTCAATATTGTTCCAAAAATTAAAACGTTTGCAGTTATACGTTTGTCGCATGAACACCTAAAAATTTTTTGGTAATAAAGATCTCATAAAAAGATTAAGGAAAGTTACATAATGTATGGGGTTGGTTGCATTCACTGATATGCAACCTGTCCCGGTTGAGTGCTCTGAAAATAAAAACAGGGGGAAAACCATAGAGTTCACTGGTTGTTGTTGCTTTGGACATCTGCCCCAAATCAATAGTTGCCTGATTGGCTCTCTTAGTTACAATACTTAAAAGAAAAGTTGTATCACTTATATTTGCTTTGATAATTGTTTGTTTACTAGCATATCATCTCGTTAAAGCTTGCCAAGAAATGTTGTTTGGAGCTCCACTTATCATCCAGTAGAGATTGTTGCAACTGGTTTCAATTTGAATGTTTGTGGCTTCGAGATGAACTCCCCAACTCCAAGCTTCCACTGCTGCTAACACCTCACCTTCCTCTCTAGTTTGCGTTTGGGATGTTTTTCGCATCACCTTCCTGCACATACCCAAATTATCAAGTAAAACAATAGTATAAATAGAAGTGTTAGGATTGATATCCCAATAAGAGGAAATGTTCATTTTAACTGCCCCGGGCATGGGTGTGATCCAGTCATTTACTTCCTTAACCGTATTGATGTGGCTAGAGTGATTAGGTTGGTGCTCCACTTTCCTCGCTTAACGATTTTCTTCCCAAAAGCGAACTGCATTAAGATGGACTTGTCTTGGGTCTTGTTGAATTCCTTCAAAATTATTATCACACCATGCCTTCCATATATGGCACACTATTGAAGCGCAAAATGCACTCCAAGACCCCCTGTCTGTACACCAACCTATAGGAGCGTTATGCCAACTATCTATCCATTCACTCACTGAATGTAAGGAGTACCCTGGCGGAAATGGGTTTGAATGAGAAGAAAACCACACACTTCTTGCAAACGGACAGTTAACAAGAATATGTTCAAGCATCTCCCCCTGTTGTGAGCAAAAAGCACAAACATTTTGGATATCTACATACCTTGCTAGACTATCCGCCGTAACTACCATGGTTTGCCTACATTTGTATATGAATAATTCTAGGTGAAGAATATGGCCTCCATATTTGATCCCATATAGAATTCTGAATTTCCTATTGGTTTCTAATCGCATTGTACAAGGATTTCGTCGAGAAATTTCCATCTCTCCTTTGTGTCCATATAATTATATCCTTTTTAATCCTATTCACAGTAACCATTAGGATTGCATTTACTGTATTAGGGTCAAAGATGCTTTGGAGTAAGTTAATATTCCACGAGCAAGAATTAGGAAGGAGAAGATGAGAGACTAGGTAAACATTAAGAGGCAGTACAGTTGGAGACAATTCCCTGTCCATGGGAATCCAGTTATCTTCGATGATATGGACGGAACTTCCATCCCCTATTTCCCAAAAATAATAAGGTTTAATTCGAGTTAAACCCTTTTGGATACAGTCCCACATCCAAGACCTTATTTTCGTAATTTTTGTATCAAGAGAGTGTTTACAGTTTCTAAAATATTTTGCTTTGAGCGTAAATGCCCAAGGGGCATCTTGATTTTTCAATAATTTCCAAGCTAATCTACCTAGTTGTGCCAAGTTATTAGCTTCAATTTCTCTAAAACCTAGGCCACCTTTATTAATAGACTTGCATAGAGCTATCCAAGCTATTGGATAAAAGACTTTTTTACCTTCCTTCTTTCCCCACCAAAAGTCTCTTTGTAGGGGAAATGAGTTGGTCGGTAATATTCTTAGGAATCTTAAAACATCCCATTTGATAAATGGGGACAATTTCAATAATGGATTTGACAACTACAGTTCTTGCCGCTTGAGAGTGTTCTTCCTCTCCAATTTTGCAATCTGCTTCTAAACCTAGCAACCATCGAGACAAAGCATGGGATTTTAGAGCCAAAAATGAAAAGAGGAGTACCCAAGTAAGAATCAGAAATGTTGATCTTTTGAATTTTTAGGATTTTCATTATCATTTTGCCAAACTTTTTAGGAAACTTACGGATGAAAATATTCCAGATTTCTGGAAATTTATCAACTGCCCAGGGGCACTACTAAAGATATTGATCACTTCTAGAATGTTCTTTGCGTCTACTAGAGTAGCCTTAGAAAACAGGATGCAGACTTCCAGGTGTTCTTGTTATGAACACCTGATTAACCCTTTGTTATCACGTAGGGTTGATGGTGACTTCAATGTGATTACTAAATGTGATGAAAAAAAGGGTTGCTGCAGAATCACTAAAAGTATGGAGAATTTTTGTGACTTCATTGCGCAACATAACCTCATTGATCTCCCTCTCAAAGGTGCAAGATATACTTGGTCAAATGGTCAAGCTAACCCTGTCATGTGTAGATTAGACAGATTCCTCATTTCCCCTTCCTTTAAGACTCAATTCCCCTTTGTTTCCCAATTAGCCAAAGCTAGACCAACTTCAGATCATATTCCCATTCTTTTAGACATCTCTGATCCTTCTTGGGGACCTAGTCCTTTTAGGTTTGAAATCATGTGGTTCATGGAGAATGGTTTCATTGAATTATTAGAAAATTGGTGGAATTCTTTTTGTTTTGCAGGTACCGCAAGCACAATCTTATGGTGTAAACTTAAAGCTCTAAAAGAGAAGCTCAAAGAGTGGAACAAACTCACTTTTGGCCAAACAAATGCAAAGCTGAAGTCCTTGTTATCAGAAATTCAGGTTTTTGACACCATAGCTGAAGAAACAATACTCTCTGATTCTCAAATTCAGGATCTAGTGAACTGCAAAAAAGACTTTGAGAAAGTTACAAGAATGGAGGAAGTGTCTTGGAGGATTAAGTCTAAGACAAAATGGTTACAGGATGGGGACAAAAATACTTCTTTCTTCATCAGCAAAGCCACTGCAAGGAGAAGGCATAATAGAATAAAACAATTGTACATTGATAGAACGTTGGTTGATGACAGATTCAAGTTACAGGAGCACATTGTAAGTTTTTATGAAAATCTTTTCAAAGAAGAAGAAGTTATCAGACCTGTTCTGGAGGGCATTGAATTTGATTGTATTAATCATATTGAATATGGTATTTTGGATGCTAACTTTTCTGAGAATGAAGTTTTCCAAGCTATTCAAGATTTAGGCCAAGACAAGGCACCTGGCCCAGATGGATTTCCAATAATGTTCTTTCACAAATGTTGGAGTTTCAATAAAGGAGATATAATGGCCACAATGGAAGAATTTTGTGACAAAGGTTGTATTGATACCAAACACAACACAACTTTCATCACTCTAGTACCCAAGAAAGATTACATAGAAACTATCAAAGATTGCAGACCCATATGCCTTCTTACCAGTGTCTATAAAATATTATCTAAAGTACTTGCTACTAGAATGAAGTTAGTTATGTCTAAATTGATTTCACTTGTGCAATGTGCTTATATAGAAGGTAGACAAATAATTGATGGGACACTTATAGCTAATGAGTTGGTAGACTCAAGATTAAAAGATGGGAAGCCTGGTGTCATCTGCAAAATAGATTTGGAGAAGGCTTTTGATAGAATCAATTGGCGATATTTGGAGTTCATGTTGCAAAAAATGGGTTTTAGCAGGAAATGGATCAATTGGACCAGATTCTGCTATTCTACTGCCACTTTTTCTGTTCTCATTAATGGTTCTGCTTTCGGATTTTTCAGTAGCTCAAGAGGTGTAAGACAAGGCTGTCCTCTCTCCCCACTTCTCTTCAACATTGCAATGGAAGGTTTTTCCAGATATATTGATAGAGCAGGTAACTCTCATTTGTTTAATGGCTTTACAATGGTGGATAATGGTCATGTTGTCAATCACTTGCATTATGCAGATGATACCATCTTTTTTATAGACAACAAGAGGGAGGAACTCACTAATCTATTCTCCATTCTTCATTGCTTTGAATACATTGCAGGTCTGAAAGTTAATAAATCTAAAACAAGAATTATTGCTATTGGGGATATTCCACACATCAATGATTGGGCAACAGAGCTGGGATGTGTAACGGATATATTACCTTTCATGTACCTAGGAATGCCACTTGGTGCAAAGCCAAATTCAAAGTCCATTTGGGTACCGGTCATAGAGAACTTTGATGTAAGACTCAATGTGTGGAATCAGATTACACTCACCAAAGGAGGCAAGTTGGCTTTACTGAAATGTATTCTAACTTCACTTCCAATGTATTACTTCTCCCTTTTCAAAGCACCAATATCAGTGATCAAGATACTTGAAAAGAAAATGAGAAATTTCTTATGGGGAGGTTGTAATTGTTCACATTTGATTAAGTGGAGCTTTGTATATGCTAATAAGGAGAGAGGAGGTCTGGATGTGCTTAATCTGAGACACATGAATTTATCTCTTCTGGCAAAATGGTGTTGGAGATTTTGGTATGGAGAAAAATCAGTTATGGTACAAGCTCATTGTTGAAAAATATGGATGTTGTTTCTCAAATTGGGTACCTGCAGGTGTGAATACTCCTCATGGTGTATCTTGCTGGAGAACAATTACTGATTCAAGTGATTTGGTTAACAATAATTCTACAATTTGTATTAAATAATTTGAGGACCGATTTCTGCTCTGCAACTCGGCGACTGAATCGGTGACGAAATTGGAATTTTTTTTTTTTTTTTCAATTCTTGGAATTCTGAGCAACTACATCATTTATTCAGGTGATTTCTACAAATAATATCAATGATTGGTGATAGTTTTCTATTACAATCTTGGTTTAATACTTCTCTTATTTCGTTTATTCTAATTGATTTCCAAATCGATGCAATCTGAATCGAAGATGGATAATAATAGTTTTAGTTTCTTTTCTTGGATCTAATGAGAAAAGAGTTGAGAATGTAATTCCTCCGTAATTCCATCGTTATATATTTCGATGAAGATATTGATGAAGGTCTTGAGGAATGGAAATTTAGTTTAATTGGAAGATTGGATCTGGTTAAGATGAAATTTGCTTATCTTTGTTGAATCTTTGAAGAAACAGTGGAAAACTTCAGATAGTTATCAAATGATTCCTCTGGGTAAAGGTTATTTCATTATTAAGTTGACAAATGAATCTGATATGAAGTATATTTGGAATGGTTTCTGGCAAGTGGATTCTCAGATTCTTAAATTGAGATTTTGGGAGCATAATTTCAATCCGGCTGCTCAAAAATCAACTCATACTTTTGTGTGGGTAAATTTTCCAGGATTAGGAATTGAGTACTGGAAAGAAAAAATTCTTATGTCACTGGGAGATGCTATTGGAAGAGCTATAAAAGTGGATGAGGTAACTCTTAAAAGGGAAGTTGGATATTATGCTAGTGTTCTGGTTGAAGTGGATTTAGCAAATTCAATTCCTCATCATGTTTTGGTGAAGTCCAAGTATGGTAATTTTGAACAAGAAGTTCAAATTCCTAAACTGCCTAGTTTCTGTAGTCATTGTAAGGTGATGGGGCATTTGGTTACTGAATGTAGGATTATGAGAAAAGAGTCAGTACAAAGTGAAGCTGGTCTTGTAGATCAATATGAAGTGCCAAAGAAGGTGTGGAGACAAAAAACAAAAAGAATCAACAACAAGTTGGTTTTGATATCTCATCCACCTTTAAGTACTCCTTCAAATACAAAAATTGGAAACTCGCTACTAAAGAAAAGGAGCTATCTATCCATGAGGAATTGTTAAGTGATAATGAGACAAGTAGATGCGTTATATCTCCTATAACTTTTGGTGATATTAATTCCCGAGTGATTTTCCGCATTATCGGTGGAGAGATTAATACATATAGCTAACGGCATTCCAGCCTAATTTGGAGAGTACCGGTGGTGGAAGGGAGGAAGAGAATTTAGTGACAAACATCCGTAATGAGGCTACGGTACAACAATTCTCGCAATTGGGTCACCAAGCAAATTTCATGTGTTGATTGATGTGGTTGAAGAACAAATAAGTGGGAACAAAGAAAAAGCCGAGGAAAGTATAAGCAAAGTAAGTAAAGGTAAACATTACGTTATTCCTCCTATTGTTCCAACTAGAAAACAACCTATCGTAAATTTAGCTAAACAAAATAAGGGTGTGAGGAGCCCTGGATCTTCTCAAACCTCTTTACATAAATGAGAGTTATGTTCGGAATATCGAGAGGCTTGAAGAGAATACAAGCCAAAGATAAACTCGTAAATTTAGTGAATCAATTTAATCCTTCATTACTTTGGATAGCCGAGCCTAAAATTAAGTGTTCGGAAAGTATGTAAAAAATTTGAGGTTGCCTGGTATGAATCAAGTGTTAATTCATAATGCTAGTGATGGTGGTAAAGCTAATTTATGGTTATTCGGCATTCTTCTATTTCAACACCTAAGATTATATCAACAACAACTCAAGCCATAACAGTTCAAGTTGGAGAAGTTCTTGTAACTGGAATTCATGCAAAATGTTTAACTGTTGAGAGAAGAAGTTTATGGGAAGATTTAGCACAAATACATAAAATGGATTGTCCATGGCTAGTTATTGGAGATTTTAATGTGGTTCTAAATACAACTGAAAAAGTTGGTGGTAGAAGACCTTTAAAAGTTGCTATGCAAGATTTTAGAGATAGTTTAAATTTTTGTGAGCTGATACAAGCTCCAAAAAGTGGAATACAATATTCATGGTGTAACAACAGGTTTGGAAAAAAAAGAATCTTATGTGATTTAGATAAGGCTTTCTTCAATGTTAAATGGCTGGAAAAATTTGATGGTTGGCAGTACAAGGTAGGTGCTAGGGGTACTTCAGATCATGGTCCTTTAATGGGGAATACTGTGGAGATACCAAAACCAAAAAACATTCCTTTCAGATATCAAGCTGTGTGGACTTCTCATCCTGATTTTATAAATGTGATTCAAAACTCTTGGGCAGAAAGTATAAATGGTAATCCAGCTTTTGTATTCATGGCTAAATTAAAAAGATTCAAAGAGGTAGTAAAAAAATGGAACTGGGAGGTTTTTGGTGATTTGAATGTAAAGATGAAACAAGCGGAAGAGGAGGTAGAAAAGGCTGCAATCCAATCTGATGCTAATCCTGAAAGTGTTGATTTATTTAATATCTTAGTGACAGCTAGAGGAAAACAAGAAGTAATTTCTCAACAGTATAATGAACTTCTTAGAGCTAAAGCCAGAATAAAATGGATTAAGGAGGGGGGAGCAAATTCTTCGTTCTTTCATACTTCATCAAGATCGGAAAAGCTCATAACAATATTCGGAAATGGAGGATATCTTGGAAATATGGTGGTTGATCAAACTCAAATAGCTGATACTTTAGTAAACCATTTTCAAAAAAATTTTGAGTATCAATCTACTATTTATGATGAGGAGATTTTTGATGTGATACCAAAGTTGATAACTGATGAAGACAATTTTCTCCTTGATGCAATTCCGTCTGATGCAGAAATCAAGGAAGCAGTATATGGAATGGATGAAAACAGTTCTCCAGGGCCTGATGGTTTTCCTGGAAGTTTTTATAAATTTGCATGGAATGTTGTTGGTCATGATCTAGTAAAGGCTATTCAATACTGTTGGAGGTGCAGGTTTATTCCAAAAGGTATGAACTCAAATTTTCTATTCCTTCTACCTAAAGTTCCAGGAGCAAAAAAGGCAGAACATTTCAGGCCTATTGGGCTAGCAAATTTCCATTTTAAGATAATAACAAGAATCATAACTTCAAGAATTGGTACTGTGATTGAAAAAATAATTTCTGGTCAGCAGGGAGCATTTATAAAAGGCAGAAATATACAAGAAAAAATTGTTTTAGCTTCTGAAATGATAAATGAGTTAGATGTAAAAAGAAGAGGAGGAAATATTGGTTTGAAATTAGATATCACTCAAGCATATGACTCTTTGAGCTGGGAATTTCTCTTTAAAACCTTAAGACATTTTGGTTTCTCGGAAGTTGGAATTAATTGGCTTAGAACTCTGTTTGAATCAGCTAAAATCTCAGTATTAGTGAATGGTGGACCTTGTGGTTTCTTTTCTGTTGGAAGAGGGCTTAGACAAGGTGATCCCTTGTCACCTGTTCTTTTTGTAATTGCTGAAGAGGTTTTAAGTAGGAATATCTCTAAATACATAGATGAAAGGAAGATAGTACCAATGATTAACAGGAATGGTTGTCACCATCACATATGTTATTTGCAGATGACATTTTTGTATTCGTAATGGACAAAAAAAATCACTTGATAATTTAATGAAGTCATGTTAATGTATTATCATAGGGCATCGTGTCAAGTGATAAATAAGATGAAGAGCAAATGTTTTGTTGGTGGAGTAAGTGAAAGTAGAAGAAGAGCTATAGCCGAGAGCATACAAATGGAACTTTGATTTTCCTGACAAATATTTGGGAGTGGTTTTAAGTCTGGCAGAAGAGTTAAAAATCACCAAGTTTGGGGGATGGTAGAGTACATGCATAAAATGTTAGCGAGGTTGGATGGGAAAAATGTTGTCTTTTTCGGATAGATTAACATTGGTGAAGTCGTGTTGTGCGGTATATAATTGTTTATAATATGTCGGTGTATAAATGGCCAAAAATGTGATAAAAGAATGTGAAAAGATTGTAAGAAATTTCTTATGGTCAGGAGATCCTGCAGTGAAGAAGCTAATTACTGTTAAGTATGAAGAGATTTGTGTTCCAATCAATGAGGGTGGATTAGGGTTAAGAAGATTTGAAACCATGAATAAAGCTCTTCTCATGAAGCTTCTCTGGAAAATGAAGACAGAGGAGAAAGAGTGGACAAAATTTTTGAATGCTAAGTTTAAGGACAGAAAAAGAGAATGGATAAAGTATCATAAAAAATCCTCAATATGGCCAGGGCTGAAATGGGTTATGGATGAAGTGCAGCAAGGGAGCAGGTGGCTTGTTGGAGATGGAAAAGAGATTTCAGTATGGAGGGATAAGTGGATTACTGATGATACATTGGATGAATTATTCCCAGATAATACTTTTATTTCACAACATAAGGACATGAAAGTAAGTGATCTAATTGCAAATGGTAAATGGAATATGCCTATAGAAATGTGGAATTTTGTTACTACAGAGGAACTACCAGTAATTGGAGAAGGCAAAGATAGACTAATATGGACTCCTGATCTGACTGGAAAATTTTCAGTTAGAAGTGCAGTGGAGCTAATCAGAAAAAAACTTCCTAAAGTTACTTGGGCAAATCAGGTATGGAGCACTGTAATTCATCCTAAAATTTCTACTAATTTATGGAAAATCCTTAGAAATGCATGTGCAACAGAAGAAAATTATAGAAAAAAGGGATTTTCCACTGTTTCTAAATGTTATTTGTGTGGGAACGGGAATGATACAATGGAACATATCTTGTGGCATTGTGATTTTAGTGAAAAAATATGGCCTTCGGCTTGGAGGGATTTTTAAATTTTTACATCCTTGTAGCTTTATGGATGTCTTGAAATGTGTCCAAGGAAAGTTCGCAGTGAGAGAAATTTGGTATATCCGTGCTTTTACTACAATGGTGGAGCTACGGTTTTGAAAACAGAGTGTGTTATGATGAGGAAGTTCCAGAGGTGAAAAGTTTCAAAATGAGAATTCTACAGTTTACAAAAGAATGTAGTGTGAGGATGAAAGGTAAAATCGGGGTACTATATATGATATGAGCATCATGACGTAATTTGGTATCAAAGGTGTGAAGGTTAAAACTACGAGAGATAAAGGAATGTATCTTTAGATTTCCTGCAGAGAATCAAGTACTCATATCTTTGTGATGGAGCATCCAAAGGGAATCCTGGTAGTTCGGTTATGGTTTTGTGGGGAGATGTAGTACTGGTAGTTATCTTGGTGCAGTTGCTGGTGGCATAGGAGTGGCTACAAATTTTATTGCTGAGGTAATGGCCTTAATTGGTGCTGGTGAATGGGCTATAAGAAGACACTATTCTAATGTGTGCTTGACCGGACTCTGGCGTTTTCTGATCTTTCGATTCGAGGAAGATTCCTTGGATGGTTGAAAAGAGATGGCAAAGGATAAGAGCAAGAATAAGTAGTATCTCCTTGAGACATTCCTTTAGAGAAATTAATTTCTCACAGACAAAATGGCGAAGAAAGGCTCATCTCTTAATAGAGGTGAGGTGATTGAATTTAATGAAAAACCTCCATTCTTAGGTGCCTTGGAATGGGAAGAGCAGATTTATTTCAGGTTCTGCTAATTTTTGGGCTGAATGTATTGGGCTTAGGTGCTTTTATCTTTCTTTTACAGTTTTTTTGCTTATTCTGTTCTGGGCTTGTCTAGTCAGATTTTTTTGTAAACTTTTTGTTTATTTTTGGTAATAAAATTTTAATGATTTAGAAAAAAAAAATTCTACAATTTGTATCCATTCAGGTGAACAGATTTCCTTTTGGCATGATAAATGGGTTGGTGATACCTATTTGGCAAACAACTTTGGTCTTCTAAGTAAGTTAGACAGACTGCAGTTTGGTTCCTTGGCAAACCACATTACTCAAGATGGTTCTTGGAAATTTGAGTTCAAAAGAACCCTTAATAACTCAGAGGCAATTCAGCTGGCAGATCTTTTAAGCATTATTGGGAGTAACCCTCCTGTTACAGATAATTTACCTGACACAAGAAGGTGGTCTCTTCATCATACAGGGTGTTTCTCAGTAAAATCTCTTTATCAAACTCTTGTTTCCAATGAAGGAGTTGATGATTTTCCTCATCAGTTTGTATGGAATTCTGGTGTTCCACCTAATGCCAACTTCCTTCTATGGTGCGCAGTTCATGGTAAACTCAATTCTTTAGATATGCTACAATGCAAAGGTATGGACATCGACAACTCCTGCATCCTTTGTGGAGACGATACTGAGTCTCAGAACCATATTTTTCTTCACTGCAAGGTGGCTCATTCTATTTGGATGGCTGTACTCCAAGTAATCACTGGGCATGGGTGTTCCCTGAAAGTTTACACTCTTTTGCTTGTACTTGGCCTCAAAACAAGCTTTCAAACACAGGGAAAGTGGTGTGGGATCTTCTCCCTGCTGCAGTTATCTGGGTGTTGTGGAGGGAACGTAACTGTAGAACTTTTGAGGAAAAATATTGCTTCAAAACAGACAGAGATTTAGCCTTAGATGTTAAAACTTTGGTTTTGTCGTGGGCAATAGCAGCTGGGAAAAAGGTTCATTTGAATTTTTCAAATACTGTAACTAATTGAGAGATTGTTTACTCCTGATTGTTGTTTCCTTGTTTTGTTTTTAGTCTATCTTTAGTAGACCGTTGTAAATTCTCTCTTCTTTAATATATCTTCTTTTCTTATCAAAAAAAAAAATGGATGCCAGCTCAATTTTGTTTTCTTAATAACTCACATGATCCACGCATATGCCCACCTAATTATTGGCATGGAAAAGATATTGTGTATTCCTACGATCCCTACGTAGCTAACGTCGATCTCAAAATAGCGACATTGGGGTGCATGAGTGGCATCATGGTTGATTTTCCATTTTTATTATCATAACAGTTAATTCTCATTAACGGTCAAGAAACGGCAAAAAGAAAGTCATAATCTATTGCCGCCGCTGATCTCAATTGACAAACACAATACATATAGATTCTTCTTTTTCTTTCTTGTGAAGGACTCGAATATCATTTATCATCCACTTGACTTTTGAGTCAATTACAGCTAAAACCACTCGTTAATCATTTTCATATGCCACAGTAGTACAGTATATTATCCATAATCACCTAATGTGTACTACATTCACATGTATGTAACACATCTTGAACTTGTATAATCGAAAAAGCAAAAGAAAACTTCCGGTTGGAAGATTCCTATTCCGGATATTATTTATGTCGCACCCCAATCATCTGATTTTTTGATATCAAATTTGTTTATAATTACTTATCATCCAACATGTTTTGTGCAATAAGTAGAACGCAAATGGTTGGTGGTGCTTTCACTTCTCGGTGCGTGAATTTTAGCATTACGTAAATGACGACATCCCCCAGGGCCGGCATTTGATCTTATCGTAAATATAGTTGAAAAGTGTTATCAATGTCGTTTCTTTTATATTTTTTTATACGTGCGTGAAGTTGTAGGACATTTTCATGTTTTTAAATTTTTGGTCCACCAAAGAAAAAGAGCGAAAATGACTTCCATAGTGGAATTAAATTACTATCACAAGTTCATAACCCCAATCGTGAAATGGTTTAGGATTCTTGGTTTAATAGAACCTGGCTAAATTGGGGCCTATGGATTTTTTCATCCACCCCATAAAGAATGATAAGGAGTGTCTAAATTTGATGAAACTACTATTTTACCATCTATCAAATATTAATACTACTAATTTGTCCCCATCAAATCTTAATCATAAAATTAAAAACTAAAATCAAAATCATAAAACTAAAATCATAAAATTTAAAAACTAAAATCAAAATCAAAATCATAAAACTAAAATCATAAAATTAAAAACTAAAATCAAAATCAAATTCATTTCCATCTCCACTTCAACTGATTCTTCTTCTTTTCTTCTTCTCAACCCAATCCTATAAACTAGGTTTTAGTAACATAAAATTGCTCAAAAATTGGAAATTTTGAAATCAAATTTTTCCTGGTTTATCAGAATCGGTTAACTTTAATGTATATGTGATCCGATTGCAAATAGAAACGGTTTATGTTCATGCCCACAAAGACCGATTGTCCTTGATATGTTTTCTGGTTCGAGAAATTTGAACCAGATTCGGATTACATTAGCACTTATAAAAACCGATTGTTGATGTATAATGTTAGAATCAGATTTTATATGTGTGTCGAGTAAACCGATTGTTGTTCTCAATTTTTCTGTATCTTTTTTTTGTTAGAATCGGATTACATGAGCATTCTTATAAACCGATTCTTGTTGTGCAATGTCAGGAATCGGTTTTTACATATGTATCGTGTAAACCGTTCTGGTTAACCAATTCTTGTTTCAGTTAATACTCGATCATAAAATGAGTATGAAATCATACTCGATTTCATTTCGATTACAAATGAAAAATAAAATAGTTCCGTATGATTTTACCCAATTTGAAAACGAGTATAACTTTATACTCGAATCGAAAGCGAGTATAACTTCATACGCGAATTGAAAGCGAGTATAACATCTTAAACGATCTGAGATTGAGTATGAAGTCATACTCATTTTTAACTCGGGTATAAAATGAATTTTGATTTTATTTGATGTTTAACAACACATAATTCACAGATAAAAAAGAAAACATTTACCCACAATCGGTTTATGTTCATGCCCATATAAACCGATTCTGGATAATCGGTTGATACTAATGAAAACATATACCGATTCTAAGTTGGTGTTCTTCAAAAAATTTCAAAATTTCAAATTTTTTCATGTTCAGATGATTCATTAACACACGTTAATTTCACATCTAACACTATATTTTACCACTAATCATCGAATTAACACTAATTAATTAGAGGGTAAATTTGTCATTAAAAAATATTTGGTTAAGGGGCTTTTCATTTTACTTCAAAATATCTCTATTTTGTCACGTAGTGATAGGCCCCAATTAATCCTTATAGGCCCCAATTTAGCCAGGTAATAGAAGTAGTCTTTTTTTCGTGTGACATTCTACAAACAAAGATAAAAAGTACTTTGAAGAAAAATGAAAAAGTGTTTTTTGAGTCATGACTTACCCACAGGTTGGGGAAGAAAATGTATATTCCGTGGAGAAAACAACCTGGACTAAAAGTGATAATGTGAAAGTGACCAAGCAAGTTCTTTAATCCATTCTTTGGGAAACATTTTTTCTTCATTTGTTGGGTGGTCCTTAGTTAATTTGTTGTTAATAATAATAAAAGAAATCAATTACTATGTTTAAAAATGATCAATTTATTTGACAATTAGCTGTGGAAGCCGAATTGTATTTGACAAATATACACCTTAATCGCGGTATTGTTGTTTCCTTGTTGCTATACCCAGCGTGTCGCAATGCTCTCCAAGTCATAAGTGGGATTTGATCAGAAAGACGTGGAGTTTATCATTCTCCAAGTCGATAAAGCATTAGATTAGCATCAAGAGAAAAGAAACTAGTGGCCAGTGGCCACGAATGCAATTCCAACTGTCTCTTTTACAACCAAATACAATTGGATTATGCATTTGTGATTTGGACACCTCATGAATCCTTTACGATCATGTAGGGCCGGCTGAATGGATGCCATTGTCACGGCATCTCACTGGATAGACAGCTAAGTTATGTTTTGTTAATAACCCACATGATCAATGCATGCCTATGTGTATCTCAACTTATTTGCATGGAAGAGATTTTGTGTTTCCTACCTATCTTTTCAAAATGCTATAAGAGTGGCAGTATATGTACTGTGGTATCACTAGTATATACGGTCCGCCTGGACTATTCCCATTGATTTGGTCGAGCTTATTTCATGAGTGGGGTGGTGGGACTTTAGCTAGCCACATAGTAGATCGGTTTCTTCGTAGGACTGTAGCCACCCCCCAGCAGGGGCGGAGCCAAGAATTTTGTTATGGGGTGCAAAATTTTCTAAGGGATGCACAATATTTTTAGGTGTGCAAAAATGCAAACATAGGCTTGGATATAGGATTTTTTTCTTCTAATGGGCCTAAAATAGGTTTTGGAGCCAGCTGGGCAGGGGTGCACTAGATGGCTCCGCCCCTGACCCCCAGTCACCAGCTATCATACGGTTGTTTGTTATGCAACATCTCTTGATAAACCACCTAGCTCAGGACCCTTGAATATTTGGGATTGGAAGTATTTCATTTTTCATGCTGGTAAGCGGTAACCAAATAGTTTTCATACCATCAATAAAAATCAGAAGCAAAATAAATTTGTTTCACAATAATTTATTTTTCGTTTTTAAAAGACACTTTTAAACTTTATTTCCAATGATTTTTTTTTTCATAAAAGAGGAGAACCCTCGGAACATTACATAATATGATAGCCGATTATGAAAATCGGTTACATGATTTTTCAAGATCACTACAAAATCATCATATCCATAGTATCTCCACCAATTCTTGACTAACCATCATAAGTTTGCAAACTTTAAAATCTTTTCAGAAATCCCAAAAGACCAACAAGTATCACAGGGCCTAATTAGTTTTGAATCAAAACTAATTTTGTTGACTGCGGAAAGCAGTGGTTGGTTCAAATCCAACCCCGTGATTTCACGAGCATGTAAGCTAGGCTTACAGCTAAGGTTTTTATGGTAACAATGTCTTACAACTAATTCAAAGTAACATGAGCAGTAGCAGGGTATTACGTAACATGAGCAGTAGCTAAGTCTTTGGTAACAGGAGCAGTAACTGAGATTTCTTGAATCAGTTTTTTGAAGTATGTATCGGGATGAATCGGCCCGACTCAGCGTTGGAGTCTTTGTAACAGTTGATATAAATGATGAACTTGTAGATGATCTTGATATTCCTGTTTTTGCTTTCTTAGTTATTGAAGTTCTTGTTGCTTGCTCAATATCTTCAGTAGCCAATAAAGTTGATATTTATAGAAGATCATACTCCTGCCAGAAAGTTGCTGCATCAAAGATGGGGTGACAATCTGTTAGAGCATGGCTCGGTTGAACCCACCAAGCGTTGGTATGTCAAGTTTGGTTGTCATATTTTAGTGAATCAAAACTCATGTTAAGAGTCGCTTGATTATGTACTAGAGTTAAACTTCGTATAGGTTAGCTTGAAAGTATTAGGATATGAGACATTACAAGTATTAGAAAGACTTGAAGATGTGAAGAAGCAAGGAGCTACAACGACAACAATCATCCTTCCCCTTGAGGTTAGTGATATTTGACTTGAACTGTTTCATTCCCTAACGTATCTTTTAAGTCGTGCATATTGAAAACATAACTCATGAAACATATTTGAACTCTAGATAGACATAGTATTAAGGAATACAATACGAGGTTTATTGCTTAAACATTAAACTTTGTAGATAAGACATCGCCATAATCATTTGAATGCTATTGTGATTATGTATGGGTATAAGGTGAGGATTTCATCCTAGGGAACAATGTTTACATGTGTTCTAAGGAAGTAAGTTCATAAACTTGTTTGTGAACCGAAAAGGAAATTGCCAGGTGTTATTGGTTTTGTTATTCATTACATATCTTATGGACAACCAATATGTGTGATAGAGTATAACCGCTCACAACTTGTTGTGTTCTTGGTAGAACTGTTCACAAAGGCCTGACTTATGTATTGGTATAACTTTTATTAGTAAAACCGATCTTAAGTAATCACTTGTGGTATGATCGGATTTTGTATGTCTGACCTTGTAAGGGAAAGGGAACCGATCCTAGTAATGGAAAGGGAACCGATCCTAGTAAGGGGTGCAGTACATCAAAGGGAACCGATCCTTGTATGGGGTGCAACAAGGTTTATAGCAGAAAGGGGAACCGATCCTATGGACATGTGCAACACATATAAGTTAGATACCATATATATGTGGGGAACCGATCCTAGTACCTCAACCGAATTTTTGGGAAGCTAGTGTGACTATGCACAGTACTCACATGGAGGTAGAACCGAAACTTGTTTTGGTAGAACCGTAAACCCATGATTGTAATTGAATGTCGGTTCAATCAATCACATAGTTCTTGAAAGTCAGATGAACCAATTCTTAACTTGTTTGGAAGTGTGGCAAATCGGTTTCAAGGTTGTAAGTGTGAAAGAGAACTTACAAAGTTAAGATGTCGACAAACTTTGAACACGTCTTTGTGAATGTTTATTTCTATAATTGTTCAAAGATATTCCTTAACGGCTAAGGGAAGAGAATCCCAGGATCGAAACATAAGTAAGTTAAGAATATTTTAATTAAGGTTATTAATTTCATTTTGTAGGGAAATTACAGAATTAGTAGTGTGCATTTACTAATTAGATTTTTCCGAGAGATTTCGATCGTTATTTTTGGACAGAGCATTTTCAGGAATTATGAAAACCGAATGTGAGCTTTTATGAATATCTTGAGAATATTTTCGATTTTGGAAATTCCTTGGTGTCCAAACTTCCTTGTCTATAAATACACGAAGTTTGCCTTTCTAGCAAACTTATCCTTCGTAACAACAAATTTACTCTTTTGTTGTTGTTACTAGTGTAGCCGCCTATTCGGAGAGGAGAGTAACCTAATTAGGCGAAATATCTTACGGCCGCTCAGTTTAAAGTCTTCTTTGGGATTGAGAATCTCTAGCGCGACCCGTTGGTGGGAAACTAGATAATTGCGGTTTATCTTTGTTTTTGATTGATTTGATTGACTAACGGTGGTTGAAATATGATTGCACCTAGTTTGTTTATTCTTGAGAATCTTCTCTTCTGATATAAGATTCACTCAAACTAGTTCGAGTTTTCGACATGGATCTTTAGACTGTTGTTAGTTCTAAAGACGATCTTATGATAATCCATTGTTAATAGACTCAATTATGCGTGATTGATCACAAGAGATTCAAGTGATTGTGCAAGTTTTTATTGAAGATTTAAGAAGATTTGAAGACAAATAAGATATTGAAGATCTGACTTGGGTTTTATAATCTTTGGTGTGCACAATACTTGTTTCGGTAAAAGATGATCCAATTAATAATCGGTTTATCCTTGTGGTAGATTGGATTGATTAATTGAGTAGATCGGCATCAATACGTTTCCTTGTGATTAAAGGTATTGATTGGCTTAATCTTAAACGATTACCTTTGGGTGATTTAACATAAGATAGATCTAAGGACCCGACGAAGGAGTTTATGTTAGATAAACAGAAGAGCCTTTGTCCGACTCATATCACTTGGTTGAATAGAGTTGATACCAAACAGATTTGTTGTTCCTTTACTGTTTGGAATACGAACCAAAGGAATTGTTCCAAATACGTGACTTATTCACAAGTCGGAGGCGTGGAATACATACGGAACTAAGTGAACTATAGGGTTAGTTACTTGGTCTCAACTATACGAAATTAGGTGTAATTTTGTGTAGCGGCTTAATCCTTAGAGTATTCAATTCTGGACAAGGTCCCGTGGTTTTTCTGCATTTGCGGTTTTCTCGTTAACAAAATCTTGATGTGTCATTTACTTTTATTTTCCGCATTATAATTATTTTATTATAATTAAAGTAAATCACACAAACGTTAATTCATATTTACTTGATAAGCAATCCTATTGTGTTTGGTTAAGTCCGAACCTTTGTATCAAGTAAACATACTTCATTGTTGTATTTTCTCGATCTCGTATCCATAGACGATCACACGAAGTGTGAACCGATTAGTTGCATTGTCTCGACTCAGTCCATAGACAATCTCTTCCGGAGAAAGGACTTATAGGTAGGAAAAGTTTTAGCTTGAGGTATATTTGGGTACCCTCGCCTTTTCAATTGGTATCAGAGCAGGCAAACATGAAAAGATCTAACAATCTGTGTTTGGTGCGATCCAACCTATAAGAATGAACTCGATTTCTCATGAATTGACTTCAATTAACGTGCCGCCAAGATTTGACGGAACAAACTATCTATGGTGGAAATCTGCTATGAGATCTTTTCTTCAATCACAAGACATTAATACTTGGCTATTAGTCATCGATGGTTATACTCTACCAAATAGAGAAAATTCAGAAACTGAGTTTAAACACTTAGCAGAGTTTTCGAACGAAGAAAAGGCACTTGCAAAGCAGAATTCAGATGGTTTGAATGTTATTATTCATGATGTAAGTCGCGACCTACAACATCATGTGTCAACATGTCAAACTTCGAAAGAAGCTTGGGATAATCTTCAGATCGTATTCGAAGGAAATTCTTCAGAGAAAGAAGCTAGACTTCAAACCCTCACTTCCGAGTGGGAAAATCTTCGAATAGATGATAACGACACTTTTGAGGAGTTTCACATTAAACTCTCTGAGATAATTAATGCCTCTTTCTCGTTAGGAAAGACTATTTCTGAAAAGGATATAGTATGCAAGATTCTCAGTTCGTTGACATCTAGATACGATTCTAAGAAGCATGCAATCGTTGAAGCTAATGATCTTTCGTCTCTATCTAGAAGTTCCTTAGTTGGAAAAATAAAGATCTTTGATCAAGAAATGTTGTCTAAACAAAAGGACAATCTGGGCTATAAAGCCATAAAAGGAGATTCGACTCAATATTCGGAAAATTCCGATGATCAAGAAGATCTCTTTTCTTAAGATGAAGGAGAAATAAACCATCACTTGTCTCTTATTACTCAACGATTCAAAAGACTGTTGAGACATCGAAAAAGAGGAGCACATGCGTCAAAAAGGAAAAGTGTTCCTCCACTTAAATGTGAAGACACCTGGGATGATGATGATGTTATTCCCCAATGTTACAAGTGCAGAGGCTTTGGCCATATCTCTTCCATTGTCCAACCAAGGACACACAGTGGAAAAGAAAAGCTTATACTGCCACTCTTGATTATTGTCCTAATGAGAATAATCAAGTTGATGAGATAGATCATGTTTTAACTATTGCAGAAATTTGTGATTCTGAAACCCTTCCAAACATATATACTCATGAAGAGTTCAATCATTTGATTTTCGAAAAAACGTTTCCATGTAAAGATAAAAGAACTCATCTTTTTAAGTCTGACATTTGTGAAATAAAGTCATCGCTTGATCAACTCAAACAGAGTTTTCTGAATGATAAAGAGAAATTTAACAAGTGCCTAAAGAAAATCGAGATTACTCAATGCTCCGAAAGAGTACAAGCATCTAAACTCATCTCCGACATTCGTTCTTGTAAAGATGAGATTAGGGTGTTAAAAGTAGAAAATCATAAATTGAGAGAGAGACTCAATCGCTTTGAAAATTCATCACCTAGGTTGAATGATTCAAGAAACAAGAAGGCAATAATAAAGAGATATGAGGGATCCGATTCCACGAAACGTGATAATTCTGGTGTTTGCTTTCTGTGCAAACAAAGTGGGCATTTTCAAAGAGAATGTTTAAATAGAAAACAGAGAGAGAGACTGTATAAAACCAGAAAATCAAGATCTAATCGTAGATAGAAAATCTCTTCGAAACAAGATAATAAGCTCTTTGAGTATCATGATCCCACAACAAGACTAAGAAGTGAATCTAAGTGCTCAAACATTCCGTTGAAATCTTCAAAGGAAGACAATTCAACAACCAGATTGTGATAGTCTAACCGATTATCATGAATCCTTACGAGTTACCCTTAATAATATGGAGTAAGGATACTGATGTAAATATTTAGTTTTAAATATTTCCAAAAAATTAATTTTTCGGTTATGAAAAATATTCTCAAGGATCTTTGAAGAAAAGTTCCAAAACTTATAAGAGGTAAAATATATTGCCTCATTTTCGCAGAGTTCTGTCAAAAATGTCCACCTCTAGTTGCAGTTCTCGAAAAACCGAAAAAGTCTGGACAATATTGTTTCCAAACAAGAAACTTCGTCTTGAATCGTCTGATGGAGATTCTGATTCATCTCCAGTGTTTCCGCATGATGTTCCTAATGAAGATATCTCCTCTCTCAATGATAATCTTCTCAAGAATCTTTCACTAAAGCTGGATCTAATTTTATGTGAAGTAAGGAACATGGAAAAGGATTTGAGAAAGGAAGTTAAAGAAGTCAATGACAATGTTGTGAGTCTTGAATCTAGGCTCGTGATCATTGAAGATGATTGGAATCCAGTGAAATCTGCGGATCCAGTTTCAGCATTGGATGAAAACTCTAAAAAGTCTATTTCAGAGTTTCACAAATGAGAAAATAAAATAATAATAGACATTAATTTTTGATTTCTTTCATTGATTGTATTGGTCTATTATGAATAAAACTATTATGAATAAAATTATTTGATTGGTAATTTTTCTTGTGATAGTTTTTGGTTTACATAGCATGTGCTTAATTTCTTTTACCTTATTACTATGTATGTTAAGGGATGTTTGATTTCGGTTTTACTACCTTAATATTTGATCTCATATATTGTGAACCCTCATGGTTTGGGTGACTTTTTGATTTAGCGGGATTAAGTTCTAGCCCTTGTAGGTAGGCTTTATCAAAGGATTATGAGGGGTTCTAATAGAAACAATATGTGAAAAAGTCACAATATGTTGAATCGGTTTTGGTTTAGCATAAAAGCATATGTGTTTCGACGGTTTTCAACTTTTGCTTGCAATTGTTAAAACCGGTTTTCAACCTTTCTCTGGTAAAGGTTCAGGTGTGTTGTTATTCTTTTGTTCACGCATAAGGATGGCAACGAAGTGATATTTCGATATCAATTCTCCCTAGACGAAGATGCAATCATATTGGAGAAGTGGATGCGAAATTTGAGGTAACAATCTTGTTAGTTAATTGTTTTCCTGTTTAAGAAAAGCATGAGTTTATATTATATATATTTGTTGCTTTTGCTTAACAAAATTTCGGTTCAATTGATATTTATTCTTTCATCACTTTGATTCCTAAGAAGGAGGATTCGTGCACTCCAAAAGAATTCAGACCCTTAAGTCTAATTGGAAGTGTATATAAAATTCTCTCTAAAGTTCTGGCAATGAGACTTAAGAAGATTCTACCTCATTATATTTCTGAGTTTTAAGGTGCATTCATTCATGGAAAACAAATCTTGGATGGAGTACTCATTGCTAATGAGTGTGTGGATAGCAGAATAAAAGATAAGAAGTCTTGAATTCATTGCAAAATAGACATGGAGAAAACATTTGATATTGTCAATTGGGATTCACTTTTCACTATTCTGCAAAAACACGAGTTTGGTAGTAGATGGATTTCATGGATCAGATGGTGTGAATCCTCTTCTCGTTTATCTACCTTGGTAAATGGTGGTTATACTGAGAAGTTTAAACCTAGCAAGGGTCTTAGACAAGGGGACTCTTTGTCTCCTTATTTGTTTCTTTTGGTGGTAGAATTGTTGTCCACGTTGATTAATGATGCAGTTCGAAGAGGTAAATTAACTAGTTTTCAAGTGGTTGAAAATGGTTTAATGATCTGTCATTTACAATTCGCTGATGATACTTTAATATTCATTGATGCATCTGTAGAGGAGGTAAAAATAAATAAATTTATAGACGAGGTTAGAAGACTTTTCATTATTCTATCTATGTTTGAGTCTCTAACAGTATTGAAACTTAACTTGGAGAAGAGTACAATGGTCAGTATGGGAGCATATGACAACATCAAAGCATTATCAAAGGAAATTGGATGCAAGACTAAAAAAAATCCCTATAAATTACTTAGGGATGCATATTGGTGCTCATTAGAGATGCACTTAAGTTTGAGAGTAGGTGCTGACAAGAATAGAACAAATATTAGCAATATGAAAAAAGAAAAGTTTGAACGAATCAGGTAGACTTATTCTCATCGAACATTGTTAGAGCAATGCTCGGTTGAACTCGCAAGCATTGCTATCTCAAGCTTGTTTGTCAATGTTAGTGATCAAAACTATAAGTCTTGATTTCTAGTCTACTTATAGATGTCTCAGACTAGGATAGATTGTGTAGTTGATCATTAGACTTCACGACGTTCATTAATTGAAGACGAAGAACTACTAAGGAGGGCTTGTGGAACTTCATCAACAAAAGGTATGTAGAGAATAAAACTCATATATCACTTGGAAAGTCTATTTCTACTATATATCATGTATTGAGACATAAGTCGTAGTGCTATATACTCCCTACGTTTCTGGAAAAGAGATACTTCCACTTTTTCAATTTGGTCTATTTTTAGGCTAAAATGAAAAAGTAAAAGTATCTCTTTTCCAAAAACATAGGGAGTAGTTTTCTATTATGCACATTTGATATTTCGAGCTGAGTTTAACTCGCTTTCATATTTCTCGAAATATGTGTTGGTAAGCTTTCGCTTCAACCAAGTTCATCTTATATTCTTGATGAAAGTCAAAAGATGATCATGTGAAAATCGCCGAGTAACATCTTACATGGTTTGTGTGATACAATCATTTGATGTAGACTTTGAATGTTTCGTTATGATTATTTCAATAACTTGAAAATTGCTTTGATGCTAATAGTTCGTTAAAACAGCTATTGTCATCCTCTAAGAAAGTTTCAATGATTGAAATAGAGTTTAGAACACTTAACCATCATTGGATTATGAGCATAGTATGCGTTCTTGCATATATATGATCCATGACCGGAACTATAGTATGCATACCCGTATGCGTACCTGTTGGTTGTGAAATTCCGAGTACCTAAGTACACATACCCGTACGTGTACTGGCGAAGGGTTTGGATCCGAGAATTTCAGTTGTTTTTGGAAGTATGCGTACACGTTTGCATACTGGCGAACCCAAACTCAGACCGGCTACTTAAGTATGCGTACCCATTTGCATACTTGAGTGGTTAAAGTTCTAAAATCGGTTTGTTCATGAGATAATACATTTATAGAATAAGGAATACATTCTTTGCAAACCGTGGCTATAATGTTCATGAATTGATTCGAGTGAATCAAACCAATTTTGCTTCAATTGTGTTATTGTATACTTTTATAAGAATATATCAATTGAACAACTCTATAACTAGTTTCATTTGAGTCATTTGAACTAGTTGTGGTTAAGATGAATAAGGTTGATATGAGAGTTTTCATATAGCTAACCCCGGTTAACTATTGTTGAGCCAACCTAGTGCACACGTTTAGGTACGGTTACTCAAACCTAAATGAAGGTACATTTCATTTGTGTATCACAAGCTAAGTTCGATCTATCGGTTGAAAGATATTATCTTGAGTCTAATCATGTTTTCATCTAACGGTGAATATTGAATGCTTTGTTATTAAGGTAACTTAGATTACAAATCCGGATTTGAAAACTATATAAGGGAGAACTCTAGCAAGAATCGGGAAACCTAATCCCCACATCTTTTTGTGTGATACTAGTTGCGACTAGAGTCGATTCTCCTTTAACCTAACTATTTTCTCTGTAGTTGTAGGTTAACGACTTGAACACTTCATTGGGATTGTGAAGCCATACCCAACTATTTTCTCTTTAGTTGCATGTTCTGATCTTACTTCCACTATCGTGATTGAGTATTATCTTTGCTAAGATTTGCTTGAGATTTATTTCCGACAGGTAAGATTAAAAGTAGTCACAAACATCTTCGTCGAACCGTTTGTGATTCCATAATATCTTGTTTCGCTACCATGCGATTAAGATTATTGTGAGGTGATTGATAATACTTGGCTGTTCTTCGGGAATATAAGTCGGGTTTATCAATTGGTTCCTGTGCACCTTGATTTATCAAAAGACAGAACAAAACTCGTAGGTATTTCTGTGGGAGACAGATTTATCTATTCCGATAGACTTTACTGTGTGAGACAGATTTATTTATCAAGTCTTCGACTTTGGATCGTAGCAACTCTTGGTTGTGGGTGAGATCAGATAAGGGAATCAAGAGCGTAGAATCCTGATGGGGTTCAGAGACGTAAGGAGCGCAATTGTACGTTGATAATTGTGAGATTGATTATGGCTCAACTACATTCCAGTCCGAAGTTAATTAGTAGTAGGCTAGTGTCTGTAGCGGCTTAATACAGTGTGGAGTTCAAAGCTGGACTAGGTCTCGGGGTTTTTCTGCATTTGCGGTTTTCCTCGTTAACAAACTTCTGATGTCTGTGTTATTTCTTTTATGCATTATATTTTGTTATATAATAGATATATCACAGGTTGTGCGTTAAGATCAATCAATTAGATAATCCAACCTTTGGTTGTTGATATAAATTGATTGACACTTGAACATTAGTTTTTTGTATCGTTCAAGTTATTTCTATTATTCAATCGGGCTCGCAAATTCATATTTGTTGATTGCAGATTGAAATGGGAAATTGAGGTATAAACTCTTTGATATACTTTTCTCTATATTGAGTCTGACTGTCTAGTTGATTCTCTTGAAAGTATATTGGAGTTTGTCTATTCAGATTACCGAGCGAAATATTAGGTGTGGTCGTTAGACCCCCGCTTTTTCAATTGGTATCAGAGCAGGCAAAAAAGTTGAAGACCTCATAAGTCTGTGTTTGTAGCGATCTGAATATGGACGGAAGTGCTATCTCTGATAAACGCATCACCAGAAACAAAAGTTTTGTTTCTATGAAATCTATTAAAGAGAAAGATTTGTCAATCTCGAATATAGACGAACCAAGTGTTCCAATGAAATAAACTTCCATTGACAAGTGTTACCCGGATTACCTTACTGACGAGTCTGACTCTGAAGTTCAAAGGGAAGCAGCTAAAGAGAGTGCAGTGAATCTAAGACTTGTTAGTATCCAAGCTGATAATGTCAACCGGTTGAAACACAAAGTCAATGTCCTTGTTGGTATGGTAAATAAGCGTGACTCTCTTCTAAAGGTCATTCGAGAGGAAAACGCCTCAGTCTGTTCTTCACAAACTCTGTTTGAGGAAAAACTTGAAAAGACGAGGGTACCCAAATATACCTCAATCTAAAACTTTTCCACCTATAAATCCTTCCTCCAAAAGTGATTGTCTATGGACTGAGTCGAGACAATACAACTAATCGGTACACACTTCGTGTGATCGTCTATGGATACTAGATCGTGACAATACGACAACAAGATAACTTGCGTGATTGACTATGGATACAAGATCGATACAATACAACAACGAAGTATGATTACTTGATAATATGTTCGGACTTAACCAAACACAATAGGATTGCTATCAAGTAATTAGGAATTAACATTTGTGTATTTTACTTCTAATTATAATAAAAACAATTATAATTGCGGAAATAGAAAAGTAAAAGACACATCAAAACTTTGTTAACGAGGAAACCAAAAATGCAGAAAAACCAAGGGACCTTGTCCAGAATTGAATACTCTCAGGATTAAGACGCTATACAAAATCTAAACCAACTTCGTATAGTTGATACCAAGCAACTAAACCTATAGTTAACCTAGTTCTGTCTGTATCCCTGAACATTTCCTTTGGTTCGTATTCCAAATAGTAAAGGAAAAACAAATCTCTTCGGTAACAACTCTTTTCAAACAAGTGATATGAGTTTGACAAAAGGTTCTTCCATTTATCCCAATAAACTCCTTTGTCAGGTTCTTAGATCAATCTATCAACAACGACCAATGTAATTGTCTAGACTATGCAATCAATACTTTGAATTACCAAGAATTGTATCGATGCCGATCTACACAACTAATCAATCCAATCTATCAAAAAGATAAACCGATTATAGTTGGATCCCCAGCCAATCAAGTTTTGTGCACACTAAAGATTATGAACTCAAATAAGAAATCTTCTTTGTCTTCAAATCTTCTTAGATCTTCAATAAACACCTGCACACAATCAACTTGAATCTCTTGTGATCAATCACACACAGAACAGAGTCTGTTAACAATGGATTATCACAAGACGACTTTAGATCTACAAACAGTCTAAAGATCCCCGTCGAAACTTCGATCTAGTTTGAGTGAATCTTATATCATAAGAGAAGATTCTCAAGCATAAACAAACTAGGTGCAATCAAAGTTCAACAACCGTTAGTCAATCAAATCAATCGAAAACTAATAATAAACTACAATTATCTAGTTTCCCACCAACGGTACTCGTAGAGCTTCCCAATCCCAAAGAAGTCTTTAAAACGACCGGTCGTAAGAGAGTTCGCCTAATTAGGGTACTTTCCTCTCCGAATAGACGGCTCCACCAGTAACAACACAACTAGGTAGTTTTGCTGGCTCTGAGAATTAGTTTTCTCGAAATGCAAACTTCAATATTTATAGACCAAGGAAGTTTGGACACCAAGGAATTTCCAAAACCGAAAATATTCTCAAGATATGCAATATATTTCCAAATTTGGTTTTCATAATTCCTGGAAATTCTCTGTCCAAATATTGACCAAAATTTCAGTGGAAAATGTCCAATTAGTAATGCACATTACCAATTTTTTATTTTCTAAAGATATGCATTGAATTGCTGGAAATTAAAAGCATATAAAACTAAAAACCTTAATTAAAAGATTCTCAATTTATTTCGATCTGGGATTCTCCTTTAGCTATTAAGGAATATCTTTGAACAATAATAGATAAGAATTACTGCACATGTTCAAAGTATGTCGACATCTTTACTTTGTAAATCCTCTTTCATATTTACAATCTTGGAACCGATTTGCCACACTTCCAAACAAGTTTAGAATTGGTTCATCTAATTTCCAAGAACTATCAAAAACATCCAATCACCATTCATGGGTTTAATGGTTTTACCAAAACAAGTTTCGTTTCTACCTCCAAGTGGCTACTAGGATCGGTCACATTTTTTTCCAAAACTTTGTTAACTAAGTACCAGGATCGGTTACCACTATTTATGGTACTTACTTGTGATCGGTTGCACAAGTTATAGGATCGGTTACACCAATAACTAAAACTTATTAACCTACTACAAGGATCGATTACACACTTTGTGATTAGTCCCACCAAGTACTAGGATCGGTTACCCAATGACTAGAATTGATCACACCAATTACAAATATCTAGCATAGCATCTCAGGTGATTACTTAAGATTGGTTTCACTAATAAAAGTCATACATATACATAAGTCAGGCCTTGTGAATAGTTTTACCAAGATACACAAACAAGTTATGAGCGGTTATACTAAACACACATATTGGTAATCCAAAGATTTGCAATGAATAACAATACCAATAAGCCTAGCGATTTCCCTTTCGATTCACAAAACAAGTTTATGAATGTACTTCCTTTAAACGAATGTAAAACATTGTTTCCTAGGACGAAATCTTCACCCATACCCATACATAATCACAATAACATTCATAAGATTATGTAGATGTCTTATATACGAAGTTCAAAAGATAGGCGTTATACTTCGTATTGTAATTCCTTAATACTACGTCTAACTAGAGTATAATCATTCACAGCTTCGTAGTTATGTTTTCAATATGCATGACTTCAAAGATACGTTAGGAATGAAACAGTTCAAGTCAAATATTACTAACCTCAAGAGGAAGGATGATGTCGTCTATGTAGCTCTTTACTTCTTCACATTATTCAAGTCTTCACGTAATACTTGTAAGTCTCATAGCCTAGTAACTTACTAGCTAACCTATATGAAGTTTACTCTAGTAAATGTTCAAGCGACTCTTTAAATGAGTTTTGATTCACTAAAATATGAAAACCAAACTTGACATACCAACTCTTGGTGGGTTCAACCAAGCTACGCTCTAACAATCTCCCCCTTTGTCAATTTTAGTGACAAAACTCTTACATCATATGGATAAACAAATTACAAGAATTCATTATACATACGCTTGATTCCAAGTTTCAACAACACAATAACCTGTAAACATTCAATCCACAAATGCCGATGTTGACATTATAATAACAAAGCTAATACTCCCCCTAAAGGTAAGATAGGTAGATTTTCAATCCACACGTCTTTGTTATTCCCTTTGTAGTTAAGATAACCACAAGTATCAATATGATATGTTACCCCCCCCCTTAGTCTATGCTTTACTCTTTCGTTAGATATAACGTTTAAACACCATTGTCCTTTCCTTAGTGATACCAAATCACTTGTTTACTCTATATATTTCTCCCTCTTTTTGTCACAAAATGACAAAGGTACGAGCAAATAAAGGACAAACCGAAAGGATCTTACAAATCTCAAAAGACTTGCAACCTATAAGAGTTAAGCACGATGGTTCCACATACCATTTTAGATAACCAATATCAAAATCGAAACTACAAAGTAATTTTGTTTTGGTATGTTACCAAGGAAACAATTGCCCGAAGCAATTTTCCCTAATAGTTTAGCAAATTAAAAATCGACTAAGCACCTTAGTTCTTTTGCTAAACCGATTGTACAAATACAATCGCTTGTTTGATAAGACCAAAATAAAGATCAGAATAAACTCTATTTTTCTCATCAGGTTCTAATTATTCGAACAATAACTTAGACCTTTCACTTTTAAACAAGACAAGTACTAGGTTAGTTAACTAGTATTTCTTGTTAAGGCATTCGATTAGACTTGGATAATCGAATCCTACACTTTGATAAGTCTAACTAAGATCAGAATTAACTTAGTTTCTCTTATCCATAATCGAATTGGACTAAACAAATGATCCCGAAAACTTTTGTTAAGCCATAAACAATTCATACAAACCAAATAAATCAACTTGCGTAATTATTTACCTCAACCGGAAGCAATTGAAACAAACATAGACATTAAAGTATCGCAATTGCACCGTAATTTCGTAAGCCTAAACAATTGATACCAAACAATAAAGAAAGATAACAATAGTTTTTATTAACCAGAAACAATTGAATCACACACACATCCATACACAAATAATGGAATAAACATCAATTGTACCGAAATTTTGTTAAGAAAAAGCAAAATATATGCAATAAAATCAAGCTTTTCTTAAACAGGAAAACGATTAACTAACAAATTCGTTACCTCAAATTTCGCATCCTCTTCACCCCTTAATATATGTCATTATTAAACGCAAGTTCAAGTTAGAACCCTCCCCCATCGTGTTGTCATCTTTTCGCAAGAACAAAAGAACAACAACAAAAACCAACCTTTACCAGAGAAAGGTTGAAAACCAGTTTTAACTAATGCAATGCAAAAGTTGAAACCCCGAAACACATATGCTTTTATGCTAAACCAAAAACGATTCAACATATTGTGACTTTTTCACATATTAGTTTCAATCAGAACCCCTTATGATCCTTTGATAAAGCTTACCAACATGGGCTAGAACTTAATCCCGCTAAACCAAAAAGTCACCCAAACCATAAGGGTTCACACATATGAGATCGAATATCAAGGTTATGAAAACCGAAATCAAACATCCCATAAATACATAGCAATAATATAAAGAATTCAAGCATTACAGGCTATGTAATCGAAAAACTATCACAAGAAAAATTATACACTAATAATTGTATTCATAAACAATAGATAGTTTTATTCAAAATAGACCTTATACAATTATTGAAAGAAATCAAAAACTGATGTCTATTTTCCTGGATTAATCCTTCATCTCAATGCTAGAGGAAGGTAGATTATTACTTTCAGTCTTCAGCTTGTGAATTTCTTCAAGTACATAACCCTGTTGTTTGGCCATAATTTCTTGCAGTTGAGAAATTTTCGTGAAGGATTCTGCAAGAACATGTAATTCTATCTTTGATTGAACACAGAAGTGTGTCAATGCTTCAATATACTGATCTTTCTTCAGCATATTCTCTCTTTCCTTCTTGCTAAGATAATCTCTCTTTTAGTTGGATCCCCAGCCAATCAAGTTTTGTGCACACTAAAGATTATGAACTCAAATAAGAAATCTTCTTTGTCTTCAAATCTTCTTAGATCTTCAATAAACACAAATGAGGAAAACCTGGGACGTTTATCAAAATCACACAATCAACTTAAATCTCTTGTGATCAATCACACAATTGTCAACTTGCAAATCTCTTGAGATCTACACAACTAATCAATCCAATCTATCAAAAGATAAACCAATTATAGTTTGGATCCCCGGTAGATCAAGTGCCAAATATTATGTTAACAATGGATTATCACAAGACGTCTTTAGAACTACAAACAGTCTAAAGATCCCCGTCGAAACTTCGATCTAGTTTGAGTGAATCTTATATCAGAAGAGAAGATTCTCAAGCATAAACAAACTAGATGCAATCAAAGTTCAAAAACCGTTAGACAATCAAATCAATCGAAAACTAATAATAAACTGCAATTATCTGAATTCCCACCAATGGTACTCGTAGATCTTCCCAATTCCAAAGAAGTCTTTAAAACGAGGGGTTGTAAGAGATTTCGCCTAATTAGGGTACTTTCCTCTCCGAATAGACGGCTCCACCAGTAACAACACAACTAGGTAGTTTTGCTGGCTCTGAGGATTAGTTTGCTCGAAATGCAAACTTCAATATTTATAGACCAAGGAAGTTTGGACACCAAGGAATTTCCAAAACCGAAAATATTCTCAAGATATGCAATATATTTCCAAATTCGGTTTTCATAATTCCTGGAAATGCTCTGTCCAAATATTGACCGAAATCTCAGTAGAAAATCTCCAATTAGTAAATGCACATTACCAAATTTTTATTTTCTAAAGATATGCATTTAATTGCTGGAAATTAAAAGCATATAAAACTAAAAACCTTAATTAAAATATTCTCAATTTATTTCGATCCGGGATTCTCTTTTAGCTGTTAAGGAATTTCTTTGAACAATAATAGATAAGAATTACTGCACATGTTCAAAGTATGTCGACATCTTTACTTTGTAAATCCTCATTCATATTTAAAATCTTGGAACCGATTTGCCACACTTCCAAACAAGTTTAGAATTGGTTCATCTGATTTCCAAGAACTATGTGATTGATAAAAAACATCCAATCACCATTCATGGGTTTAATGGTTTTACCAAAACAAGTTTCGTTTCTACCTCCAAGTGGCTACGAGGATCGGTCACATTTGTTTCCAAAACTTTGTTAACTAAGTACCAGGATCGGTTACCACTATTTATGGTACTTACTTGTGATCGGTTGCACAAGTTATAGGATCGGTTACACCAATAACTAAAACTTGTTAACCTACTACAAGGATCAATTACACACTTTGTGATTATTCCCACCAAGTACTAGGATCGGTTACCCAATGACTAGAATTGATCACACCAATTTCAAATATCTAGCATAGCATCTCAGGTGATTACTTAAGATTGGTTTCACTAATAAAAGTCATACATATACATAAGTCAGGCCTTGTGAATAGTTTTACCAAGATACATAAACAAGTTATGAGCGGTTATACTAAACACACATATTGGTAATCCAAAGATTTGCAATGAATAACAATACCAATAAGCCTAGCGATTTCCCTTTCGATTCACAAAACAAGTTTATGAATGTACTTCCTTTAAACGAATGTAAAACATTGTTTCCTAGGAAGAAATCTTCACCCATACCCATATATAATCACAATAACATTCATACGATTCTGTCGATGTCTTATATACGAAGTTCAAAAGATAGGCGTTATACTTCGTATTGCAATTCCTTAATACTACGTATAACTAGAGTATAATCATTCACAGCTTCACAGTTATGTTTTCAATATGCACGACTCCAAATATACGTTAGGAATGAAACAGTTCAAGTCAAACATTACTAACCTCAAGAAGAAGGATGATGTCGTCGATGTATCTCTTTACTTCTTCACATTCTTCAAGTCTTCACGTAATACTTGTAAGTCTCATATTCTAGTAACTTACTAGCTAACCTATATGAAGTTTACTCTAGTAAATGTTCAAGCGACTCTTTAAATGAGTTTTGATTCACTAAAATATGACAACCAAACTTGACATACCAACGCTTGGTGGGTTCAACCGAGCTATGCTCTAACAAAACTCAAAGAGGATTCTTTGGAAATTGAACTTCTTTTGAGTAAACTATCTGTTCAAGAATGTTCCAAAGAGTCCACTAAACCAATTGCTTCTGATTTAACTGTAAAAATTTCAGTTCCAGAAGCCAAATCGAAATCCCTTCATGTTGAAAAGGATGTGCTTGTGTCTTCCTCTAATCAAGGAATATCCACGTCACATGGAAGGAAGATATCTCCCAACGATGGTGTTAAGACTGTTCTGTCTAATCACTCAGGTGATCGGAAAGTGTGTCTCTTTTGTTATTCAAAAGGACATGGAGAACAAAAGGGGAAATCTAGGTTGAATGACAATTTTATTGTTCGTCTTCAACACACCTTATATTTAATTCTCAAAGGTGTAACTGACATTCGTATGTATAGACCAATTGGTTTTAGTACTCACCCTGTGTGCCTTACCACGAAACTCAGTTCGATGTGTTCCTCAAATGTTCAAATGCAAAACAGTCTTCCTAAACCATTTCGTCCAAGAAGATCTCAAGGATCTTCTTCTACTAAAAAGGGAGATAATGTTGTTCATGATGTGAAAAAGGTACCAGAAGAAGAAAGCAAAGATGGAGAGATGGAAGACAACCTAAAAATGATAATTGAAGGTTATAAAAAGATTATTAACAGGCTGTCAATTCCCTCTTGTCAAAATTCTTCAGGTAAGAATACATAATATGCGTCGTATTTTGATGATAGTAAATTTTATGATAACTTCTCGCATCATAACGGTTTCCTCCAAAAATCAGGAGAAAGAGGTTTAAGCGAAAACAACGTTCATTTGAAAATCTTAAGGCTCATACTTATGCTAATTAATCACAAGGTTGTTTTCTCACTCCCAAAAACCCTGGTGTAGTGAGATTTGATCAGGTATACTTGATAGCAAAGTGTTTTCTGATTTTCTAGCTATTTTCTTATCGTTCCTAGCCGGATTATCATTCACAAACATGTTTGCATAAGTATTTGTATTTGTGTTTTGACCAAATTTTTATTTCTTTTTGAAATTTTATTGTGTCAAAAATGCTACCCTTATGCTCTAGATTTTGTCTTTGGTGAGAATATAAAATTTATTGAGCTAAAATTTGTGAAATTATTCACGTAGCAAAACAATGCTGTGTGAACAGTTTTCTTGCATTATGCTTGGAGCTTTTCTGCTATGTGTCAAGTTTGCGTGTGTACGGGTACCCATGTTACATGTCACGGACCAACTTTGGAAACCCTAAAATATGTTTCTCTGAGAAATTATTTAAAAACCAAAACCTTTTTGTGAGTACGTTTACTCCAGGTTTTTTGTTTATCAAGAATGACTTCCCCTCCTTGTTCTTGGGATTTGCCAGAAGACTGTATTGATGATGCTGTTTATTTTGAGTTCGTCTTAAAGAAGAGAAGAACCATTGTTGAAGCTGATGAACCCAATCATGGTGCATCATGGTATTATGCGTATTCTCATCAAGATAGAGAAAAGGCTGAGATGGTCTCTGCTGAAGTAGTTCATGGATTTCTCAATGACCTCGCAAAACTGAAGCTTGGAAACTCTATGAAGGATCTTGATGTGTTACGAACTGAGTTGAAAAAGGTTAACTCTGACCTTGTTCTCATGAAGTCGCATGTTAAGGATCTTCTCAAAGAGGATATCTTCTCCAAAGAGGTTGTCGATGCTGTCAATCACAAGCTTGAAGGTCTTGAAACCCGTGAAGACTTTGTACATGAACTCTGATTATCGTGTTTTCGGTTTTGATGTTTTTAGAGTTGCTTTTCTTCTTATTGTCTAGGAAACTTCTTATTAGAATTTATTCTTGTGTTTTTAACAAGGATAACTAGGGTTTGGAATAAGCATTATTGTGAGTACACATAACTATTGCCAACGATTTTCATCTTGCATGTTTTTAGATTTATTTATTTAAATTATAAGTTATTTGGAAGATGATTTTTGCAGTATTAATATTTATGGTTTCATATATTGCAAATTGTTATGGGATATGTTGTTTACGACCGTGAACCTTGACCGTCCCATATTTGTTCAAAAGTTAACTCTATTGTATGTCAGTATGAAAGTATTGATAAAAGATTGAATGAACTTTTGACTACAAAAGTTAAGCCTATTATGTCATTATGCAAATATTGATGGAAGATAGTATGAACTTTTGTTTACAAAGATTAAGTCTATTATATGTCATTGTGCAAATAGTGATGAAAAATAGAATGAATCTTTGATTATTCCGCAATATTTGTCTTTCCCTGATCCACATCTTTGTGAATGTACTGTGTTGCTCCGTAAGTTATCTTATGATGAGCATGACCAATTGAATTGATCATTTTCCTTGTGGTTAATTCAATGGAGATTTTTTGATAACAAATTCATGTTTCATGTGATTTGTTAATGTCCAAAGAAATCCTTCTTTTCTTGTAAAAGTAAGGTCGCTCTTGTTGTTCTTTCGGGAATGACATTTTATGGGGGAGAGTTCTTAATTGAACTTGTGCTTGATTACCAAATCTTTGTGGGGAGTGCGACTGTGGAATATTGTAGGAGTTATCTTATATGTTTATAAACTCCTTGATGAATACACTAAGTTTCGACTATGTGAAATCATCGAAACAAGTTGGTATGTTGTTCTCTTTTGGTCACGAAGTATCTCTATGAAAATTTCATGAGGATCCCACTAGTTTTCGTACCTTTGCCAATTTATATTGACAAAAATGGGGAGAATTAATGTGTAGTTCAGATTACAAATACATATGATTTACAGGTCATTATGTAAGGGGGAGTCGTTTTCATTGTGAAGTATTGACTAAGGGGGAGTGATACTTAATATTTTTTGTCAAAGTTGTGATACAATTGAACTTTGATGTTGTGTAATAATACTATGACACTGTATAACAATGATTGAGAGCAACTGTTTTCTCATTGATATAGCTACGGATCTTCAACAACTATGATGTTGAGTTGAAGACATTTAGAATCATTGGAGTACTTGGAAGTGACGAAGATTTCGAGTAATGTTGAAGAACCAAGGAGATCAAGCATTTGGATGAGAAGCTACAAAGTTTATTTATTTTGTAATCCATATGTATTGATAGTTTTTTCACTAAAATTGACAAAGAGGGAGTTGTTAGAGCACTACTCGGTCGAACTCGCAAGCGTTGCTATCTCAAGCTTGTTTGTCAATGTTAGTGATCAATACTATAAGTCTTGATTTCTAGTATACTTATAGATGTCTCGGACTAGGATAGATTGTGTAGTTGAGCATTAGACTTCACGACGTTCATCAATTGAAGACAAAGAACTACTAAGGAGAGCTTGTGGAACTTCATCAACAAAAGGTATGAGGATAGTAAAACTCATCTATCACTTGGAAAGTCTATTTCTACTCTATCTCCTATATTGAGACATAAGTCAGTGCTATATAGTTTTCTATTATGCACATTTGATATTTCTAAAATGAAAAAGTTTAACTTTTCGCTTACATATTTCTCGAAATATGTGTTGGTAATATGTGTTGGTAAGATTTCGCTTCAACCAAGTTCATCTTATATTCTTGACGAAAGTCAAAAGATGATCATGTGAAAATCACCGAGTAACATCTTACATGGTTTGTGTGATACAATCATTTGATGTAGACTTGGAATGTTTCGTTATGATTATTTCAATAACTTGAAATTTCTTTGATGCTAATAGTTCGTGAAAACAGCTATTGTCATCCTCTAAGAAAGTTTCAATGATTGAAATAGAGTTTAGAACACTTAATTAACCATCATTGGATTATGAGCATAGTATGCGTTCTTGCATATATGTGATCCATGACCGGAACTATAGTATTCATACCCGTACGCGTACCTGTTAGTTGTGAAATTCTGAGTACCTAAGTACACATACTCGTACACGTACTGGCGAAGGGTTTGGGTACGATAATTTCTGTTGTGTTTGGAAGTATGCGTACTCGTTTGCATACTGGCGAACCCAAACTCAGACCGGCTACTTAAGTATGCGTACCCATTTGCATACTTGAGTGGTTAAAGTTCTAAAATCGGTTTGTACATGAGCTAATACATTTATATAATAAGGAATACATTCTTTGCAAACCGTGGCTATAATGTTCATGAATTGATTCGAGTGAATCAAACCGATTTTGCTTCAATTGTGTTCTTGTATACTTCTATGAGAATATAACAATTGAACAACTCTATAACTAGTTTCATTTGAGTCATTTGAACTAGTTGTGGTTAATATGAATAAGTTTGATATGAGAGTGTTCATATAGCTAACCTCGGTTAATTATTGTTGAGCCAACCTAGTGTACACGTTTAGGTACGATTACTCAAACCTAAATGAAGGTACATTTCATTTGTGTATAACAAGCTAAGTTCGATCCAACGGTTGAAAGATATTATCTTGAGTCTAATCAGGGTTTCATCTAACGGTGAATATTGAATGCTTTGTTACCAAGGTAACTTAGATTGCAAACCCTGATTTGAGAACTATATAAAGGAGAACTCTAGCAACTAGGAAACCTAATCCCAACACCTTCTATGTGATACTAGTTGCGACTAGAGTCGATTATCCTTTAACCTTAGATTTTTCACAAAACCTTGTAGGTTAACGACTTGAAAACTTCATTGGGATTGTGAAGCCAGGCCCAATTATTATCTCTGTAGTTGCGTGTTTTGATCTTACTTCTACTATCGTGATTGAGTATTATCTTTGCTAAGATTTGCTTGAGATTTATCTCTGATAGGTAAGATTAAAAGTAGTCACAAACATCTTCGTCTCATCGTTTGTGATTCCACAATACCTTGTTTCGCTACCATACGATTAAGATTATTATGAGGTGATTGATAATACTAGGCCGTTCTTCAGGATTATAAGTCGGGTTTATCAATTGGTTCATGTGCACCTTGATTTATCAAAAGATGGAACAAAACTCGTAGGTATTTCTGTGGGAGACAGATTTATCTATTCAATAGACTTTTTACGTGTGAGACAGATTTGTTTATCAAGTCTTCGACTTTGGGTCGTAGCAACTCTTGGTTGTGGGTGAGATCAGCTAAGGGAATCAAGTGCGTAGAATCCTGCTGGGGTTCAGAGATGTAAGGAGCGAAACTGTACCTTGATCAGTATGAGATTGATTAGGACTCAACTACATTCTAGTCCGAAGTTTATTGGTAGTAGGCTAGTGTCTGTAGCGACTTAATACAATGTGGTGTTCAAAGCTGGACTAGGTCCCGGGGTTTTTCTGCATTTGCGGTTTTCCTCGTTAACAAGTTTCCGGTGTATGTATTATTTCTTTTCCGCATTATATTTTTTTATATGATAGAAATATCACAGGTTGTGCGTTAAGATCAATCAATCGGATACTCCAACCTTTGGTTGTTGATATAAATTGATTGACACTTGAACATTGGTCTTTGGTACCGTTCAAGTTATTTCTCTTATTCAATCGGGCTCGCAAATTCCTATTTGATGATTGCAGATTGAATTGGGAAATTGAGGTATAAACTCTTTGATATACTTTTCTCTAGATTGAGTCTGACTGTCTAGTTGATTCTCTTGAAAGTATATTGGAGTTTGTCTATTCATATTGCCGAACGAAATATTAGGTGTTGTTGTTAGACCCCCGCTTTTTCAAACATTGGCTATCTAGTCCCCATATCTACTTTCTTTCGCTTTTTCATTTACCTGCTATTGTGGAAAAGAAGATGATAAAACTTATTTTCTTTGGGGTGTTGTTGAGGGGAGAAGAAAACTTGTTTGGTAGATGGACTAAAGTCTGTTTACCAAAGGAGAATGTTGGCTTAGGTGTTAGAAATTTAAGGAAAAGAAACAAAGCACTTCTTGCTAAATGGGTTTATAGATACTCAAAAAACAAATATGGTCTTTGGAGAAGAATAATGCAACATAAGTTTGAAGTGAAACATGACATTCTTATGTTGTTCTAGACCTACAGAACATCTCTCAGTTCACAGTGAGAAATGAAAATGGAATTAGGTTTTGGAAGGACAATTGGTTGGACAAAGGATATGTCTGGAAGATATTTTCCCACTCGTATATGATGTAGTTAGAGATAAAGATATTTCAGTTGCAGAGATGGTTGATATAAATATGGATGGAGAGATAGCTTTAAGAAAACTTTAGATGCTAGTGAGAAACTAGAATGGGATCTACTCAGAAGAGACTTAGGTAACATTCTTGTGTTGGTGGAGGAGGAAGATGAGCTGCAGATTGTGGAAAATTTCTCTACAAGGAGGTGTCATGATGTTTTGATAGGTAAAATGGAGCCATGTCAGTTGGAGAAGCACTTGTGGAAGAGTAACATTCATAATAAGGTGAGCTTTATGTTGTGGGCACCTTTTCAATATTCACTACCTACAAGAGATATGTTGAGAAGTCGAGGTATACATGTGGAAAATGACATTTGTGTATTGTGCAACTCTGTAAGGGAGTCATCTGACCACATGTTCATTCATTGTTCTTATAATTTTGAGCTGTGAGATTACTTTATTAAAGCTTTTAAAATCTCATGGCCTTTACCTGGTACTCTAAATTAGCCGTTTGATACTTGGTCTTGGAATGTTCTTCATGGAAGAGGGAAGAAAATTTGGGAGATTATGCACTTTGCCGTCTGTTGGATAACTTGAATGAGAGGAATAATCGTATCTTTGGAGTAAGACAGAAGAGTACTGCAGAGAAGAGAATATAGATTTGATTAAGCGAACTGTAGTATTATAGTCTTGTGAGTCAGACACCTTCAAGTTTGTTGATTCCAGTCTCATTTGTAGTTGTAGCTCAAAGCTTTTGTAACGCTTTTCTCTTTAATATAACCTTTTTTATTCTCAAAAAAAAAGTTAGATAACTTATGAGAATCAAAAAAAAAAATAAAAACTTAAGTAGAGGAAGGAATGTGTAATTATTGAAACAAGAATTTAGCACCAAATCAACGTTGGTTTTCATTCTTTTGCAATTACATTTAAGTAAGGATAAAGTAAAGGATTAAAGAAAGTTAGTTGATAATGGATATTTAGGACTGGTTTGGTTTTTTCAGTTAACTTATTGGCTTGGCTAAGAGCAAGTTTAGTGGAAACAAGTTATTTTGCCCATTTATCCTGCCACGTAGATGGACGAACCTGATTTTTCACAATAATAAAGGTGCAAATTAACGTGTGTTAGATTAAAAATGAACTAGTAAGTATATATATATATATATTACTTTGCATATGTAAGACCGCTTCTAATTTTTTTGTCAAATACAAATATAATATAATTAAAAAACTAACTTCACTGGCGTTTTGGGTTTTAATATATTATGCTTCCATTTAGGAATGGCTCTTCCCAGTTTGATTCGCTTATCTGAACCGATCGACTCAATTTGAGACAAGATTCGCTTTCCCATTTATCTATTCCACTTTAGGGGTGGCAATGGGTAAAGGGCCATTTACGGAATGGTCATACTTTTTGTAATTGGGTCACAAAATGGTCACACTTTTGTAATTCGTTCACAGATCAGTCATACTTCCATCCGATTTAACACTTTTGAATAAAACGGTGTTATCTTTTCCTAAAATACCCTCCTTCAAAATAACCTTCCCATTTAACTAATTAGTGTGGTGGTGAAGCGGTGGTTGTGGTGGTGGAAGCTTAAGAATCTTCACTAAACCTCAGAGGGGAAGTGGTGAACCCTTTGGGCGAATGCGCTGTAACGAACCTGAATGCGGTGTAACGAACCTGAATGTGGTGTAACGATCATGAATGCGGTGTAATGGTGTGTAAGTGGTGACACCACCACTTAAAAATAGTACCACCGTCAAAACAATTACAATGAAGGTAAATTTTAAAATTGTGTATGGAGGGATAAGTAAGGAGGACACATATGTAATTTGGTTAACTGTGAGTCATCACTTAACTCTCTTTTTAACGGAAGTGTGACCATTTTGTTAATAGTTTGTAATAGTAGGATGGTTTTGTGAATCGGGTCCTAATACTAGGACTGTTTTGCCAAACCCAAAACAAGCGACCCCAGAGAGGAATAAATGAATTCCAAAGGTACATTTTCCATGGGTAAATTAGCTACTTTGACCACCCATTGTCTTGCTATAAAGAGGTTGAAGTCGTATACTCCAGAAATGGGTTTTTACCTCGACTACATGGCACATTGTAATACTTCTTGATATGTAAAAAATGAAAGTCTAAGTTTTGCATAGATGATGAGATACGGAATAAGTCTTATCTAGAGCTGGCAAACAAGCCAAAACCCGCGGATTAACCGGACCCGGACCGTGAAAACCCGCGCCTGGCTTGGCTGGTTGTCTAAACAAGCCGGGTTAGGGTTGGAAAAATGCCGGCTTGTGAAAAAACGGGTAAACCCGCCCGGCCCGTAAACCCGCGAGTACGACCCGTATACCCGTAATTTTCCCCCCACATGCCACATGTCACGTAGCGTCGGTCGCCTGTCACCTTTGTTACTCTTATCTATCTCTAAGCTATTAGTCTTATCTATTTCTCGGAGGGCACTGATCTTATTTGACTTTGAGCTCCTGGGCCCTGGCCCTGGCCCCTTCCCTTGTTTCAATTAAGCATTCTATAATTATGACGGATTACAGCTAAACCCACTTGGTAATCATTTTAGTAGTTATTACAGTTAGACATATAGTACCACATACAAAAATCTAGCGTGTGCACTCCATAACTAGCTATGCATTCACATGTATCATGCATGCACCAGATATTCAACTGCATTCTGCATAAAGTTTAAAAATAAAATTGCCCAACTACATGTACGATTATACAAGGCTTCAAGCTCTGAAGAGTCGCATACGAAAAAAAAAAAAAAAACCTGAGCTGGAAAATGTTTTCAAATACCAAATGTACTAATGTAGTACAGTAATTTTCTTCATATGTAATCAGTAATTAAAATGTTATTCAGGTGATGCGTAGAGTTTCGAATAATTTGTAACCATTAACAAAAAAAATAATCACCATATGGAATAAGAACTTGTTAATAAAATGTTTTTACATAATTTATGGACTTATCAAATATACTCGTTCCATCAAACCTAGCTAGTTGCTCGATGATGAACTATTGAGAATCGTCCTTGATATCATCATTATCGAATCCAAAAATATCCTTCAACCACTTGCAGATACCCATCTTTCAATTACATCATGAACACATTGTCTGCCCCTTTACGATAGGAATCCTCAACCCCTAAAACTTTACACTTAACACATTGATGCAACTTGTCTAAACACATAATTAGCTAAGAAACAAGATCAAGTCTTTGTTATTATTCTAATCATCTCTTCCCCAAATTTTTGTGCAATGCTGACTGTGACAATATATATATAGTGATTTAGGTTTTGCTAGTTGTTGTACGAACTATGTGGTGTACATTTCACGCTGACTCGGATACACATTGCTTATAAACCCTAATCCAAATCCATGTGACTGTTTGAGCAAGACGTCTCAACTTTATTTCGTTAATCAAAGTAGATTATGGGTATAGTTAGTCTAAATTAATATTAATAGCACTTTTGGTATTTAAAAATGTTTAAACTCTCAATAATTGTTCTTTTATCATTTCTTTTAAACCGCCTTGTAGCACTTTTGTTTTTATCTTTAACCGAAAGATATATATAAATCCAAAGAAATGAATGTACAAAATGCCTACCAATGGTAGAATAAGAAACAACAAAATTCAATGAATACAAAATACTACTATTTTCACGTTGGTGAACCATTTAATACTGCATTAGTACTTAACTTCATTTGGGGATTGGGGAATTAGTTGAAATATTAAGTCTTCTTGTTTTAATAAAAGTGCAAATCAAGTTTAGGTTTTGGTTTTCTTTCTTAAGAATTAATTTTGGAATTAATTTTCTAAAGAAAAATAAGATAATAAATTGAATAATGTGGATTATTCACATGAGATTATGCTCGAAATTATGACACCAATTTTTAACAAACATAAAAAAAGAAAAAAATGTTGGAAAATCCAGAGCTGTGAGAATCTAATGTGAATACTAGAAAAGGAATTAGTTCAATTATTGATCCAAAAATCCAACGCCAAACCGACGTGGAATTATATTTTATCTATAAAAGTAGGGCGCTTAAACTATGTTGGCTTTAGGACACTAGTTTGGATTTTGTGGTTCAAGTTCAGTTGTTTAGAAGGAAGTCGATATTCGTAATGCATGCAAATCTCACACTTATGATTTTTATCAATTGAAACGCACCTTTCTTTGTTAGGTCCATGCTTCGAGTTCGAATGTTGTTGTCACCTTTTCCGACTTTGGATGGCTTATGTTAATATGAAACAGATGACACGTTCTTGTCTTTGGTGCACAACATCTCTTCCACTTGAATCTTCTTTCCCAATTCAACCATGTTGAATGCCTCAGCTTTTTCTTGTACTCCGACCAAGAAGATGGTAATAATGAAAAGTCTCATGATATGACAAGAATCTGGTTAATAATTTGTTGAAGTTCGAGGAATTGAGACTTATCATCATCTTGAACTCCATAAACTTTGAGATTACTTTGCTTCTAACGCCCAGTCCACAACTCATAAAAGTTCTCTTTATTGTAAAAATCATACATCGATCTTCCAAATTCATGATATGATTTTACGAAAATTAGACCTCGTGTTCATATTGACCTCCTCCTCAGACAAATTTTCAAAATAAGAAAAAATGATTCATGATTGGATTGCCAAATCCTTTCAGTTAAAGATAAAAATTATATTTTATTTTCAAGTTGTATTTATAGGATGAAATACTTGCAAATCAAAGTTTTGGTTTTCTTCAAAAACAAGTAAAAGGAATTTTACCATAAATAGAACTCTTAAGAATTAATTTTGGAATTAATTTTTTAAAGAAAAAAACTAGAAAAGGAATGTTGGGCGATATCGCATGAGTAAAAATATGTAATTTTGCCCACACGCTCCACCCACGTTTTACAATTCACATAAGTGTATGGTTATTTGGCTCATCTTTAGTTTTCCACAATGTGGGACTAAAGGTTCCACTTCATTCACCCAAAAATGAGCATCCTTAGACCCTTAGGTCATTAGATCAAACCACACCAAGACCATAAAACCTTTTAATTAAAACTCATTTTCTCCAACAAATACTAGAAAAGGAATTAGTTCAATTATTGATCCAAAAATCCAACGCCAAACCGACGTGGAATTATATTTTATCTATAAAAGTAGGGCGCTTAAACTATGTTGGCCGGTAATGCAAAACTTAGAAGGAAGTCGATATAATTCGGATATTGTAATGCATGCAAAGACAAAAGCATGCAGCTTAATTAAGAGTTCATTGTTATTTTGCATTGTTGTGCGTATTGCTTTACTACGTGTCTTGGCTAATGTCTCTGTTTTGGAATATGTTAATGTTCTTCGTTAACTTATCAGAGATGGAGATCATTAAACCCTTATCTATTGCACACGCGTGTACAATAGTCAAACTAAGGCAGAAAACAGTTCTAGCGTAATATACCTCTGCATGCACTTGAAAAATTTAATTAAAAAAAATGAAATTGAAATGTCAGGTGAACATACAGATAACCAGACTAGCTCTGTAATTACTCTCCGTACATAATACAAACATAATCTAAGTAGCTCTATGGCTACTTCCATCATTTCTGGTATGCAACTGAATCACAAAGAGATGATTAATAGGACGGCAAGATCATTGGATGTCGATATTCATTGGCGAAAAGCAAAAAAAATAATCGGATTAGTGTTGTATATCGAGTTGTTCACAAACTTGTACATCAAATGCTAATCAATCAAATGATATGATAAAAACCTGAAATTTGTTTCTTATCATTTCGACGTGGCATTTTGAATCTTAATCCGAATAGGGTTCCATTCCTCCATGGCGTTTATAGTCTAATCATTTTGGAGATAAATATACACCAAAATATCTAGCTAACGTAAATATCTTGAAAACAAAGTTTCAAAAGTACTCATTTCCCCAAATAATTTTTTTTTTATTATTTTCATTTTACTGCCATTGAAGAAATTAATAATATCCAGTTATTGATGGAAATCCAGAATCAAAATAGCACTCGTAATTTGAGATGGAGATTGAGTACATGTGTAAGGCTGGAACCTAGTTAAGTGTTATATTTAATAATCTACCTGTTCAAAGTGGTCTAGGGCCAGGGCCATCTACTGCATTTAAGGGTTGGATTCTAGCTAGTCGGCAACTCGGCATTACGTGTTTCGTATCCAAAATAGTTACCTATCACAGACACCGGAACTGTCATCGTTGGTTAGGTAGACAAAATGCATTTTGCTATAAACCTAGTAACTCTAACAAACAATTAATTATTGTTATCGCTTTCCACAGTTGTCGTACAAATCATGAAACTTTCCGACATTTTTTAACAGCAATATGGAATTCAGACTGTTCCAAGCCTGGAAAATACTTTTCCGACATTTTTTTTTTCCAGTGCAGATTCTAAGATTTAATGAAAGATAGCTTGAAATCTAAACCAGTAAGATACTAACCTGAGTTGTGTTATGTTATTCTGAATTGTGGTATATTTTGTTTCGAAATTTGATCATTTTTTTAATGCAATTTAAAATGGCTTTCAACATACTCCCTCCGTCCCAAATTAAATGAGTTAGTTGGTTTTAAATGTTGTCCCAAAATAGATGAGCTATTTCACTAATTAAAGGTAGTATTTGTAATACCCGATATTCGGCAGTGGTTGGCCGAATGGAATATAAGTAGTGATTTGTCCTTTCTTAACAATGAGGCCTTTTCAGCACAATGGGCTCTAGAGTTGGCAGAAAACTCTGCAGTTAAGCAGCGATGCCCGTTGAAAACCCCACACTGCCGGATGACCGCAGTGGCCAAGTGGGGACAATATCGGTGGAGGGTCGGGTCATTATAGTATTTCTAAAACTATCCTTTTAATTGATTATTGTTACTATAATAAATATGTATAATTTGATAGCCATGTTTATATTCGTTGCGTAGGTGTTTTAAAATGTTTTTCAACGGTATATAAAGTTTACGAAAAACCGTGGTATAGTTTAAGAGATAAATCATTTATAAGTTTTACTATTTATTATCCATAAGGGTATAATTGTAAAAAAATGCTTAAACATACTCATTTTTCCTCCTTGTCTTAAGAATTGTGCAAACTACAACTAGCTCATCTAATTTGGGGCGGAGGGAGTAATTTAGATTGACGTTTAGGAATCCATTTTACATTCTAAGATTAGGCTTGAACTTTCATTATTTATTGAAAGTGTTGAGGTATCATTGAACTTGGAAGATGAAATTCTTTCACACTAAGACTCACAGGGGTTAGTCTAATTAGGATTTTTAGAGATATCAGGAGAATTTGTTTGTAAGAGATTTGGGGACACTCTCTGTAAGTCTATTGATTTTGGGGGACTTTCTGGGTGATTTTTAGGAAATCTCAGTGAGCCATTAAGACAAAAATATATATGAACTTACATACATCAAATAAGAAGAAAAAAAAAAATCAAAACTTAATATATAATACAAAGAAAAGGAAGAATATAATGAATGAAAAATTATAAATTTACGCGTGCCTAACAGAAATTGTGACTATTTTGTCAACCGAAAATTAAACCAAATTGAACACGAACATAATGCATGGGTTGAGATCTCCAATAATGTGGAATTTTAGGAAAATAATAGTTTTTTTTTATATGCATGGAATTTATTATAGCAGCTTATTTGGTTTATTATTATTTGGTTTATTCTTTTATTTGCTCGGCTACCAGCTTAAAACTCTGTAGTTTATTCAGAACTCAAATTTGATATGTTTTAATTATAATATATATATATATTTAAATATATATTGGCTATCCATAATTCTTCATTCAAACTACAGAACTTTTGGTTGGTAGTCGAGCAACAAGCTGAGCACCAACCCCTTTCTGAATAACAATACCCAGCCTATGAAAAATAAAATTGCCTAATCCACTACCAGCGTCATTGCTAACTAAACAATTTTTCAGACGCTTGAAAAAACAAATAAAATCCTCACTAAGCTCTCCTAAAGTAGTAAAAGCTAAGACACCCAAACCGTAACCATGAGCAACACAATCAGACAAATATTTAGTACGTTTGCGCGAAATTGCTCTCGAAATAGTGTGGCCCGGAATAAAGGCACGAACACCATCAGCAGTGAAGGGTGAGACACCTGTGACATCCATACACACATCTTGCCCGTTTTCCCAATTGAGCACAAGGATATCGGCTGGGCGTAAGTCCTTGTTATCATCTGATAAAATACCCAGGTTCGCTTCCTTGCGTGAAGGTACACAAGCTTTGTAACAGATGTCGGTAGCTAAATCACGAACTAACATGGGGGTAGTCAAACGAGATTTCTATGGACTTCCATAGATTTTTAGTTTGAGTGACTCCCGGAGATTCTCTGAAAATCTAGAGACTTTTAGTGATTCTCTGAGAGTATTTTAGAGAGTTTTTGTGACTTGTGGGCACAAAAAAATGAGATTTGTAAAGAGTCTTTGTGACTTGTTGAGACAAAAAATGTATAATATCTCTTGAAAAATTCAATATGTCTCTACCAAATTTTTTTATCCACATTATAATGTTCATAAAAGTACTGTGAATACCTAATCAAAATGAAAAAAAAAACTAATGAAATATGTGTCCATTTTCTAAATAAATCTCATCATATATAGTTGTCTTATGCCTAAATTTTCATTCTCTTTATTCCACTAGTCTCACATTTTATTTGCTATCCATGATCGTTCAGAGGTGGTTGTAAAGGCATCACAATATTACATGAAAGACAAAATAAAATAAAAATGGAACCCTCCATCATTCCGTTAACGAGTTTATCTCAGCTATGATGTTTACCAAAATTCATTTTTTTCTTTTTTTAATTAGAAATTTCTCAAATTCTCAAGTCTCCCAAAATATCACCTCTTGGGGAGAGACTTTTACCATGCCTATTTTTCAAAAAAAAATCTCTCCAAATCTCTGAAAATTACAAATCCATGACTTTCAATTCTCTTTCGAATAACATGAGTGTTTGAGTGACTCTTACGAAATCATAATCCAATAACATGGAGTTTCGGAGAATTTAAATGACTTAAAAAAAGTCTCTCTTTCTTTTTTTTTTTTCCGAAAAGAGGTGAACCTCAGATGATAATATATTGCAAATGCCGATTTTGGAAATCAGAAACCTTACAGCAGTTTATCAAGATCATATTACATTCATCAAGTCTATTGTATCTCCACCAGTTCTTGAACTTTTCAATCCTTTCAAACATAAAAACCATTTCAAAGTTCCCAGAGAGCCAAGCAACATCAACAGGCCAAATTGATTTTGTAATAAAATCAATATTGATCACTACACAAAGCAGTGACTGGATCAGGTCCAACCAGATGTTTTCAAGAACATCTACAGTCAAGTAGCATGAACTATGTTTTTTAAAATACCAATATGTACAAAAATTAAAGTAGCATGAGTCATAGTAACAGAAATCAAAGTAACATGGGTCTTCTGAATAGGTCTTTAGAGGTCTGAATCGGGACGAATCGGACCGAATCGGCTTTGGAGTCTTAGTAGCAGATGTGATGGATGATAAACTTGTTGACGATCTTGATCTGGTTGTTGATGTTGCTGTCTTTGTTTCCTTGGTTAGATCTGGTGATGTTCTTGGTGCTGCTGGATTTGATTTTTCACCATAGAGACACAATTTTATCCACTTAAGAAGAAAAACAGACAAAAATCTAAGCCACAAAAACCCAAAACAAATTAGAGAGTTAATATTTCTTATATCTGTTCCTGAAATCAAAGAAACCAGAAGAAGAGAAAAAGAAATAGAAACAAAGAAAGGAACTAATAAATCTAAAACTAAAAACAAAAGTGTTTGAATCTAAAAACAATTAGATTCAAGCCCAAAAACTGAAAGAAATCGCTGGAAAAAATGCAAATGAAGAAGATTAAAGATGGGTTGAGCTTCCCCTACCCGGATCTGCTCCAATGGAGCCAATCTGAGCAGGGGAAGGCTTTGGATGCTAGGGTTTAGAGAAGTTCTGTTGAGAAGAAAGTTTTTAAGAGAGAGAGAGAAAGTTTTTCTTAACTCCCCAGAGACATTGTGAGACTCTCCAAAAATCTCAACGGAATAAAAATAGATTTGGGAACTCCTCAGAAGTCATTTGAAATCTCATTTGACTACCTCCCTGTAAGTCATGACGAAACTTAATCCCAACGTCCTTAGCACAATGAAGCGCATGATCGCCTAAAGTCTGAAAAATAAAAATCCCAAAGTCTCTCCAAATATCACCTATAAGTCTCTAAAAATCCCCCATAACCTTAAATCATTGATTTGAAAATCCAAATCCAATAACAGAGAATTCGAAAGACTTTCAGAAAGTCACTATCCAATAACAGAGAATTCTAAAGACTTTCAGAAAGTCAGTATCCAATAATAGAAACTCTCAAAGATGTACAAAGACTCCCTATCGACTAACAAGAGATTTGGAATGTCTCTAAAATTCCCTATAATTCTCAATTGACTAACCCCTGTTACTAAAAACAAAAATTTAATAAATCCAACTATTTAGGATAATATTTACAGCCAATTCCAACCCACATCACAAAAAATTCCCCAATCCTTTTCTTCTTGATTTTCTTTATGGAAAGGCTTCTAAATACAAACTAACTAGAGTAATCAAGCTGGAAACATGTTAATTCTTACATTTTAGGATTGCCAACACCTTAAAATCCATTAGAACAATTACAAACTAATGAAAGGTGACGGTTTGTAAATTCGTTATCAATTTATTTATGAACAAATGACTATCAAGCGACGTGTTTTCAGCCATTTTTATATAGTTTTATCCCGTTTTTCGGTGTAAATCCACCTTCCACACTTTTCTGCATCAAAATACCGTTAGCAGCACACCAGAACTAACCACCGTATCCAACAACAACGCACATCTTATCCGTACCCAACTTGCAACAACAAGTTTCAAGGTCATCTTAGGAACTGTATTAATATATTTTATCCAAAATTAATAAATAAAATCTTAAAAATAGAAAAAAAAATCTAATAAATTTTTTAATTTCTATTTTTATAATTAAATGGGTTGGTTGGGTGGAAGATAAAGGGCGATGGAACAACACAAACTTCTTCTTCATATTTCACACACAGTAAACAAATTCCTTCGCTGTCAAATAAAGGTCTCTCATTTCATTTTTAATGGTTTAAAACAAGTGCTTGTCTTTTTGGTCCAACAATTCATTTCTCTCCATCTCTCCATTCAAAAGAAAACAACAAACACAAACCCCACAAAACAGAGGAGAAGAAGAGGGATAAAAAGAGTCAAATGTATACAAATCTATGTGAATGGAGTAGCAGACAATTCCCTTCCTCCTAAATTCTCAGCTCAATAGTATATATTTTCCCTTTTTCTGATTCCATTCTCAAAAGAACAATTTTTTTCTTCTCTACAGATTATTATTCTTTAATTTAGGGTTTGGGTTTCTTCTTATAGTATCTTGTTTGTGACGAATTGGAGATAAGGTGGTATAATTTGAGACTTGGTTTCTTTTTTTCTTATCAAATGGAATAAAGGGTTTTTGGATTTTTGATCAGGGTTTCAAGATTTTGATATATTGAATGCAAGAGTTTTCAGAAATTTGATCAATTTGAGGTAAAGGGTTTCAGAAATTTGATCAATTTGAGGTGTGGGGGTATCTTGTTGTGATCAATTGGAGTTTATAGAGGATTCAGGATTTGGTTTTGATAAATTTGGGATTAGGGTTTTGATAATTTTTTTGAAAATTGATTCTGATGGGAGCTGGGAGTTCAAGTATTGCAGCAGCAGAAGAAGGAGGATGTTCTTCACCAAGTAAAATGATGGTGGTTGGTCTTGGTGATATGCCTGAAAGCTGTGTTGCATCTGTTCTTATGTATCTTGATCCACCAGAAATTTGTAAACTTGCAAGATTAAATCAAGCTTTTCGTGGTGCTTCTTCAGCTGATTTTATATGGGAATCAAAATTGCCTTCAAATTATAAGTATCTTATGGAGGAAATATTTGGTCAAATTCCAGCTAATTTAAGCATGAAGGAGATTTATGCAAAGCTTTGCAGGCCTAATCGATTCGGGGATGGGACTAAGGTAAGGTTTTGATTTGATTATGTGGTTCTTGAAATTTGAGCATTTGGGGGTTTTTGATTTGCAGTTTTGCTAATGGTTTTGTTTGTTTTGTTTTAGGAAATTTGGTTGGACAAGAGGACTGCACAGCTTTGTATGTCGATTTCTGCAAAGGCGTTAACAATAACAGGAATTGATGATAGGAGATATTGGAAGCACTTACCAACTGAGGAATCTAGGTATAAATTCTTCTCCTGTTTCTTTTGAGAAATTCCATTTTGGTTGTTAAATTTTGTTCTGTCATTCGCTTACAATCATATGATTTGTCTGGTTTTTGTAGAAAAAATTACAATAACTATGTTCTTGGCTTAAGATTGTTCATTGGGATCTTTTTTCTATGAGTAAATAGATTTGATTGATATGCTTAACAAATTTCTTTGATATTTTCTAGATTTCGCAATCCAGTGTATTAATTGGTGGATCTGATTTGTGAATTAGAATATGAAATAGCACGATCGTTGATTTGTTCAATTCATATTCCAAATTGACACTTTTGTGGGCACAGTTTGGGAAAGTCATAGGCAAGAATTGGGACTTGCTGGGTTGTTGACACCCCCTTGAGTTTTGAATTGCATTAGGCCTCTCAAATTAGTAGAAGCCATTTTCTACTCCTCTCTCATTTGTATGGGCAATTCGGGGTTGAGTACTATTGGACCACTGCAAGGGGAGGTTGGTCCCCATGGAGATATAATCTTAGTAAACTTCCATAAAGAGATGTTGAACATTAGCCACCCAACCTCTACTGTGTGTCTGGACCGATCTTAAAGTTTAGGGTAAGGGATTGATGATGATGACATAGCAGTACTGTTTCCAGATATACTTCATTTAAATATGACAAGTTTCAGTCAAACATATGAAATTCAAGACTAGTTCAGCGTAGGAAACAAGTTTTACTTGGTCCACCGATGTTACTTTTGGGTTCAGTTGGTGCAGGCCATAGCTATGGTCTTTTAAGTGTAAACATTTTGACAGTCAGGAACCTTTTTATTGTTATACAGTTGTGGTTTAAGTTCTTATATGAAGTTATAATTTCTAGTTTTTATCTGTTGCGTTATTGGATGCAAGAGTAAAAGCTGACTCTGTTTCTTTTTTCTGCGTTCTTTATAGGTTTAACTCAATTGCATATCTCCAACAAATCTGGTGGTTCGAGGTTGATGGAGAAGTGGAGCTTTGCTTTCCAGCCGGAACCTACAGCCTATTCTACAGGATTCAGTTGGGCAGAGCCGCAAAGAGGTTCGGCCGTAGAGTTTGTAACCCTGAACATATCCACGGATGGGATTTAAAACCGGTTCGATTCCAACTTCAGACATCAGATGGCCAACACGCGATGTCCCAGTGTTATCTGGATGAACCAGGTAACTGGGTTAATTACCACGTCGGAGATTTCGTTGTTGAAAACCCAAACACACCGACAAAAATCAAGTTCTCGGTGACTCAAATAGACTGCACCCACACAAAAGGCGGCTTGTGTTTGGATTCTGTGTTGATATACCCAAGTGAGCTTAGAGACAGGTTAAAGCGGTAACCGATTTTTGAAGCGGATTTTAACCTTGTTTTCTAGGGTCTTTAGGATTTAGCAAGATAGAATATATGTTATAGGAGTTATAGATATAAATAGATGTGTGCCCTGGTTGGTCTGTCTTGTTGTTTTTATATATTTTTGTTGGGTTCTCCTTGATAAAGCTGTAAAGGGATTGTATATTGATCTGTCTATACTTTTCTTCAATGTAACAATTCAAGTACTTTGAATTAGAGGTCCTGTTTTTAAGTAGTTGTACCTTCTTGTTACTTAAAGCTAGAGGTCATGTTTTTGAGTGAATTTTCACCAGCATTTGCTACAGAAAACTGCTACTTTGTTGTAGGAATTTTTGGAACATTTCTGTAGAAATTATTTTTTAAGTCTAAGGTTCTAACAATGGATTCCTTATGCTCTTGAGAATAAGTTCTCTTCAAATGCTAAGATATTGAGTTTTCTTCATGTTTTTTTGTTCTGCAGTTATTTACATGTGTGTAAGAACCTGCACATCCTTACTACACTTCTGAGCTAAAAAATTGCAAGAGAAGTGTCAGAAAACAGGCCATATGCTGCAAATTTGTAGGGGCGAAAACAGGCCATAACCTGCACATCCTTGCTACACTTCTGAGCTAAAAATCTGTTGGGGTGAATGCCAATTGCAAATTTATAGGGGCGAATGCCATGCCAATTGCAAGAGAAGAGTCGAAAACACGCCATATGCGAAGCAAGTGATGTTTTCTTATAATCTTTTGTATTCAGAAGCACCTGGACTACAAGTAGAATGCTACAGGCTTTGCAAACGTGCCATATTGTTCTCTTGACATATCTTGTTGATATGATGAGAGTACGATGAGATATTTGCAAGAAAGATATTATCTGAGATATTTAGCCAGCAAAGAGTGGGACATAAATTTGAAAAAATATCAACACTTTTTAGGGTTTGAAGAAGATAGTATGGCAGCCCATCTCTTTCTTACAGATATCAACAACTTGAAAAATATCAAAATGAAACTTGGACTTTGTATATAAATGGAATTGCCTCTCAATTTAATCAAAGATTATCAACATTAGGTCTATATAATAATGGGAAAAAAACAACGAATATACCTTAAATGTAGTGTGGACGTTAAGATATATAAGATCTTGTAAAGATTGGAATGCTTGAAAGCAATGTATTGCACCCTGCATTTCCACTCTCCTGCCATGGATTGGTTTACCGCAATATCATATCATATGTATATATGTAGTCTTCTTCCAAGTTACTATCAATGACGATAACATTTTAAACAAAACTTATCCAAGTGTTCATGGAGTAATATGAGGTCATGCGTTCTATGACTTGTTGGCTACCAGATACATGGAAATGGAACACCGATTTATATATTTATCAGTGTATGTTTAGCTAAACATTGGTTTCACTTGTAGGTGGCTCCTCCCTCTTGGTACGGGCTGTTTGAGGAAAACTCTATTTCTTTTCTTATCTTCTTCGTTTGTTAGAAATATATTTGGTCTTCAGTTGTCTTCTTTTTCTTGTATAAATAATGGACCATGACTCGGACTGCCATCGAGGGTTAATTGTTAAATCTTAGCAAAAAAAAATTCAAAACACTTAACACCTGTTTTGGAACCGTAGTAATGTACAACTGATCTGATCGATATAAACTTCCTATTGACAAGTGTGCTGATGATTTGTTTGTTTTCCCCTCAATGGACATCATTATTAACATTCAGACAAAACTAAGGAATAAGGATCACTTATAAGTATGTAGCAGTGAGTTGATATCAATGCAGAAAGAAAATGGGTTTGTTGCTACTGCATTGCACAACTGAAACGTGACTAAAAGCTGAAACAAGGTGGAACATGACCTGCAGATTGTTATGGAAGCCGTGTGTGCCGCAATTACGGAAGTAAATGGTGATATTATGATGAAAACAGTTGATACGAGAACTAACCATGTCCAGTGGAAAGATGTCTAGGCTTCTATATTAATGCATATACATCCTTTTGAGTAGGTACATTTTTTACCCAATTTTATAAAGTCTCAACCTTGAGCATGTTATAGTGTATGAAATTTATTCTGGATGCACTCCCACGCTTTGTAAACCTGAGATATAATATATGAATGGAACTATATAATCAGCACAACAAAGTTTTTGGTATGAGGTTCCCCTATAGTTTATGTGATTGTTGACTTTGATGATTGACCAAGCGTTGACTTTGATCGTTGACTAATACACGAAATTATTTTTTTTACAAAAAAACAGAACGGCAGGCGCATCGCGCGTGCGTGTTATACTAGTACAAAGAAAAAGAAGAATATAATGAATGAAAAACTATAAATTTACGCGTGCCTAACAGAAATTGTGGCTATTTTGTCAACCGAAAATTAAACCAAATTGAACACGAACATAATGCATGGGTTGAGATCTCCAATAATGTGGAATTTTAAGAAAATAATAGTTTTTTTTTATATGCATGGAATTTATTATAGCATCATCCTTGTCAAATCCGATTACCAAAGATATAACTTATTTTCTAAGATTTTATTCGTTAAACATCCATAACCTCTAACATAATTTTTAATTGAACCCATAAAAATATTAATCGATTAATGTTTCGTTCTTCTTTTTCTCCATGAATTTGGAACTCTTTCAAATTATGGATTAATAGTAATTACAAAACAGGTTCATCACAGTGAAAGAATATAACTCATTTTACTCCGTTCACTATGGAAATGTGGGTATCAAATCTGGTGTGTTATCCTAAATAATTCTTCTTATCTTCTTCGTTTGTTAGAAATATATTTGGTCTTCAGTTGTCTTCTTTTTCTTGTATAAGTACCAGAGTTTAGTGAAACTAAACTCTCTACATAAGTTTCTCCTGAAAGATCAGTATGACCATGATCAAGACCATTGATATTCAGAAACCGAATTCTGTCATTCTTTTGGTCGTATAAACCGAAACGTCCACCAACTTGCATTAGAATATCACCAGTTATAAAATACCAATACAGCTTCAACGATTTTGGATCTGCAATAATTTTTTCGTGGGTAGTGGTGAATAGCTTAGTCCAGGATTCTTTCACCCCGTAATTTTGCATTACCCACACATCAACTTGGACACTAGGGACACCGCAAATTATGCAAAGGGAAGCTCCCAGCACTCCAAGATGACAACTACTATCCGCCGGGCGTAGTATAATTTCTTGTGGAAAAGGCAAATTCGTGAACTTCTCATTGCTAATATCAAAAGCAACTATGGACTTGGAGATTTTGCCATTGACAGTAGCGAGTTGCCAATGAAGAACACCATCCAGAAGCAAACCTGCTGGATTCTCAAAATCCGCACAAGGGATGGTTTCGACAACTTTTCTCCATGAACCCCATTTTAACGTGTATACATAAGCTGCATTCACTTTATCAGCACCATCTTCAATCGATGCAATACATACCAACTTATAATCATCAATTTTGTTATCGTACCCAAACCCGTAGGAAGGCCATTCAAGATTGTCAGGTGGTGGTATAAATTCATTGTACTCTCGAGTTGATGGGTTCCAAAGAATTGGTGTATAAGTATGACTGCCAGGGGCGTCCAAACAAAGCAAGCCATCACAAGATCCCAAAATATTATAGTAACGATTTATAACTCCATTCTTTTCTGACACTGGATAATTCAATCGAACTACTGCTTCACACTTGCATGATGATGACGATGCTGATGATATTGAATCATAATCTGTGATATAAAAGATATCTTTACCCTCCCAGCAGTTAGCATCTCTGATCATGATTCTAGGGTTTTTTCTGGTACGATTAAGATGATCCTTGACAAATTTAGGACTGCAAATTAATGTGTTCCAGTTCTTGCATACTGCCTTAAAACGTGCGTTGGATTTCACTGGTAACCTTAATAAAATATTTTCTTGGATCTCTTCCGGAATGCTCGACATTGTTGCTTCCTTTCCTTTCACGTGAAGTTGTAATTCACTTCTGTGTCGAGTTTAACATGGGATTTTATAGACGAACGGTTTCTAAATCATGGGTATTTTACCGACTTCTAAATCGTGGGTAGTTACCGACTTCTAACTCCAAGATTGGGCCTGGGCCAGCTATTTCTTTAGAATTTGAACGATTTTCTAAGGACCCCTCCGTTTTTGTGGGGGTGAGCAAAAACACCAAATCCACCGATTTCACCCATCCGCTGGACACCCAGCCCTAAGGATAACAAGTTGAGTGTATATGCATTGCCCGTCCGCAAACAAAAGCCTTTTCCATACACATTTTCCATTTTTAATACGATTTGGGGCAGTGTTCATCTTTATTTTAACTTGCTTTTTCTGCAGTTCTCTAACCTGTTCCATTTAAAATTTGAAAGGACTAAATTAAAAGTTGTAAGCTTAATCTGAAAAAACAAAATCCAATTCTTACAAAATTTACAGTTTCTCATACACTTTAAAAAAAAACAAATGAACAGGCGAAACTAACACGCATGTGATGAATATACATCAAACATCATAACAACTCTATGATCATCCAAATTTAGTCTTACCTAATAAAATTTGTGTTTCCTGCTTACGCCTAACACACAACTAAAAAACCAAGTATACACAAAGTCCTATCCTTTTGAATACGACTTTGATTTTAAGTGTTTCAATTCGGATTACCTACCAAAAGAATAATTATTAAGTTGCTTTGGCCAAGTACAGGTTATGTACCTATTCGAACTTGTTGTCAGAATATCCCTTTACTTCCCCAACAATGGTGTACCATCGACTGCACGAAGTGGATGCTTAACTGGGAATACACCTACAAATAGATTAATGACATCCATCATCAAAACATTGAAAGTATGCCAGTCTTCCAGAAAATAAAACTTAAGTGTATGTATGAACCCTAACATCTGATCGCTGTTTTGGTGTCCATTATTATACGCACCGTACAATCAATTGTTTCAGGGATGCAAATGACCCCTAGCAAACCAGCTAGTTCACCGTGATAAACTTACCTTCCCCTCTGTAGAAAACTAAGGTCAGACTTGCCTTGATTATCATTATTCGAGAATCCATTCGAGTCATATGAGTTGGGTTCAACAAAATATTGAGCACAGTAAGTGCACAATAAACTCTAGCATATAACCCTATAATGTATCATGTCAAGTCCTAAAATCGACTTCGAAAAGAGTAACATACCTTGTCTAGACGAAGCCTTGAGTGATAATTACTGTTACAGCTTTGATGAAAATTCGCCGTAGTCTCCTATATGACAGTGTCCTGCATTCCAAACCAAATAATTGTTGTTCCTTCAATTTATTACTGTCACTCAGAGTAATTCTCAAAACGAAATCATAATATCTCGATCGACTACTTCAATCATAACACAGTTGTAAAATTTTCTTCAAACATTTAAAATAATTGAAACCGTTAATTGCATTTGCCAATCTAGGGTTTTTTAGTTGTTCAGAGCCCAAGATTCAGATTACAAAATTAGTCGAATTCTTAAAACTAAACAAATCCAAAAACCCATATAAACAAGAAAAAATAACTGAAGGAAGGATCAAAAATTAGGATTTGGGAATGACATACCTAATCGAAAAAGATGAAACCAAACTAATTTATCATAATTTAGAGTAAATCTGAACCACCATCTTCATAACCATCGTTAATATTTTTGGGGAAATCGATTTGATTACGAAAATCAATCGAGTAAAATCATCAGCTTCATCAACTCAATTCGTAGTGCTACCGGTGTTGGTGGTGGATAAAGAGAGATCTTATGTGGCAGAGGAGGTGGAAGCGCTGGTTACGCCGGTGGTGGTCTGCTGCTAGTGATGGCGTCGGCGATGGTAACAATGGAGAGGAATCGTGAATCAAGAGTTTGCGTTTTTAGAGAAGATGGAGGGCATTTTTGGCAAGTAATGAAAAAAATGACACGGAATTTGACTTTTCAACTCTCTCGTTGGGACTGGAGATATTCGTACAGATGGGAGCCTCCATGATGGTGCATCTTTTAGCAATCCAGGTGCTGCTGGGTCTGAGAATGTTTTTGAGAAATGCTCAGTGTGATTGCCTTGGTGCCCAGGCCAGTGGCTTAGGTGTTGGAAGCAATTGGAGAGAATAAGAGCGGTCCTCCCTGCATAAGACAACAATTGCCGACGCCATCCTGCAAGTTTTGCTTGCACTTAGCAATCAACTGTCTGAATCATGAGATGTGATGCTTCCGTTGAAGTATGAAAATACTTATCATCTTTTTCCATCACTTGCAATTAATCCTAAATATTGGACCAACTGATTCCTTTTATCGAGTTGGATACCCCTTCAGAGAGAACAAGATGGACGATTTTCTGCATATCTACTTGCTGGCCTGACCTAAGTGCGTACGTCTGTAGAAGAGCTTCAAACGAGTTGAGGGTGGCTCGATTATAAACCCCAAAGAGAAGAGAAACTGTAGGAGCATGCCAGTTAATCATATAAGCATTGTACAACCCCTCACTTTCATATTTTCCATTAGCCAAGTGAATCCTTGCAAACAGAGAATGAATAGGTACGGGGTGAGTGGATAATTTACCTTTTGTTTCTATAAAGAAACCTTGAGGGGATCCACTGACCATCACTGAGTCCTCACAGGAGGGAATTGCTGCAATGGAGTCGCTTTCACCTCTGATTATCTTGGGGCTGGAGGAAGGGAACAGTGAGGAAGGCAACCAACAATTCTAGCTTATCGGTGAGCATTTTCCCTTCTTGTCATTTCTTCGACAACCCATCTATTGCAGCTTTGTTTGTTTGTCATTAAGCTCAGTTTGAGTTTTCTCTATTTCCCTAAGAGGTTGCCAAAATTGTTCTTAGCCCACCTGCGCAACTCTTCACCACAGTTGTTTAATTAAGATTGCCATGGACCAAAGTTTTGTTCCCAGCCATTCTGACAAACGTCAATGGAGTCGGGGCCATTTTTCTTGTTTAACTTCAGCTTTAAAATAGAGAACGGAGCCTTTCTTCTTTGGGTCTTGTGCTAGGCAACCAACCAGTCAATCCATATCCTTAGGTGTCAATAGACACAGGTACAATAATTTCTGCAATCACCAAGTACCATCTCCCTAGTCTCTAGTAAGACGTCTAGAGAGACTATATTCAAGTTCACAACTGAAGTGAAAAGAGCACAGAACAGCCTTACTTTAAACATCGGCTTAGACAATGTTGGTTAAAGTAAAAGTTTGAGAGTTCCATTTCCAAAATGAACTAAATTTTGAAAAGTTCAGACTGTTTAGACATTTAGAGTATCTAAATTTTGAAAAGCTAGTATGAACAACATCAAACCAGACTTTAATATAGGAAAACGTCAATTCATACATGCAAAAAACATTCAGAGTCTATGTAATCTTAATTCTCAGTTTTTTCAGCTATTATTCTTGATGGCTAATTCAGATCTGTCTGTTTCGAGCAAAATTAACCAACTCTCTTGTGATTCTAGCAATCCTGTGACACAGAGAGCACAAGATCAGTTGATACTGGGAAAGTAAGTTGTATACTTCATAAGCAGCAAATCATGTGTTTAGATAAGTGACCAAACAATTACCCAAACTAACTGATCGAATAGAACAAAATCAACCATAAACAGGGAACTAATGACTTATAGATGATAAATTCATTAGAATAAACCAAGATCTAAAGCCATAACAAAACCATACCTGAAAAGTTACTGCTGAATAGGCTGTGAAGACGATGATAGCCACAACTTGAGAAAACCAACCAATGCAGCTGTAATATGAAAATAATATGAAGCATTTAGATAAACAAAATGAGCTTTCAAAACAAAATGAGCATATGAAACACAATTTTCAAACACTGATCTAAGTTTGCTGACAACACTTGAGGTTCCAGCCTATACAATGGACAGTAAAAGGTTTAGTTTCTAAAGTCCAATTGATTGACTTGGAAGGCCAAGGAAGTCGTCAAATTCCAGATGGTGTCTGTTTGCTGCAAAAGTCAAATGACAAGCTGAAATGAGCTCTATAGGGGTAAGTTAAAACAATGGTGTGACCTTTGGAGTAGTGTGCACTACGAAACTACTATGAGAGTTGGACCTGAGTTTAAATGCCTTGCATAGGTAACATTAAACATAAGCATCCTTTAATCATAAGCATAGGTAACATTAAACATAAGCATCCTATACAATGGACAGTAAAAGGTTTAGTTTCTAAAGTCCAATTGATTGACTTGAAAGGCCAAGGAAGTCGTCAAATTCCAGATGGTGTCTGTTTGCTACAAAAGTCAAATGACAAGCTGAAATGAGCTCTATGGGGGTAAGTTAAAACAATGGTGTGACCTTTGGAGTAGTGTGCACTACGAAACTACTATGAGAGTTGGACCTGAGTTTAAATGCCTTGCATAGGTAACATTAAACATAAGCATCCTTTAATCAGGTTTAGGAAAATATTTCATAGAGAAACAGCTACGCACTGAATCATGAAATACATTAGCCTAGTCATGTAGATATTAAAATATATGTCAAGGGATATTCAGTTAGTTTTGTCAAAGTTATATTATGACCCTCAGCTTAACAGGAATCAGATATAATAGAACATGATTCACTAAATATCCAGCTCCCCAATATTTGTTCAACTACTCATACAGTCACCCTACGGTGTACACCAACAGGTTTCATGTTTGAAGCTCGTTTCATAAAATAAGCAACTTCAATATATGTAACAGAATCCGTACCTGAAAAGATGGACAAAGTCCAATTCGTAAGGCTGAATTTGCTAACAAGACGACGATATAGTAACCCAAAACCAACCAACACAGCTGCAAAATGGAACTATGATATGACAACAGTTCTAGAAAAATACAAAACGAATAAATACAAAACTACTTCTCTATGAGTTGCAAGTGCCACTTAATATTGCTAATATGAATTCTGCATAGCCATTTGTTTAGTGGAATATGAGGAACACAATTAGTATGAGTGTTGCACGAGATTAAAAGAGTAGGATAAGAAAAATATAAGAGCCGAAGGAAACCTCAATGACAAGTGATCGGCTCCTTGTCTTCAGTCCCAATCTTTGTGAGTTAGAGCACACCTGTGTTTGACACGCTGTATGGTATCTCAGTGTTAATAAACTCGCTTTTACACTTTTACCAAGCAAAATCATAGTGTAATTTTTCAGTTAAATCTCGGTATGCCATAAACAAAGGCAAAAGATATGAACGAATAAATAAATGTAATTAATCCTATATAAGTAAGGGATATTTGTACAAATTACAAACAATCTGTGGATTATTCCAATTGATAAGAAGGTTAAGGTTTGTGCAAGAAACCCAAATGTTCCCGGTTTTCTTCTATTGGTCTTCTTTTTTTAACCAAATTATGATCATACTCTACAATTTATCCAATATCAAACCCTAAAAACCTTGATAAAAGATTTTGGGAAAACAAATTTCCATTATTGATTGAAGATAAAGAAATTTCACATAACTAAAACTACTCAGTTAATTATCAAATCAGATTTATGAAGAAATTTCACACAATAATTATGTTTGATTCGAAACGAAATTAACGAAAGAAATCATTACCTTGAGTTTTCCTTAAAGATCTTCCTCAAGATGTTCTTGCTTAAACACCTGAACCTGAAAAGATTTGGGGGAACAGAGTAGATGATGATGATGAAAATCAGAGGGGAGTTGTAAAAGAAGTAGATCCCAAATGTTCCTTAATGGAGGAACTCACGATTAGTAGCTGTGTTTTTTTTTCTGTGTGTTGGTGTCTGGGTTTTCTTTTGTGAAGGCGCTAAATAGGGATTCAAAAGAAACGCAGTCTTACTAAAAAAAAAGTAAACCTGGTGCGGCGGACCTTGGTCTCTCCTTGGTCTCTCTTAGGCCAGGCGCTATGGTGGCTCTTTTCCTTGGCCATAAACAAGACATGGAGCCAAGCCAAGCCAAGCCAAGGCCAAGAGAAAAACCAAGTTTTATGGAAAAAGCTTACATGGTGACAGAAATTCAATAACGTATACATACATGGACCACACGAAAATTAAGATTGCTCAAAGTTATCTCCATATTTCGGTTCTACTAGGTACATACAGGGAAACCGAAAATTATTAATAAACTGAAGATGAAAACATATTACCCGTAAAAAAATAACTTGAGGAAATCTGAATATATCCATATTACCTACTTTATTAAGCAAAACCGAGTTTCGCACCGCCTTGGCTTAGCTAGAGAGTGTTACACATCTCTAGCACTTTGTATCCAAGGCATAGCTAGAAGCTACATTGTAGCCAAGACATGGACCATAGTGGATGCTGTCCGCCAGAATGTAGCCAAAGCCAAGGGAATCAGCTACAATGTCTGGCCTTAGTTGCCTAACCTGCCTGTGAGAAGCCATGTAATAGTTGGTATAAGACTATGACTATACTCGTAAGCCGCCGACAGTGCTACACTTCCTCCACAGATTTACCTCATCCATTTATCCCATGAGGTGTCAAATTTTAGCCCCTTGATCCCCTGGATTGAGATTAGCAAGGGGGCCCTTTTGTGTGGCATTAGACAATTATCTCCATGACCCCTCATGATGAAAATGGGTGGGGATAGCTATCATTTTCGCTGGTAAGCACCAAAGTCTCCAGAAGCTAAATATAAGGATGTCACTTAATAAATTAAAATTCTAGAGAGAAACCCATAATTATAAAGGGGATACCAATCCATATAACACAGTTATCCTGGCATTGGTATCGACCCCGTTAATATTAGTATCCCCTTTATCAATTTCTGGATTGGTATCAACCCCGCTAATATTAGTATCTCCTTTATCAATTGTAAGATTACCCAGGACCACAACTAAAAAATTAATTATAGCATCAAAAATATCAAATGGTTCGCTAAAAGAACATGACTCGTTCGGATCACAATTACTAATATGTTAATTAGTTGTACAAGTTACGTCACATTGCATACAAAACTATTTACCTGTCTCAAAGTTCACCAGCAGCCAAAACTTTCGTTAAATCATTTTCATGAGCAGATCGCGTAAGGCTGCCAAAAAGCAATGACAAGATTGACAATATAAGTAAAATTGAATAAACTTTCAAACTGAACCCAAGATTTCAGATGTTTTAACTAGAGCCAATTGTGGTTGCACGTAATGTATTTTTCTTTTTAAGAGTAAAAAGCAACCGTATATCTCTGACATGCTAAACAGGACGGATCTATGAAACAAACGGCTACCCAGGTTGCCCTTCCAGGCCTGAAGACTAATTCTTTTTTTTTTTCAGGGCTTACCAAGTGCACTAGCCCAGGCCTGAAAAAGTTTTCAGCTCCTGAGCATATGTCCCTGATGCTAATTATCGGATCGTTCTTGAACAAACTAATTACCATAACATACCTTTAAATGATCCCAGTTCGCCCTTTCTTGGAAGCATCAAATGACTCATCAAATACACAATGTTTCTCATATTCAACTTCCTCACTTATCTTGTTTCTGATTTTACTAGAAATTATATTCAAAATTTCTCTTCGAGCAAGTAAGAGGCGAGGTATAAGTACCATCTCGGCAAGCAGTTTCTAAGATAACCTCGTTTACCTTCTCACTGGATGTGGCTGAATACTGCACCATCTCAATAAAATTACGACAATAAAATTAAGCACACGGTTGAAGTGCAAGCCACCAAACACAATCGTCATAATCTGTTTATATGCATAGTCTCTTTCGGTAGTCTACTGCATATATGTTGAGGTGTGTTCCTCATATTCACCAGCTCTACATGATTAAATTGCGAAGTCCACTTTTCGCATGTGTGCCAAAAATGCACAATTATCTCCATTCTTAACATTATGTTAATTCTAGATCCTTCCGCCGTGAACTCTGGTCTCTTCTCTTGGATGAATTTGTCTTAGTGGAAACATTGCACATCATCTTTACAGTTAATATTCTACCCATTGAAACGATTTAACCATTTAATTAGCAGAAAATTGCTGATTCCGTATTCATATTGGAATAGCTGGATAACCATGAAGCTTTGTTCTATCGCACCCCATTTGAAGATAGACTAGGCGAACTTCTTGGAATATGTAATCCACTTGTTTGCATCTTCTATTTGATTTGGTGGAGGTCTACAATATATTTCTGAAATAATTTCTTCACTTTTAGATCCTTGACACAGGCAGCTAGTAGACATTGTAACCATAACCTGCAAACATCAACATAAATACATGACCTTAATATAATTTGTTTCATCCAAATTACACGACTCTAACAAAAGTTACAAATCAATATCAGATTGACTCATAATCTTAGAAAAGCAAAAAGTTTCAATCAAAATAAGAAAAACATTATTGGATAATTCGAAATAATATAGAGTATATATCGAATAAAATGAATACCCAGAGAGTAGGCACAGTAAAGCTTACTTATTCTTCTGGTTCCGAGCCTGAACTTGGTTCTATACCAGCTTCAGCTTTATACTCCAGGATTTTCTTAGGAAAACGAAAATCGCCCAACATAAAATAAATTACCAGTAATAGTATTCGATCTGGAGACTTAGAGATGAGTAAGATCAGTAGAAGAAGAATCAATCCTCAATCCATAAAGGGACAGACTCTACAGAATCCAATCAGTACAAGTCCAGTTACTAGATCTCCCCGGTGTGTTCATCGGAATAAGAATTGAAAAAAAAAATGTTCATTTTAGATGTAAATGAAGAGAACTAAATAAAGTCGCAGGTTATAAAACGTTAAAATACAAGATTTAGCAACATTAGTGTACGTTTTTCTTTCTAACCAAACAGAAACACCGCGTTTCTCCCATTAACAAAAACAGATATCCATCACACCATGCCCTTCCATCAACAATCGGAGGCGGCAATGAACTTCCTGGCCGGTTTCAGATGTATTCTAAAGAAGTTGGGGTGGAGGAGGAAGAAAGAGAAAGAAAGATAGAAACAACCCTAACCACTCTTTATTGAGGAATCCCATGTAATTCTGTCTTTCCTTTTTTACATGCCGTTATCATATAAATGCGGATTTGACTATCCTCTGCATTTGTAACCATTGACTGGTCAAATAAAAATGATTGGCCGCTCATAAAATTTTGAATTGGACGCCTCGTACCCAGAAACCCGCTCATTGCTGTCCTAGTCTACTCACACGCACACGTATATTTTGGGCATGTCTACAAAACCCATAATCACGGATGTGGTAGTTGCGTGTTTAGACATGTTTTCGACGTCAAAACTAAAAAACATATTTCGGACATGGCACGGTGAAAACGATTTAAAATAAATCGACATATGGAGAATCCATCCTGTAAATACGACCCGAAAATGAAAATCAATTCCAATTCAAGAATAAAGTAATCGATAAACGATCAAGTTGATCAGGCCCCTCAGGAGAGTTATTTTAAAATAAATAATACTTCCAATAAATGAGCTCGCAAGCTAAGTTACAAAGATAATGAAATAAGCTAATAGCCTTAAACATCCAACCCTAGAAATCCAAATGTTGGCAAACTAACTTAAGAGAATATGTTATTCTAATAAAACAGGATCAATCAAAAAAGGCAATAAATATCATGCTAAAACTAACAGATACCTAAGAGCAATTCCTATGGACTCAACAAACATGAAGTTTGTTAATTTTGATCCCACTACGGACTCAACAAACATGCAAAACGGATGAAAAAACCAACAAATTTGTTGGTTTGTTGAGTGAGACGGAAGAACAGGCGCGTGCTTGACAGAAAGACGGGCGCCTGAGGGACAAACGATGGCGTGTGAGCCAGAATCGCTGGCGTTTGTATCAAACTCGCCAGTTTTTCAATCACAGGCCAACGTCTTTGATGAACTCGCCCGTGTTTTTCCCAAAACCGCCAACGGCTAAATCTGGATGGCTAAAAAATCTTGTGATCCAACGACTATAATTTTGAATTCTATAAATACTCCTCATTTCAACTCTAAATTCACACATTCTACACATTCTTCACTCTCAAATCATCTACAAAAATGCCTCCTACACAAGATGTCGTCGATACGAATGTAGCCGAATCGGCATTGTGTTTCTGAGAGAAAGTTTATAGAATGTTCGTCGCTGAAACGTGGAACATTAATTAATGGGCGTGATTCTCACGTATTGTCGTATCGTTTTAGTTTAATTAGTCGTAATACATCGGAATTCGTCGTTGTACTAGTGGAGAATCACAAAAATAAACTCAACGGTGAAGTTGTACATGAAGTGGAACCCAGAACACTGGCGATGTGGGCAGTATCTCATGATGGACGTCCTTTCGACTTCCAAGCTTGTTTTAACATGACTAGAGTACTCAACAGATACAATCCCTACATCGTCTTAGGAATTCCACCACCAAACGAGAATTAACGTCTATGTAGTAGTTGTTTTAATCTTATGTATTTTTTTTTATTCTCATGTATGATGTGTTGTTTAATCCAATGCAGTATGTTTTTATTTATGATATTGATGGTGCAATGTTTTATCCAAGAAAAACTTAAATTAATTATGATATTGATGGTGCAAATATGAAGACATCCACATTTTTGGTTTAGATAATCATAATAACACAAAATAAACAGCAAACTAAATAACATAATACCATAGTGAATCGATTTATCCTTCAACTTCAATCATCCCACTCCACCAAAAAACACCTAGGACATTTCCAGAAATGCCTTCCATATGTGTCTTATTCAGAATAAGTGCACAAATGCATAAAAGTCTTGCAACCGGGCTTTGAGCATCCACTGATTCTCTGTGGACAATGTTTGTATTCGTGATCTCCATATCCATAATGCTTGCAGTGTAATAACTTCTTCTTCAATTTGGCTTTAAGTTTGAAGTTTTTGCAGAGTGTTGCAAACTTTTCTTCTTCTTCTTTAACCTTCATAACATCATCTAGCATATGTGGTTCCTCTAGACAGTTGGGATCTTGACATTGCAAATACCTTAGCTTTTCCGATTGTGTTTCAATCACCATTCTAATGCGTGAATAACCTTCCCGCAGACACTTTGAATACATCCAAGAACATTGCATAAGACTGTGGTAATCCATGAAACATAATGGAAAAACCTCTTTTGCTTCGACACATAATATTTGCTTCACTTAACTTTTAGAAAACATGGTGGATGTTGTTGGCTTAAGAAAGAAATTTGGTTGTTTGGTTGAGAATGAAACCTAGTGTTGTATTTATAACAAAAAAAAAAAAACAGGCGTTGGTAATTCAAACGGGCGGTTATAGTAGAGCCGCGCAGTTTTACTATAAACGCCAACGGATAAATTTGCAACGACTCGATTTTGTTTCTCGCCCTATAAATTTCATTCTTTCCTTATCCAAATTCACATCTTCTTCTTTCTTTTTAAAACTGTTAATCTCTCACTCTGCATAAATGTCTATCAGAAATCATGGTCCCAAGTTTACTGAAGAAGAGGATATAACTATATACAAAGCATTTTTTTTCATTGGATAATCGTTGGTATAGGCTTTCAAGACGGTTCTTTTTGGGAAAGCGTTTTTACAATATTCGTCTCATTGACGGGGAACCCGGGAAACCGAGATGCTCGTTGATTTCATTCTCGTTTTCAATCTATTAGGCTTGCAGTCCAGCTATTTCTTTCTCTGGTAATGGAAATTGATCGAGAAAATTTTATCGGTGTAACTGAAGATGAAGTGATCGAAACATCTCTTGATAATTGGGAGGATGCTCACGGTAAACCTTTCGTTACGAAGCGTGTTCTAGAATTCTAAAAGATGGTCCATCTCAAGCACATCGGTACTGTACTCGAATGCCTCTCCCGGTCTTTACAAAGGAAGAAGATGTTACTCTTGTTCGATGTTGGTTACATCGTATGATGAGACCAATGAACACTGACTATTTATGGGAAAGAGTATTGGGACATTTTGTAGCATCGCGGAACGAAACCATAAGAAACAATAAAGGCCTGGAACTAAGAATTGCATTCATCACTAAGGAAGTCAAACATCATACAGAAGTTTTATGGATGGTTCACCATAGCAATTCTGGATTATCCAACGCAGAACTGGTGAGTATCTTACCTTTATCCTCACTGATCAACTGCATCATAAATATCTTAACTTGTGGTTTATCTGTTTTATAGAAAACCATCGCTCAGACCAAATTTACTGAAGAAATCGGAAGAGAGTTTGAGCATTTTAAATGCTATGAACTGTACAAGTAGAATGCAAGAGGCTTCACAAATGTGCCATATTGCTCTATCTTGACATTTCTTGTTGATATGATGAGATATTTAGCCATCAAAGAGTGGGACCTAAATTAGCAAAATATCAACACTTTTTAGGATCTCTCACTTCCTGAAAGAGTTATCATATTTTATTTTTATTTTAGTTGAAAAAAATTGTATCCTCGACGTTCCTTCCGCTCTTTCTCATCCTCTACACAAAATATTTACAGAAGTGGGAAAACCATTCTCCTCTAACTTAACCGCTAGATCTTCTCGGATCGGGCGGTACGTTTAGTATTCCTTAATTATTAGCTTAGATCGATTGTGTAAAAAAGAACTTAGAGAAAAAAAAAATCTATAAACCTAAAATCTAAAATCTAAACCCTAAAATAGCTGCCATGGATTTAGCTTTCTTCACAGGATAAATCCCAGATTCATCACCCCTTCAAAGCCTCTTGGGTCGCCTGCTTGCTGGTTTTTGTGATACCCCCTGCTTTCCTGATGTTTTTATACTTGCTTACATTTTGCTGATCGATGAGAATTTGATTTCGTGGAGATTTCTCGGCCCTAAGCTTCGTCAATATCATATCAATCATGGGTTGTAACCGACTTTATCACTTCTTCTCTTTAATAAGAGGTAATATTTCAGGTCAATACCTCCTCAATCTCCTCTTCAGAAAATTTCAAGAATTATTTTTTTTCATTTATCTCATATGTGGATGCTAGATATGTTAATTAAGATATAATCCTCCTTGTTTTCCAAAGACTAATATTTTGATTTGCTGATTTATATGTACCCTTCGAATTTAATTGTTGTCGTACCTATATCTCAAAATAAACCAAAAGTTTTATGTTTAACTAGTTAAACCTTGATTATTAAGAGCTTGTTTGGTGCTTTGATGTTGGTTGTAATCATTTTCAGCTTTTACTTTTGTTTCCTACCCTTCTTAGCTTCCTTGGGTTAGTGAAGCCTCTTTGTTGTTTCCTGTTCGGTACCTTTGATTTTTTGAATGTTGTAAGGCATATAGCTCTAACCACCAGTTTAGCTTCAGTCCTAGAAGTTGGTTTAGTTATGTTGGTGGTATTCTCTCATGTTGGTTTTCTTCTCCATGCCTTGTGTTTTTTTGCTTTGCGTTGGTTTGTCCTCTATATTTTTTGAAATTATGTTCTATTGCTAAGGTATAACTAATTCTTTTGGTTTTTATTTTTTCTACCATGGATATGTAGCTATCCTGGTAGTTGTCTCTTCTGATTTGATTGGTCCTTTTGGGAGATAAATTTGAACTGGATTTTACCTTAGTCTACGGGATAACATTTTTAAGCTTTAATTTAGCATCCACGGTATTAAGCTGAGCATATTTCCACTTCTGCATCAATGCTCGGGTCTTCTTTCCAAATGATTTGGGTTCGGACATCAGGTGGCAGTACATACTGCAACCTCATATTTTCTTTCATATTCCTATGGCAGCAAGCACAAAATCCAATTGGTATGAATGGGTCGATGAATCCATCACCTTTACTTAGTTTCTGTTGGTCTCATTGTATTTTCCTTTCAGCAAATTATTAGTGTAGTCGAGTCTGTATTTGTGTCTGCTCCTTTCAGTTTAGTATCTTTAGTATCTCTTTAGCGGTAACAGTATTTCGTTGTATCTCTGATTGTATCTTGGTTTCAGTTTAGTAACATTTTTATTAGTAGTACTAGCTTTAAAATCTAAATCCCAAAGAGTATAAGTTTGGATATTACTTCAACTCAAATTCAAGACTAAATATTAGGTTGAAGATATGGATAACACAAGAGAACAAAGAGGTTGACAGTCTTTCTTTTCGGATAATTTGCATCGTCACCGGTCACCAACATCCAATCTCTGGACTCACATGGGTCCATCAAAAATACAACTTTTCTTGTGGAAAGCATTCTTCGAAGGCCTGCGGACTTTTGAAAACCTCATCATCTATCCCCGATGCATATCTAAGCCGAAGAATGATTATCACATTTTGTTTCTCTGTCATTTTATCGTAATTTATGTATTTCAATCTTTGGGTATTGAATACCTTCTTGTAATAGACCCTTAGTAGATCAATAAATATCATGCTTCAAAAAAAAAAATCAACATTTTTTAGGGTTTGAAGATAGTATGGCAGCTTAAATATCTCAACACAAGGCATCAGGATATTTTCATTCTCATTTTCTGATCTTTATCAGAGCCTTTAATCCTAGAAGCTTCTTTGATACATCGCTTCCCAACTCTTTTTTCTACTTTGTTTTTTTCTCAAAAGTCCTACATCCTTTTCTTTCAGTGTTTGATCAGTTAGCTTTTGTTGGGTAGTATACATGGTTTCTGGCTCACAGGTACAAATTTTTCAAAGAATGAACATTCATCCACCTCGTATGGGAAGGGCATCATAAAAAAACAGAATCTTTAAAACTCAGTTTTTACCTTTTATGGTCCCCAATGTTAAAGGTTTCACTCATGAAAACTCAATCATCGCTAGAATTTTTTCAACTTCTAATTTCAGCAAAAAAGAACATAGCTAGAGATTTAAAGTTTAGATGGGGTAAGACAACTTGTTTTAAAACCAAACAGATAGGAATGAATGTTTTCATCATTTCATTTACGGATCATGAGACCATGGTTGGGATCCTTACAAACGTGCCTTGGCACTTCTATGGATATGCTTTCCCAATAGAAAAATGGTATCCGGGAGTAAAAATTGAAAGGTATACTCTAAAAACAATCGCCGTATGGGTAAAAATTTTAAACTTACAACATTTTCATTATTGCAGTGACTGCATCATTGCTCAAATATGAACTCATCTAGGATTTGTCACTATGATATCCCCTGTCAATGCCATACCATTACCTGGTCATGACGTTTCACAAAAATATTAATATCGAAACAATGCTCATAACTAGTGCAAGAGTGAAAGTAGGACACAACCCTTAATCCAAAATCTCATTCATTTACCTAGACCTTCCAAATAGGGTGTGTGACTATTGTAATCATTTGGGACATATAGAGGACTCCTGCTCTATTAAACAAAACCTTCCTCTGGAGAATATTTATGATGAGGGCCCTGCATCTAGCATTGAATCGGAATCACAGACTTGGGCATCTGATTTTAAGGTTCTCATAAATGAGCAGATAAAGAGAGAAACTTTTTCGGACGCTGCTTATGGTCCAAATTAAAACCTTTTCTTCTTCTGACTCGGTGTTCAATAATGGTAGTCTTTTCTCAAATTCTTCTTCTTTCAGTCCTATTCAAATTTCTTCTGCAGAGGAGGAGGATGAGGATGTAGAATTTTGGGATGTAGAAGACTCAATCCTAGGCAAGAGACAACAATTATGGGATTCTCCTCCTCGCCCTCTTTTTTCTCCTCCCCTGAGTATCGTTAAATCTCAGATCTAGATTTTCAAATCAACAATTATGGCTTCTTCAGGATGTGGTTAATCAAGTCCTTTCATCACCTAACATATCTGAAAATTTCATCCTTCTAGAACCAAATCAAGATATATATCTATTGAACATTATTTCACTCCTGAGGAAGAAATTAATTCTCCAGATTCATTGCCTAAGCTGTGTTTTCTGTATCATCTTTTCTGATTCCTCATCTTGTGTTGATTCTCCTAAAACAGGTTTTAGTATTGCAATTTTTGATTCATGGATTTCTTTCGATTCTCTTCATTAGTCTATTGCATCAAACGAATCAATTTTAATGTTGGTCGAAAATTCAATATTTCCTGTGTCATGGACCTACATGAGGCAGACCATCCTTGGTTATGGGCAGGCCTTATCTTGATATGCACCAGGTGCCGATAGTAATTTTAGATATAGTTGTTCATGTGAGTGGCTCGTGCTCTGCACGGTAGTTGTGCGCCGTCCAGGTTATATATGGACTATTGTACATCGTTGAGGAGCAGCTAATGAATAATGTGAAAACTTATCTTCTTCTCTAATTGCTTCTGCAACTTCTTTCTTTAGCATTGTCTTATTATTATCCTTCTAATTCGTCTAATTCTTTTCCTAATCCTCTATTTCCCTCTATCTATCCCAAATCATCTCTATACTTAGAGACTCAAACCGTTCCTGATAATCCAATTTGTAGTGAGTTCACTACAAGTGGTATCAGAGCAGTTCCGATCCTTGGAAATTCTTCCATGGAGGAGCTGGCTACTATGATAAATGAAGAAATAAAAGTAAGAGCTGAGTTAGATAATCTTCAGTATCTCTATCAAGTTCATTCTCGTGAGGATACTTCACTATCGCGGGATTATAATCTTCATCTGATGTCGAAGCTCATGGACAAGGCAGTGAAGAAATTGACATCAATCCTTTTTACTACTGCGTCAATTCGTCAGCGATTATCTGAAAAAGCACCAGTGGAATCCAGCACTGAGAACAAAGAAATCAGTTCTGAGAACATCAGTTTAGTTGAAGCTGAGTTTACAGATTTGAAGATGATTGAGAACGAAATTGATGTCAATTTGAAATCAATTCCACTTGATTCAAATGAAGGTAATTTTCGATCTACTCCAATAATTGTTTCCTCTGGTGTTTATGGATCTAGTGTCGTTAATAAAGTACAAAAATACAAGGGAAATTCGATGTTTCTGGATTATCAAGAGGGTAAACCCTTCGTTTCTGAACATGATTCTCTTAACGTTGTTTCGAATTCTCAAGTTAGAAAGGTTACAAATACTGAGGTAAAGGATTTCAACTGGATAACTCAGAATTTCAGTACAACTACTTCATGTCCGTTTGCACTATTTGTATGTTTAATTCTAATGGCCAAATACAATGGAAGTTGTGTTCATGAGCTGATTAACAAATATGGGTATCAACCAGATGGATTGATTAATGAACCAGTTGCTTCTATGTTAGTTAATAGTGGTATTATTGGTCATGTTGGGATGTTATTTGATCGTGGCAGAGAATTTGAACTTATAGGAAGGTATTGTTATAGTGTTAGAAGAAGTTATGATTTCTGTGGTGATAAAATTGTTTCTGAGCGAAATTATGAGCTTGGGTACTCCCTGGCTTTGTTATTTGAGTTTGTAAAAAATGGAGACAAGCGTGTTGCCAGCAAGATGTTTGAGGAAATAACACAACAGGATTCTGTCTCTGCACTCTTACGAGAGTTCATTTGACAATGAAATGTGAGTTTAGCAATGCAGGTGAACTAATTCTGCAGATACAACCTAACAGTAGATGGAGTTTCAATGGTAATAAGGGTTCTATAAGGGTACAACTGAAATATGTTTTTTTCAAAATGCTTGGTTGTGAAATGGGAATTCTGAGTAGTGCACAAAATCTCTCTGATCAGCTGTGTGTTAGATATGTCAGTATCCCGATACAAGTAGAGGATGGAGAGGGTTTCATGGAGATGGAAATACTCTCAGACGACAGTGCATTATCAAGGAGATTGACCATTTTGAAGAAGTCTAACCTTTTGGTTTTTTCATCTGCGTTTAAGTTATCTAAGTTACAAATTGGAGTACCTAGCTCTATGGGTTGTGGTAGTAATATGTGGGTTTTAGGCTGGAGGGAATCCCTTGTAAGGGTGGTTGGAACCATCATGATGCTTTTACAGATTAACTATTGTGAAATCTTTGGTAGGGATTCTTGCCAGATTAATGATGGTAGTAAATGGAATGAGCTGGAAAATATATTAACACTCAGCTGGAATTTATTACACTCATTTCAGGTTCAAGTAGTAAAGGTCATGGCAGTGGGAGAATGTCAGCTCCTGCTTTATGTACTATTGGTGATGCAAGTGGGGGTATATCAGCACGTGCTTCAGGTTTGACGATAAATTCTTATTTTTCCTTGTACAGCGTGATGTTTATGAGTGTTCCATTTCTTAAAAATAAGTTTGATAAGAGCATTGATGGTAGTGGTAGGCAGTTACTCTTGTGTTATGGAAGTAAGAATGTCGACAAGAACTTAGTAGTGGTGGGTCATGTAATAGTCTGGGACGCTACAAGTTCTTCATATGTTATCTTAACACCGGTGGCGTCATAATAAAGTTGAACAAGATGTTGATGAGGGTGTTGAGTTGACTAAGCATGAACTAACGTTCAAGACGAAGTGGGAATTGTGGTACTACCCAAGGCAAGGTGATATCTGGGCAGAATTTAGGATCAGAATTCATATTGCTATGAAATGGGTGGATAGTTCAGTCTTTATTAGGCTTGTTAACCACAGACTGACGGGAAGTTTTGATATAATCTATCTTGTGACCTGGCGTGCTTATTGTGTCAATAACAACAGTTGTTACCTAGAGCTTTTATGTCCATCTCAGGGAGTCAGTGTGCAACATACCGAAATGATGACACATGATAATATGAGCATGGAAGAGTTTTTGTCATCAACTCACATACTTGTGACTGCACCTGATAATATTACATCACCGACTGGGCAACACTTTACTTGTAACAGTCAAATGAAGATGTTTTTCCAGCTCAACGACTGTGAAGTTTTTGGTTATGGTCATAGCAATGAGAAAATGTCAGCTTCTGCCTCATGCGGTAGTGGTTATGTCGATGAAGGGATATCAGATTGTGCTTTAGGTTTGGCTACAGATTCTTCATACCCCTTGTATTGTGCGACTTACTATATCCTGGGTGCACAAGTTTGTTCCAAGAACATCTTGCAATTATGTTTATCTGGTGATAGAGAAGTTCAGACCTTGTTGTGGGCCAGGGGAATAATCAAACGGATAGACAGTGCAAGTATTATTCAAGTCAATCATGACGTGCTTTGTACATTCACTGGGATTTTAAAATCTGAATAAATGGGCAGTTTAATGATTGTTGTTATAGTAGAAATCATGTCCGAGTATAGAGCTTGCAGTTCACATGACAATCGCCAAGGGTCTCCGGGCTGGGTCTTAAGTCTGTCAAGGTCGAGAAGTCGGTACATCACTGAGTCTTCCCTTGTCCAAGCTGAATTCAAGATATCCTCAGTGGCCTTCTTGTTAGGATTACAGTTCTCTTCCCTTACTGTGTACAAGAAGCTGCGACAACTGGGTTTTCCCAGCAGAAATCCATGTTCTGGGCTTGGCTTTCTAATATTTTGGGCCCTGCAAGGAAAACTAGTGGTCATTGTTTCATTATCTCCTAATGGGCGCTACTTGGAATGTCATGTACTCGTGTGGTTAAGGGTGTTACAACTCAGTTCTCATCCCTGAGGACAAGGATGATTTGGAGAAGTGGGTATTTGGTATGGACCTACACAAGGTAGCTAATATCGTGTATCGGTATCATATCGGTCGGGTCCTATACACCTATACAAATGATAATATCTGTTTTTATAGGCGATACATCATTAGAATTTTTTTAATATTTATTATTTATCAAACAAAAATAAATATTGATATAACCATAATAAAAAATAATAATTATAGTAAACATACTTCAACCTTACAAAATAAGAGCTGGTTGATTAGAGCCTTAAACTATCAACAACGAAACCAAACATTGAATGTTTGTTAGCCCGTCAACATCATATTTATAGTAATTACATCCACCATAATCATATATGAAGTTACTAAAATTAGTGGAGTTATTTTCTTGAACTAAAAGTTCAAGAAATCATAATCAAAAGACAAATTACATTTGTGATATATCAGTGTACAAGTGAAACCTATATTATCAGTGTACAAGTGAAACCGATATATCGGTCCGTACAGGACGATACACGTGTTTTTATCGTTTATCCTTCGTATCGCCGATATTTTTAGTATCATACAATTTTTTTTACGATATCCTATAAAAACCTTTAATATCGGCCTGTACAACCGATATTGACTACCTTGGACCTACATGAGGCAGACCATCCTTGGTTATGGGCAGGCCTTATCTGGATATGCACCAGGCGCCGATAGTAATTCTAGGTATAGTTGTTCATGTGAGTGGCTCGTGATCTGCACGGTAGTTGTGCGTCATCCAGGTTATATATGGACTATTGTACATCGTTAAGTAGCAGCTAATAAATAATGTGAAAACTTATCTTCTTCTCTAATTGCTTCTGCAACTTCTTTCTCTAGCAATGTCTTCTTATTATCCTTCTAATTCGTCTAATTCTTCTCCTAATCCTCTATTTCCCTCCATCTATCCCAAATCATCTTTATACTTAGAGACTCAAACTGTTCCTGATAATCCAATTTGTAGTGAGTTCACTACATCCTGCATCTCTAGAAAACCTTCAACTGCATAATGTTAACCAATTTGGTTCCTTTGATGTGGGCTCATCATCGCTGGCCAAGGAAATGTTGTCCATAAGTGAAAAGATAAAACAACTTCAATCTCATGCACCATAAAAAGGGAAAGGGAAAATCCAGGTATGTCAACTCTCCATTAGATTGTCTTACTCATTAATCCCTCTTCTGATCCTAGCCCATTCCTGCAAACTTGTTTTGAATAGTGATTTGAATCTAGTACAGGCATTGCCATTTCTGTTTACACATTCTTAACTTTAATAACAATAATAATAATCTTGTACGTGCATAACATATATCCTGAACCTAAGTGACACAGACATAGCATTGGCAGACCTAGGAAATAACAGTCTTTTTTGCTTATCATACTAACAATGAAAATTTTGGCGTGGAACACACAAGGGTGTGGCCAGAAAAAAATCAAATAATATTTAAACACATTACTCAATGTAGAAAAACACGACATTTTATTTTTATCGAGACTAAATCTCAAAGGAGTTTAGTAAGAAAAACTCTAAATTTCTTTCCTAACTTTCATATTGTAGACCCGGAAGGTACAAGTGGAGGCTTAGCCCTTGCTTGGGTTGATGGATTCCATTTTAAAATAGTTCAATGGAATCTCAATATGATTACTGTTATAGTTAAAAACAATTTCCATTCAAAAGAATGGTTACTCAGTTTTTCTTATGGTTCTCCAAAGCCTGACATGAGACTGGAGGTCATGGGAAATCTAGAAAACATAGCACAAATAATCAACCTAAACTCAATGCCTTGGTTGGTCATAGGTGACCTAAACATTATATTTAATAATGAGGAAAAAGAAGGAGGCCTTCCTTTTAACGAACTAAAATGGATCCTATTTTAAATTTAATCCAAAGAACAAGTTTGGAGGACACGGGTTTCAAAGGAAACACTTTCACTTGGAGTAACAAAAGAAAAGGTCTGGAAATATCAAGCAAAGGCTTGACATGGCCATGGACAATGCACAATGGAATTTAGAATTCCAAGAAGCATCTCTTGAAAACTTGGTGGTTGTTGGTTCAGATCATGGACCAATTTGCCTCTCTTTAAAACCTTCTTCTTTTATTAATCTTCATCCTTTAAAGTTTTACGATACTCGGTTGAAAGAGCCATCCTGTATCGAGGTTATCAAGAGTTCTTGGACTCTAAACTCTGGTAACACAACCTTAGATCTGATAGCAAATATTTCAACACTAACCAATAACCTTAGCACCTGGAAAAAAGATGTTTATGGTAAACCTAACAAAAAAATCAAATTACTTCTAAAATTATTAGAGAATTTAAACGCAAACCAGCCAACACCTGTATAACTTCTCTCATAAACAAAAAAAGTACTAGAGCTAGAAGCATTGTATGATACACATGAGGAAATATCTAAGCAACAGTCTAGAAACAACACAATAGATTTGGGTGAAAGAAATACTACCTTCTTTCATGTAACTACTCTGAAAACAAGGAAAAGAAATAACATAGATTGCATTCAAGACAAGGATGATAATGTTGTCTCAGCTAGACCAGAAATCAAAGAAGTTCTAACTTCCTATTTCTCTGATCTGTTCACTGATAGTTCTTACACCACAGATGAACTAATCTTCTCACACATTAATCCTTGCATTTCCTTTGAGGAAAACCTAGAACTAACGAATACACCAACACCAGAGGAAATATGGGAAGTAGTCAAAAAGCTTAAACCAAATAAAGCACCGGGACCTGATGGATTCCAGGTAAGCTTCTTTAAACATAACTGGGGGATAGTTTGCCCTCAGTTAATCTCTGTCATTCAAGATTTCTTTTAAAAATAAACAGCTTCACCCAGAGTTAAACAAAACCTTCTTATTTTTAATTCCTAAGAAAAAGCATCCAAAATCTCCTACTGATTTCAGGCCAATTGGCCTGTGTAATACCCCTTACAAAATCATAGCAAAGGTTTTTGCCAATAGATTTAAAAAATCTCTAGAAAAAATAATCTTCTTCCCTGCAGTCTGCTTTTATTTCCTCTAGGAAAATTTCGGACAACATCATCGTAGCTCATGAGGTAGTTCACTCAATGAAAAAAAGCAAAAAGAAAACAGGAAACATTGGTCTAAAAATTGACATGTCGAAAGCCTTCGACAGGTTCAACTGGAATTTCTTGATAAAAACCTTAACAGCTTTTGGGTTCTCTGAACATTAGTGTCAGCTAATTTACCAATGTCTCTCTACGTCTTCCATTGTTGTCTTACTCAATGGACATCCTTGTAAAGACTTCAAACCTTTTAGGGGCATTATACAGGGAGATCCATTATCTCCCTACCTCTTCATACCGTGTATGGAAGTTTTTTCTCGCTTGTTAAATCATTTACAAACCATAAAACAAGTACAGGGGATAAAACTTACACCTAAATCACCTCCTATCTCTCACCTGTTATTTGCAAAAGATCTGCTTCTGTTCACTAAGGCAGACTTAGGAAGTTGTAAGAATTTATTAGAAGCCATACATACCTTTAGTGCAGCATCAAGGCAAGTCATAAATTTCGAAAAGTCAGGCATTTTTTCAGCAAAAAGGTGTATAATAAACACATAGGCATAATCTGCATATTAATGAAGATAAAGAAAATTAACATAAAAGATACACATTTAAGAGTACCACTGTTCATAGATAGATCAAAACTGAAAGCTTTTGATAATATTATTGAAAAAACGGAACAAAAAATAAAAAAACTGGCTTGGAAAGATCTTGTCTCAACCAAGTAAAATTGTTTTGAACAAAGATGTTCTTTCCAGCATGCCAATTTTTAACATGGGATATTTTGTCCTTCCAAAAAAGATAACCAAAAGAATAAACAACATCCAAAGGGACTTCTGGTGGAGGAAACACACTAATTCTAAGGGTATATAAATAAAGTCTTTTGATTTTATATGTAACCCTATAGACCAAGGGGGTATAGGATTTAAAGAAGACAACAAAGTCAACCAAGCTATGATCAGTAGAATAGCTTGGAGACTAGTTAGTAACCCTGATGACCTGTGGGCTCAAATCCTCAAGGGAAATACTATAAGAAATCAGGAGCCTTACACTCTAAGAAGAAATCTCAAGTTTCTTGGATTTGGAAGTGCATCTTACAAGGAATATTACATATTAAAAAGTATAGCATCTGGGAAGTAGGTAATGGTTTGATGATAAACATTTGGGAAGATAAATGGCTTCCATCTAGAGGAGAGACTTTGGCAGAGTCCTCTCCTTCCAGAAACACAACTATAACACTTGTGTCTGAGCTCATTGACTCAAACACACAAAAGTGGAATTTCTTGATATGTTATATTCTTTATTTGACAACTCAACTCAAAATGTGGAAATTACAAACATTAGACTTTACACTACAAATGAGGAAAGTATGAAAAAGGACAAACTTAGGTGGACTTTAACTAAGAATGGAGAATTCTCAGTTAAAACTCTTTATGCAATTTTTTTGAATCCTTCTAACTCAATTCCTGCCAAAACTAAAAAGTTTTGGAAAGGATTATGGGCCATGGATACTTCTCAGAGGATCAAATTGTTTATATGGAAATGCTTACAAGATGCATTACCAACTAGACAAAAGATCAGGTCTGTTGAAAACAAGTGTGTCTTCTTTAATAGTGCTGTTGAATCTATTTATCACCTCTTTTTTGATTGTGATTACGCAAAGGCAGTTTGGAGTCTTCAGCCAATGGCCTCACAGGGAGTAACTCAAACTCTAAATATTCATAATAATACCTTCTTGCATAAATATAATGAATGGATAGCAGGGGGTATGAATTCAATCTCAATGGATCCCAGAAGTGAACAATGTGAAGATAAACTGCAATGCTTCTTGGATTTCTGAAAATACTAATGCAGGTTTTGGCTTTGTGATTCGTAACTGGACATGAACATTCAAACGAGCAGAATCAGGAATCTTCATAACTTCCACTGCTGAAGAAGCAGAAGCTCTAACTCTCTTACAAGCTACAAATTGGGCCATCACAAACAACCTACAACTGTGAATACAAATATTCCGCAGAGCATGTGTCACGATCTTAATGGCCGCACACGAGTTAATTATATATCCCTCGCTATACAGAAGAACCTAAGTAGCAGAGGATACCTTCGCAGATCTACTTTATCTCATCCCAAGAAGGGATACCTCGACGGCCAAGATTAAAGAAGTAAAAGCCTAGTCTAGAGGAAGGCAGCTAGCGAAGGGACAGAGGTAGATGACATATCTAATTAGCATTAAATGTACAAATATCTTATATATACGCATAATCAAAGCATGTGGAGAGAGATGATGTGGCGGAACCTGAGTGGAAGAAGCTGGCGGTGAACGAAGGTACAATCTGTACTGAGGTTGGGAAGTTCACAAAGGAACGTGGGTCAGCTGAGGTGGCAGAGTTCGACTGGAGAAAGCACGCGACGAACGAAGGTACCATTTGTACGAAAGGTATATCAGGAAGCGATGGGTCCAAAGACAGCAAAGATATGCCTGGAGCAGAAGGGGATATAAATACCAAGCCTCACCAACAAACAAGGGACATTCAATATCTAGGAGATAAGATCTAGTCTTAAGCTTATACCTCTTTAATGTTTAGAACTTAAGTATTTACTTCAACTTGAGTTCTCTCTATTACTTTGGGAAGCATTTAAGATCTTTGTAACCACCATAACTTAATACAAAACAATCACTCATTACCCCGTGGACATTGATAAAAGTCGAACCACGTAATCTATTGTGTCTCATGATAACTTAGTAGCTTTTACATTATATTTGTGTTCTTAGTTATTATTGTGATCTTGAGTATCTTTTAATACTTAGCATTATCAGTTCAACAGAGGCATCAATACTACTTAGTATCCGATTCTCTGAGCTGTATACATTACGTAGACAATGGGAAAATTAGTAGTCACAGTTTGGCGCTAGAAGGTTTTGCTCACCAGCTTGAGTTTAAATATTCCTTGATTTTTAACTTACATATCTTATTTAACGAAGAGATCTATGTCCAACAACGATGAATCTCACTCTTTAGTGACTTGTTCATCCATTGTCCACGTATGTTGTTGGAGTTCATAGCCTCTAAAAACTTACGACACTACAGATCTACAAAGTTTTTCGCAAGATCGCACTCAAAAAACGTTAAAGCTTTTGTTTTATACTAAAACAACCTTTTCCGACAAGGCATCCTTTAGATCTGACTACCTCTGACTGCAGAGGAATCTCAGTGAGATTTTAAAGAAAAAAGATCTTCTAAAGCATTTAATAACCATGTTATTTGGGAGATCGACACCCCTTTTCTAATTGGTTTTCAACGTTTAAGATTGTTTCTTCCAAGGGTGTCATAAAAATTTAATACCCATCTTTCCAAACGTCATTTAGTCATTTTAAGAAAAAGGCCGCTTAGCCGTCTTACGTGTCGAGCATTAATTGCTACCTTTGACGAAGGCACCCAAGTAGCAGATTTTGTTATTTTTTCTGAGACCGCAGGATAACAAAAGCCGAAGGGATGCAGAAATCAAGCGACGCACCAACAAGCTCGCGACCAGCAGTTACAAGAGGAAGATCTCAAAAGCCATCTCAACCAAATCAAAGAACTGAAGCAGAGGACGTACAAAGTGAAATAGCAAGAAGAACGGTTTCTAATCTGTTTATGGGTGAAAACTATTCCTGCCGGATTTGGTAATTTGGGGTGTGTGGATGAGGAATGAATTTAAACCTTAAACAAATGCACTGCGCGGTGAGTGCTTGTGATTCGAGAAATCAATATGTACAACTCTGGCCTAAACTAAGAAATGGCCTTTCCAGACTTGTTTCGGTCACAAAGTGAAGGAGATAGGTTTGATCTTAGGGAGGGAAGCGAAGAAGGTGTTGAGATTGTGAAGGTGTAGGCTTGTTTATGAGTTATGACTTGTAACAGAAGGCTGAACCGGCTTACAGGATGTAAGCTATCAGTTCCGGTGTTTGAATACGTTTTGTATTAACACTTGGTTTCTGTCTTGTCTTGACTTGTGTTCTCTCTTGTGCAAAAATAGGGAGGAGAACCTATTCATACAAGTCATTTGAGCCTTATTCACGTCTCTCGTGGGAAGTGGAGGAAGTGGAGTGATGGAGTAGTGGAGTTGTGTGTTGGTGTAACACGACCAGTCTTGCCCACTTCTCCCGTATCTCTAACCGTCCATGACTTCCTGACACGTTCTTGTGATGGCGCGTTGCACGCTGCACGTATGTAAACCGCCGAGACCAATACCCCGTATGTATCCCCCGGTTTGTGACATGATTGATGTCTCGAGTGTGTGGATCGTGGGACCTGAGAAAGTAGCATGTAATGCTAGACTAAATAAGCGAGTTATTTAGGAAGTCGATACTTGTGAAGTATCATGTGTATTCTATGCAAATCGCATCAAGTATATTGACATGTATGAAGCATCGTTGTTTTTAAGGCTTAGGAGTAAGTCACGAATTTAAGCGTCTTAAAATAGCATCATGTCCAGCCATCTTCGAGTGATCGTATGGAGGCTATACAGGTAAGCCCTGACTTGACCGATCACTCCATGTGGAAGAGTGGTGGACGATGATCGTGGTGATGCCTTAATGGTCTCTTAACTCCTAACCAGGGCTGCTTGACCAAGCTGATAGAGTTGGACGGACGAGATGATCTGTGACGCTCATCTGCGACCGTTGATGAAGTTTTTGGATTTTGAAAAGGTGCTCATGCATCACTCTTCAGTTTGGTCGAATCCAAGCTTGGGACACGATTTTGGCCAGGCCGATCGTACATGCGTGTAGACGGCATGACGGCGTAGGCGCCCATATCCCATTATCTAACGAAAGTGTGATATGGGCCACTCAATTTGTCCGGCGAAGTTGAGCGGTCGAGATCAGTTTGTGACAGAAAACTAGTGCCGCAAAAGCCGCGCATCGTGCCAACTTCGGGCGCGCGTTCCAAGATGACCAATCTTGGTCGGTCTTGTTCGATCGGTCTGGCGTGTAGGTGGTAGGATGGTGTTCACGCCTATACCTGACTGTCCCATGAAAACGTGATCTAAGCCACTCAAATCGTCCGGTGAAGTTGAGTGGTCGAGATTAGTTTGCAATCCGGAAACGTGACCACGCTAGTTTGGGCGGACGATTTGGGATAAATAGGTATGGTATGCCTTGGCCGATCAGGTGAGGGGATAGATGGGTCCACGGTGGTCATGTTGGTATGACCAGGACTGCTTAATCTAATCTTGGACCCTCCATTCGTGCTTAGGAGAAGATGTACGCTCGTGATCGATACAAACCCTAATTTAGGGTTTCACTGGCCGTGCGTCATGGCTTGTTTGGGCGCACGAATTGTGACGGCCAACCATGGTTGGTTTTGACTGATTGGTCATGTGTGTAGGCGGGCCCACGGTGTTTGTGTTGACATGTTCTGAGCCCTTTGAATCTATATCTACACCCTCCATCTATGCCTGCGAAGATGGATGGTTGAGACTTCTTTGAGACACATGTAATGTGCCGTAACCCTAGTTTAGGGTTTCACGTCCATGTTGTTTTGGATGGACGAACTGGTAAGCGATGCTTCCCTCTTGGGGAGGCCGACCATGCGGGGCCCGCATTGGGTCGGTGGTGAATACTCCAATACCTGCTTGGGGTCATGGATTTAATCTAAGCCATCCAATCATGCTGGTGAAGTTGGTTGGTCGTGATCGTTTCTGAGACTGATATGGTCAGTTCAGGTTCAAATATGCTCAATCGGGCTAGTATAACACACCGAGAGTTGTATCCTGTATGGTATTTCGTACATGCTTCATTATTAATGCTTGGAGATTCGTGTTGCTCTCTTGAGAACAACAACACTCGGTCGTCATGCCGCACTGGGTAATGGGTACGGGAAATATAAGGCTGGTCATGCATTAATTAATAATGTCGTAAATTCACAAGGTATATGGGATTATTGCTACATGCTCCAACCTGGATGAATTTCGTGTATTTAATTCACAGAATGCTGGGATTGTTGTCACATGCTCCATTCTAGGTGAATTAGTAAAGTGAAGAAGTATTCATCACTCATTAATGGCTTTATCTTTTGCAAGATGTTAGCGCATAATTTTGGCTTTTACATCTTTAGCCTTAAATGAAAATCCACCATCAACATCAAGTCCCTTGCCTAGCACGTAATGGTTACACCATTGTGGGGTAGGCATGAGATGGTGACAGTTAAAGACAAAGCTTATGAGACAAAGTTAGATGTTACCAAGAGAGACGGGTCATCCTGTCCTTAGAGCATGTCACGTTCAAGAGGCGTACATGCGAGTGTTCTCTTAGCATCATGTCGGTCTTGCCTGCTCGATGGACTGTTATGCCTGTTTCGTTCGTGGGGCTACTGTACCTGCTTGATTGAACGTGGGCTTGATGTGCCTGTTTTGGTTAATCGTGGGTCCGCTGCGTCTGCTTGATCGAACGTGGGACCCGATGTAAGCATGCTTGATTTGAACATGGGCAGATGTGCATGCTTCGATCAAACGCGGACCACCGTGTACATGTTTCAAACGTCGGCCATGTCTCCTGTGGCTACTTTGACCGTACGGTTGATGTACTTGCTCGAGTGTCATCTTGCTACTTCGACCAAACACCGAACCAACTAGCTTGACTAAGCACTAGACTTGATGCTTTGACCAAACACCGGCCTTGCTGTTTGCTTTGCTCGAACGTGGGACCCGATGTGAGCAAGCTTGTTTTTTTTTTTTTTTTTTAAAAAAATGAACCTTATGTGCTCAAATGTAAATGTGGGTCTGTAGAAAGCGTTAGGCGACTTTTCGGAGCAGCCCAGGAAAGCGTTGAAGTGTTGGAGCTGAAACGCCTTTCTCCGGAGAGAGAGCTTTGATTGGGGACTACTGTGTATGCCTTCACGACCAACTGGGCCGGGATCAAGTTGGACCGCCGTGTGCTTGGCTGAACGTCGACCTTGTGTTTTGACTGAAAACCGGCCCTGCTGCGTGCGCCTGTTTTATTCGAATACCAGCATTGTGACTTTGATCAATACCAGACTTGAAACTTGAGCAACACCGGACTTGTGACTTGATCAACACCGGACTTAAAACTTGAGCAATACCGGACTTGTGACTTGATCAATACCAGACTTGTGACTTGATCAACACCGGACTTGTAACTTGATCAACACCGGACTTGAGACTTGAGCAATACCGGACTTGTGACTTGATCAACACCGGACTTGAAACTTGAGCAATACTCGGACTTGTGACTTGATCAATACCAGTGTTTGGACCCAATACCATCCTTGTGTACTCCAACGTGAATGTGTGTTACGTCGTGTGTGACTACACATCTCATGCGTTTTTATACAAGTCTCGACTCATGTCTTTTATTGTAGAATGAAGAAAAGAACTCTGTTGAGATGTCTTCCGGGGATAATGCTGGTGCCAAGTCGAGGTGTTGATGACTTCAAAGATATGTCGAACATTGATGATGAGTTGTTCACCGCGCCCTTTCAACAATATGAAAATATCCGTTCCACAAGATAACCCTTCTCCTATCGACTTCAAGGTTTTTCATGCTCCGCTGGGCCCTCATGAAGGATGGATGAGACGTATGTTGAGCAATGAGTACATCAAAGATAACTTGACCAAAGCGCAGATTATTGATGCAGCTTGAGTGTTGAAATGGCTCGAGAGGATGTTAAAGTGGTTTCTGGTGCGAACGTTGAGGTGGATCCTGGAGAGAGTGTTGAAGAAGGATTTTGAAGCGAACGTGGGTCCCAGAGAGAGCGTTGAGGCGGCTCTTGAATAGACCATTGAAGCAAACCACGCTAGAGGGAGCGTTGAAGTGTTTCCCTCTTGATTCGATTTACCCTTGCGAATTCCATGATTCTTGACCGACCATCTCTCTCATGTTGAAGAATTCCTTGAGCGACGGTGAAGGAACTTCATGCGAGCCTCGATCCCCAAGCGTGGTTTACATGGTTCGTTCGTAGTGGTTGTTGTCGAGACAGATATGGAATATCTTGGACATTGTTTCATCATTGTGGGAGTCGTGCATGTGGTAACTTGAAGTTGGAATTGACGGACGCGCGGGATGTTGTATCTCGGTGGTTTTCATCTTCTTTGCTTCAAGGAACCGCTTATGAAGGTCGAAGGTTGTATCGCTTTGTTGGTGAGATATATGCCCCTACAAACATTATGAGGCTCTTCATTACCAGCTAGGGGTGGGACTTGGGTTGGTTGGCGGGTTAGAAAGCTTGGACAAGGCAGACCCGAGCTAGGAATTCTTTGTCCAGATTGCCCACCAAACCCGTGGAACCCATGGAGGTACTGCCCAAGTCCGCCCAAGTTATGTTCCTTGGGTTCCTCGGGTTGGCCCAAGTTTCTCTAGACATGCGATTTTGTTATTATGATAATACCAAATTTTAGATGTTATACGATTTAATTGCTACATTTATCATAAATTTCCAATTAATTGAAGATTATCTCCAATAATTGGGCCGACCGAGCGAAGCGAGGGAGGACCTTTATATGGCCACTTTTTTGTAAAATCTAAGTGATCAATTACCACAAAAAGATTGGAAATGGTTAGGGCCGAAAACCAAAAATGTCCTTCCCTTTTAGTCCAATTACTATAACTCCTTATGTATCCTATCTTTTCAGGGGTATAATTGGCAACCAAATGATATGTGTAGAATACACCGTATTTACTATCTAGTAGTTACGCTTTCTTTGCTATTTTTCTTGTGAATTATGTACTTTACGTGTGTTTTTGAGTTATTAGTTATTCTGGAGTCGCACGGAAGAAAAGAAGCGGAACTCACCCAAATTGAGGCGAAAAGGGCAAAGTGTCATTTCACATGCTATTGGGAACCAAACCAAAGGTTAAGGGGAACTCTATTGGTAGGAGTACTAAATAGAGTCAGCTGTGGTTAAGGGGTTGCCAGATGGGTGGCCCTTATCCAGAAGGTGGGTGTGCTGTTAGCACCCTAATCCTCTTCTACCCTAAATCGGGAGGTGTTTCTTCCATTCACCTCATTTTGTTCCACCTGAAAACAAGAGAGAAAAGCGCGATTCTTTGCCATTAAATCCGAGAGACCGGATCAGTGCTTGATTAAAAATTGAGAGATTAAGATCGAGAAAGTATGGCAGTGAAGATGTGATTGAAGTAAATGATGGTCTTGGTCAGTATATGGAATCGAGAAAAGCAGATGGGTTGATTCTCTGGTGAAATCGAGAGATTCAGATGAAATTGATGATGGAAATCGATCTGAAATAGAGAAGAGAAGATGAAATTATAGACGGGTTCGATTGCAGCTTGTGATTTAAGTGTCAAACTTGGGTGAAACAGAAATTAGGGTTGTCTATGAGAAGAACTGAATCTGAGTGAATAGAATGTACAGGGATGAACTCAGGGAAGCAACAGGTGCAATGTGTGTGTCGATGAGTGAGTTGAACTGCCGTTGATGATGCTGCTGTGTATGTTGGCTGATAATGATGTTGTCTCAATGGAGTTCTTGTGGTTGTTGTCTCAATGGAGGGGTTGATGATGGTTGTGAGTATTAACAGAATGAGGATTAGAGGTGTCTGTCTCGATAAAGGTGTTGATGATGGAACTCGAGTGGAGTGTTGGTCTTGAGCTGGTGGTGACAGGTTGGAGGAATCTGAAGCTACTGATGGAGTTTGTTATAAGTGTTAGGTTATGAAGAGTTTCAGGTGGTGGATGTATCTCAGAGTTAGCAGAGATGATGATATCATCAACTTCAGAGACAAAGTTGTTCTTTCTTCTTGCGTAATAGGAGTCTGTAATTCAGTGAAGTGGTCATGGAAGTGAAGAGAAGGAGTTGAATGAGAATGCAGGTGAGGATTATTTCCAGGAGTTGCAGCCGCGGTCTATGGATGAAGAATTGAGATTGAGCTGGGAAGTGTAGGAGTTGAGAAGACTGCATTACAGGGAAAGATGAGCTCAGCTTTGAGGCAGGATTTAAATGAATGCTTGAGTTGCAGTGGTGTTTTTCTGCAGCTGAGTAGCAATGGCTCATGGTGTTGGCAATGAGCCGAGGCAGGGAAGAATCTGACAATGGTGATTGTTATGGGTTTGACGGTGATGGAATTTAGGGTCAAAGAATGTATGAGCGATTCGGGGAGCGGTTGTCTTTGGATAAGTGGAGCCAAGGCGTGTCTTTGGTGAATGTAGGTGATGAATTGTGCAAGGTCAGCAAGGAGTTAATTGGAGTAAGCAATGGTAATGTGATTAAAGTGGGTATGTGACTGAAAAGAAGGTGCAGAGCTTCGAGATGGTGATGAATTCAAGTTGAGTTTGTTGGTACACGGATGGGAATGAATCGATGCTGTTGGTATTGGTGGTTGGTTGAATTTGCGAGAGCTTGAATGATAGCAGCTGCTTTTGGTGATCGAACTGGTGGATCTGATGCCGCAGAACTAATGGAATTGAAAGCAGGGAAGTAGGATGTGTGTTACTAAAGGCTGAGTACTGGTGGTCTGCAAATGGAGCTGTGATGTTACAGGTTATGGAGTTGAATTTTCAGAAGGAAGCAATTGCAGTTGCAGTGCAAGACTCAGCAGATGTGTTGATGGCTTGACCTGAGACAGATGGTGCTAAAGTTGGTTGGCGCTGGAGCTGCTGTCATATGCAATTGTAGCTCAGAAGTTTGGTTGTGTGCAGATTAAATTGCTGCCTAAATGGTCAGAGATGGAAGCCGTTGCTGTGCTTGATGGTTGAATGGAGGAATGGTTGCAGGGCCATGATGGCTGGGATTGAAATTGGTAATGCACCATCTTGGTGCAACAGAACTATGGCATGTGCAACATGGCCTAGGCCTATGCCAGTTAGACCCTGACTCATCTTAACTCAGGTCTGACTGGACCACCTGACTCACAACCTGACTCATACTCTGACTCGGTGCTTGATCGAGTTAACCCGCCGAGTTGGATTGCTGACCGATTTGACCCGTTGACCGGTGACCGGGTTGACTTTGCCGGTCACCTGAGATACCTTCCGGCGACTATTCCGGCCAAGTTCCGGTCACAATACCAGTTTTCCGGCGACGTTTTTGGACATAATTTTCTACATGGGTTTTCTCACACATGGGCTTGGAGGACTTCTACCTAGTGGACTTTTGAAGATTAGACCTAATTTTGGAAACAAGAGAGCTATTTAAAGGAAAGACTTTTACAATTATGGGGGATCTCTTTATCTTATATCTTTTATCTTTTATTATCTTTTTGGCCTCTACTTTTGTTCTAGGGTTTAGAAACCATGAAGTCTTTTCTCTTTCTTCTTGTTATGAACTCCATGAATATGAGCTAGAGTTTTATTATTGGTTATGGAATAAGTTGGATTTCCAAATATGGGATTTAATTTAATAAATTAGTTTTCTCTCATATTATCGTTTATGATTCACCATTAATATTGTTACATGATTTGAATGCTTGTTAGTCGAGTCGCGAATCGATTGAGTTTGCTTTCATCTTTATTGCTAGATTAGGGTTATTATACGCAAAAGTGATAATTCCGGATTGCAAGTAGCATAAATATGATTATAGTTTGTAGTGATATATTCTTATGATCATATGTGAACCATAACCTTTGTTAAATCGGATTAGTGCTTTTACACGTTCGATTGCTTTGGTAGCTTTGATTTCATAGAACCTAATGCATCTAGGGAATTAAACTTGATTAGTGCTTTTACACGTTAGGTTGTTCCTTTAGATAGAATTCATATTCGCATCTTTTAATGTGTTTGTTGATGACATGAGGAGATTTGCGGGATATACTTGCGATCAAGGTATTCTAGGGTCTTTGATAAAAGTTGAGATTAAAATATCAATTCTAGTTATTGTGTTGAAAACATGTTTGTGAATGAAAATGAAATCCATGATCAATATCTTCTTATCCTTGATTTGATTTGTTTGCTTTGCTTTATTTGCTTTTATTTAGTTTATTATATAAAAATCACAAAACTACCGGTGTTATTTATAGGGAACCGAAACAATTTGACAACCTAGACCTCTCTGTGGGATCGATCCTTTCTTGCCCTTGCTTCATTATATATTTTGAGTAGTAAGAAAGTGTAATTTATTTTTGACGCTTACGACCGCGATCACCAAACTTTAATATAACATATCTAAAAATCCGTGCCTTGGAATTTTACAAATTTTATCTCGTTGGAAAGGTTATAAAAAACTCTACGCAACGAGTACAAACAACAATATTAAATTTAAAGTTTTTGCGAAAAATTCAGAGGTATTTATCATTTTAGGCACAATTTTAGAAAATTAAATGTATATCCATTATGCAAACCACCACAAAGGATACATAATACTTTATGTAGCAAAATTTTGGTTTATGAATCAACTAATTTTCCGTTGCAATTAATAAAACGATGTACTCCATCCGTTTCAAGAAAAATGATACTTTCATTTTAGGCACAATTCTAGAAAATTGAATGCATAGCCATTATGCAAACCACCACAAATGATGCATAACACATCATGCAACCATATTTTGATTTATGGATCGACTAATTTTCCGTTTCAGAAAAAGTGATACTTTCACCCCGTTTCAGAAAAAGTGATACTTTCACTCCGTTTCGGGAAAAGTGATTTTCGCTCCGTTTCGGAAAAATGAAACTTTCGTTCTGTTTCAGAAAAAGTATCATTTTTTCTGAAACGGGGCGAAAGTATCACTTTTTCCGAAACGGGGAGAAAGTATCACTTTTTCTGAAACGGGGCGAAAGTATCACTTTTTCTGAAACGGGGTGAAAGTATCACTTTTTCTGAAACGGGACGAAAGTAATCGTAGACAAACCCCATCTTCAGATTCTTCTTCGGTCGGCCTTTCCACCGTGGCAACGGTCGTACTAGTATAATTTCTTTTCATATTGAATGATTAATGAGGTAGATATAATTTATATTTTCATTATTAGATTTGAAGATAATATCTAAAATTACTCTAAATAAATAATAATACCAATTATAAAAATAGTTTTATATAACAATATCATAGTTCTTCGGGTTGGGAGGGTTGCTTGGGTTAGAAATATTTGTGCCCATGCTTGCCCAAAGTTAACTCGGGTTTGTAAAACCTATGCCCAAGCTTGCCCAAAGTTTTGAAATACGTTAATGCCCGCCCAATGTTCGGGTTGGGTGGGCTAACCCGACCCAAGTCCCACCCCTATTACCAGCAGGCCTGGTTCTTTCTATCAGGGCATATGTTGTTGTAGATGAGCGTTCAACAGCTCCAGAGGATGACCAAAAGCGCGGATTCTCTAACATAGCATGATAGACATATACCACTGTCTGATAAAGTGACTCGCCCGGATCTTGTTCGACCACTGTCTAATAGAGTGACTCGCCCGGATCTTGCTCAATATGACGCATTGGACATCGTTATCTTCTTGAGGCTGCTCCCTTGAGGTATCGGCTCCAGTGGAAGATTGCCGTCATATAGCGTTGATACATTGCACCGGCATTCTTTAAACCAAATTGCAGTATGGTATAATAAAAAATTTCCGAGAGGAGTTCGAAAAGCTATCTTACTTGCATCATGCTCGTACATCCTTATCTGGTTGTAGCCGCTACATCCATCCATGGAGGAGAACATGCCGTGTACGCTGGTTGTATCTACTAATATGTCGATGTTAGGTAGAGGAGGATTGTTTTTGGAGCAGCACCTGTTCAAGTCTCTGAAGTCTATGCGGCACCAGATCTATCCATTTTCCTCGTGTCTGAACTACAACTGTTTAACCGACTTGGATCCAGGTATGACATGTAGATGATGGGTGACCAATTTTCATCTAAATCCGGCATTTCTTCATATCTCCAAGCGAATATGTCCTGGTACTTTTTGAGAAGTTCCACGAGCTTCGTGCGTTTATCCGTACACAAGGTTGAGCTGATGGAGATAGGTCTAGGAGATTCCTCAACGATTTCAATCTCATCAGTTGTGGAGTTGGTGCCACCTTGCAGCTGTTGTGGAGCATCTAGCACTTGTTCTTGTGGCTCGTCATTGTTGTAGCATTCTGTTGGGCGGAGAGACTGGGTGCCAGTCTCTCCTGCTAATTTCTAACAGCGGCGCCGGTATATTGTCTTCCCCTTCTGATCACGGTTTGCCTCGAAAGTGCATTCCTTGTTGGTGTGAGTATGGGTTGAAGCTTCACCGGATAAAGATGGACGCCTCGTCAGAAAAGGTGTGTCGTGGTGCTTAGCCCCCAGTGATGCAAGTCGGTTTTCTTCCTGGATTGAAGCCCATGTGGGTAGTGGGGTACACAGGACTTTGTCTGACCTTCCCTACTGAGTTTCTTTTGGCTCGAACAGCTCCATTTCGCATATTGGTGCGTACGGAGACAATGATGCAGGAATACGGATGACTTCCTCATTTAACATAGTCTTCAGGCACTGGTGATACGTTGAAGGGATGACCTTATTGTCATGAAGCCACGGTCTCCCTAGTATCATATGGTAGTCTGGTTCCTATTCTATGACTTCAAATTTCACTTTTGACTGAACGGGTCCTACTGATAAATTGATTGACATACCCGTATGTCTTTGGTCAGTTTCCTTCAAGTCCGTCATTGTGGTGGGCTGACGTACAATCTTGCATGGGCTGACCTTGGCTGTCCTGAGAGTCTTGAGAGTAATCACATTCGAAGATGCTCATGCGTCGATGAGGGCCCTCCTGAACTCTGAACCCTTGATGCGTACGGTAACATGTAGGGCCCGGTTGTGACCTTCCTCTGCCATCATGTCATCTTCTGTAAATGTAACATTATTTACAGATGTTTCCGATGCATTTAGGACTTCTGGACGTGAAGGAGTCAGGTGTACGTCCAGAGCTATTTTATTAATTGCAGCAAACGTCTCTGCCCGTTGATTCTTCGAGAGGTGCAAGAGTTCACACAAGCTTTCCACTAGAGATGCCGCTTCCTGATCCACTGGTCTCTGGTTCGTAGTAAAGCTGTTGATCTGAGGAGGATCGTTGTGAGGATCAGTCCCCAATGTAGGAATCTCCATGACTGGACCGTTCATATCTGATGTCGCTTCTTTGATCAGGTCCATGTAGGTCCGCGCAGCTAAAATACCTTCTCCGGGTGCGTTGAATGCGTTCCTTGTTGGATCCAGGGGACGTCGCGGCTCTTGTGGAAATCGATCAGTTAAAGTTTTGAGGAAAGTGAGTACCTCTTTCTGAGTTTCGGCCATATCCGTTTGAGTCTTAGCAAGAACTTCCTGCTTCTCCATCAAGTCTGCAATGGTAATGGACGGTGGTCCTCCTCTCATCCCTCCGGCTCCTCGTCCTAATGAAGGAGTGAAAGTTGTTGCTCTGCTGACCACAGGAGGCGTTACACTTGAGGAGATGCCGAGATTCGCGGCTGCTCTGGCTCTGGTGATGGGAGGTGTTACACCTACTTGAATGTCTCCTGCTCCGCTAGCGTTGGTGATAGAAGTGACGGCTCCACGAGATGTATTGACCACGGTAGCTCCACTGAAAGGTACATCGACACCGAGAGTGTTATCCACACTAGCTCCATCAGAACTGATTGATGATCCAGACCTGAGTTCCACCATCTTGAAATGAATTGTTGATTGAATTGGTTCTAAGATCTACCCTTTTTGATATTGATGAAATTGAATCGGATTAGAAGAAATTGACTTTACAACCGAAAGATTAACCTCCCATTGTGGTCGCCAATTGTTTATGGGTGAAAACTATTCTCGCCGGATTTGGTAATTTGGGGTGTGTGGATGAGGAATGAATTTAAACCTTAAACAAAAGCACTCAACGCGGTGAGTGCTTGTGATTCGAGAAATCAATATGTACAACTCGGCCTAAACCAAGAAATGGCCGTTCCGGACTTGCTTCGGTCACAAAGTGAAGGAGATGGGGTTGATCTTAGGGAGGGAAGCGAATAAGGTGTTGAGATTGTGAAGGTGTAGGCTTGTTTATGACTTGTACGAGATATTTGAACCGGCCACAGGATGTAAGCTATCGATTCCGGTGTTTGAATACGTTTTGTATTAACACTTGGTTTCTGTCTTGTCTTGACTTGTGTTGTTCTGTGAAAAAATAGGGAGGAGAACATATTTATACAAGTCATTTGATCCTTATTCACGTCTCTCGTGGGAAGTGGAGGAAGTGGAGTGATGGAGTAGTGGAGTTGTGTATTGGTGTAACACGACCAGTCTTGCCCACTTCTCCCATCATCACTTAACCGTCCATGACTTCCTGACACGTTCTTGTGATGGCTCGTTGCACGCCGCACGCCGTAAACCGCCGGACCAATACCCCGGTATGTATCCCCCGTTTTTGACATGATTGATGTCTCGAGTGTGTGGATCGTGGGACCCACGTAAAGTAGCATGTAATGCTAGACTAAATAACCGAGTTATTTAGGAAGTCGATACTTGTGAAGTATCATGTGTATTCTATCAGTAATGCATCAAGTATATTCAAAGCATGTATGAAGCATCGTCTGTTTTTAAGGCTTAGGAGTAAGTCACGAATTTAAGCGTCTTAAAATAGCATCATGTCCAGCCATCTTCGAGTGATCGTTTGGAGGCTATACAGGTAAGCCCTGCCTTGACCGATCACTCCATGTGGAAGAGTGGTGGACGATGATCGTGGTGATTCCTTACTGGTCTCTTAACTCCTAACCAGGGCTGCTTGACCAAGATGGTAGAGTTGGACGGACGAGATGATCTGTGACGCTCATCTGCGACCGTTGATGAAGTTTTTGGATTTTGAAAAGGTGCGCAGGCATCACTCTTCAGTTTGGTCGAATCCAAGCTTGGGACACGATTTTGGCCAGGCCGATCGTACATGCGTGTAGACGGCATGACGGCGTAGGCGCCCATATCCCATTATCTCACGAAAGTGTGATCTGGGCCACTCAATTTGTCCGGCGAAGTTGAGCGGTCGAGATCAGTTTGTGAAAGAAAACTAGTGCCGCAAAAGCCGCGCATCGTGCCAACTTCGGGCGCGCGTTCCAAGATGACCAATCTTGGTCGGTCTTGGCCAATCGGTTTGGCGTGTAGGTGGTAGGCTGGTGTTCACGCCTATACCTGACTGTCCCATGAAAACGTGATCTAAGCCACTCAAATCGTCCGGTGAAGTTGAGTGGTCGAGATTAGTTTGCAATCCGGAAACGTGACCACGCTAGTTTGGGCGGACAATTTGGGATAACCAGGCATGGTATGCCTTGGCCGATCAGGTGAGGGGATAGATGGGTCCACGGTGGTCATGTTGGTATGACCGGACCTGCTTAATCTAATCTTGGACCCTCCATTCGTGCCGGAGAAGATGAACGCTCGTGATCGATACAAACCCTAATTTAGGGTTTCACTGGCCGTGCGTCATGGCTTGTTTGGGCGCACGAATTGTGATGGCCAACCATGGTTGGTTTTGACCGATTGGTCATGTGTGTAGGCGGGCCCACGGTGTTTGTGTTGACATGTTCTGGGCCCTTTGAATCTACATCTACACCCTCCATCTATGCCTGCGAAGATGGATGGTTGAGATCGCTTTGCGACACATGTAATGTGCCGTAACCCTAGTTTAGGGTTTCACGTCCATGTTGTTTTGGATGGACGAACGGTAAGCGATGCTTCCCTCTTGGGAGGCCGACCATGCGGGCCCGCATTGGGTCGGTGGTGAATACTCCAATACCGCTTGGGGTCATGGATTTAATCTAAGCCATCCAATCATGCTTTGGTGAAGTTGGTTGGTCGTGATCGTTTCGAGACCGATATGGTCGATTCGGGTTCAAATATGCTCAATCGGGCTAGTATAACACACCGAGAGTTGTAGCCTGTATGGTATTTCGTACATGCTTCATTATTAATGCTTGGAGATTCGTGTTGCTCTGCTGAGAACAACACTCAGTCGTCATGCCGCACCGGTAATGGGTACAAGAAATATAAGGCTGGTCATGCATTAATTAATAATGCTGTAAATTCACAGGGTATATGGGATTGTTGCTACATGCTCCAACCTGGATGAATTTCGTGTATTTAATTCACAGAATGCTGGGATTGTTGTCACATGCTCCATTCTAGGTGAATTAGTAAAGTGAAGAAGTATTCATCACTCATTAATGGCTTTATCTTTTGCAAGATGTTAGCGCATAATTTTGGCTTTTACAATTTTAGCCTTAAATGAAAATCCACCAAACACTAACAAACCACCTATTCTTGCTGAAGGGATGGGGCAAACATCGGGGGAAAAACCACTTTACGACATGCCATTACCAGAGCACGCTAATATAACGAAGCCACCTGCGGCCAACGCAGGGTTACCCAGAACCTTAGCTCCTACGGGACGAGGGTTAGGGAACCTAACTCCAATTCAGCCAGATGCCAACGCTCCAGTCATAGAAGAAGGAGTGGATGACTCTGAGGATCCGGCCGACGGCACTCCTCAAGGTGGTGGAATCCAAAATGAAGATCAAATGACAGCACAAGTAGCAGCTTTGCTACTCCGTAACAAGGAGCATGAGGATGCAATGCGCGTGATGGCCCAGGAGAACCATAATCTAAAAGATATGCTGGACGTACAGATCGAAGGTTCCCAAACTGACCCTCCGTTAAAGAGGCGTGAGAACAGAGATATCTCAGGAAGATGAAGGGTGAATCTTAACCCACCAAAGGCTAACCTACCTAAGGGATCCGGGAGAACGCAGCACGATCCATACGAGACAGATCCAACCTACAATCCCTCTCAATCTTAGTATGATGAGGCATTTTCTAGAGATGCTTACAATGTGAACATGGTCATGGAGCAAATGGAGAAAATGCGGAAGGAGATACAAGGATTGAAAACCGGAAATGCAGGCGCAAGGCTAGAAGAAGTACTCCATGAATCGACAACATCTCCGTTGTCTTTTCACATTTTGAGGGAGCCTATCCCTGCGAAATGCCCGGTACCTACGTTCCAAGCATACAATGGTACCTCAGATCCTGCAGCCCACCTACGATACTACACTCGTGTCCTTGCCCATTGGGATAGAGATGAGGAAGTACTTTGTAGGTACTTTCCTGCAAGCTTGACAGGATCAGCACTGGAAAGGCATGACAATTTGCCAGTAAACTCAATTGACTCTTTTGAGCAATTGTCTACGGTGTTCTTAGAGACATACATGTACAACAAGTCAACAAAGTCAGGGTTAGATAGGCTATTTGCTTTAGCTATCGGACCCCGAGAAACATTGATGCAGTACACAAATAGGTGGCAGAAGACATGCCAAGCAATCAGGAGAACTTAAGGTTGTCCAAGATCGCTACATCAGACTTGAAGAAATACTGAAGGACCCCAGGGCACAAGCAAAGACAACAACAGCTCCTCAACGAGCCAATTCTATGGAACCAATTCCGGAGATACCTAAGAGGAAAAACGACGCCGGGGGCAGAACCAGCTCTCGAGAAAAAAGATCCAAATACGGAGATGGCAAAGGCAGATGAAAAGGGAGAGAAGAATTCTTAGATAAAATCTACACAAAGCTGAACACAACGTTCTCTCACATTCTAATCAAGGAAGGAGCGAAGCCAGGTTTCCTTACCCTAATATTAGGGGAAAGCAAAAAGATAAAACAAAGGAGGCTAAGGAGTAATGTGAGTACTACCAGTACTACAAGCATACAACTGACACATGCTATCACCCGTGGCCGTGGAACACGATTCAAAGATTCATAGACGAAGGACAATTCATGGAGTTCGTACGGATACAACCAACTGATACTGAGGTTGCCCCCAAGAAAAGGGTAGAACTACCTCAAGACGGCAAACACATCAACATGATCTCCTTTTCCAGCGGAGTCCAGGAAGAGTTACTCGAAGATATCCTCGAGTTAGCTCGAAACAGAAGAAAGATAGAAGCCCACGAAGTGTTCAAGCTAAGTGGACCACCCACTACCACTTGGGAAGAATGGATGGCTACGCCATTAACATTCTCAACCAAGAACGTCAACCAGGAAGTCGAGATGCACAACGATCCACTTGTGATCACTCTACCAATACATGGGTGGAACATTACGAAGGTCCTCATTGATGGGGGCAGCTCGTTAAATGTCCTGTTCTACGAGCCCTACTTACGTATGGGTCTAACAGCGGAGCAAATAGATTCGTCCACTTGCACAATATATGGTTTTAGTGGAGCAGTCTCTAAACCAGAAAGAGAAATCATCTTGCAGGTACGCGCGGGACCCTTAGTAACCAATACAAGGTTCTGTGCTGTGGAAGCACCTTCGCCCTACAATGTCATCATGGGACGACTATGGGTCCATCGGTTGAGAGGAACAACTTCGGCCTATCACCAATACCTTCGATTCCCTACACCCATGGGGGAAATAAAAATCAAAGATGATCAAAAAGATGCAAGGCTATGCAATCTAGCGGAGGTCAGACTCAACGAAGAAAGAGTTGCCACACAACAACACGAAAGAAAAAGAAGAAAGGCAAATGCCAGTAAAGTAAAGAATGGAGGTTTCAAAGTGCCCGAAGCCCCCTCAGTCCAGAAAGCAAGTACATCCGTAGCACCTGCAGCGGATGTCTCCACCAAATGACAATTACAGAAAAGCACTCCTCAACGTCCTCAGAAAAAAACCTTCTCACCGGTGGAACCAACAAAGAAAATCAACATCGGAACGGAGGCAGAACCAAAGATGATCAACATCAGAACTTTACTAGAAGAGGACGAGAAGATGCAGCTACAAAGGCAATTACGGGATCACGCAGACATCTTCGTATAGTCAATGGAATACATGCCTGGAATTGACCCTAATTTGGTCTCCCACCATCTCCGGCTCAAACCGGAGATACCACCATTGAAATAACATATCCGCAAGGTGGCAGATATCTACCAAGAAGCGGTAGAAAAGGAGTTGCAAAAGCTACTAGCAGCAGGATTCATACGAGAAGTCAAGTATCCCACGTGGATATCCAACATGGTGATCGTACCTAAGAAGAAAGGAGGCGTGCGCATTTGCATAGACTTTAGCAACCACAACAAGTCGTGCCCCAAGGACAGCTACCCGCTGCCAAATATTGACCAGATGGTCAATGCAACCGAAGGTCACCAGAGGCTATCCTTCATGGATGGCTACTGTGGTTACAATCAAATCGCCCTTGCAGAAGAAGACCATGAGCATACTACGTTCTTTACCCCATGAGGCTTGTATTGTTATAAAAGGATGCATTTTGGACTAAAGAACGCCGGGGCAACATACCAGCGATTGGTAGACAAAATCTTTAAACCATGGATAGGCAAGATACTGGAGTTCTATGTGGACGATATGCTCGTCAAAAGCAAAGAGGCGAAAAACCACCTGTCAGACCTAAGGGAAATATTCGAGGCCATGAGAAACTTTCACATGAAAGTGAACCCGGAGAAATGCACGTTCGGAGTAACCTCAAGAAAATTCCTAGGATATTTGGTGACTAAGCGAGGAATAGAAGTGGACCCCGAAAGGGTCAGAGCAATAATGAAAATGCCATCTCCGCAAACACTAAAAGGAATACAAAAGCTAAATGGAATCTTAGCCTCCATGGGAAGATTCATAGCAAGATCATCGAATAGATGCAAAGCATTCTTCGATACACTAAGGAAAGGAAACAGGTTCATGTGGACCACGGAGTGCGAGCAAGCTTTCCAAAATATCAAAGAATACCTGGTTTCGGTATCCATTCTACAAAAGCCAGAACCAGGAAAAATACTCACCTTATACTTGGCAGCAACAAGCTATGCTGTGAGCGCAGTTCTTGTACGAGACCAATGACAATGAGAAAAGCCCATCTAGTACATCAACAAAACACTCAGTTCAGCGGAGCATAACTACACCAAGGTGAAGCAGCTTATATATACCTTAGTTTTTAGAGCATTTCTCGGTCGAACTTGCATGCGTTGCTATCTCAATCATGTTTGTCAATATTAGTGATCAAAACTATATGTCTTGATTTCTAGTCTACTTATTACTAAGTATCTGTCTAGGAGAATTAAGTATAGTTGAGCTCCAGATTCCATGGCGATTATCTTACAAAGACGAAGAACTACTCGAGGAACCAGTGGAACTTCATCCGACTTAAAGCTATGTGGAGACTTGAACTCATCTGTCACTCAAAAGTCTATCTACTCTATCTCATACTCTTGAGACAAAAGTCGTATAAGTATGATAGTTTTCATACATACACATTTGCTATTTAGAGCCGAGTTTACTCTCCTATCTTTTTCTCGAAATATGTGTTGGTAAGCTTTCGCTTTAACAAAATGTCATCTTTACCATTGACGAAAGTCATGATGACGTTTCAATCTTTAAAATAGCTTTGATGACGATAGTCATGAATAACGATTGTTATAACATTATAGAAGAATGTTTCAATGATTGAAATGTAGAGTTGAGATTACCATCTATGGATATAAGCATATATAGTGTGTTCGCACATCAGTGTATAAATCCATGTACTGGAAACCAAGTGCGTGCATATGTGTGCATGCAGTATTGGTGAAGGAGACAGGTTAGGTATGCTTACCCGTACGCGTACTGGCGGAATTTTTCCTCCCGGAAATTTCTGCTGAGTTTGGAGTTTACGAACTCATAAACCAGTCGATCATCTTATGTACGCATACCAGTACGCGTACTGGCGAAACTTTTCTACCCTAAAAGTTCTGCTAAGTTTGGAAACCAAAACCAACTCAAAATCCGGTAGCTAATGTACGCATACCCGTACTGTACCCAAAGTGGTTATTTCTCAAATCGGTAGTTCCTGAACTTAAAACAATAAATTATAAGGAATGCAATCTTTACAAACCGTGGCTATATTGTTCATGAATTGATTCAAATGAATCAAACCAATTTTGTTTCAATTGTGTCTATGAATTAAGATCTAAGCAATTGAACAACTCTTCAACTAGTTCTTATGAGTCATTTGAACTAGTTATGAGAAAGATGAATACGGTTAATATGAAAGTGCTCATATGGCTAACCATTGGTTAACTATTTGTGAACCAACTAAGTGTACACGTTTAGATACGGTTACTCAAACCTAAATGAAATACATTTCATTTGTGTGTGACAAGCTAAGTTTCGATCTAACGGTTGAAAGATATTATCTTGTATCTAATCAGGTTTTTCATCTAACAGTGAATATTGAATGCTTCGTTACCAAGGTAACTTAGATTGCAAACCCTGATTTGAAAACTATATAAGGGGAACTCTAGCAACTGGAAAAACTAATCCCCACACCTCCTGTGTGATACTAGTTGGTTTTGCTAGAGTCGATTCTCCTTTAACCTTAGGTTTCTTCTCGAGACCCTGTAGGTTAACGACTGAAAGAGTTCATTAGGTTTGTGAAGCTAGACGAAACTACTTCTCTTGTAGTTGAGCGATCTGATTTTGCCATTTTCTATCGTACGATTTCAATTGAATAATTGACTTGAGATTATATCTCCGATAGGGAAAGATAAAAAGAAATCACAAACATCTTCGTCTCATCGTTTGTGATTCCGCAATATCTTGTTTCGCTACCGTACGATTAAGATTATTGTGAGGTGATTGATAATACTAGGCTGTTCGGGAATATAAGCCCGGGTAATCAATTAGTTCCTGTTCACCTTGATTTATAAAAAGACGGAACAAAACTCATAGGTTTATCTGTGGCAGACAGATTTATCTATTATCGTAGACTTTTCTGTGTGATACAAATTTGTTTATTAAAATCTTCGACTTTGGGTCGTAGCAACTCTTAGTTATGGGTGAGATCATCTAAGGGAATCAAGTATGTAGTATCCTGCTTGGATCAGAGACGTAAGAAGCGCAACTGTACCTTGAATCAGTATGAGATTGATTAGGGTTCAACTACGATCAGGACAAAGTTAGTTTGTAGTAGGCTAGTGTCTGTAGCGGCTTAATACAATGTGGTGTTCAATCTGGACTAGATCCCGGGGTTTTTCTGCATATGCGGTTTCCTCGTTAACAAAATTTCTGGTGTCTGTGTTATTTCTATCCCGCATTATATTTTGTTATATAATTTAAATATCACAGGTTGTGCGTTAATATCAATCAATTAGAGTATCCAACCTTTGGTTGTTGATTTACATTGATTGACACTTGAATA